>MUAA02000139.1:0-1200000 GCA_014180765.2 Marchantia paleacea
GGTTTAGTATATGTTATATATAGAATATACATAGAGTATCTGTTAATATGATAGTTCTTTTATGTATTTCACACTCTAATGTTTTTTTTTAAATAAGATATACATGTTACTTAAAATAGACTTTACAATATATTAAAGAAATTGATACTTCATATCATATAATATGGTACGTTCTCACAAAACTCTGAAATCGTGGTCCATAACTCAATATAACCATAAAGTTAAAGGAATAAAGAATTGACTTTTGCATAAGTATATACTTGGGGACCTTGATGTTGCTCCCATATTTTGATTGTCTAATGGCTTGTCATCTTTTACCAATATTATCAACGGTTTTCCATCAATCATTTTATATTTTCTTCATGTGTCATTTGGGTTTATCGTTCTATGAATGCTATTGGAAGCTTGTTCATCGTCACCAGCTATAATGGTGGTACTAAGATTACTATACTTGTAAATGATAGACTTGTTTTCCTTATGGTTTAGATATAGATAATGCATGCATCATCACAAAATTCATGAGATTGAATGAGCCCAACTGATACACAACAGAAATTTGGAGTACACTCCCAACAAAAGAACTTAGAACATCATTTACTACAAAACTACTTAGATAAAACATCTAATGTGCAAACCGTTCGTGTCATTTACCTTGCACTTGTGCAGTATGATATTGTTTTCTTAGCGTTAATGAAAAGAGACCTCACGGTCCTCTTTAGGTTACGAACAAGATTCCGACAATAACAACAAGATTGCATGTAAAACTACAACGAAAGTCACAGTAATACAATGCAAGTTCTTGTTATTCTTTCAAGTTAAGCCTAAACTAAGTTGAGGGAGTATAACTCTAAGGACAGAAGATTATGAATATCCGTTTTCTATTGGATGAAAATCTTGAGACTTTTCAAGGTTCTAAAAGAGGGCATCATCCATGGGAGATCCCACTTGCCCTTGCGCTCAACTTGCATGAATGAATGGTCTCGCTTTTTTTTTTGGCCTTTTTCTTTTGAGCTTCTCGTAGTTCTTATTAAGTGCGCATGATTTTATACCCATTCATCTCTTCGAGTTTGATAGTTTGATGACCTAAAAGTAGTAGACATATTAGTACCAAAAATTTCTTGGGAGATTTTTGGAAAGATTACAGATACAGTTTATCATATGAGCCTAGAGATAGACCGAAACATAAAATGTACTGTTCCTTGTTGTTTATCAAATAACCAAATGTAGGCGCATGCTTCAAACCAATGCAAAGGTGTCACCATCCAGGACGGTGTCTCTAAAGGTAGATGCTCCTCATGTAGTGGGAAATTCCGGATATTTTGATGCACTGTCATGCACACATAAAGTGAACAAAATGCACATTGTACATATATAAAGTGGAGTTTCACACACAACGAGGTGCCATCCTTTATACTCTTTGATTTCTGAACATACCGTTACATGTGGCAAGAAAAGGCATTTGCATACCCCACTTCATTTGGATAAATCTGATAATGTTTTCTTCTCTAATGCGGACTCGCACAGTCCATCCACAAGATGCCATGTAACCAGTGTGATGAATCTGACGATGTCCCTCCCGCAGGTTAAGCGACTCGTTCAATGGTATTCCATGCCTCTGCCTTTGTCTCCTTTGTTTGTTGGCAAGTCTAGATTTTACAAGAAGATACATAGCTAGAATTCTAAAACTGGTTCCGGTTCTGTGTAAACGGGCTCCGATTACATCCCGGGTATTACGGACTGATTTAGGTTTGGACACTGTGAAAGGTAAGGTGAAAGTAGAGGGACAAATGGAAGGCAAACAATAAATGTTGATGTATTGGGGTCTTCCCATCCTTTTTGCTATATTATTCGGGCTTCCTTCTCGATGTATTGGATGTGGTTCTGGGACACCAGATAACGAAGGACAGAATCCTACTGACAAAGTCCAACGCCCCTTCAAACATGCAACCAGGTAGGGCGAGCAGGCTTGGGTCTACGACTGGAAGTGCTCTGTGGTCTGTATGCTTTTGTAGTAAGTGTACCTTGGCGTTCCATAGGGCCGAAAATAGAAAGCGAGAGAGGCGGCACCTTGCGCTGGTCCAGGCCCCGAGGATCTTCTAGCTGGAGCTTCGCTGGACAACTGAATTTTCGTGCGTGCGCCACCTGTCCATCTGAGTTTCCGACATAAATTGCCCGCACGACGGCGCTGGCCGGCTGGCTATCGCCGGACTGGATCTGCCCCTCCCCGTCCCATCCGTCCTCCCTCCAACCCGCTGGATTTCATCCACTGCACGCCGCTAATATGCGCAGTTACGGCGGGCTTTCCTCACCACTCCTCTAATCTCCCAACCCTTCCTTCCGTACGGAAAACCGTTAAATCTGACAGCCATCTGATTCCACACTCCTTACCTTACCCAATCGAGCCGTTTTCGTCTTTTCTACTCTCCTACGTCCTTACTCTTCCGTCAGTCTTCACGACCTTCGTAGACAATTTACTTCCATTTACTTCCTGAAATCTGAGGCTTGCCCGACGCTTCATTCCTATTCACGGTCAGTTTCTCTATCCCAGGTGTCGCCAGTTTACGTTTCACTATCTCCACTTATCGGACTGTAAACCACGAAAATTACGCGGCGGAGCATGGTTGGATTCCTGTTGCGCTATACACAACTGCACCTGATCGAGCAACGATCCGCAGTTTTCGAATGACGATGCCAAATCTCAGTTCACGTGCAAAATGACCCAGGAGAAAGTTTAGTTGTATTTTTACTTTGGCATGTTCTTGGTGTCGCTTGTCATTTGAGTTCTTCTCCCTGTTTTCGGTGCGGATTGACCAGGAGTGGCAAATCTTACTCTTTTTCTTTGCTTGGCTCCAGCATTCTTATTTCATACCATAGCATTAGATTTTTAACTCAATGTAACAAACTAAGTGACATGCAAGTCAAGTGCAAAGAGATACAAAGTTCAAGGAAAACTCTTAGAATGTTCTCACACCGCAGCGGGTTTCAAACAATCATATCTTGCGAGATAATTTACTCAAACCACTGAACCTACTATGCTTGGCTAATTTATCTTTCGATTCCCAACTGTACCTCACACGCGCACCATGGCTTTGACATGATGGAATAAAGAGTGCAACCCCCTCACGATAAAATGAAGAATATTTGTGGATAAGGGGATTTGAAAACATATTCCCTTGTAACATTTTATTTTTTTAGGGGAACCAAGTAATATTGGTATACTAGATGCATTTCAACCAATGACATGTACATATAGGGATGTACCATGTTCATGCGTTTTTTTTTCAGAGAATATATTTATTAGGATTGATATTGATTAAATAGTTCTCATTATGATCGTTCTCATAGTATTCATTTATGAATTATATAAATGAAGATAGTTGACATTTCAGATGAAGATAGATTACACAGTTTGCGAAGTTTAAACATCCAAGAAACACTAGGAGAAAATAAAGCATTATGTTACTACAGTGATAGATCTCCTACTACGATCCATGGAGTACTCTGTATCTTTGTTTCATATATGGCTTTTCTCATCTAAACCATATTCCACGAGCTTTCCGTGTCCATTACTCTCGAAGGGGAAAAAAAAATTGCACCTCTTTCATTTTTATGTGTGTGATTTCGTTTTCTAATTTCTAAATTTCTTTTGACTTTTGTATGCTTCTATCATCGTTTATTTTGACTCTTGATATCACAGTTTATTATGACTCTTGACATCACAGTTTATTAATTTTGCATTCATTGGATTCAATTGTATGATATAAATAGCTTATCTTTTATAAGCTGTATTGATTGAATACAGCTTATAAAAAAATGAATTGATACAATAAATAAATAATATTTATTTATTTATTTAACTTCTTCAAAATTGAATGATATCCCTCATCAATTAATTAATTCATGGATAAATACCATAATGTAAACACATACTCTCTAAATATTTTCTTGCTTGTTAATTCGATAAGTTAATTAATATTGGTGCTTCAAAGAATGAAGTAAAAGTTGATTGCTTCATGTGACAATTAGGCGATTCATGATATAAGATCTCAGACATACCATCTAAAGACATTGATAACATAGTTCTTATTCTAGTTTCTAAACACTAGGGATAGATGTAAAGCTTCATCTGATATATACTTCGAGTGTATTTCATAGTAACATTACATTCTCTTAGATACTTTTTCAGGTTCATATCCCGTGCAAATCATCGTCTTACGTTCAGTAAAACTGTTTCATCCTAAAATCCGAGTTTTCAAAGGATAATACCATGGGTCATTTTGAAAGAATCTTTAATGGTCATCAATCAAATTCTTTCTGGAAAATCTTACCAATATTATTTGAAGCATTCAAGAAAAAAATCCGTTTAAAAATTTGTATAGTAAGTAAAATAAGAGAGTGTATGTATTTTATTTTCATTTGATAAACATGCATGGCTTCACATGACCATGCTTTCCATATTTGAATTTAAAAGAGAGGAATACAAATTACCAAATAAATATGATAGACTTTTTAGTTATAGACTTCAACCCATACTTGGTATGATACCAACGTCGGAGTGTTAGAAATTGATTCTCTTGTTAGACAGATTACATTATGTAAAATTCTAGACCACATCTATGACAAGCGTGCATGCCACATCATATATACCTGAGTGATCTTGACGATTGAATTTCTTACAGCACTTACAAGCACTCATCTTGGGACAAAGAAATCAAAATCTTGGGAGCAAGCTCCATTAGTAACTGGTCGTCGGGTGCCTTGCTAGGACAAACTTGATCAGCATCATCAGCTGAACTGAGGACTAGACAGCAGTTGTCCGTGACTTGCAATCCTCCGGTTCCCACCTCGTGCATGCGTGTTGGAAATAACGTAGTATAATGTTGCACCCGTCAATGTCTGCCCTTTTAGACCCGCTAGAATTCTGACTTTCCACATCATTTCGCTGATGATTCTATCCTGTGACTCCCGGTAGTTATCTATGTCTGTAAAAATGTTTTCGTTTTTCAACTAAAGCCTCCTGGTTTGATCTAAAGTTATAATCCGAACTTTATCTCAACTTTTCCATATTGAGATAACCATGGATCATTTTCTTGGTGTTGTATAATTGTACAGAACGTTATTTATTTCCAAGTATATAATGCTGTATTTTCCATTCGACTGGTTGAGAGTTTAGTAATCTGGATAATGTCATGTATTATATGAGTAAGAATCATATAAATGATCATAAGAGGGCCGGGCTCCTTGTGTAGACTCAGCTTCAATGCATGCTTGCCTGTCTCATCTTTCATGTGATTGTAGATCCTTTTGGAGAAAGAGGAACTCTTTTTAAAGCCAGATCACAATTTGCTCAAGTGCAAGTGTTTCTCCAGAAAGAAGGCTGAAAGGAAACCTCAAAATGTCCCTCCTGTGCATGTGGTCCTGGGACGGCTGGACATCATTCTCGATTGTTAAAAGCTGAACATTCAGAAGTTCGCGTCACCTCCAGCAACTCTTCCGTTGTGGTTTCATGAGAATTGCATGTCGTTTCATTAGAGAAGGGATAGACATGAAGGTCAACAGAGAGAAATCAATTCCTCATCAGTAGCTGGAGTACAGCAGCACAAGGACTCTAAGGTCCTGATAGGGTAGAAAAAGGGTTGGTGTCAATTGCATGGAGTACTGAAACTAATATCTCGTGAGAATTATTGTAGTATAAAACTGTAGAATTACTCCTCCACCTCTAGCCAGCGAGCGAGCCAGCCGGCTGAAGTACAGCAGTCTCCAGGGGCCAGATTTTCAATCTGCATTGCGGGTCTGCATGTTCAAGAAGTGTCTTGTGGGATGTGTATATCCACCGAGCCTGAAAAACCTTCCACTTTCATTTATACAGTGTACTGGGTAGCTCAAGAACCAAGGACTTCCTTTAGCAGAGCTCTAGGCCGGCACAACGTCGTGCCACTTTGCATGTGGTCTGTGGGGAGAGTTTTTAAAAAAAGTTCAACTGGGATTCATGAGGTCAAGTACAAGAGTGAGTGAGTTTGCCTTTCACGGTAGGACTTGGGGAACTGAACTCGTGCCAGCTTGCATGTGGGTTAGGAGTCGGACAAAGTGACCAGCCTTTGAGACTGGCCTGGACTGGACTGGAGGAGGTCAAGTACTATACGATAAGATTTTATGAATCAAATATGGTGAATTAAGGTAACTGTTCTCTGGTGGCAAATAAGATCTGAAATGGTATGTACGAATAAGGGTAGGACTTTCACGATGGGGAATATTGTTCTCCCTTGCATGTGGTCCTCGGCACGGTGAGATGCAGATCGTCTCACATGTTCCACGAGAGAGGCATGAATGAAAGGAAAGATGGTACCGGCTCCATTGAGTCCCTTCCCTTAGCCTTGCCTTGCTCCTTCTAGCGATCCCTCTCTCTCCCTCGTTTTCTCCTTCCCTAGGCCTGGCTTTCCTTCACTCATGCCCCAAAGGCCAGCCCGCCCGCCCGCGGGAGATTTCCCTACAGCCGTCTGGATCTGCGTCCGTCTCAGCGTGCAATACTGACTTCCGAAGACCTCAGTCCTCATGGACGGACGGAAGACTTGACAGCTGCGGGTATGCGAGCCCCGTGCCAGTTGGCATGTGGCCCTCGATCCAGTCTCTGTGGAGGAAAAGCGCAGGACTTTGCACATCGTTCTGTAGGAGAGGACCACAATGCAACGAATTTGCCGTTTGAGAATCTTTTCTGTTGTATCCGTCCAATTCATGGACCTGGACATCCTCAAGGCGGACGGATTCAGGTAAATCTGTCTGGGTCACTTTTCGGGGCTCATTAAGGGCAAAGGCTGCAAATACACTTGTCACAAGTTTGCCATTTTTGTTGTTGTGCCCTTTAGTGCATAATTCAGTTAATTTATACTTTTTAGTATTCCGATGCACGACATGAAGAACTTTCAATGAAATCTTATTTCAGAAAACCTACATGACTGGGAGAGGAATGTGTGGAGATCTTTGGATGCAATATTCTCAATTATTAGTCAGTTAAGCTGGCTATAGATTTGGTTCCAACGCTATCAGATCCACCACTACGCCTAATTATTTTGACCACATTTTATGCCGTAGGATGGATGTTAGAAGATACCGGCATGACAGGATGGATTCTAATCAATTCTGATTCTATGCAGGGCAGTTGATATATGAGAATTCCACTTGCGAAACATTCCACATGTCAAATGGAATAAACTCGGAGCGAAATTCTTTCAGCGCTGAACAGATGAGATAAACCTCAGGCGAGTTTGAATACTGGTTAGTGAATGGATTGATTCTTGAGTCCAAATCAAGCACGAGCGACTAGTCACTCTAGCTTACGTCAAATTACACAATGGCGTCGTTAGATATTCCCACAACTGAGATATGTACTCATCATAGCCCAGCATCTTGGCAAACTGTAGCCCATAGGCTCCTCCGCCCTCGCTCGTTCCCTTCAATTCTTTCATTCATGTTTGTTCACGTGTAAGAAAATCTGCAAGACAAAGACGTCACTGGTTCAGCTTTCCCAAGTCTCTTGGCCCCAAACGCCCACCCCTTCCAGAGTCCAGACACATGTGGCAGAGCAACGACACCCTACCATGTGACGAACCCAGCCTCAAAGCTGGGTCGGTAGTCAAGGATCCCTTCCCATCCCTTTTGTTATTATACTTTGTCCCCAGTCAAGGACGAAGATGGACGAGGTAATATTGTAAGCAGGAATCTACGATGGCGGCTTCGACTACTTTTTCTCTCCCTCTCTCACGCTCATGTGCGCAAGCTTTCTCTTCTTGGTTCTTCAGCATCAATCAGGGCCGAAGCCCCCACATATTCATGGACGACGATGTGGTAAGGGTTAGATAAAACATTGAACAAGTGCAGGAGGCACTTCGTAGAACAATCGATTTTTCATAGAATACAAACTGATGATCCTTCAGCAGCATCAATCAATGATGTAACACTGGAGACTTTCTAGAATATGACGGCTCATGTGTAGCAATGGTTTGTAGATATGGGTGATGGACAGAAGTGAAAGGGTTGCAAAGATTGCACGTGTTCAAGGCCTGCAGAGATGTGCTAACTTCAAGTCTTGGCAAATGCCCATCGATTTGCAGTAACTGCGGGACATGTCCTAACTACCCCATGCGAAGTAGAAGTCATTGGGTGTTGGAGCTGTATATTGTAGGTAGAATCATCACCATGCAAGGGATGTAATAGCAACATATTCGTTATTATGCTTCTTTACTTGTGTGTGTGTGTTTGTGCTAAAGCCATAGAAACTTGGCTTGATACTAACAGTTGTGGGGTAAGCTGATCATTAGAATAGAGAAGATGTATACTCCAACTTCTTCTTTGTATCCAATGTATCTTGCTTGTAGGCCAAAATTCTTGCCGATTTTGACTTTTTTGTCCTCATGCATTTCGGATATCAAGAGTTATGCAATGTCACATTCAAAAGGGTGATCTCAATAGATGGGCATGTGCGAAAGTGTGGAGACAATCTCTGAAGCATCTGAAGCCAAAAGAGCAGGAGAACCTGAGAGTGGTCTTCATTGCGGCAAGAGGGAGGGGGAGAGAGGGAGGTGTAACCACTTTAACAGCGGAAGGAGTATGGAAGAAGCAAAAGTGTTCCCGGCGAATCCCGACATTCACTTCGTCATAGAAAAAGGCTGTGAGGCTCATAAGATGACAGCTCCAGAAAGTTGTGAGGGCATGACTGACATCTCGGTCTTATGGAGGGTGAGCTACATTTGGCAACTTTTTCCATGAGCGGTAAAATTACAATTTTGAGTTCGATGGATGGATTATATTTCACCAGAATGCCAGCAGGCATGATGCATGTAGGTGTGAGCGAGCACATACCCCACCTGCTCTCCAGCTTCACAATCCTATGAAGGGACAAACTTTTGTGATGAGTCGGGGGTTGTTTGTTATGAGCTTCCAGTTCATCGCAGACGTCTGCTCTCATGACCCGAATTCACATGAGCTCTGTAAAATTCAATATTTTGGATACCTGCCCCAACGCACACTGCCTGCCTTGCTTTGCGCTTTGTGGGGGACAACATACAGTTGGTGTGTGAGTGCGGGTGTTGGTTATGGTGTTCCAGATGACCGAGACACTCGACGCTTCACCGACCTTCTGGTGAGACAGATGTGTTGAGCTCTGGGGATTTCGAGATTGTTGGCACCTGCCTCTGCTCAGCAAAGATTATGTACCCTCGTCCTCCTCCTGAGCATTAACGATGTAAGGAGGTTGAGGGTGTTGGCTGTGTGAACAGAGTATCACCCACTTTTTATCTGAGGGAATCAGAGGAGGAAGCAGACATTTGGTTTGTGTGCCTCCTTAGCACTTGGACGATGTACACTGAGTGCGTGGATGTGGATTGGCTGCTATGTTCAAAAGTTTCACCCACTTCCGTTTTTAAGGTGTCACAGGCAGCTACAAACACATGATCCCTGTACCTGCTTGCCTGTGGGACCACCATCACCACCACCTTCCACTAACCAAAGTCTAGCATGCGCTGCTCCAAATGTGCACAAAGTTTCTCCTCGGGCAAACCTAGAGCACCTTTTCAGATGCTGTGACTCGAGGCATCCGAGAAAACCAGACCTTCGAAGTTCGACCCACACTGATTACAGTTCAGGTCAGTTCAGTTCAGCTTTTCACAAGCTTACCGATTTTCGAACTCCTACTTGCTTGCTTGCGCACTTGTATGAAGATCTTACGAGGGTCACCTACAAACATCACACCAGCCATCTACCATCATAATACATCATGGTACACATGTAGGTAGACATCAGAATCTAGCGTTTGTGTATGGGACACTTTTCCACAGGACAGCCCACACCTTGGTTCTGTTCCCTTGTTCCTTTGTAGCACACTGCCTGCTCTCTGTATCTTGTGATCATTATACACTCGGCCTAATAATCCTTGCTTGGGATAAGATCAGAATCTAGTGTGCCTGTAGCATTACACTGCTCCCCGTAGGGCAGGATACCCAAAAGTTGTGTAATATGTATGTCTCGGGAAAGCGCACATATTTTGTCAACTTGCTCCAGGCTCCAGCTTCCTTCTGAGCGTTTTCACTCAAAGTATATATTACCTCGAGCTGGAAAGTTGGACTTGCGGTTCCTGGACCCATCGTGAACCAGAAGGTCCTATTCCTGATCCGCGGATGATTCCATGCAATTCTCAAGATGAGCTCACTTAAACTCTCGATTTGGGACTTTTATATTCTTCCGAGCTCCCTATGTACTTCTCTGAAGCTGGGTTGTTGAAACTTTTCCTTGTTTTGTAAGAGTTTTAGTCACAAATGAATGAATACGCGCTACTGCAACAGCAGGCACGCGCGGTGGGATATGTCACACCTCAACCACACATCTTTAGGGCTCGAAATCAATTCGAGATGCCAACTTTCATAGACAGTTATCAGTGGATCTGCATCTCGTCAACTTCCTTCCGAAATCATCTCTGGCGCTCTCTCTCTCTCTCTCATTCATCAGTGGTTGGAGTAGTGGACTTCGAGAATCGAAACGCTGACAACTCTTACCCTTTCTGCCTGAGGCGTTTTACAAGTCTCACTCGACTGACCTCAATCAGATCTTCGTGACTTCTGTCTGTCGGACCTGGGTGATGTCGCTCTCTTGGAAATCTACCGTGCGTATAAAACAGGAATGCGGTAAAGGCTTCTCCATCACCCGGATTAGCCAAAGAGCGGTTACGCTTTTCGGGCAGGCAGTCAGAGTCACAGCTGGGGCCTGAGCCTGGGCCAAGTCGGCCTTCGCTTCGTCCGAGCAGACTGCGTGCTTCCTGAAAAAATTTGACATGGACCCAGACTTTCTCGACCACCTGCGCTCGACTCGAGACTCGAGAGGCGCCATCAATTAGTGCCGTCGTGGCTTTCAGTAGTTCTTTGGAAGCATGGATGCTTGTCGAGTAGGAGGGCGGACGTCGGACATGCTGCCGTTCCATTCTACCCCCGAGTCCCGCCTTGCTCAAACGACAATATCCGGTTCATTTAGTGAGCGTTGGCTGCTAGTGGGTTCGTACTTTACGTGCAAGCTCACATCCACATTCACTTGTGTCTGGCCACGCATTTGTCGACCTCGAGGCTCAAGGCTCAAGAGAATGGATGGGGTGGAACCATCGTCTCTACTCTCTTGGTTACCGGGCCGTCACACGGTCGCTAGACCAATCACTTTGGCGCTTGCCGGTTTACAACTTGAACTGTTGGGACTGTAGTAGAACTTCCCCCAAGTCTGATATTCAATCCCGCAGTAGTTTCCACCACGTTGTTGCTGTCGTGTCCCGGTCCCGAATCACATAAATAACAATGAACCACAACTTTACAATTCGGAAGGTGTCCCCATTGTTTGGCGCGCATGCGCATAGAGTTCGTGTGACAAACTCTTAGAGAGGATCTGATATTTGCTCTTTCATGGTAACTGGTTGATGGAATGGGTAAGGACGGTTTTTTATACGTTGGAGTGATCAGCTATCGGTCGTGATTGGTTTCTAACTGAGTTCATTTTTGACATACAAAGGAAAGAAAGGAGATAAGTGCAGAGGAAGATAGAGTTTGTGCAGCACGCACACACATTCAAAAGTTTGAGTCTTTAGTAATCCATTGGAGTGAAAATAAATATCGACAATTATGAATACCGTTACAAAAATGCAGTTAATACCTACTATGCATCAAGAGTTTATTTGGGTGGTTTATATTTTAGATAATCTGAGTGGATAAACTATCAAGTGTGTAAACCTTTCCATGTAAGTTTATACACTTAAATACATGACATTTACACCTCTAAATTTTTAAATTTTTGCTTCTGATATTTTTGATACATTTCCGCACATGTAAAAGTGACGTGGATATGTGGAGAATCCAATCCAATACAATCATATTGTGATACATCTGCAGAATCCATGATTGATCTAAAATTCAAAGAAGTATGCTCGTTGTGAATTATTTCTAATCTGGAATGTTTATGAAAAAAATAATTTATCATATTTTGATATATTAATGCAATTTATGATTGATAAATTTTGAATTTTTGTTGAATGAATTTCAAAATTATGATAATATATTTTGAAAGAAAAAAAATTACTATTTAACATTTTTTTGTTGATTTTACTAAAGATACGAGATGATATTAAAACGAGTTTATAACAAAATATGATCATGCATTTTTACCTCATCAAGGATAATGTGATTTTTGTAAAGAGTTGTTCTAGATATGATCTTTTCATATAGTAAGATTGGATAAGATTTCATCAAATTTTGTTTTCTTTTTTGAATTCGATGTCACCAGTTTTAGAGTGATGATCAAAATACGAGAAGACTCAGAGAACACATTCTTGCATGACAATTGGGTGGAACACATTTGTAGTTGGCAGCAACGTGAAAGGTTGGGATCATAATTCCATAAACTTAGAGCATTCGAGCCACAATCGATTAAACGCCAATTTGTATTTCTGTGGAGAATCAGTCGGTTCCTTGCCCACCATCATCGTCAGGCTCTTCGCAGGTACACACTGTGTCAGACATCCTTGCAGGAAGCTCTGGACCTTCATCAACAACATCATCACCATCATGTCAAATGCAAGAGAAACTCTGAACATGAATTGCTTTATCGGTAAATTACTCGGAGGACTCGAAGAATCTGCTTCAGCAACGGACCAGTTTTACAAATGTTTGTGTGTATGCCCCTACACTTTCTTTGCCTCGCGTTGCCGCTGCTTATGTTTTGGGGTTCCAAGGCATCTTCTTCAGCTGAGTCTCGTGCTGCCGGTGCTGCTGCCAAGTCTGGGCGATGTGTCCACCCTTCCTCGCTCCAGTGCGTCACGATTGTTGACTCGGATTTCGAGATTTGGAGGTTGTGTGACTCTGCCACTAGTCATGAGACCCGAGAGGTTTCTTGTTTGCTCACTTACCCTTCCGTCTGCGCAGAAGTTGTGTGACGCATGCGCTGGAAGATGTGTTCGTTCAGAGGCAAGGGGACCGAGCCAGTGAATGTTCCGAAAGCATGAACTGAATGTGAAAACCGTCACACTTGAATAACGAACGTTGGAAGCATTCACGACATAACATGACAAATACTAACGGAACTCTTCTTAGGGATGTGCGGGAGAAGGAGACGGAGATGGGCATCAGTTTATTCACTCTTTCTGGTAAGGTATGGATCTGAAACTTGTAATTTATTCCAAAGTCCATCATCATCACTAACAAAACTGCATGGCCCAGGGTCAAAGCTGGACGAACACGTGTTGCAGCGTGAAGTGCCCAGAACAAAGTCTCGGGGAAAAGTAAAAATCAGGTACAAATCCGCCCTACACAATACAAAACATAGATATGGAGTGAAGAATAAGTCGGTCCGAGAACTAAAAGCGTACAAAAAGAAGGAACATCAGCATTACAGATCGTTTCCTGCTGGAGGAGCATGTCTGATGCGAAATTTTTCATCTCTACTCGGGGCAAGCTACCGATCTCACGCCATGGGGAGTGGCGTGTGCCCAACATACGCTTGCACCCATCCATCTATCAAACCGTTTGTGGCACTCGATGATGTGATGAGATGAGGTATGCGTTCAGAAAGGCTATGTATACGTCAAACGAGGGAGAATCACAATAAGCACTATTGGGAAAGGGAACACTTTACGATGACTAAATTACAAGAGATGAGAATCAACAGACGTGTATGATATATTAGACTTCCTTCACTTATCACGAGAACCGCAATCTCGTTGTTCTCCTCGTTCATGGGATTCTATCATCCATGTGATGGACACATGAATGAGGCCCAAGATGAGGCATAATTTGGTTCCCTTGTCGCGTTACAGTGCACTGGTTTTGTTGTTTTCTATGCGCTCGATGTACCTACACTTGTGTAGGAATGATGATGAAAGTTTGGACGACGAAGGAGGACTGCCGTAGAGATGTTGATAGGAGTTGTGGGACAAATCATTGAGCTCCAGTTTTCTGGTTGCATGACAATTAATTCCATTCCTCGCTCACTCCCTCCTTCACTTCTCTCACCTTCTTCTTCTGTTGGAGAGAAATTATGCTTTCCTAAAAAGACTCACCATCTCTTTGTTCAAAACTGCTTCGTCTCTTTTCGATTCTGTTATATTTTCTTCCCTTTTCAAAATACGCTTTTGCCCAGCAATCGTCAGAATAAGGTCATGGGCTATGTCATTACTTGACCGAGTGGATTGGAAGTCTGCCAGAATAATCATTTTATTTTCTCGTTTCCATCTCTTTCTCTCCTCTTCTGGATCTACGTGTTGGCTGGGCTGCAATTCAAACCACAAGCATTAGCAGCAGCTGCTCGAGGCGGTCATCTCTTTAACGTAGAAGGGATCCAAACAGAACATTCTAAGCCTCATATCGGATGCGGGAAATGTTTGTTTGCCCTGTCTGTAAATGACTTTGATAGCATTCGCATGCTTGTGCGTGAAGAAAGAGAAGAGAATAAGGGCCCTTAAAAAGAGGTTGCTCTCTATTTTGTGACATAGTCAGCTTTTGGACTACTATTTTGGCATGTCAAGCTTGATCAGCAATAAAATTACATGGACCAATTCATTGTCCTCTAAGCAAGCAAGCTGTTTCGAAACCTGAATGTAAAATTCGGTAGGTCATGAGCCGGCAGCCTTACCATTCCGTTCCATTCTGATCTGATGATGATGATATATATCATCATCCTGGGCTGAGCTTTACCGAGTGGGTTCCATCTTTTGATTATTTTGAGTTTTGTTGCATGACCATTTCAGATCTCAAGAACCCACAAGGATTCGAGTCTCTTCTCACAAGAAAAACGTGCTCGGTTGTGGTGGTAAAGTACCTCAGGAGTTTCTTTTCTCAGTTTCATTTCGAGCATTTGGATCCTGGCTTTTGTTCTGTTTCTCCCATAACTTGTGGCTGGGGCGTTCCAAGCCGAGTTTGATACGGTGGATTCCAACATGGCTTCTGCGTCTGAAAAAACAAAATTGATCACCTTTGGAAAACGAGTCTCTCTAAGTGCTGCTGCCGATAAACGTCAAGTCCTCCTCACTCAGAGTCTCCATGGATGTGTATGAGCTCTGAAGCATATACACGGAGTAGTCCACGGAGCAGATGGTCTAAAAGAGACTGCAAGTGAGAGAGTGAGTGGGTCAGGCTCTGGAGTAGGTCAATGTGGTTGCAAATTATTTCAACCTTTTCCAATTGGTGGGTCTAGCGCTCCTATTATTGGGCGTGCGGCCACGCTTACGAATCTGGCTTAGAGCGGTGGAATATAAGTTCTGCATGAATCAGGGCAAAGTCATGTTTCGATGGTAAGGACTAACTAACGCTTGCGGGCTGGCCTACCCGAGACTCCGTAAGATAAGCTCATGCGCCTTGTGATTTGGTCTCCTATGGGCCCGTTATCAGTCTGCGAGAATATATGTAGTCTTATGATTGATAGATGTATGTGATGTGTGGCGCTGCATTTGTCTTGGCACGGTGAAAAGGATCAGATATGGATCGATATATTCAGATTCCATCCGTGCATCGCATGCAATGCACCAACAGCACCAGCAGCGCAAGAGAGGAGACGAGAAGAGACGAGCTTGCTGAAGGGCGTCATCCCGTCCAGAGCTTTCACGTGTTCATCCCCCCGGATACTTAAGTTGAAGTCCGAGCCTTTTGTTTAAAACGTTCATATAAGCTTTCTGAACTCTCAATCCACTGTGAGGAAATTTCGGTACTTAAACTTTCGTGATTGACGCTATGTAGTGAAGCTCTACTTTCCTGACCCATCCGATGTTTGTCGTTGATTTCGATTCCTGTAGCCTTCGAAAACTAACTCCCTATATATATATATATATATATATATATATATATATATATATATGTAGGGAGTTTAGGGAGTTTAGGGAGACCCTGTCTGGATTTTAGGAGTACCTCAAGCCAGCTGCGAGCTCGAATCAGTACAACATATGTTATTGCTAGATGATGTCCATCGGATCTATAAATTTAGTAGTGTTGCATATCTCCACACACACTTGAGTACTTGGTCTCTGAACTTATCGCACTCTGGAGTTTGACGATACTTGATGACATCACAGAAGACTGAAAGTGTATTATCTTGAATGTAATTTACATGTGGAGGACAACCTCGATGGCTAGGAATGAAACGATTGAATCAGATAGAAAGTGGTCCCTCCGACTCTCTCTGCAAGAGGCGAGGCCCCAATTTGCGTACTTAGCCTAGACTCATGTCTTTTGGTTCAACACTCAATTGGCGCAACGTGGCTTGGCTTGGCTTGTCAAGTGGAACGAGGAGATTAGCGGTGTCACGGTGAGGGGTCTCAAGTCAGATGGGAGGGAGAGAGGAAGGTGATGCAATCTTCCTACGGACAAGTGAAGGTAAGTGGCTGTGTGAAGCAAATGGACAAAGCAAGATTGATTGCGGACGAGGTTCTGGGCCAACAGCATGTGATTCCTATCCATCATCAATCGGAGGATGCTTTCTGCCGTGGAAGTGGTTGACACTTGCTAGTCGTTTCCAGAGCAACGACTAGTCAAATCTGTGACAGTGTCACTGTGTAGGCCATCGACTTCGCATGTCGGGAACAGATTATCCCTTTTGGGAAGTGAGAGCTAAAGAAAGAGTGTGCAAAACACACTACACACACTGTCTCCAGAATGTTGGCACCTCCCATGTTAATCTACGAAGCCGACAAAAGAACCTTGTTCCTGGACAGGCAAGACTGTGGCACACAAGGATTGATTTTCAAGCAAGCCATCCGAGTGGACCATCTACGCAAGAGCTTGCCCGGTTGGACCATCAGCTGAGCTCAACTCCGCGTTTGGTCATAGTTCCTCGAGATGTCATTTCTTGGATTCCAATTCGGATTTCTGTCTCTACGTAACCAGTGAACATTCTCTGATCCAGCCGTAAAATAAATTTGGACTGCACAGCGCTTCAGCTATGCAGGAGAATCAGAACCTTCTGCTGCTTGCTGGGTGGAAGGGCGGGAGGGAGGCTTGGTACTTGATTTACGACCAAGAGATGATTTTCTCAAGCTGTGAACATGTCGTCCGCAGGTCCATGGAAAGAAAGAAGCATATTCTGTGATAGTTGAATTGGCCAGTCAGAGGAGAGAGATTGACAGGAGCCGAGGGAGGGAGGGAGGGAGGGAGGGGTCCATGGAGATTGGTTGGAAAATCGGAAGGAGCCTCCCGGGATGGATCGAGAACAAACGTAGACTCCAGACAAAGTTTCACTCGTGTTTTCTTAAAATACAAAACGACCAAATCAAATCGAATCGAATCAAATGCAGATTTTTTCGAACAGGATGTTATGGACACATTACATGCAAATTTTCATTTGAAAATTTCAACAAAATTTCATCTGTGTCTGTCTGTCTGTCTGTCTATCTGTCTGTGTCCTGAACCTAATTAGCCAAGATGATGACCTCGGAGACTTCCTTCCCTTCCCAGAAACTTGCAAAAAGTTTACAGTTCGCGGACACGGAATCTTTCTGGCCTGCTGAGCAGAGGAGAGCACAGCAGCTGATAACGTCCAGCGAGGAGGGGAGGGAGTTGGAGAATAGATAACGATTCTGACTCTTACTCTGACAGCGGAGGCAGCAGAGCTCTAGAGATGCCGGCCGGTAACATCAGCAGGCGGGCAGGCTCGCAGACAGGTGGACTCGGGCTTAAAAATATTCGCATGCTTCAAACCCACAACATGTGCCTGGGCAATCCTCCCTGTGTTCCACAAGCGAGTCTGTTTCCTTGATTGCGGCACAGAAGCAGTGAGCGAGTGAGTGGACTCCTCTTATCTCCTCCGCCAGCTCCACCAGCTCAGCTCGCCTGTTTTCCGAGCACCAGCGTAGTCCCTTCCATCATCCATGGTCGTCATGCAAGCTTCCCCAGAGAACAGTGGTCAACTTTTGCCCTCTCGTCACAGTTGGAGCTGCAACGTTACCAAAAGCCTGAGCGAGAACGGACTCCTCGAATGAACGTCATAATTTGAGACCAACTGCAACCAACGCAGCCTTTAGCCCTTCTCGAGAACTGAATCATAAGAATAAGTGGGGGTGATTTGTATCAGAAGAGAGAAGAAGGCAAGCCTCTCAGCCTGCCCTCACAAGGTACTGTGGAGGTGAATGTATGCGTTGTGTCCTCTGCGTCGCGTAGAAAAAGCTAGGGGAATAGTTATCCAGCTCCGAGACATGAGATAAAATCCTAGAATATGGTAACAGGAGGAGGAGACGTCGATGGATTGTTTTGTGCATTCGGTTGTGGAATGCATACGGAACAACCAGTGGAAGGGAGCGGTCGTGGTCAGCTGATGAGGTTGGGGGGTGGTCGAGATTCCTTGGCGAGATGCAGAGGCAGCAGCACAGCTTTCAACTCTTGGCTGCCGGACATGGCGTCAAAGACCATGTGCAATGTGATGGCTCAAGTTGGAGAGTGGCTCAAGTGGATCTAATGGTTCATGCATTACGGAAGTCATGACATCAGTCAATTATGTTACGACAGAGAATCATGAGAGCATGAGTGGATCGATTTCTCTCGTACTGCGAGCCGCTGCCTTCATTCCAACTCCAGCTGGAGTACGAAGGGGAATCCTCAACCAATCATTGTAAGGACGAGATGCATAAACAATAGTTTCTTTTCGTCCAGTTATTTCTCACAGAGCTTTCGAGAAGGAGCGAGCTCGTGGTGGAATGAGGTGCGGTCTTTCCTTCTTCTTCTTCCGATTCTTCATACATACAGAGCTATGGATATGTATGGACGGCCTCGTCGTCCACAGACTATGAATCTCGGTCGTCGTCGTCGTAAGGGCTATGAACTAAAGGCAGGCAGAGTTCGGAATTGTTTTTCAGAGGGATACGTTCATTCCTTCTACGATCCACGGAGTTCTCGAGGACTTCTGAGACTTCAGAAAAATCATAAGAGCAATAAGTGCATATTGGACAATCGACAAGAGCTCTGGCTGGAGCTGCAATTTCGCTGACGTACTACTGCTGCAGCATATTGTAGTCGTGATTGATGTACGTTTCTAGAGAATATCTGGACAGGCAAAGCAGGCAGGCAGGCAGGCACAACTGCCTCTGCCTCTGCCACCAACAGTCCTCTCGGTACTCGCTTAGAACAGCATGTGACTCTCATCATCATCCATCCCCTTTCTGTAAGAAGATGAAGAAGAAGAAGAAGCAGCAATGCGGTTGCGCAGGTCCAGAAAAGCAGCTCCCTTAGCTACCTCCTGCCTTACTGCATCTCCGCTGCAGTGACTGCTCTCGGACTCTCAGAGCCCACAAGTCTCCCGCTAATGCGCTCCCTGACAATCCCTCGCCAAGTGCCAGCCGTGCAAGATATATATAGCTCGTCTCTCGTAAGGGACAGGACCGACGCTGCTGCTGCATTCGAGGCATCGGATCGGAAGGAAGCCTCGAACCGGAATGTGTGCAGGCAGTCCTTTCCTCTCCTTCCCTTTGCTCAGTGGACCTCCGACCTCGCCGCAGGCAGGCATCAATGAATGCGCTTGCTTCCGCCATGTCCGGATGATGAAATGCCCAACACTGATTACAGTAACACAACGCCGAGTCTTAACATCGTCCTCGTCCTCGTCCCCTCCTGTCGATGGTCGAGACTCGTCGGGGGTTCGTGACATCCTTCCGTCCGGACTTCCTTCGCATGAAGGTTGACTGCGGTCCAGGAGTGGATGCATACATAAACAGACATCATGAAAAGAGGGAGCAAAAGAACGCACAACATGGCTGCGCACGTTCTCCTGCTAGATAAAGCGCATTGGACGATGATCATCGGTCGGACAGGCAGCCCAGCCGCCCACGGACAAATAAGTACTGCAGCAACACTGGACGTCCATTTCATCTCATGTCCCAGAAGAAGCTTTACAAAAGTCGTGAAGATTTCGTTTATTCTTCTGGACCAGATTCGAAAAGTTCTCAGTTTGCTCACACCAAACTTTTAACTGCTCCAGTTCGTTGAAACAATTTTTCTTTCAACTCAAGTACTTCCTGTACTGTATGTACACCTAAAGTTTATCGCACAATTTGACACATGCACTTCTCTCGTGGGCGAATGCAATCCTTCCGCACGACGAGTTGAGAATGGGATTCCAATTCATACCAAAACAAAAATTCTCAAGGCTCTAAATGTCTTGGCTTCGAATTTCGGGAAGAGCAATCAGCATTTCGTGAGACCAATCTGGCTCGGCTCCCAAACTCCTCAAAACAAGACTGAATCAAGAAAACCTCCGGTTGAGATTCCAGCGGCCATTCTGCGCACAAATGAATGAATGCTTACGATTATACACATGGTTTGAAAGCACAAATTTTTAATCGGAGATGCGAGTCCAAGGATCTATGTGTGCAGTTCACTGATCTTTAACTGAACAAGGATCCAATTGGTTTGATGATCCTTGTGTACACTGTCCTTGAATTAAGGATGGCTTAAGGTGGCACGATGCGAGGCAGGGAGGGGATTCCAGTGTTACCATTTGGATTCATAAGCTGAGTGTACTTCTTTGGGTAGGGGCCATCGACAAGAAGCTAATATATGTCTAGAGTTGAGCTATTACTACTCATAGGTCAGCTAGAAAGACAGCCGTCCGGTGTTTCTGCCAGTTTTGTGGTTGTACTTATATGCCTTGCGATCCGCCATGGGGCCCTTATCTATCTTCTTTCCATTCACAGTGTTGACTCTATTGGAATCTGGAAAGAGTGATTAGTTGTGGAAGAGTCTACATTCCCTCCCTACTCTCAACTCGGTAGAAGTTGATACAATAGGTACCCAGTCTAACCCTCTGAGTCCGCTACATTCCTTTGAAAGTGTATATGGGAGGTTGGAGCTCTTCAACATTGAACATCAGAATTGCTTCTGGGTTCACTTCATATTCTGCTCAGACAAAATAATAAGATCCCTTAGCTTGATCACACAAGCTCTGATAGGACAATTGAGGAAATTTCTTTACATTTAGACACAATTGCTGTGTATGGTTATAAGATCCAAATAGTACGTGGCTCAGTCCCCTCAGCCGGTAGTTCGTAGTAACGTGATTATGCGGACAATCCGTGCCTACACTGCAACGTTGGTTATGTCTCGAGGAGAATGCAAGTAGGAGAGTTGGTTCACCTCAATAAATAAAAACCTCGAGTTTGCAAGAAGCTGGATCAAGTCTCATGGTGTTTTTTGGCTCTTTGGGGTTTAGACGGTGGTCGGTTTGCTTACTCGCGATCTCACATTTACCAGTCCGTAGATGGCAACATGTGAGTCTTCATATCTGCAATGGACGCAATCATTAAACGCCAAGTCGAGACACTTCGTCATCTTACGTATTCAGGCAATCAATGGTAGTTCACTTCCACTTGATGCCCTTCATACAAGAGTTTCACTCTTAACTCAGTCTGGAGGTGTTTGCGTCATTAGAAGCGGGCCCAACCTGAGTTTGTTCAAAAAGGTCACTCAACGTGATATTCCTCCCTGCGAACGACAAAAATCCACCACGTATGAGAATTCTTCTGAGAGCATGTTTCTGCTGATGGATACAGAGACCATTCCTCCAGCATAATATAGACAATTACTCTCGTATGGTGACAGCTGTAGGAAGATCATACGACACAAGTAGTCCTGTGGTGGAGAATCCTGTGAGGAGGGAAAGGGACTGCACAAGCAGAACAAAATACTCCTGAGCAGTCAACTGTGCTATAATGCCCATAAGTTGGAGTGTTAACTGCAAATCTATGCTGATGATTTAGCTCCCAGCTGACATTTCTCATAGTTGGAGGTAGTACCGCATTTAGCGGCGATAACCCTTTCAAACATCTCTTCCAATTCCTTCGAAGCTAGGCCCATCTGCAGATGTAAAATAAGAAAAGCTTAAAATCGTATTTGAAGGCTATGTATGAAATAAGTGGATGCTAAGGATTAGTGTCAAACACTGGAGAATAATTGAAGGATGTTCTGATAATCTGCTCCGAAGAAAACAATTTGCAGAGTTGCGGCTCCCAGGAGGTCTGCTGACATTAGACACCATAACTATTTTTCACTTCTTCACTCGCGATGCGCTTCTCAATCAGAGATCAACCACTGCCAGTCTGGTAGTTCTGTACTCATTACGCTCAAAGTTTCGGTTTAGTTATTTGAGATTAGCAATGGCTTCTCAAGCATCTAACTCGAAACAGATACAAATGTTAGATACGCAAGAGGAAATCTACTGCAATATTTTCTACCTTGCTGGAAGCGAAAGCTTTTAGTGCCCTTCGGTCTGGAGGGGAGGTTGGCCTTCGGAATTCATCGAGTTTGCTTGTTAGCTGCGCGTCGCCTTGCGACGATTCTCGGTAACTTGCGTATCTGTGAGAATGACTCTGCCGCCTTCGGTTCTTCATCGCGATTCGTTGATCGTGCCACAAATCTCGTATCTGTTCCTCCTGGTTCTCTATTTTTTGTACAAGTACCTTGCCTGGTTCATTTTCCTCAGATCCTGGTATAAGACGCAGTCTAATTCTCTGGGTTCTTGGATGAGCTGACTGCATCGAGGAATCCTTGGCTGCCTGCTCTGAGTTTCCAAGCTTATGTAGGTATCGGGCAGAGTCAAAACGAGAGCTGTAAGTGGGTTCCATATTAACCTCAGATATAGCAGCCTGGGCTCGCCTGAAGGCAAGTTCTGATTCTGTATCGGCTTGCACTTGGCTTTTTAGACGCAGCAAGTCAGGGCTGGCTGGCCTTTGATATTCTACTTGTCGAGTAACATCACCAGAGTCGGACGCTCCCTCGACAAACGATCCTGCTCGTGACCGTGGTGATGTTTCAACTTCATCTAGCTCGTTGTAACGAGCCTTACACAAATTCCCCCTAGAAGATCCGGGGCTCACATTATCCTCATAACTGAAGAGGCGACTTTTCACTTGGCTGTAATTTTCCTGCATGTATTGAGTTCGGAATTTTAGTAGGAGCAACAAGAGTTCCATCGGATGCCAAGTTTCAGGGTCTAAACGAGCTAAGAACTTTTGCCGTTGTTTCTTGATCTGTGTCGGGGATTTTTTTTCACTTCCATCACTTTTATCATAGAAGCAAAAGTTGAAAATATGATGGACTCACCATATGTCTTCTCCGTTGCCGCTGAGTCGACAGATTTCAGGGAGGCAGATTCCACCATAAAGTGCACAACAGATGAGAAGAAAAATGCAATGGTCAAGAAGTATGTTACAAGCACCTTTTTTCGTCTTGAAGTCGAGGGTGCTTCTGGTCGATCGACCGCTTTCGTGTGCCTACAGTAGGAGAGCTTGGTCTGTAATTGTGGCTCCAGACGTGAGCTCACCATTGGTTTGACCTGCTTTTTCAAGAGGAGTAGATGTTCATGAGAATCGAGTCTTCACAATTGCAGTACCTACAACCTCTGGCATGAATCCAATTTACTAGACCCCAATGTTTGAGCCATTTGATTCGCTAGATTCTATTTCGACAGAGATGCCAGATGAGATTTGAAAAGTTAAGTTATTCAACACTGGTCATTCATTTATTTCGCGCACTTGGTTTAAATGGTAAACGACAATTTCTGAGTTCTATTCTAGCACTGCAGAAGAAAAATGGATGCAGAATTCTTAAATAGAAAACTAACGATACTATGTCTACTAACCTTGGACCAGTCAAGCTTTTGAGGAGCCATCATAACGGATTTGCGCTTCAAGAAAGGACGTTTCGGTCTGTTGGAAATTTCTACAGTAGATCCAAAGTCCAAGCTGAACATGCCTCCATTGGCTGTCCCTATGGGTATCTCATCAAATGACAAGTCAATCGGCTTCCTCCTTTGTATCAAAGTTAGCGGCTGCTCTTCATAGATTTCGTTGATTTTGGCCTCGAAAGTACCTGCTTCTAGTGGGACTTGCCGATATGGCAATGTTCCTTTGTTTGCTATCTGTGAAGAAGAGGAATCCAATTTTTCCTCTGAATCTTTCTTAGTCATATGCGATTCACGGAAACTGCTGGTGAATTCCGTTGGGGACCGTCGCCCATTTATTGGCTTTGATGGAGATCTCTGAGCCAAGAAGTACCAAGGGAGTAGTTTCGCACTCTCAGGTGGCTCTGTCACTGAAATTTCAGCCATAACGTTGGGATGGCGACCTTTACTACGTGATCCTTGTTTTCTTGGCGTGGCAGGTTGAGTGTGTGAAGTTCGCGATTGTGGGAAAGAACCTGGCATTTTGGGACAATGCTTGTCTCCACCTTTTGGAGAGATTGCAGAACCAACTGCACTTACTGCTGGGGTGTATAAGACTAAAGGTGTACCTGGACCCCTTCTCAGTAGAAACCGAGCTTGCATTTGCGGACCTACGGAATACTGAAAGAATTTCAGATCGAGAACCAGATGGACTTTAAGCCCAAAAAAGGTCCTTTATCTTTCTTGAAAGAGGAATACAATAACATAACTCTCAATTCATCAATAGCTGAGTCGCCCGCAATGCTTAGTTGTTCTCTCTACAGGATTACTTGAATTATAGCAGTCCTTATCCAGAGGCACTATCGTGTTCAACAGGTTTCTGACACCTACAACATTATTCTTTGAGAGCCGTGTTAACATGCAGGACATAACAACTTCAAAGGTTTGTGACTAACATATATATAAGGAAGGTACTGCTTACCAGTTAGTGCTGTATGTAACTGCAAAACCTTCTGCTGCAACTGACTGCAGAGTTGTGGATAGAGATAAGGAGCTGATGCATCACGATTTGCTTCCTCAGACATTTCGTACAGAAGACTTCGAATCTCCTGCTTTGCTCGTTTTGTGAGACCTTAGATTCAGAACGCTAAGTAACCCAAATGTTTGATGCTTTACAAGTTTATGATGGATTCTACACCTCCAGTGAGTTTTCTCTATACCTTCAAAGGTCGTGCAAGGAGGAAATCCACAGGGATGGTTTATAATGAAAACAAGGAAAGCATTAGGGACAGCTGAACCTTGATTTCCATAATAATGGGCTGCAAGCGGCGAGATTTAAGGCGTCGCCTCACTCGAACTCCCTCTGTTCTTGCTTGAATGCACTTTACCGATCTCACAAAATTAACTGCAGTGGAAATATAATCAAATAATCATACAAAACACGAAGGTGCATCAGAAGCTACAGTCTAAGACCCAAAAAGGAAAGGTCTGCACTAATTTTAATATCCACAAGTTCAGGTGCGAGTATTTGCCAAGTGGTCTCACCAAAGGAAGGAGGTCGGTAGTTCTTGGAGCTGTGCCTTGTTTTAATAAATTCATAGAAGTCCTGCCAACGGAAGAAGCTTAGTGAAGGAGTATAGCAGGGAACTGAAAATTTCAATATAGACGCATTCTTAGCCGTTACTTTATTTTGCAATCAATTTTTTTCCAGGTCTTGATATGATGGTTTCGAAACACATAACGCGTCATCCTATACATGGAGCGGAGAGGCCTTATAATCGATGGATGTTCCGAGTTGTCTTTACGCCCTTCGTACCATGATCTTTCGCTAATCTCAAAAGACCAAGGAACAGCTGGTTATGATTATGGACTATCGCAACTCTATGATCTTCACCGTGCACCAGGGAGCATAGACATCTCATTTCAGCACGAGACTTTACAGGCAAGAAGATTAAAACGTGAAATGGAAAAGTTCCAACAATGTTCCTGTCGAAATTTCTAGATGTACAATCCAGATTTGAAATCTAGTTCTAACACATTTTGACCTTGGAATCTTGGACCACGAATGAAAATTTGACTATCAAATGATGGTAACAAGATAGTAAACCGTCATCCAAGCAGATCCCTCTAGTTGCTTCATGAACCTGACATTTTCAAATTGTCCTGCTTAGATTTGTTACCTCCATGTTTTTAGGAAGTGCTTTTGTGGACGGAGGTTTCTCTCTTCTCCTCCTCATCAGTGCTCGCCAAGCACGTTGTATGATGCTTGCTGCTTTCTGCATTGATGTGATCCATCTTTTCAATAGACTGTCACGCGTCAATTCCTGCTCCATGCACCAGACGACAATAGGGTATTTGACATTTCACCTCAACCAGGCGCAGATCAGACAGCTCGGGTGGACCATATATAGTCGATATAAGATTCATATTTCCTTTACGAAGGATTAGTACAGGTGAAGGTGCAAACCTCGGCATAGGACCATGGGCAAAAGGATACTTAAAGCTTCTGAACAATATGCGAGATTTTCAAGGCCTTCTCCAATGTCTGCTGGTGGCAAACATAGTTGCTCACCTCAGACTTGGAACTAAGACCTAATGCGGAGCCCCTAAACATGGGCTAATTGGAGCGTGAGGGACTACGCGAACAGTGACGGCAGCCTCATGGTTCTTGCAACTCTGCAGATGGTCTTATTTGAATGTTAGTTTGTTGGAAACGCCCAACTATGTAGCTGTGTCTACTATTTCCGATGCCCTTGTTTTGTTCCCATGATATCATCGAAAACCTTTTGTGAATGCATGCTGTTGCCTTCTGCCTCAATCACCAAACCCTGCTTGCTGAACAGAAATTTTTGTCATCGTGAACTGGATCTAAGGTTGAAGACCTTCTTTCGTTTATTTATCCCAGGTCACTGTGCTTCTTCATATGCCAAGATCCTTCATCACCTGGCAATAGGCCACGAGTCGTCCAACGGAGAACGAGAAGGAGATTGTGCTTAACGAAACAATGAAAAGTTGAATCTATTGGGGTTTAGATTCAAGTCCTCGGACTACACCTTCATCCAACTCCTTGAACAGATCCAACAACCGCTACCGACTTCCAGCCTACAACTTAACTGTAGAGTTGGATCCAAATGTGGTTCGAAGTTCGAGGTTTGGCCAACGGAAGTGCTACAAGGGGCACTGTACAAATACAATTCTCTCATTTGTGTTTGTTTCTCTGCGAAAGCGACTCCTGTTGAACATTCCTAAATCTTATAATCTCCTCTTTTCATCTACTTACTCCATGCACTAGAAGGAGAAGGTTCTGAGGGTAGGTAATCACCGTATGCGTCGTAGTTCCTGCTTCAGGTATTTGCCGAGGTGAAGTACAACTTGAGTAGTTCGAGCATCTGCTGATGATGCTGCTCGCGTGGGAATTGTTGCTCCCTCCGGCATAGAAAGAACCCTCACGAATGCCGGTAGCAGTGCTGGAATAAGACATCATGAGACTTGGTTCTGGATCTGCCAAGCATTCCAATGACCTGGCGCTATCCTGAGGGAACCATTTCAAGGTAGAACAGACGATTAAGCACATGTCCGCAGTGCGACAACATGGTAAGAGGTGGTGTTTGCTACCTTTCATAGAAAATCTATGTTCACTGAACATGAGAAGCTCTCCAATGTATGTTAAAACCACGGCCTTCTCTTTCACCATCCATGTGCAGAATAAACCACCTGAAGATGGCATGACGAACAGGAACATGGTTTCCGACGACAATGTGAAGTGGAAACTCCAAGTCTTAAGTAACAGTTTATCAATGAAGTATTTTCAGGTAGGTAGGAATGAATTCTGAATGGTTCTTATGAATTAAGATTAAAAAAATAATAAAAAAAAATTCAAATCTTCTAGAGGACACTAAGCAGCTTCTGTTTAGAAGATTGCATTTTCTTTCAGCGCGGATCCTTTTACAGGAAATGTGTCTTGGATTATTTATAGCACCGAAGACCCATAATATCTCTCTACAAATTTACCCATGCGAGTCAACATTCCGCAGATTTAGGCGAATCGGCGGCTCTTCATGTGAGACATGAAGCGAACGAAACTTCAGTACGACGATGCTACTCTTCAACAGATCAATTTCCCAAAATTTCTTCTCCGTAACATGCATCGATGGACGCCGGACACTACCAAGATGAGAACTCTACGTGTCTTCTTTGTCAAACTTCCTTTCTACTGTGTTTGCCTCACGAAACTACAGCTCAGTAGTATCACTTATACTTTGCATTGCGTAGAGATTTTCTTTGGATCAGTCTCCTCTATATCCACGGCATTCTTCACAACATAGGTATCGATCCAATTACAAAAGACGGCAACCGTTGTCTCAATATTTTTATTCAACAGATGCAGCTTTACATCGTACTTAACTCATGTGAACGTCATACCTGACTGCTTTTGCTAAGTCAGATTGTGCAAAGTATGAGCTCACCTTTCCAGCTGACAGCCTTAACTCACGGATGTACTTCATTTCTTCTCCAGTGAGCCAGACGAGTCCACTATCTTGCTGCTTCCTGTGTGCTGAGTCGCAATCCGGTATGCCATTGTCGCCGCCACACATGTTTGGTGCAGTGCTCGTCTCTCTACCCGGCCACGACTTCTTACGTGTTGTCATTGTTTGTGGTGGTGTGTATCGACCCACTGTTGCTTTTGGAGCACACTCGTTGACATGACAGTTTGAGAAATGCACTGGGACTCTTCTGTGCTGAGTGATGGCAGATTCTGTAGGTTGCGCTGAAATGTATGCCGGAATGTGGTGAGCAAGAGGGTGCTCACCCCTTGAATGGTACTGAGGCTGACGTAACATAGGTCCACCAACCGGGAAGTGTTGGTTAAAAGATGCATTCGAACAAAGGGAACTGTAATTGCATGTATCACAAGAAGAGGGTGGTGGTGGTGGTGGTGGTGCGGATTGTGCAGTATGGCAGCTCGAGCGGAATGTCTGGGGATTCAGTGGCAAACTGGGGTTGTGAACAAGGGGAGGAGCATGCACTGGTATGGAAGAAATGCAGGATTGAGATGAAATCGTCCTAAAGTCAAGAGCTTCGTCGGAGTAATGTCCCCAAGGTACTCCAGGGTCGTAACCTGTTGATCCGTGGAAACACAATTTGGGCTTCAGGGAATGTTTTTCAGACGAAGTCTCAGAACAGCCGTTTATGGACGAAGCAGGTGAAACGGAGCTGAATGAATTTCTGAATTTTGGCACAAATCCAGATTCGTACGTGTGACAGACCAGGTTGGGAACAAAATTTGTCGCGGATTTTGCTCTTTCTGCGTCATGAGGTAGAGGTAGCTGATAAGGTTCTATATATGAGAGAGAAGGAGGGATCGTTGGATTTTTCTGAGATGCAGTACAGAGTGAGCTGAAGTTTCTAGATACACCAGGATTTAAATTTCGGGTGAAGGAATCTTGTCCTGCAGGAACCAGTTCGTCTTGGGACGGAAAGTGTCTACTCTGGCTGCTGATACAATTGGCTGCCGGTATTATCGGAACCCGAGGAGGTCCAGAAGCCGGGTGAAAGAAGTCAAGAGATGCATTTCCTCTGTGTTGCAGCCTACTATGCTGTGAATCGTGGATAGCTGAGAAACGCTCCAAGAAAACCTGATCTTGTGTGGGACCTTCCGTCAAAACCCTGTGTTCAGGTTCATCCTTCCGGACATCTCTGTGAGCTTGAGATTCACTGCAGGAAGCAGAGTTCCAAACCTGCCTCGACTGCACAACTTCGAAACCTTCTGATCTTAAACGATTCAGTGATTCTTGATACGTCGGAGCTGTGCTTGACCTTTTAGGTTTATTCCACGGGAGGAGATCCATAGACTGCTCCTGAGATCTGGAGGGACATGTTCCAAGCTGATCGAGGGGGAGCGCAGGTGTTTGTATTTGTCTAGTGCTCGGTCGGTTCCAATCAACGGTGCTAGGTAGCCAGGACCCTTCCGCAGCAGAGAAATGTGCAGCGACCAAACTTACCTCCGCATTTGCACTTCCTTCACCACCGAGGGCTTCTCGCCGATTACTGTCCAGATCTTGAGGAAAGTAGGAACCTTCTCTATCAGTTTCTTGAATTTCCCGAAAACTTGAATGAACAGATTTATCAGGCTGTGAAGTCCAAGAAATGGTTGATGGTGCGAATGTTGCAGGACTTTTACCATGCGATTCGTTCTGCTCATCAGGCCCAGCAACACGATCAAGAGCCGATTTTGTCTGAGTAGTTGCACCTTCTTCAATCTCCCATCCATCACTTCTTCCCTCCAATACGCAGTAAGGATGTCGGAGTCCAGAGGGAGTAGCTGTCTTCACCAAGTCAGCGTGAATGCCCTTCGTTTCGTCATGCCTCAGTGAACTGGAAACCAACTTAGCTTCAAAGGTTGCACTTTCTCCTTCACACCTAAAGTGGCCTCCAACACGATCAAAATCGCAACATCCTGGAATCTCTGGCGTTTCCGTGTCACTGGACTCATTCCGCTCTTCCAACCGACATAACCACGAACCGCTGCCAGTTTGGCGGGGAATGTGGTTATTGGTTTGTATTCCTCCGGCTCCAGTGGAGATACTCTGCCCATGAGCGAGCTGTAAAATACCTCCAGAACCATCGATACTTTTGGACCTCGTGACAAAGTTATCTTGTTGCAGAAGACTTGGATTTACGTTTGGCATCTCATCCGGAACTGGTATGCGATCTCTGCAGTGTGTTGAGTTTGCACCTTGTTCCAGGTGAGAGGATGATCCATCTTTCAAACTGAGAGGAGCTGCGGGTGCCTCCTCAAGTAAGACAGAAGCTACATTCTTCGTTGATCCTGTGGTGGGTAGCAAGCGCAACAAGAGCTTATGCGTGTTTTTGTCTTTTGGTCCGGGACCACTCGACGGCAGTGCCGTTCCAGGGGACCTCGGCACAGGAGGAGGATGTAGTGTAATAGAGGAAGAGAGGTCGCCATCATCATGCTCGGAACCTGCAGAGTGCGGATTGCGCTTTCTACATGCAAGGACACGTTCAGTCCTTGATTTGAGTACCGGACCGCTTCTTTTCGGTCTTCTCTGGTCCCGTCCAATACTGTGAGCCGAAGAATTGCCAGTATGGGTCTCTATGTCTTCATCTTTCTCTTGCCCCGAAGAAAGTTCAAAAAACTTCTTGGGCTTTCGGACAAAATCAGCTGGTACAAATTCAGGGCAAGGGAGACTAGAATCCTCATCTGAAGGTTTTCCCGGCACTGATACGCTTTTGCCCTCGGAGGACTGAGCTGGAGGTGGCACAGGGGAAGCTTCTGAAAGACTTGCTTCCCTGCGATGACCACAGACTGCTGCAGACTCAACGTCAGATGACAACTGGGGCTCTCTTGTATTTAGGGCCGAGACCGTAGAAGGTTTTGACAGTGGTCTGCCATAATCGCGGAGAGCATAATCTTTGGTGACTGTCTCGAAATTTTCAACAGACTCGCTCTCCTGCGCATCTCGAACTTCACAGCGCACAGACAGCTGCTGCAAACCTATGTCGCAGAGACTGGCACCGTCTAAAACGGAACCGGAGATCGTCAGTTCTGAGTTTTGTGCCCGCAAGAATGCAGGTTCCTCATTGTCGTGATTAGAAGAATGCTCGGAAGCCGCCGACAAGGATGTGGCCGTATTTTTCTTGCTTCCGTGATAAGTCGCAGTAACGGAAGGATCATATGAGCCAGGTGGTGCACTGCTTACCAGCTCACTCGTAACATTCCTATTCGATAATATTTCTAAAGTTACCACGTTGTGAGCAACGCTCTCGCTTCCTTGTGAGGTCCTCTCACCTTCGCAGGCAGGCTGATTCGTTGTTTCCTCAGAGGGCTTGTTCCCTTCTTTGAGTGTGGAATTTTGAGAATCAGCTAACGTTTCATCAAGAAGTGTACTGGCTTGTTCGGCGCTTGCAGTACGCAACGATTCGAAATACTGTATCCGACTGACATCGATAGATGTTCTGGACTGTAAGTCAACGGCCTTGGGCTTCGGCTTACCAAATCTTTTCCATATAAAACTTTGTAGCAACCATCCATTAGCAAGCCCATTCCGAACTCTGACCACAATTGGCGTTTTATGCTTCCGACTGGTCAAAGGTTTAGGAATTTCATCTTTCAGAGGCTCTTCGGGTGGTTTAGAGTCTTCCTGATTTGGTGCACCTCTCGATGCCGAATCAGCACACTCCGGATCCAACCTCAGTTTTGAAACCTCTTTGTCCAAGCTGTTTATCCCACTGAATTGTGGACTAAAAGCAATGTGCTGAGCTACAACTAGTAACTCTGTGGCCAGGTTTTCCTCATGAATCGGTTGCTCGGCGCACTGCAAATGAAATGAGGGGGATGTTTCAATTTCCTCCATCGCGCCCAATGCATCCTCTTCGAAGCATTTTCTAGACACTGTGCAATCACTAACCCTTTTTTCAGTTTGATACTCACATCTTCCAGTAACAGTCAAAGCTTGAGTGAAAGGTAACGAGTCCTCCACGCCCAGTTGTACTGATTCCTGGTGGCGAAGCCTGGGTGATCCTAAACGGACATCTGCGTAGTCAAAAAGCTCCTTAGCTTCGGAGCTCTTCTCTATCTCGTATGCAGCCACTTTGATACCCTTGCTCTCGGTTAGGCCATCTTTAACGCGGCGTGAGAATGCGGCAGAAAAACGCCTGCTAGCTGATTTCCCTGTTCCCTGAAAAATACTGCTATTTGTAGATATAGGAATGTGTGCTATTTCGATCGTTTCAGGCGACATTTTAGACCCATCACTGTACTTGTCATTACTCCCTTCTAAATGCTGTTCGGTCAAAGTGCCTTCAGCACTTGCTTTCGTAGAGTCTTGCGGCTCTTTCCTATCAAGCTTCTCTTTTGAGCTTACTTCTCCATTCTCTAAACCCAAGTTTAAGTCAGAACACGGGACCGAAGACTCAATGCTGGAACTCTCATCCCCTGTGTTAGGACTGCTGGATCGGCCACATATAGGCTCCAAACAATCAATTTTATCTTCTCTCTGCAAGAAATCGGATTCTAGAAGGGGCTGCGAAGTTCCACATTCCTTCGTCACAGAAGAAGCCGGAATAGGAGCTCGTTCCCCTAGCTGGAAGGGAGGAGTAACAAGCGTGTCCTCTGCTTGTAGATCGGGCAACAAGCTACGATTTTGTTTATCCACTCTATTCAGTACCTTAATTAAACCGCCAAAATAAGAGGATGGCTTCTTCAGAGCTTCTCTTCTTCTTCCACGTCCCCACCATTTGTCAAAATAGTTGACTCTCTCGACGGGCTTCTTCTTAAAACTTCTCGTCCATGCAGGCCGAAGAAATGGCAGATAATTGTATCCAGAGCAGGACGAATCGCGTCTACTTACTCGTCGCATTCCGTGAGACTTCAAGTCGCTAGCATCAACGAGTATCCTTTCTTCTTGATAGTCTGTCTCAGGTGTCTCAGTGCTGAGCACATCCAAAACCGCAGGAGTGTTCTCTTCAGATCCGTCTCTTCCAGGTGTGCGCCATATTATCCCGACTTTGGAATCCGATCCATGAATCACCTCATTGCGACCTTCGTCCTTAAGTCGCTGTAATCCAAGCCCCACATTCTGCTTCCAAAGATCGAAAGTCGAAAGCGGGTTGTCAGCATCATCGAAGTCGTCAGCATCATCAGAACATGCTGTACTTCTAGGAGAGCAATATTCCTCGTCTCCATGATTCTGAAAACATTCGACATCGCTATGAATGTGGCAATCTCCGACGCCATCTTGAATCTTTGGCGACGCATACCAGTCTAGTCTCGAATTCAGTCCCTCCATGGCTCTTCTTCCCGGGCCCAATGGACGTGGACGTCTTCTTTCTTTCGTGTTTGCATGGTCTCGTCCAAATCGTCTTTCTTGCCCCTCGCAGATGCCACCATTGCCTCTGAACTCCCTGCGTGTTCTGGAACAATGCATGTCCAGATCGCACGACAACTGATCCGAAGCACTCGAAAGCTTCAAACTCTCACGGCCTAAAAACCTGAGGAGAATCTTGTCCGACGGTCCGATCCGAGTTGCGTCCTGTCTACCATGTCCCTCGATCTTCACCGGAACATTCGTCTCCCGAGGTGGTGCCGCCGCCGCCGATGTCGTCGTCACCCCGTAGTCATAACACTCACCTATCTTGATTTGTGCGTCTCCGGTAAATTTTCCTGAAGCTAGCTCCGACTCCTCCTGTACCAGATGATGCTCTTCCTCCACACTCTTTGCTCCCCCTGCGCTTCTCGTGGAAGACACGTTTGTCACGCAGCTCGCAGCCCCTTGACTCTTGAGAGCACAGCCTTCGGCCCTCGTGAAAGTCTCGCCTCCAAAACAGAATGTCCTTCCTTGAAGGCTCGAGACTCCTCCTTTGAAAGATATGAAGCTGTAAGCCAACGGGCCGTTGGAAGGGTAAATAAGCCCGAGCCTTCTTGGTGTTGGTGTGGAAGCTGACAAAGCCGCGCCTCTGTCATGGTAGTGTCCGTTTTCCTTACCGTGATCTTCCTTTCTGTCGACGGAGGAGGCTTCTGATGTTCTTTGCTCACAGAGGCCGTTAGCCAGATGATCTCCGACGGAGGAAGCTTCGTTCCTTCTCATATTCCATTTGACACCAGTGACATGTCGTCGTGCTTGCAGATTTTTCAACTCTGCCTCGATCTCGAGCCTGCCTCCACTTTCGGCTGAACCTGTTCGTTGTTTGGGTTGGACTTTTGCTACTCTGCACCCAACGTCGATGCCATTTGCGGATGGAAATTCCTCGGCTCTTTGCCCAGCACACCTCAATTTTCTCTGCTGAAAAGCGTGGACCTGCTCTCCGGAGGAATACCTTTTGTGACTCCTCTCATCTTTTCTGTCACTGGTCAAGGGATACGTAATCTTGGCCTCTCTGGGGTTCTTTGGATCAAGACTGTCACGATTGATTTGGGATTCTTTCTCTCCGTTTCTCCAAGCTTGATGTCTAATTGCTGATTCGCTACTTTGCTGCAAATCACGCTCAGAGGGATGCTCACCGCTCACAGACCTTTTACCTTTCACTCCATCTCCCAGAACCTCCGGTTTCCTCATAGAGGCAACTGAGTCCTCCGAGGCTGAGCTACCAGACTTCCTACAATCCTGTCTTCCAAGATGACAATCTGATTGCTTCGTGGCGATGACATTTGGCACTTGCACCTGACTTGCCTCACGGGCAATGCGTGCATCGCTGCTTTCACATGCGCTCTCGGAGAGCATCTGAGTCTTACGAGACGTGTGTGTAGTGCGTAGAACTTCATTACGGGCGGATGATGTCTCTTTTCTAGCCGGCATCAACCTCACTTCAGAAAATACTGAGTCCGTTGCATCCTCCCGATGTCCATGAGGGTTCAACGTAGTAGTGGGTCGGTATCGAAGCCGCTGTCTTAACTTCCCGTTGGATGCTGCGCTGGTGAAGGTGAAGACTGTGCCCTCACAACAACTACCCCAGAAGCTGTTCTCAGAATTTCCTGCAAAGCACTTTGCTTCTTCCACAACTGCCTTCATCGACTCCATGAGCTCTCTGTAAAAAAAATATGCAATATGAAGAGCAACAATGTGTAAGGAGATCACTTCGAAGAGTCCAATGTATACAGGAAATCTTTTTTCGTCGCCAGTACAACAAAATACTGGCATGAAACTTCTTATTCCGTAGCTTATACAACAGCTTACAGTATCAGACGAACATTTGTTCTCTCATATTGCAAGTGTAGCGTGATCCTGGCTTATTATCAAATAACAGTAGCAACTGATGTTTTCCTTCCGCCAGGTAGACATCTCAGCTCTGAGTTCACAGCACTGCTACTAGAGTCACTACAATGGTGGTATTATCAAGGAATTGTCGCACTGAATGGCTGAGGAAAAGCGGTCCCTTGATCAGCGCATCTTCCTTTGACTAATCAATGTCTGCGTGAAACGTCTGAATTTCAGGTCGGTGAGAATTCAATTGCTGAATCCTCTCTCGAAAATGGAATGATTTTACATGAACAGTTTCCAACATATAGTCATGGATGGTCGGGATAAAGTTCTTCCCTAACCCTTGACTACTTTTGTGAGGAGAGTTGGAGGGTAGATTACTGCTGACAATGCTTATGCTTGCATGAAAAATTGCACATCTTCGAGGTCATGGATATGACTTTTTTTCTGTGATTTCTCTCTACTGTGTGTATGGGGAGGCATGTTCAGACAAGGAAGTATCTCTGATGAGATCAATTGTGGTAATCAAGAGCTTTGAGAAAGTGCGTACCATGTACATTAAGAGAAAGCGGATCCAAGGCGTAACTTCGTTGGCCAGTTCCACCAACGAACGCTCGTGGAGATGTACATTCGCAGTTAGGTGCAGGTTACCAACTGTTGGCTGTCTTCGTAACTTTTAGTTTTTCCAACTGCCCTTAACAAAAAGGAAGTAGATGTGAGCAACTGATTAGACAATGATGAGAAGCTCTCTTCATGTTGATGGTAAGACCAAAATTGAAGGGAACACAGTGCTGCGGATGCAATCCTTTGCGTCCAAAACTGATTCATTCGTTAGAACTGATACTATGTAGTAGAAGTTTACTTGTATTCAACAACAATCAAGGATTTACTACATCTGCGACTGTACATTACTAAAGAGAGCACTTGGCTGGTAAATTTCTAGGTACAAAATACTGCGATCCAAATCTTATTTGTGTGAAGTTCTAGATGGCAAGAAAATGCCGTAAAGAACGAGACCCACCGAGTCTGCCCGCAGCGGATATTGGCGCACAACTCATGCAGCAAACATTTGTAGAAGACGGCAGCTCAGCTCAGAAGTCAATTCTAGAGAAAATTGTCCAACATGTGATGAATTCCACAATTCTCAGTGACAACGATTCTGAATCAACCCAACATTACAGAGACAGCAACCTCCGTCTAGATGGTCAGATACGCACGCATGTGTCTCTATACACGGATACATATTGACAATGATAATGGACAAAGAATGGACCTGTCTTTCAGAGCATCGGGCTTCAGTAAAGGCACAGGTTGTTCGTTCGGTCGCTCAGAACAAGAAGGCAGGCAAAACTATGATCGAGCCCCGTTCACAAACAGGGTACATCTGCAATTTCAGTTCAATCTGTAGGAAAGGAACATGACCAAACTGTATTGACAAGAAATCTACTCGATTGTATCAGGAGCAAGCCCTCAAGTCTCACGAGAGCATGGGAGGAGAGCATTTCGGAAAGGAGACGAGGTGGCAAGCAGAGTGGACTGACTGGGTGGCTGCATTCGCTGCAGATAGCCCTAATCATGGAAGTGCGCGAGAAAGACAAAGAAAGGGTAGTTAAAGAAAAAACCAACCGTTATGCTGGTCCCGGGACAAGGATACGTATGTGACAATTATATTTCTCTTTCCGTGCTTTGCTTTGAAGTGTGTTCACGGCGTGGTGACTTTCCTGCGAGGGAAGGCCTGTTATCTTAACCGAGAAACATGGAACTAAATTGAGAGAAGCGACGTAAAAAGACACAAAGAGTTTCCCTCAACCGCCTGCAGTAGTATTAAGCTGCACTTTTCCTCCTCGATCTACTTCCAGTTTAGGTTATCGCATGCATCCACGTTCTCTATCTACTCATAACAATGCCTCTCTTTAGCTTACTACCAAAGATAAATCCCTAAGTGACGAGCTTATAAAGCCTACTCTGCCCTCCTACTCCCGTGAGCATTCAATGTTTGATCTTGTCCTTATGGTGCCAGTATCGCCCATCTCACAAGAATTAGCCACGCGTCAAGCAACAAACACCATTGCAATCCACGCGCTTTTACCCTGTTTGGAAAGTCTGTCAAGATGTGCACGTTTTACAGCGATCTGTACATCCAGTGGATGTTTCAACACATGCGAAAACAATCCTAGTTTCGGACATGCCCACGCCACGTACACACACAATCAAATGTTTGAACTTGCAGAAATTTACTTCCTCCTACCCTTTTTCAACCTAATTTTCTTCGTCCTACCCTTTGAAATATCGAGTTGCTTCCTCATACCCGTGTCGGTGGAGTCATGGAAGTTGTCATCGAAGATTGAGAAGTGTGAGTAACATCCTTAACCCAATGGATTGGAGAATGTGGTTTTGGACCGAGTTCACCTTTGGCCTCAATTGAAGGAGGTGTCCTTGTCCTCGAAAATTCCTCCCATCGCCGTGAACAGTGGATATGGCATATTCAAATTACAATGTCGAGCACTGATCGATAAAACGATACGAGAAAACAATTATAAAAATGAACTAAAAGTAGTGCTTAAAGATTGTAGCACAAACCCCACGAGTGCTAACCGAATCACCTCGCAAAATCGAGTGAAGGAGAAAGAAAGGATGGGTGACTTAACCCATGTGATGGATGAATGTTTTGACAATTTGTAACAGATTGGAGGTCATCTCGATAGAATTTGATTTCCAACTTCCTCCGTGAACTTCATCGTTCCAACAGACACGCATGCATCTTCACCTCACACCGGTAACACTTAGGCAAAGATGGCATAATGTCATGATCGAAGATGGAAATCAAGAAAGTTCACTCCATGGAATACATCCATAGAGTTGAGTTAATAAGCAAAGAGTATCCAACTGGGCTGAATACACTTCTTGACGTTTACCATTTTTTACAATGGAAAGTTTGATATTCTTTGCCTTTGAATTTAAATACACTTCATGAGGTTTATAATTTTTTGACATTGGCAGAATATTAAGTGACTTGGTCCATTCAAGTACTACACTCCAGTAATGGATTCCTTATTCGTAGGGTATCTATCATGGTAATATAAACATGAGGTACACTATTATCATAGTATCATAGATGTTTGCACCTGTGTGTTATGCACACATGTTTGTAAGGATCCCATTTACATGTAAAATAAGATCATATATATTCATCCAGAAATAATACCAAACCAAATCAAAATTGACATGAAGAGTAGGTCATTTCTTATTTTGCAAGAAGAGAATATGGATAAGTTAAGTGGAGCTAATTTCTCCCTCAAATTAAATATTTTTAGTGAATATGGGCAGATCTTGATCTCAACCAAAAACATGTCTAAAATGGATATTTGCTCAAGATATAAATATTTGAAATGCATAGTTTTAATTTTTGATCTGACCCATGACTTGACAATATTCATGGATCATATGGATAGTGTGTTAAATGGATTGTTAGATAGATATGTGATATGTTAAAATGATATATTTTTCATAACAAGACAAAAAAATAACAAGGTAATCATGTTCAAGATTTGTTAAGGAGGTAAACAAATGAAAATTCTACTGCAACAAATCAAAATATGATTTTTGGAAAGAGTATAACACCTTTATCAATCAGAAGGTTTTCTTTAAGTCATCAAGATGGACGAGGACAAGGATAAGATAATTTTGGAATGGCCAACTACTATGGAAGCTAGCAATATTTAGTAGATTGACAAACTTCTTCTAACAATTTATCCATAACTTTGCACACATGGTAGCATCGCTTGCCTAAGTCCTAAACATGGAGGTTAAATTCCAATGAAGACACAAGGAGAAAGCGTTGTAGGGGCAAAGTTATGATTTTTTAAGTAGAATTATTTGATTTTAAATCATAAATAGGGATATTCTCCTAGTTGAAATCACAATCAAATACAAATTTGGTGAATTTATGAAAAAGTTTGTTGATGTATGAGTATGAAGACAAATGGCAGTGTTGAGCTTGGCAAGGATGGGAATGTTATTAAGGGTTTGAAGAAGAAGAAGAATGAGAAATTGACGGAAACTGAAAAGCAAAGTGACGAGGAAAAAAATTATTTCAAATTCATTTGGTACCATTAGTTGAAGATCGGAAGAAGATTAGATTAATGGAAGATGTACAAATAAATCTCCAAGAATAATTTGACAACAAAACACTTTCTAATTTTTCATCCATTCCTAAATCATCAATCATGACGACTCTAATAACAAAACAATAGTATCTCGAATACAAGGGAACTATTAATGATAATGCGGATTCATATATTTCTTGCATTTGAGGACATCTCTACTGCAAATAACTAAGATGATACTAAAGATCATCTAGGATACTCCCTAGGCTCCTTTGGAAGGGAGCTTGGATATGGACGAATAATAAGGAAGAGAACCATGGGAAAGATATTGCCACATGAGAGGGCATCAAGACCCACTTCTTGGCTTTGTTCATGGACATGGGGTAGACAAGGTTCTACTCCACAAATTGGAGTCTATCTCTACTACACATAACTAAAATGATTCTAAAGATCATCTAGGATACTCCATGGGCTCCTTCAAAAGGGACCTCGGATATGGATGAATAATGAGGAAGAGAACCATGGGAAAGATATTGCCACATGAGAGGGCATCAAGACCCACTTCTTGGCTTTGTTCATGGACATGGGGTTGACAAGGTTCTACTCCGCAAATAGGAGGCTATCTCTACAATAAATAACTAAGATGATCCTAAAGATCATCTAGGATACTCTATGGGCTTCTTCAGAAGGGAGCTCAGATATGGACGAATAATCAGAAAGAGAACCATGGAAAAGATACATGGGGTAGACAAGGTTCTACTACACAAATTGGAAGCTATATGAAGAAAGAAGAACTAGACGATGTGTGAATATACAAAACAGTTTCTTAGCTTGTTAGATAGGATGTCAACAACTATAGCAAATTCAAAACCGTATTCGGTTACAATGATGATAGAGTGAAATATGTTCGGATTGGGGAAATATAATCTTGATCATGAGATTTTTTACCAAAGGGCATATCCATGCACAATGGATGCAATTATCCAAGTTGCATAGGCATATGAGATGTCAAATATCCACTATAAGGAATTTCGTTGAACCCATAGCACTCATAAGAGTTGGAGGATTAAAACCAAGAGTAAGAGTTCATGAAGGAGAAGTCCATCAACTAATGAAACATTGAAAATCTCATAAGATCTTTGCTCAAATTCTTTTAATGAAGATTGGAAGTAGACTCCAAATATAAGAAGAAGGGGGTCATAGGTTGAAGCATATCAATGAAGGTGGAAGGAAGGTCTCGAGTGGTATCGAAAGGTTCAAGGTGGAGGAGTTGACTTATTGGAAGAACTTGAGGTTCACTTGATGAACAATAAAAAACAAAAGAAATCACCAATGCAAAATAGAGCTAATGTGTTGTGCATGATTTGCAAGAAGCCATGCCACACTAATTATGAGCATCAGCCAAAAAAGTGTTATGTAGCGTAGCAAGTAGAGCGGGTACCAATGTGGAACTACTTTATCTATGATGTATCACAAGAATATCAATCATATGTTGTACATGACATGGTTGAGCCTTCAATAATACTACCGGTGCAAATTCATATATATACACCGTTGGAGATGATTGTTACAACGGCACAAAGGAAGTAAGAAGCAAGATCAAATACGGCATATCCAAATATTTGTTACAATTGTGGGGCAGTTAGACATTGGTCTCTCTAATGTCCTCAACCTCAAAGAAGAATGACATATCATCCAGTGTGTAGTAATTGCCGCATATCATGATATACAAACATGGAATGCAACCAATCACTATAAGTTGGAACAAAGATAAAGCGATAGGGGTCAGATTTGTAACCCTCCTAAAAGAGACAAAGGGATTCATTAGGTAACTCTAGAGGAGCCTGCATATGAGACAAGAAGTGAGTAGTCTGAAGAAGTCATTGACGTACTATTGATGACTACTCAAAGAGATAAAGGATTGCAACTTCCTCCAAAAGATAAATCATCCAAGGAAAAGGTGATTATACAAAAGAAGAAGTAGAAAAGACATAAAGAATCTCAAGCAAGGAGTAGTCAAACTCCACAAGTTCACTATGAATGTCATGAAGATCAGCATCAACTATGTTTCTTGTTGATATTTGTGTAGAGCTGGAGGGTTACTTGAAGTAAATATCAACTAAAATGAAGTAGAGTCATACCATGTTTTCAACTTCATCTAAAAAAGTGAGGGTGGGCAAGATCATCATAGCAAGAAATCATTGTTCTAGCTATTATGACCTAGTAGTTGACTTGCCTGAAGTAAAAGTCAACATCAGCATGAAGTAACCCTTGGATGATAATAAGACCTATAAAAAGATGCTAATCCATGCCTTGCTGTCTAGCAAGCCCAAGGCTCTACGGAAATAAATATTTTCATTGTGTATTTGGTGGAGCAAGAGGATCTTGCCGAACCAAAAATCAAGATAGAAATTGTTGGGTGCATGTTGAAGTCAATTGCTATTGACTCCTAATCAGGAGTCAATATAATGACTAAGTACACAACCCAAGCTTTGGATTGTAAGGAATACGAAACTACCCCACATGTGGTACAAATGATAGATCAATCCATGAAAAGGCTAGTTGGTAAGAGATGTTTATTCAAATAGGCGCTGTTCTTTTTTTTACTCACTTATATTGTCTTGAAACTCCATGATGATAGCTACTACAAGGTGTTGATTTGGAGGCCATGGTTGTACGGAGCAAAAATTATTACTAATTGGCAATGGAAGACCATTTTTTTCATCAATGCAATTTTCCATCAGCTCATAAAATGACTATCTTGTGGCAGAATTCAAAGTATCAAGGCGAGACAAAGTCAAATTCGGGGGCACTTTCCCAAGTGATGAAATAATGGATTTGAGTTTCTACTCTTCATATGACATCAATTACTTGGAGTGTTATGAAGTTGATAAGAAGCTCAACTCATAAGAGGAATAGCAATTATAGGTTAGTGTGGTCCAAGTGAGGCTAGCCACACTGCGTAGTTATATGACATGGTACATTGACATTGATATTCATGAGATTTGACTTCATTGATAAGACTCTTACGAAAGTTTGAAGATGTTTTTGCCTAGAAGATTGAAGATATGAAAGGTATATTTCATTAATGGGGGAAGCATATGATGGATTTGATAGAAGAGGCGGTTCTTGTTAGGCAAAGACAATATAGGTTGAGTCCAAAATATTCCCTTCTAATCAAAGATGAAATTGATAAATATATGAAAGCAAGAATTATCTACCTCGTGTTAAGAAATGAATGATTTGCACCTATTGTAATCATGTCTAAGAAAATTAGGACAAAAATTTGTGTTGCCCAAGATTTAGAAAGTTGAACGCAGTCACTAAGAAGGACCATCATCTGTTGACATTCACTGATATCATTCTAGATCATGTAGCGAGACATGGATGCTATAATTTCTAGAAGAGATTTTCATGGTCTAATCATAAGATGACTTTTGAATTATATAATGCTCAGGCTTGTTTTCAAAAAATGATGAGTCATACTTTTCAAGATTACTTACACAAATTCCTTCAAACCTTTATTGATGACTTTTGTGTGTTTGATTCAAAGTATGATCATTTGTATCATTTGGAGCACATTTTTAAGAAGTGTAGAGAAAGTCAATTGGTGTTACATCCATGTGAGTGCTACTTTATGATGACATAAGGTATGATTCTTCATCATATGGTATCATTTGATGGTCATTTCATGATGCATGAGTGTTAAGACGAATGACGGCATTGAGCGTTGTCGCAAAGAACAATTCTTTTCTCTGAGAACGCTCAAGCGTCTATCTGTAGAAGAACCCTCTAGAACCTTGTGTGAGTTGACAATCTCTTCTTCCCCTCCTCAGCACTCCACATTTGAGTTCCTTATAACCGGTAAAACTTCAGCGGGAGAAAACTATGATATCCAATTATTGGATCAATAACTCTCGTTTAAACTTTACAGAAAATTATTCCACGACCCTTTTAATCACTGAGAAAAGTTTCATATGTTTTACTCTTCTAGATCTCTCAACACAATTGTTGATTTACCCACTGTATCACAAGGCGATATGCAGACCCCTGTGTACAAAACTCATCACAAATCCCAATCCATCACTTCGATTGCTCTCAAATTTCAAGAGAAGATTACTCATCATCTGAACTTTAACTGTGGAAAGTTTAATTGACAGAAATTTCTGGTTTCAAAAGATATAATAGATGTACTAAGTTTGTGATAGTCAATGCAATCCTGCAACTCTGACTGCTTACACAAACTTCAACCTATCACTCTATACTCAAAACTCATCCAATCGAGTCAAAACTTCAATCAAAACACTAGCCTTAGTCATAAACTGTATCTCAGTTGACTCATATCTCCCAAAACCCTCGTCAAATTTTCAGAAACACTCCAAATACACTCAAAGGTCTAAATTTCTCTCTCTAACTTTGAATCACCGTTTTAGAGTGACAAATCCATCAAATCCATCCATTCTTGAGCTCACGTTGTAGCTCGTCCCGTCAGCTTTTCAACGCTATCCTTAGATTTTTGAATGTCTCCTTGGAAGGTTTCCAAAATCTCTAAAAATCTCAAAAAGTTGCCCTAGTGCCCTCATTGGTCAAAACTCCTAGACCAATGGGAATGGAGAATGATATTTTGACCTCTAGTGTGGCCAAATTAGCTTCATTGAAACTTAGAGCTTTACAACTTTCCTAAACACTCTACTTAGACATCCTATACACAATATGAGTTGTCAATAATAAGAGTTAAAATGACAACTTGAAACCAGCTAAGTATACACAAAAGCGATCGCGATGAAGACACCGGATGTTGATCACAAATGGACTCGACAATGGTACATCTTGAGGATCATGTTGTCCCCTATCCACGTCCTACATCGACTCCACTTCAATCAGATAAGCTCCTTAGTGAGCATGGTAATGTGTCTAGATTTCCCTAGCTCTTTACAACCTTACAATGCCATCTGTTACCCTAACCTAAAGTATCGCCGTCATGACAACAACTCTGAAGATGACACATGTCATCATCTTCTCATAGTAGCCGCGTCACAACACGACATCCATCCCTCTAACCTCAGGCATCCTCCGGTATGCACCAAAAAGTTAACCAAGGTGTGTGCGGCATCAGATTAGATCAACCTAATCTTCTACTCCGGCTAAATCCTCCCCATATGACTCATCTTCACCTTCGTCATCCTACCCCACTTCCCATCCTATGGCAATAGGACTGGTATCCACCGTCAATATCATTGGCTTCTCACCATGATATTCTATCATTAGCAAAACCGGAGGTGATGACATACACCTCTTCAACTTCCTCATGGCCTCTACATGTCTATTCTCCGATACAAACTTCTGATTTTTCCTTAACAGCCCATATAACGGATCTGTTATATGAGCATAGTGAGGAATCCATATGTGATAGAACACCAACAGCACCTAAAAACCGCCTCACTTCTGTCAAGAAGTTGCAGCTCTCGCGCATCCTTTGAATAGCATCCACCTTGTTGGAATCTGGTTTTCGACCGTACTGTAGGTCCAAAAGCCAGTAAATACACAGAGAAGCAACATGCAATCAAGAGACGAGACAGGAAATACGTGGTTCACCTCCCTGAGGCTATGTCCACGGAACACACAGAGTCACTTTACTAAATAACCCTAATTTGTGTTACAGAGAGCTCCTGCCAGCCCTCTTATATACTCGTACCAGCCCTAACCCTAGTCTAACTAAGTATAGTCAAACTAACCAGAGTTACTCAAGACCCGAGTTAACTCCTAACAATCTCCCCTTGACTCATGTCTTGGGGTGTCTAACTCTTGTCACCATATACATACTCCGAGGGAAGTCCTAGAAGGGAACCTAAAGCATAGGTCCTCCTGTAAACAAGGATTAACTAGAACTAAGCCGTAGCCTAACTAGGAAGGAGTAAAGCATATACAAGAATCAAACAATTGCTAGCGTAACTCTACTATTGCTCCTTGTGCAAAACCTACATAGTAGCACAATGCCTCCTGAAACTCTCTAAAGGAATAACTTTGGTCAAAGAATCAGCTGGATTGAGTTTACCGTCAATCTTGACTAGCTCAATCTTCCTATCAAAAACTGCATCTCTGATAAAGTGATATCTGATGTCGATGTGCTTCACCCTGCTATCCATCACTTGATTTGTTGCAAGATGTAAGGCACTCTGACTATCACAATGGAGATTTACAACATCATGTTTCAATCCCATCTCAGTGATAAGTCTATTCAACCAAATAGCCTCCTTTGCTGCTTCCGCTGCTGCTACATATTCGGCCTCCGTAGTTGACTGAGCTATGCACTTCTGCAAGGTAGATCTCCAACTAACTCATCCACCTCCAAGTGTAAACACGTACCCAGTTGTAGACTTCCTCTTGTGTAGATCTTGTCCATAGTCAGCATCAACGTAATCCAACAAGGATTTGGCATTGTCCAATAAACCATCAAACAAAAGACCAAAATCCTTAGTTCTCTTGAGGTACCTGAGAATCCACTTCACAGCTTCCCAATGCACCTTCCCTGGATTTGACATATACCTGCTCACCTTGCCCATAGCTAGAGCAATATCAGGTCTAGTGCACACCATCAAATACATGAGATTGCCCACTGCCTTGTCATAGGGAATTGATGACATCTTTCCTCTCTCAGTTGCATCAATTGGACATTGAGGTGCTGAGAGCTTAAAATGTGCCGCCAAAGGAGTCCACACTCCTTTAGAGTCCGCCATGTTAAACTTTGTCAAACACCCCATTTGAATGTACTTACCCTGACTTAACCATAGCTTCCTCTTCTTCAAATCCATGTGAACATCCATACCTAATATCCTCTTGGACTCACCCAAATCCTTCATCTTGAATGCATATTTCAGTTGCCTCTTGCATCTGTCAACGTCGGATTGTTCCTTTGCCAAAATGAGCATGTCATCCACATAGAGTACGAGAATAATGAGGCTAAAGATCTCATTATTCACCTTCTTCATGTAAACACATGGATCAAACACACTCCGTAAAAATCCTTGTGCTTTCATGAACTCATCAAACCTTGCATTCCATTGCCTAGGAGCTTGCTTCAATCCATACAGAGATTTAAGCAATCTACAAACTAACTTCTCCTGACCTTTCTTCTCATAGCCGTAGGTTGTCTCATGTAGATTTCTTCCTCCAAAGATCCATATAGAAAAGCCGTGACAACATCCATCGATCCATAACTAGACCAAATATCGCGACAAGTGCACATACTGCATTTAATTGTAGCATACTTTGCCAAAGGAGAGAAGATTTCATTGTAGTCCACACCTTTCTCTTGTGTGAAGCCCTTAGCCACCAACCTGGCTTTGAAGATCCTCTTCTCTTCATCTGCTGGATTATCCTTCAACTTGTACACCCACTTGCTATCAACCAAAGGTTGACCCTTTGGAAGCTCCACCCGCCTCCCAAGTCTTGTTCTCAACAAGCGATTGCATCTCACGCTCCATAGCAATGTCCCACTCAAGCTTATTGATGGAGGCTTGAGCTTCTCTATATGAACAAGGTTCTCCTTCTTCCAAGATCAACGCATTGCCATCATCATTCTCAGCTTCCATATCATGATCCTCAAGAATAGATGAATCAGCCCATGTTCCATACCTTTCGGGAGCTCTACTAATCCGATTTGATGATCTCCTAGTAGATGGTAGTGCGGTTGATCTCCATCGTTTCGTGTTGTGTCTTGAGGCTCAAAGAACGACAACTTGCTCCTCCAATTCCTGTTGTTCAGGAATTTGCTCCATCTCTTCTGGAGCTTCTCCTTGTGACGCATCATTAAACCCATAATGATCAATCTCTCCCTCAACAACATCCGTGAGTGGAGATTTGCCCTTGTCGATGCACGGGGGCCCGAGATATCTCCCCCTCTTTCAATGATCTGGGCTCATCGAAAGAAACATCCCTACTGACAATCACCTTACAAGCTATAGGATCCCATAGCCTATAACCTTTCACACCATTGGCATATCCAAGAAAACAACACTTCTTGGATGTAGGATCCAACTTGGTCCTATTCTCCTTAGGTATGAGAGGATAAGCCGTACAATCAAAAATTCTCAAACGACTATAATCAGCCCCTTTGTTTGTGCCTCAATTCAAAGCGGTGTCAAGAAATCGATTGCACTTGAAGGGAGACAGATTTACCAAATACAACTGCGGTATTTACAAGCTTCAAATCCAAAATTCATATGGTAAACAGGATTGTCTCAACATACTACGCACCTTCTCCAATATCTTGTTCGGTTGAGCCTCTCAAAAAAAACATTTTGTTGCGGAGTATAAACCGTGGTGAGATGACGATTGATCCCCTCCTCTTTGCAGTAACTTCTAAACTCCTCTCAAGTATACTCCCCGCCATTATCCGAACGTAGATATCTCACCTTGTGACCGATGCGAGTCTCAACTTGGGCTCTCCAACTTTTGAAAGTTGCAAAGACTTCAGACTTGTGTGTGAGAAAGTAGACCCACACAAATCTCGAGTAATTATCAATAAACGATACATAGTAAGACTTCCCAGAATGTGAGGCTTTAGGAGAGGGTCCCCACACATCACTATGTACATACTCAAGTAACTCTTTGGAACTATGAGTTCCAACACCAAAGGCTTTTCTATGTTGCTTGCCCATAACACAATGTTCACAAAATTCCATGTCAACTTTACCTAAACTAGGTAGCAAGCCCTTATCTCGAAGGAAGGTCAAGTACCTTTTACTCATGTGTCCCATTCTAGAATGCCAAACATGAGCCATCTCAGGTCGAGATCTGGTAAGATTGACTTCACCACATATGGTATTGCCCTCTAGCACATACAGATTTCTATGCTTGTGTCCTCTTAAGATAATCTTATCACCTACTCTCACCTCAAGTACTCCTTGTTTAGAACTCCACTCAAGGATGGAGTCAAACGTACGTTGACTCACGTCAGGTTTATACCTGAAATGAGAAAGAATCTTATCTCTCTTGGAATGTTAGATTCAAACATGTGAATGTGTACAGATCCAACACCTTCAATTCTACAAGGTTGATCATTTCCCATAAGAACTAAACCGTTTGATACTGAGAAAGTATGAAAAAACTCTCTAATGTAACAAATGTGATAAGAACAAGCACTATCCAGAATCCATACATCACCAACGCCCTTTGGTGAGTTGCATAGAAACATACCTCCGCTTCATAGTCCATCTTCGAGCAAGTCATCTTCCTCATCAAAATCTTGAGCCACATTGGCCAAAGGAGGATCAGTAGCCTTGGTCTTCACACGGCAGTCCTTCTTGAAGTGACCACTCTTGCCACACTTCCAACAGACCACCGTCTTCCTATCTTGAGATTTACCCCTAGACATGGATCTACCTCTAGATCCAAACTTCTTCCCATCCTTCTCAATCCTTGATTGTGCTCGTCCACGGGTCATATTTAGTGTCGTACCAGATGAAGAGGATGGAGTAGAGGGCAACATCATCTTCTGCTGTAGATCATCAGTCAGGAGAGCACTTACAACCTCATTGTAAGTGATCGTTTGTCTATCGCGATGGAGCAACACTCGTGACTATGACTGATATGATGCAGGTAATGAACTTAACATATGAAGGGTCTTCCTCTCATCAGTTATCTCCTCTCCCAGATTCTGAAGATCAATAACAAGATCACCAAAGGCATCAATGTGATCTTGGATCTTCGCATTCAGTATCTTTTCATCTTGAAGCTCATCAGCTTCAAGGAGGTGTACAACATGTTTGACAACTCTTTGCGATGAAACCGTCGCTGAAGAGCCTCAAACAACAACATACAATTGTCATACTCATCTACTTGCTTCAGAACTGAAGGTTGTAGATGGAGTATAACAATACTCACTGCTTGCTCCTGAAGGTCCTTCCAGTCTTCATCATCAAATGTAGAGGGTTTAGGCCTCAATGATTTGCCCAAACCTGAAGCCTTCAACTTGCCTTTGACTTGCCTCTCCCACAAAAGATAGTCACCACGTCCATCGTATTTAACAATGTCAAATCCGGTTCCTCTTGTCTTCATGATTGACATCTCGCTTTGTCTAGGCACTGAACTCTTCCCTTGTGTCGTTTTATTGTCAGATGGAACTTCCAAACTTGACTTCTTCCCACTCATATGAGAATAAAGGAAATTTATCCTGATTAAAAATCCCTACACCAGAGGAGATACTACAGCTCTGCTACTGTTGTCTTATAGCTTTTCTACTCTCAATCTCTCAACAGCGAACGGCGGTAGCGTCGTCGAAGCAACACGAGATAGACAACAAGCCAACCATGCAACAAGCTTCTATCTTTGCTCCGCTCTACTACATAAGACATGAGGAGCAGTCTTGGCAAGGAGGACGTTGCAGGATTGGGAGATGAAGCAAGACCCTCCGACAGCGCGGGGAAGGCGGGGAATGATGGACCCCAGACTTGCCAGGAAAGGCTGGAGCATTATAATTACGAGGAGGAGTTTCGGCCGGATCCCAGGTATGATTCGGACGTAGAGGAGGATTTGACCTCGACAGGATTCTTCAGGAAGAAGGAGGCCACCACCCCGGAAGAAATTGCCGAAAATGCGAGGCAAATTGAAGAGTTCAAGAACAGTCCAATGGTAAAATTTTTGCTCTGCGTCGAGGATCAGAGGGAGGAAGAACTTGCCACCGAGCGATTGTGGAATAATCTTCCACCCAGGAAGGAGGATGTGAAATTATGGCAATCGCTGCCTTTTGTTCCTGGGCCAGATGGAGGCTCGGGCATGCCAAGGCTGGCACTAAAAACTGAGGAAGATGTGCAAGCCCGCTTTGGGGATTTTTTCAAGTAGTTTGGCTTCGGTTTGTGGGGCTACAAACAAAGGCCGTATCCCATTCACAAGCCATGTGATGTGCAGCAGGCTCTCGGTTACAATTGGCTGCTGCTCCGCGCCTGCAATGTTCGATGTTCAGGTTCTGTTCTCAATGTTTTCAAGATTTCTCAGTTCCTTTCCTCGCCATTGGAAACATTCACCCAAACGATACCCGTTCAAACTTCTAAGATCCTTCGGCAAACGGTGGGCGACGTCAACCTGTGAAAATATCTGTATACATGTTGTCCGCTTTGGTCATCAAATTCTCTCGAGAGCCTAAAGAGTAGGCGCATGGCATTATTTTCTTCATGGTTCTTGTGAATGTCCACTTCAATCGCTGGAGACTGCTAATGCGGCGGACTGAAGCAAGCACTGTGCAAACCAAGTCCCACCTCTGCCAAGCTACAAACAACTAAAGCTATCAATCAGCAGCCGTCAAAGCAAAACCAGTCCACTCCTTTGCCAGCAACTGCAACCCGACTTCGATTCATGAGACGAGTTTTACAGGACATGGAGCAAGCTCGCACGATGCTTCTCTCTAACTTTGGCAGATCCTCACCTCCACCGTTCCAAATCCCAACACCAGAACCGACACAATGGATCCGGATTTGATTTACATCGTCATGAAATTGCACACCTTGATCTCCTTCTTGGACTCCTCGTCGACGTACTTTTGGAAGAATGCAACCAGGGCCTTGGCAATGCACTAATGGAAAGTGTAATTCTGAGAAGTGAATCCTACACCTCTCACACGAATGCGCATATCCATATTACCAAACCACTGATGTCCCAGTAATAAAATTGGCTCGAATGCCTTGAAACGCAAAATTTTGGGCTCCACAAGTTCGATTGGGCAACCGTTAATTTTGATCACACCACATCCACGCTTGCAATAGGTGACGGGTATTCTTACGACCAAAGCATTGAACTGACTCCATAGCTCCTGACATTTCGAGTTTCAAACCCTAACCCTCGAGCTTCAGCACTGCAGCTCCGCTACACTCTCGCTCTGATACCAATTGTAGGTCCGAAAGCTAGTAAATACTCAGAGAAGCAACATGCAATCAGATGAAGAGTTAAATATTGATGATGCACGTAGTAAATTGACATGAAACTTGTAAAAGTCTGTATGGGAGGAGGTTGTTTTACCTACATTCGAAAGTATATGACTTCAAAGATATTGAACATGGTCATGATGAATATCAAATAGTAAATCTTTGATGGTGACGGATCATTTGAGTCTATAAGGAAACGCACTCAAAGTTGTAGTGTGGGAATTGTAAAAGTACTTGGACAAGAATGCAAATATGCAATGAGGATCCATCAAAGGGAGATTGTGGTCGACATTCCAGAAACGTAACTCAAAAAGGGTATGTTCTCTCGGGAGCTCAAGGCACAAACAGACACTTCAAAAATTAGTCAAATTTGTAAGAGAGAGTGATTCATGTAGACAAATGTTAGAGTATTTAAGGGTAGAAGTTTTATAAAAGCAGCCTTAGCATATGAGTGAGCATCCCATTATAAGATTATTCAAGGAAGAATACTTTTGCATAATCATAATAAAATAATATTTCTCTCTAAACTAGTGATATGATCGATACTGATGAAGGAGTAAGCCCTGAATTACTCAAAAATTAACCAAGAATTTAGATCAAGCTCCATCACCGTCTATTGTACCCTGAGAGAACTTCAAGAGAATTTAAGAATTAAAGAGATCAAATTCGAATATCATCTTCTAGTTTTGTATATTTGGTTATTTATTCTCTCAGGAACAAATCTAAAGTAACACAATGTACATAATTATGATAAAATAGATACATTAGAAGCTTCATTTTAATAATTCAAAACAATATATTCATAACGAAATAGCAAGTTTGGATAAATCTTAAATTATCTTGTGTCGATAATTTGAATAATTTTGATTTTACAATTAAAGTAATATTACAATAGTAATTATCAAGAGTTTGCATCTCATCGTATATGATTCACCATGAGTCAATTAATCAAAATTATATTACTTTGTTGAAGATTAAGAACAATTATTCATTATATTTGTGACTAAGAATATGAGTCATCATTATCTTCTAAACAAAACCATTCTCATGAGAATCAACAATAAATTTTGTTGTTGTCAATTCATCTAACGATTGTTAAGAGTTAATGTGAAATAAAACTTGAAATATATTTCATCAACCTCAAATAGAACAAATTTTATACTTATATCACATAATCTTCAAATCTTGATATATTTTGAAATGAACAATATAACAAATTTTACTTAGTGCAATTGATGATGATTAGAAGTATTATTTCTAATGTTGCTTATAAATGTGATTTTCTCAACAATTTGAAGATTTTTAGTTATAATATTTTTTTCAATACTTCTTTATTTTATGATTTGATTAACCTTCGTAGATTAACGTTAAAGATTACAAACAACATTAGATTGAATAAAGTTAGGCTAAATGTATGTTTAATAAATCCATACTATAATTGTGGAAATTATTTATACACTTGATTATTTTATTTTTATTTAGAAAAATAATATTTAATTTAGTTATGACTATCTACAATATATAATAGTTAGGCTTGGAAAGCTTTGAAGAATAACTTTAGGCAGATTATCATAAAAAATAAATTGTTCTAGTCTAAAAGTAATAAGATATGGAATAAATATTATGAATAAGTTATATGTTAAAAAAAATTCATATTCATATTTATATTATTATCGTTTAATAAATATGGAATTAATTAATAAAAAATTATTCAAGAAACTTCCACTAATCATCCATTTTGTACTTAATTATTTTATTGTGAGTAGCTTGAGCTACATTAGAGAATTTGAAATTTTTTTAAAAAAAATCACATGAAGAAAGTTATGATAAGAATGATGGAGGTCATACCTTCTAGTTTGAAATTCATAATTAACGTACATGTTACTTGATGCTAAAAAAGTTCAAATTTTATGTTTAAAGACTATTCAAAATTTGGTATCTATTCAAAATTATAGCAATTAAAAAATCATTGATATATGTTATAATAATAAAATTTAACGCATAATATATATATTTCAAAATTAACTTGAAATTTTTAAAAAATATTATTATATAGTTTAAAATATTTTAAAATATTTATTGAATATATTTTTTATGATCTTGAAAAAATATAAATATTATTTTAATGTTTTATTAAAATTTTTTTTTTTTCTAAGAATGCATGTAAAAGGTTTCAAGGATCATAGATTTCAAGGATGGCAAGAAACAAGAAAATATAACATTGTTTGAATGACTTCAAGAGAAAATTGATGGATTGCTTCTAAAGATAATTGCTAGTTATATTGAGTATGAACCTTGTATCAAGTAACTATCAATACCTAAACCTTGTATCATCTTAGGAATCAGATTCATCAAGATTGATTAAGTTTTTTCTCTTTTTTGACATATATTTCTCTTCTTTCATATTTCAAAAGCAACAAATATGTTGATGTAATCTGATTATGTCCATAGTCTAAGGATATTGTGAAAAATATATGCAAAAAATAAGTATGATGATAATCTCATATGAGATGTATGACACATTCACCAAATGTAGTACCTCACATCATTGCATAAAAAAATACATAAGGATATTAAGGTATGTAAATTATTTTTTGTGATAACATGTATGAATATTTAAAAGTATTGAAGTCCTAAATATTTTAATCAAATAATCTAAAAATAGTTAATATGAATGAAAATAATTTTAAAAAATAATAAAATAATAAAATCGTGATTTTTTACATTGCGGTACAAAAAAAACCCAAAGACATGCAATATTGTTCAAATTCATATTTATTTCAATCAGTTCAAACATATGATCAACATTTAAAAAATAATTGAAAGATTATATAATTGAAAAAAGCAATCATTCTTTTATTAATCAAACTCTAGAAAATTTCATAATAAATGAATAAATTAAATGGCTTTTAATTTATAATTTATATTTTTTTGTTTATTATAACTAATAAATTGATAAAATTTAAAAAATACTTATTTAGGGTAAATAGTCATAATATTTGATAAATTTTCAAATATTTTTGTAAATATTTTTTTGGTAGTCTAATTATCATTTTAGATATAAAAAATATTAACTTATATTTATTTATTAAATATAAATATTCATATAAATGTGTTATATATATATTTATATATATTATTTCAAGTATCATTTCTGCAAATATTGTAATGCTCAAGCTCAAATATTTATGTACAAACTTTCAATATTTTATATGTATTACCAAATATGTATCAAGCAAAATAATTTGATATGATTTTGATTAAATATTACACATCTTTATCTTTAAATATTTTAAAATATATACACTCATCAAGGGTACTAAAATTGATAATTTTAAACCACAAAAAAAATTATGATTATCGTTTTTTTCATAATAAATATATATATCACTCAATTTTTACTTTAAATGAGTATATATATAATATAATTTATATTAAATTAAAAAAAAAATGTTGAAATTTTAATTTCAAATATTTTTATATTTATTAATTTTGAAATTACTTGAAGATGTAATGAAGCATAAATTAATTTTTTGAGATTGCATTTGATTTTTCTCTAATATCTTGAGTAATCACCATGAGTTGTGTGGAATACAACATTTTATGTTTTGCCATTTAGAGATCATATATAACTTGAAATTTTGAATTTAAATCAAGTCATTAAGTTTTTTGTTTAGACGTCTCAATTTGTTATGATTATATACTATTATAATTCTTTGAAATAATATTTCAAGATGCTTGATGCAAAATTATTTTGATAAGATGGTTATGAGTTTGTATTATTGTATAAATATTATATATCTTGGTAATACATTTAATACAAAGATATTTTGTTAAAATTGCAAGTAAGGATCATACCAATAATTTCATCACCATCTTTAAAAATGATGAATTTTATTCAAGTGTAAATCATCATGAGTTTATGATGTATACTTCAAATTACTAATCACAAGCAAGGAATATTAGTTATTTATAGAGTTAATTTTTATTAGTATTATTTTATATTTACTTTGGAAACCATGAATATAGATGGTAATAAATTATCTAAAATTTTATCAAATTTTCATCCATTGATTGCATTATTGCTTATAAAACTTACATATTTTGGTAATGATATTACACTATAAATTAATTTTTTTAATAATTGATTGAAGTTGATTTTATTTCTTATTTTAACCTTATACTTGGTTAAATGTAATGTTGAAGTCATAACAACAATAGATTATTTAACATCATATCATTGATCATCATTTTCATGCACAAATCATCAAAGTTGCAGTTATGGTTTTTTGTATCTTGTTTCAAATCAAAAAATATCATATTGAGACTTATCGTTAAATATCACAAAAATTAGTTAACCATGATAACTTACATAAGTTTCAAAAATATAGGTTTAATCTTAATGAGAATTATTCATTTCTTTCAAAACAAGCATGGAGAAGTTATGCACATATATATCTCATCACAACATATAACTTGTCATCCAACAACACAAATTGTGACTTTCACTCTATCCACATAATAGTTTCATTATTAAACATACCTAAAGATACAGATTACAATCAAATCAAACTTATTATATATAGTATTTAAATTTATGCACTTATCCTTAAAACCTCACTCAGTGAGTATTCTACAACAATAACTTATATATCATTGTTGAGCATAAACATATGACGCAGAAAGTAACATCATGAGTTGTATAGTTCAAATGATCCCAAGGTCTCTATCAAATGCATAATGTAACTTTCAACAAATGATTCAACAACATTTGGTATAACAAAGCTTAAATATTGAGTTTAAAATTTGATTTTTTAAATTATCTTTTATTTAAATAAAAACTCAAAAAATTCCATCAACGTCAATTTTGAGTCTTAAATATATAGCTTTATACATAAATAATTATCTTTGTTATGCAATTTTATGTTGAATTGTTCACATGAATGTTAAAAAAATAATTTATGTTTTAATATATATAATATTATAAGTTTGATTAATTATTTGCAATTTAAATATTAAATTAATCAATATCAATACAAATAATATTTTTATTTTATTTTATATCTTTTTTAAATAATATGAAATATGATTATATCATTATGTAAAAATTTGAAAAAAATTTAAACTTAAGATATATAAAAAATTAAAAATATTTTGATTTCTTAGAAACTAAATCATTTATTTTGTATAAAAGTTCATATTAATGAAATTTATTTTAAATATATGACATGACTATTTTTATCATATTTATTTAAATCAAAAAATTTAACTTTTTATGGATTAAAGATATTTCATCAAATTTATCTAGATAATTATAACAAACATTGCATTTTGAAAAATATATTATGAGTAAAAAACTTCAAGTTAAGATTACATGAAGTATCATAAAGATCATATTTTGAAATATTTATTTAAATTTCTTGTGATTTTAAAATATCTAAAATAATATTTATTTAAAAATTTGATTAAAATTAATATAACTGATATCCACCTCATGAATCAAAATTTTAATGAAATCTTTTTATAAAAAATAAATATTTAGAATTGAAAATATTTCTAAATTTTTATTGATTAATTTATATGACAATATAAGTTACATTTTAAAGTTTATTTCAAACAATAGAAATGTTTTCATTTTTTATATTTTGAGCTTGATTATATTTTTGTATTGATTTATGGAAGAAAATCTGTTAAATATATATTGAATTTAAAACATATTCAAAAAATTATTTAAAATTTTTTTTTAAAATTTCTTGCAAAAATTTTAATTTTTTTCCTTACCACTTTCATTATATTAAAGCATATTACCAAAAATTTAATTTTTTATCTTTTTTTTATTTTACAACAATTAATTTTTTATTTTTTAGTTTGATTTTGGTATGATGAATTCAAATATTGATTGATTTTTAAAAATCTTTTAATTATTTTTTATAAAAAAGTTAAGCAAAATTTTTATGATGAATTTTTTTATTTTTATCAATTTTATATCTATTTTTGTTGTATTTTCAAAAAATTATGATTTTTTTGCTTTAGAATAAAATTTTGAATATTTTTATTTTTAAATATAAATAATTCAAGAAGTTATATTTCAGTCCCATTAAGCATGCCAATGAGTAGAATTTTCCATCTCACTCGGCAATATGAATGCATCATTGCTATGTATTTTGTTTTCAATTTTATTCATTTTATATTTTATTTAATTAGTTAGTTCTTTGTCATATTCTAAGAGTATTCCTTTTGAAATGTTAAAGTAAAGAGGAAATTAGTTTCTTGATGTGATATGTTTACTTTGAAAATTAGAATACATATATTTTAAAGATATCTTTGTTAGTCATTATATCTTTGAAACATGATATTTTTATGAATTTTATATAATCAATCATAAATAAACAATAAAAACAAAAAACTTTAAAACTTCAATTTTTTATGTGATTCATTATATCAAATAAAAGATGTTTGTGTTCTATAGAAAAAATCTTGATACTTTTTGTCAAATCTTATGAAATTATTTTAATTTCAATGAAGATGATCTTGAGATGAAATGTGAAGTAACTTTCAATTCACAAGTTTGCTTTATTAGTCATAATTGAGGGTATATCAATAATTTCATTGATATTTGGAGAATTCTGAAAGTTAGAATTATTTTTGCATGCATTTCCACAATGATGACCATGAAAGGAAAAAAAATTAAGGAAAAAACTTGTTTGAGCTAAAATTCATAAAAATGGCGATATTACATGAAATTATAAACAGTGAAATTCATATCTTATCCATTCAAATTTCATTTATATTGATGGGAACTATTATTTTTTATTTTTTTATTTTACATTTTTATTTTTATTTTTATAAAAATTGATCTTACATCTACTTATTAACTTGTGCAACTTATAACTTCTTATAACTATAAGAGATGAGAAACGATGATAAAGAGTTAGTTCTCTTGAATAAATTTCATAATCCATTTTGAATTTAAAGTTTGATAGTTTCTACATGTAAGTGATTGAAGCTATAATGATCCAATGCTTTTTTCTATTCTATGTGCACGCTTATTATATTGAATTAGATAACACATCTTTTATTATGATTTGTGTTCCACTCAAATTATTTTATTTCAAAAATGTTTGAAAAGAAGAAAGATGAGAAAAATGAGCTTGAAAAGCTTACACATCATCTATTTATTTTCAAAAACTGAAAATAAGGTGTGAGTAAGATAACAAAAATATTGGGAAGCTCCCATCAAGTCGTACAAGGATAAAACCAATATGGTAGGATGAAGCTAGGTCATATAACATCACAATGGGAAATATGTTTTACTGCACCTAAGATACCAGAATTATCTAGGTCAAATGGTCTACATACTATTGAAACATCCGAAGAAATATCACATAACGTGATTTCAAAACCTTGTGATTGCTCCAATCATTATTTTTTGTAGAGCAATAGATATATATTTCCTAAAATATGCTACATAATATGATAAAAAAAATGATACATCTTGTCGTCTAGTGTGATAAACTAGAGTGCACTCTCTCATTAACATGTCAAAATTGACGTTCATAGCTCCAAATAACTCCAAGATTAGAGGAACAAATAGGTTATCTTTCTACATAATCCCATACTTGGGGATCTTGGCTGTTGTCACTCTTTGTAGGGCAATAGATACAATCGTTTTCATAATATGATAAAGAAAATGATATATCTTGTTGTCAAGTATGGTATATTTGTGTGCTATCTCTTATGAATGTTTCAAAGTTGACGTTCATAGCTCCATATAACTCCAAGACTAGACGAACGAAGAGGTGATCTCTCCACATAGCTCTATACTTGGAGACCTTGGATGCTGCTACTCCACTCACCATCCATGAGGATGGATAATCATCCACTCCAAAATTGTACCATGTGTAGGATTTGTAACTACAACATTAACTATTGTAACATGGTCCTTTCGAACCAAGTTTAGGTTTGCCCTTACTCCAGTCGACTACAAAATAACCCTTCCTTCATGTGAGATATCCATCTTCTTGTGCCATAACAAATAGCACATCTTTAATAACATCATGGATAATTGACATCATTGATAGCTATCAATTGTAATCCAAATGTGCAATCAGTCATATGGACCCCCATTACATCTAAAGTAATACCACACTCACATGTGAGTAATGAAGATACATATGGATGGACCAAGCCAAGGTGAAAACCTCATCAATGTAGAGTAGGTAACTGATGCAAGTCAAAAAGTCCTAATGCATGGGCAAGTCAAGATCCACGAGCATGCATTTAGTTGGAGCAAGAGCATAGACAAGCCCTAGTATTTCAAGGAATGGATCGACTAAGAGAGAGTGTAGAGCTTGCTTAAATTATCGATCCATCGAGGTAAACTATATACCTCTAATCCAATCGGTGGCAAAGAGAATATTGACAAGAGTTCACATCTTGCTTCCATAGACAAAACATCTATAGTTTGCCGTAGTAGTACCTTTAGGAAAAATGATACTTCTCCACGTGCCTTGCATACATTTCAAGGATGGATTTATCCGCATTAATAAATTGAGAGGATAAGAAAGGTGTCAAGAATGTCAAACTACTCAAAAATGCTACATGTGACTTTTTGTCCATTGATAATAAGCCTATCCCTCCACACCAAATTGGCAAAGATGTATGTCTCCATACCAAATCTTCCATTACACACATGAAGATCCATTATCTGATAATGTCATCAAAGATGCACATGATCCTCATATCAATATCTATCAAGAGTGATAGGAATGTAAATGAAGCACAAACTGTGAAAAGTAGGTAGATGGATTCATAAACAATACTAGAGGAGAGTATACAAAACATCACATATGGATCCCCTGGTAGAGGAAGCTCATCTACATATAGTACATCTTTGACAAGAGTTGTGTCTAGGTAGCATGAGGCAAAGTCCTTAGATCCTACTGACACTCCAAGAATGTGTAAGCCATTTATCATCGATGTCATACATCCCTATGGAAGCTAAAGATTTGGAGGAATATCCAAAGGAGATGATGTCGTACATTTTGATACTTTCACTCTCAAACTTACAAGATGAAAATCAATAGTCAAGTAGTGAAAAGTATGCATAAACTAGTTTACATGGCCCACAATGTGTATCATCCGTTAAAAAGTTGAACACACAACCTGGAATGGCCAAAACAATAGATAGAAAAGTTCTATAAGGAGTCATGACAAGTAGGGATACTCCCAAAGAATCTCACTATTGAGTATCAGCAGTAGATTGTAGAAGAGTGACTCCCTCTTGTGAAAAGTCATGCTAATAGAAGAGAGAAAAAGGTGAACCAAAGAAGGATTGTACAAAAGAAGAAAGGCTTGCCAAATGTCCAACATCTTCCCTAAACTCTATAAAGATGGATGCATATGACACATTATTAAAAGTATTATCAATGTTTACTTGCAAGACAAGCCAATCCGAATGTATATCTATGAGTGCTTGTCTAATGTCCAACAATATAGCCTCATAACCAATTGATGTGATGGTGTGATGACTCCAAACTAATGTGGAAAAAGGTGATGTTGGAAGTGAAAATGATGTTGAAGGATAGTGGTTGACTAACAAGACGCAATAAGGCTTTCCCAATAGCAATTGGTCTAATATTCAAGTGTTCTTCTTCATCGCAAGAAGCCAACTAACACTTGATTAATTGACAAAGGAATCTCCCCTTTCGCAATTGATGCATGCATTTGAAACAACTCAATGAAATCACAAGAGTGATCACTGAAAATAATATCGAATATGCTCATAAACTATCTCTAACAAGCTATTTGATGATAAATGTGGAGTTGTGCATAGAGAATGGGGAAAAAGTGATATATCAAGACATAAAAACTACTTTGGCTGATAATTCAAAATCTATAATGGTACTACCTTGCCCTTGGATGGATGCAAAAAGCATAAAGATAAATACTTTCATTAGTAGAATTAGCCATAAACAAAAGATGGAGCGCTCTTGCAACTCTATTATGTTTGCCCTAATACCCTACACTATCGCAATCGAGTAGAATCTGAAGTATCTAGTGGTTGAACATGACTCGTAACATGTGTTACCATACAAACTCCTCATGCAATGTCATCCAATTGTTTGCTTGAAATCTCCAAAATCTAACTGCCACCTCCCTATGTCCAGCATGTCCCCCTATTATAACGTAGACATCATCATGGAAGTTGAAGAAATAAAAATCATGCTAACTCATCACATGCTAACAGATCAAATAATAAGCAAAAACTCGTCTAGTCTATCATGGAGCACATGGGTGAGCCTATGAAATAAGGCTAACATGGGAACCTAGTCACAAAAATCCCCAAAATAGAACTTGGGATGCTAACCATTCCCAATAGATGATTAGTATACAAAGAACGATCAACTAAGGGATCAACATAGCTTGTGTGATCTCCAAAGTGACAAGAGGTAAGGAATTCATGGTTCATCATACATGGTATATCACGCATCACTCATGGCGGCCCCATGAGGGGAAGTGAATCCATAGCTAGCACAAAGAGATCAATAATGATACATGGTACTCCATCAAGTATCTCCTCATACATGCAAAACCACAACCCCCTAACATCCCATCTCACATGAGTAAATGCTTACTATCAAAACCTTAAAATCTAAAAACACTCATAATTTTCTATTATGATATTTTTCAAGTAGGTTACAATAGAACTAAGGCAGGAAAAGAATGGATTAAAAAAAATCCTACACATATGACATATTTGAAAAAAATCAATTGGAACCCTAAAAATAATAAACTCAGTTATATCTCTCTATACTATTCTCCATAGTTTTCATGGGTACCAATGGAACCTAAATAAAAAAATGAATAGAATTTTTTATTGACTCCCAACTTTAGTCAAAGTATAACCTCACAATGATTCCCTCCAAAGCTACTCTCCCCATCTCTCCATTCAAACAAGTTACCTATAACTTTTCGGAGTCTTAATTATGGGGTAAATGGTTCCAGTTTCTTTCCCATGGTTTGAAACAGTATGGACATTATAATACTCTAGACGTCTAATGCGAAGACCCATAGACGAGCAGATCAAAGGATTCTGGTGTTTCTCCTCGGCAGATGCAGTAAACTTCTGCAGGTAAAACTCATTCCTCACATTGCTTAGAACATAATAGTAAAACATCTACATGGACATGGAGCGCCCTATCTTTCAAGCCATGAACTAATCAAGTGGGAGAGAAAAGTTTGTGTTGAGTTCGAAAGGCTCTCAGATTAGAATTTGACAGAACCTTTCATTTGTGCACACCATCTGCAGCATGTGGACGAGATTACCGCTGGTTGGTATTTCCTTTGATGCAGAACATGTGCTCTGTACTTTGAAGTTCTCGCTCCCGATAGCAGTGGATAACTACCAACTTCTATACAATTATAGAACCGAGGTCGTTGTTGTATCAGTGCAGAATCTACATACAATTACAAAACGATGAAACGTCCAGATACTAATCAGGGAGCAATACGGAACTGACATGATGATGACGAGGGGGCCTGGTTGCCATGGTTTTCCAAGCGTCAAATCTATGTTTTTCATATTTTCATTTTATAAGGACAGGACCCTTTTTGAACCATCGAACTGCTCACTCGGACCTTCCCAAGCCTGTCGGCCCCAATGTCAACCCAAAGAAAGGTGGTTTACTAAGTGACTTGTAAAAATGGCAAGTGCTGACTTGTTGCAAGAACATCTCCGTCACCCGCAGAGGAACCTCAGTGTCGGGTCCTCGGTATACACATGACCCACAAACTGGATACCCGGGAAGATCACGACCGGACAGCGGCTGGTGCGGACGAGGTCCCCAAGTCCGTAAAGCTTTTGAGAATCGGCTCTCTTTTGTCCTGAGTTTTGTAAGTTTCTCGCGAACCTGGTCCTCTCTTGTAGATGTGACATGTCCACGCTTCACCGATCACAATCTGAAATTCCCTCCCTTCCTCGGTTTCTTTATTCTTTCGCGAAACAAAGGTCTCCGTTGCATTAAACATTACTACGAAAATTCGCAAGAAGTCAGTTTGTTGCAGGTCAGACACCGCATGCTCTAAACGCCAGTCCCACCACACCCGTCAAACTGAAGCGTTCTCATCGTCTGGTCCACCTTGTCCAACCAGAAGAAGTCGCCCACCATGCGAGCTTTGCGAGACTTAAACTACAGTAGGAACTGTATGACCGAGTGCAGCGTTTTTCTGGCGAGGACTTACCTGGTTCTGAGTGATCGACAACATCGAATTGATGAGCGCAGTAGGTTTGGCTATTTTCACTCGGTTCCTTTGACCTGTTTCCAAATTGACACACATCCATACAGGGAGACGAAAAGCATGGGAGCACTATTCTGATTCAGACATTATTCCTTACACGGTTGATGAGAGATTGATCATCGAATGACGCTGACCACACCTTCTCGCGACATCGAGATGACGACCACGGTAGATTTCGACTATCTGACGTACGTCTTCGACGGCTTCTTCTCATAACAGGCATTACCTCGTTTCAGATACTGTTACAATGTGCAGGACTATGTATAACATACTCAGCGCCACCGCGGTTGACATAAGCGTACCGAGCAGAATCCGAACACTGATTATGATGCATGATCTGGCACTTCTACATCAATGGTGCGATGTGGCGTCGGGACTCATTGCTGAGATTGACCGCTTGGCAATTCATGTAACTAACTCTTGTTCGTTGTGAAGAAAACGGGTACAACACCATTCTGAAGTCAAAGGAACTTGACACTTCGAGAATCCAAAGTCCAAGCGACGCATTTAGTAACCATTCATATGACGAAGGATAAATTCCAACTCTAAAGGTCCAAATTATAAGTTGACACAATCTGTGAGGAAGTCCAAAAGGGCTCGTTTATCGATATTCCTAAAAGGTCAAGTCAAGACGTTGTCGAGTACACTATGACATAACCGTGTCTAGCAGACTAGCACCCTTTTTTTGTTGAAAGTGAACGATGTTGGACTCCTGGACGTTCAACCCAAACACAACCACCGGACTCCGGACTCCGAAGTTGGCTAGATTGGGCAGCAGATGTTCTGATTCCATGATCATGAGAAACTGAGCACGACAATGTTGGGTGACGGGAAAAAAATTCACGGAGTGTAGTACGGGCTGCCATGTTCATATCCTAAAATGGTGATTAAAGTGTCTACTTTGATTTTACGTTTGATACACTCCTCACGAAAATAATATTTTGTCCAAAAAGTTATCTATATAATTGTAAGTTGACTGGAGACCAACCCTTTATTTTGATTCATTTTCTTTGATATAGAAGTAAAGTTAAACCCGCACCCTAAACTGTATCAAATTACATTTAGAATATTCTATATTGTATTGTACATATATATTGTTGTCAGATATCATAATATATAGATTTTCATATATCCACAAAGATTTATTATAATTAATTCTTTCTACTCCTAAGATGCCATAAAGATAATATTCTTATCACTATAGCATAAAAAATATTACACTCAAAGCCAAACTCACTTTGAGTTCCAAAAAATCAAGGTTACTTGACTAGCTAATGTTCCATCATAGTGTCATTCTCCAAGCTTCAACTTAAAAAACTTTCTATGTTTCAAATTGTGCTATAATTCAAAGTTAATTCAAACCCTTGAGCTCTATGTTTTTTAACAACACTACTGCCCAAACTAATGCTAATATCATTAATTACGCTGTTGGCTCTAACCATTGTATCTACTTTGAATGTGCACATATATCTAACTAGGGATGCTATTACATAAGTTGTGACAATTTATATTATCCTTATATTCACATGATTTCACTCATTGGATGAATAAAAAGTTATTTGCGTTGTTTTCAAAAACATCAAGCTTATTATTCACATATAGTGGATTATTTATTATTTAGCTAAATATCTGCATTGAACACATAGTAAAACTAGTTGAATTGTAGGTGATTCTTGAATCTTGGATACCTCTATATCTTAGATATGATGCCTTGATGGATTCGAGTTTGATGTTCTTTTTTTTCCATACAAAAATTTCAACTTGAAACTAACTCACTATTGATAATTGGATTGGATTTTTGGGAGTGTTATCATTGATGCTGAAGGTAAATTTTATTTGAGAAAAACATAAAATATCATTGAATACAATTGGTTTATTTTATTCAATGGCTTCATATTTTTAGACAAAAATTCAAACATTAAAGCTTCAATTATGATAATGTACATTTGAAAGATTCTTTTAACATGGAAAAAATATTAAAGAACTAAAATTTTATTTTTCATTTTTTATTTTTTAAGGCATTCATTTCCAATATTTATGTGTGAATATGATTGAATTTTTTTGAAGAAAAAACTGTTGAAATGGAGATGAAAATAGATCATGAAATATAAACTTACTAAAAAATGAAGGATATGGTTACATATCTTCACATCATAATGTTATATCTTTAGATCAAAATAAATATCTTCGACAAGAAAGATGTTGATATGAGCTGGACTAAAGTAGGTTCAAAGGTAAATAGTTTCCACAAAAAATATTGAAAGTTTAAAATGCATGTATGTTAACATATATGTCAATTTAAACAGGAAAAGAAGTGTTGATTTCAAAGTATAATTAAAATTTATTAATGAAAATCGATATGATATGAACATGAAAACAAAAGTTAATATCCCCTTTGGATGTTATATGATCTAATCTTAATAGTAGAAATTATTCCAACATAAACATGGTGAAACTAAAGTAAAAATTTCATAATATTATAAAATTGGAAAAAAAAAAATTGTTGAACAATTGAAACTACTTATCTTGGATGTGAGGGAGAAGAAGAAAAAATCAAACTCATATCAGGTTACACAACGGATTCTTATTGTTAATAAAGATTCTATTGAATAAAGATAGTCTTACTAGAATATTCTAAATTATATAACATAAAATTTCATCCAATAAATATTTCATTGAATATACTTTCTATTACCTATAAATCAATAATTATTATATATATTTAATTAATATGTATCTTTTTGTTGTGTATCATAGTGTAGTATAAAGTAATTAGAGGATATAGATTTTTAAATAACATTCAAAACTAGTTAAAGTTTTATATATAACTTTCTACCATTCTTACAATCTCCATACCAAATTTTCAAATAATCAATCTAGCGTTAATTTAAAATAAAATATTTAAAATAGAACTTTTCTTATTTATTTGGAGCAAAATTTTTAAAAAAAAGTTATTTTGAGACTTGAAGATGATGAAAGACATATTAGAAGATCATAAATGCAATTACTTTTTTAACATAGAAAGTTTCACAAGTTGATATCTTGTAATGATCAAACTTTGTATTTAATTTTACCAAATGGATCAGTTTAGAGTTGGATATGACATTTCATTTATTGTGCCAAGAAGTTACTCTCTCATATATCTTGATGTAATAAAATGATATATCAATATATTTATATATTAAAAAAAATATAATACTATTGATATATTCTTAAATTATTCTATATATATACTCCTTTATCTTTATTTTTTGTTAAGATTTCAATAAATATATATTAATGAACACTCATTACTTTTAAAACTATACACAATATCTTAATCATTATTGATAAACTAAAGGACCACATAAAAGTAGTCAAAAATATGAAGGATGAATAATTTGATATGGTTTAGGATGTATTTTGATGATTATTAGATTAATTGCATAAATAAATGCTTGATTTTATATAATCTACATCATCAAAGTTGCTTTATTATTATGTTAGGAAATAATTTCAAGATTTTTTTTAGTTTGACTATGGATAGTGACTTGTGATCTAGCATGATTTACAATGCAATTATTAACTATGGAATCATTTTTTCCAAGATGGATAATATATTATTTGTATTTTTTTTATTTAATTGACTTAAAAAAATTTCATGACAACATATGAATGTATTACTGTTATGTAAAAGGCCTTGACTTATTTTGGATAGGTTGCCTACAATTATTATATATGGATGAAACTTGACAAAGTATGCGTACTTGAAATGATAATATTATGTGAAAGTTATTAGCTGAGATGGTAATGTGTTATCATATATGTGTAAAGTTTGATATTGTGATTTAATATTTTTTTAAGCAATGTAGAAATAAAGTGGTAGGTTTGTTGCTAAGTCTAGCTATCTTAAGAGTTTTTTTATTATTGGATGATTGCATAAACATAGTAATTGAAACAATGTGTGCAAGTTTTTGATTGAGTGGCATAGAGAACAAAATGAGATAGGTATAGAAAGTAAAGTATTTTTTTTCTAAGCATACCCCATGAGTTGAATATTGAAAAAAAATTATGTTTTAATAGTGGTTTGAGATTTGGTTCTCTAATGTCAAGTTTTGAGCCATTTTTATGAATTTGTCTAATTAAGTCATGATAGTGCTTGTATTAAAATTTTCTGATGGCTTTTCCAAGTTGATATTTATATTTTATTTGTGTGAGATATGAAATTGTAGGGTGGATTGGATGGAACAATATGGGGTTTCAAAATAGATCCGTAGAAAAATCTACGAGAATGGAATCTTTTACATCAAACTCACTTCCCTTATTTATGGGAAGAGCAATTCAAACAAATGTCTTCAGAAAGCATCAAAACTTTGAGAAAAAAATAAAATTTGTGAAATGGAAAAAGTGAACAAAAAATATACGGATATGTTCACTTGCCCGTAAAATTTATGGGGTAGTTTTTACGGAACCCATAAAATCTTCTCCATTTACCCGTAAAACCCTGCTGCGGGACTGCCGTAAAAGGTTACGAGTGTATTTTGAAACCCATTAATCGATGTATATTATAGTGATAAAATTGGATTCAAGGATAAAATATGGGAGAACGTTGAAGTGAACAGGGACTTTGCGCAAGACATAACCATACTCCAAGCGTCCCACCTGCCGAATTTGGTTACGCGGTCATGAAGTTCTTGGCCACCGGGCATAAGGTAATATCATGATCATGATTTGTCTTACATGTCGCGTGTTCTCCACTCTCCAAGCACCGATGAGAACAAACCATTTGATTCAATTTTCTCGTAATCTGAGGTGGTGACGGGTTTATGTACGAGATCGTTTGGCGCCCACTAAAGTTCATCTTGTCCGCAGTTTCCAGGTGACGAACGTCCCATAACTACTCCATCCCTCGGACGCTTTTCTGTCAACCCTCTCCACCACGTTACAATATCAAACCTCGGGACGAGCAGAACCCCATGCGACACAAGGCAAAACAAGCTGCTGCGCATGCAATGTCATTACAGAGCTATGGATTTGAAATTCTTTTTTACAAAATAGTTAACATGAGTTGGTGTTCATTAATAAACGAGAAATATGCGAGGCATGGGGAAACTAATATTGGAGTGAAGGCAGTGTATTACTAACTTGTCTCTGGCTGAACTCTAGAACCGACGTTAAGCTATGCAAATGCATACAACAAAGGAAACCTCAATTTGTGCACAGACAAAATGAGCAAGAAGAACAAAACTTCTAGACTATCGAACCAGCAAGGAAATCAATACCCTCGTTCAGTGACAAATCTCTCAATAGCGTGGAGCATGGATTTCCTCAACAGAGTACCTCTCGAGGAACTAAAGAGTGCAAGTTGTCGTTGGAAAGCCACTGCCCCTGATTTATATCGTTCCCACTGTCTCGAACAATGTCGATGATGATGTATTGTAGTGGTTTATGTTACTATTGTATCGTGTTACTTCCTTAAACTCACGCTGTGTCTTTACATAAGAAACTTTTGTAACATTTTCAGCACTTCTAATAATATTATTAAGTTTCGCCCCTAATGACGTTAGTCAGCAATTGGAGAGTGACTCTATTCCTCAAGCGTGTCTACAGACTCATCAATCATAAGAGGTCTACATACTCTACTCGGTTTGTCTGCAGACCTTGTTGATGGGTCCTGGTCTCATGGCATGACTTAGTAAGGAACTTACGTCCCACTATGCTGAAGCGTCCATGACCAACGTATTGTGGAACCATGGAATGCTTCTCCCCGAGGCCTGACCTTGAGACTTGTAGCTTCTAGTAGGAGAGAGACACAGTATAATAACGAAAAGGATGGGAAGACCCCATCAAATCCTACAAGGAATCAAACAGGTAACATGGGGCTAGGCCCCAATAGCATCACACATGAAATATATCATACAACACCTAATTATCCTAACTATCTAGGTTAAACGGTCTACAAATAACATAGCATCCGAATGCTTACAATAGATTACATCCGAATGTCTTGCTCTCCTATGGATTGCACCAGCTAGTGCTCTCAGTAGAGCAATGGAAACACGTTACCTAAAATAGACTATATAGTAAGCTAAAGAGAGTGATACCCCATGCCGCCTAGTATGGTAGGCTCTCGCGCACTCTCTCACGAACATGTCGAAGTTAGTGTCCATAGCTCCATATAACTCCAAAGCTAGAGGAACAAAGAGGTGACCTCTCTGCATACCTCTATACTTGGAGACTTGCCGCCCATCCTGGAGGATGGGTGATCATCCCCCTTGAAACTGTGTCTCTAGTAGGATCAGTAATCACCACATCCGCCACAGTGACATGGTCCTCCTGAATCAAGTACAGGTCTGCCCTAACCCTAGTAGACTGCAAGGCATACCAATGCTCTCTCCATGTGAGGTATCCATCCTCTCGTGCCATAGCAAACAACACATCCCTGATGGCATCATGGGTAGCTATTCTCTGCCCTCGGAATGGACAACGAGTCATATGAACACCTGATGCATCTAAAGTGATACCACACTCACATGTGAGTAATGAAGATGTAGATGGATGGATCAAACCAAGACGGAACCTCATTGCTATGGAAAAAGTAGCTGAAGCGAGTCGGAAAGCCATGATGCATGATCGAGCCAAGATCCACAAGCCTGCACCCTTGCTCGAGCAAGAGCGTAGACGAGCTCTAGTAGTATGAGGAATGCCCGGATCCACTAAGCGTGAATGTAAAGCCTCCTGAAATAATAGGTCCATCAAGATAGACTGTAGACCCCTAGTCCAATCGGTAATCAAAGAGGAAAAAGATGAAACTCATGTCTTACCTCCCGTGGTAAAACATCTCTTGTATGTCACAATAATACATGTAAGGGAAATGATCTTATATCCACGTCCCTCGCATATGTCTCCATGATATATCTATTTGCGATCATAAATTGAGAAGATAACAAAGGTGCAACGAGCGCCCAACGAGCCAAGAATGCAATAGGTGCCGTCTCCTCCATCAATAATAAGCCTATCCCTCCACACAAAATTGGCAAATCAAATTATTCTTGTCATATGAAGTATTTTGATGTAATATTTGTTTCTATTTTGTCTTCCGTGCAAAACTAGGTTAACATGGTCTTTTAGCGTTCACATAAAAAATCATTATATGGTCAAATCTCTAGTCTAAACCTTTGAACTCAACACTCATTGTTTATAGATGAATCACGTTCGTAACCAATAATCCATCAAATGGAGCATAAGAAAAAGCAGTACCTTTATGAGTTTTCTCTACTTTATGTTCGTTCTAGAAACGGTAACGAACGAATCCATGACACTGTCAAAAGGTTGTACCCGATCACAAGTGTGATTTCCTATTTACCACATTTTGAGCCATAGATAAAGTCAAAAGATCAGGGATCTTTAATTTAGCACATTATTTTTACTGCTATGCATGTGCAAATATTGATAACATCTTCTTAGATGACTTTGTGATAGTTGCATGGTGGTATAGTGATTTTATTATCTAAGGCTTAGATTCTAAATAGAAAAGTAGATTGCAGTCAGATTGTATTATGGGAATGCATAGAATATTGCAATTCACTGAAATTGGACTTTCATTTCAGAATCAATGAATATAAAAGATCTGAAAATTTGACAAATATCTCCAAACACTATATTTGACTATTTTTCCGAGGATTTTTTCTGTCTAGCCATACTTGAATTTTTCCATGATCATGAATTTCTTCATGATCTCCAATGGTCATTCTGACATTGAATTGTTTGAAATTTAGAAATATTCGAGCATACTTCTCTCTGTTCAGTGTATAAAAATCTCTGAAGTGTTTGTTCATAATCATTTCAACAAATATCTAAAATGATCAGTTGGATGCTTTGCAAATTGAAAAATTAGGAACGTTGAGTAGCCTTCTCCATTGAGGGCTCAATAATTGTTTGACAAAATATGAAGTCTTTATTCAGAGTAGGAAGGTTAGAGCACCTTTCTTTGTGTTCATGTAGAGTAATTGTACGTAACAAATACCAATCATTACAAGTCCATTGAACATAATCACCCTAGTAGATGGTTTTGAAAAACTATTTGTAGTTTTTTCGTGAGCTTTCTTGTCATCCTACAATATCTTGTTGTAGATGCTTTCTCTTCTCTCAACTGAAAGCTGTAGCTTTGCTGTTGAATATGGTAAGTATATAATTTCCCAAACAAAAATGTGACATGATTTGACACATTCTAATAACCATCCACTTCTAATCGTTCGATCTCATAACATGCTGCCTTGCTTTGAATTTCAAATCATGTTGATTGATTACTCAAAACGAATAATATTTACTATGTTCTCTTTAATAAATATGTCAAAGAGTAAAAACCTCAGCAACATATCTTTTTCTCATTCTTAGGTCAAGTGTCTTTGTTTGAGAAATACAACGTAGATATTTTTAGTACTCTAGCAGATGTTGTCACTTCCTTTAACCAGTAATAACAGAATTAAAGTATAAAGCATAAATAATTTAACACTGATACCTATAGGTTTTAAAAACAATGTAAATATAGAATACCAATGATTTGATAAGACTCAACCTCTTCAGTCCCCACGTAGCCCGAGAATGAGGGAAAAGGGTTTTCTTACCGTCGATGAAGCGATCTTTACAGCACAAGTAACTGAAAAACTTCCTTTGACAGCAAGTAAATATGACCAGAGCTTGTGCGGAAGCATCTGCTGGAAAGAGAATCAAGCATCTTCATAATAGTCCAGGGTACGATCGAATGTGAAGCACCAAATTAATAAAATTGTACAGTGCCATAAAGAAAAAGAAATGAAAATCTCTGAAAAAGACCCTATCCAAAAATTTGGAGGGCAGAAATCCACAAAGCCCATAGAGGAAGGAATAGATTGGCTGGCCTCGCCTTGCCATACTTTACCAGCCAGACCTTAAGCACCGATGATTTCCTTACTTCCAGTAGCAGGCCCTCCTCCGTAGTTCTCTTGTCTCCTCCAATTATAACAAACCACGTCAGACAGCTCGCAGATTACTAGTCTATGAAGAAATCGCCTTTTTAGCCTTAGCGGCTCATCCCAGCAAACCCGTTTGCCTCCGCCATTAACAGCCAGTGCGAAGATTATGTTACCGGTAGGTCCCCTGCGAAGTTCCTGTTGGTCCTAACTACGTCCGAAGCACGGACTGAATTGCATGCATTGGCATCAGAACCGCGCGACTTGTCACCTCGATGGATCTCCCTGACGTGCGTGGTACTTGCGACACGTCGTATCTTATCACCGAAAGAGTGATTAAGAGCTACGCCGCTGCTGGGGACAGACAGTACTGTACCCGCGTTGCGCTAGGGCTTGGCAGAGCGCGGGCAGAGCGGGCAGAGCGGGCAGTGCAGGGCAGGGCGTAGCGATCATAGGATAAGGAGAAATCGAGTCCAGGCCCGAAAGAAGGGTAGCGGAGGAGAGGAGACGGGAGCAGAGCAGCCGAAAGGAAAGGAAAGGAGAGGAAAGGGAAGGCAAGGCCGGTATCGTATTCGGAAGGCTGAAACTGAGCCCCGAAAGGAAGTTCCTGGCCTTGGGGTTTAATTAGACTAAACCTGTGGTGGGTAATGCTTGGTAAGGGTAACCGGAGCTGAGGTTTGGGATTGGGTTGGGCGAGGCGAGGAGAGGAGCAGCAGGACTCGGGAGTAGCTGCAAGGCGCTCTAGGCCGAGGTCTGTCTGCGCGATTGCCCGCCTGCCTTGGCCTGTGGAGAGGAGAGTAGTGGGCGCTACACACTTTACCTGCCTCTGCCGCGCCTCCATTAGCGATTCTCATACAGCCTCTTAGGAGAAGCCATCCAGCCAGCCAGCCAGCCAGGAACGAAGGAAGGGAAGGAGAGGGAGAGGGAGCGAGAAGGGGAAAGCGAGGGAGAGAAAGCGTGATAGACAGACGAGAGTTGTGGAACGGAGCAGGAGAGTGAATAGACTGGGGAGGTGGACGAGGCTGGACGAGGAGAGCAGAGGGAGAAAGGCGAGAAGGATCTGAGTTTGGTGCAGCGAGCGAGCAGCGTGCCTTCTGTCAGTCGAGTCGTATTCGTGGAACATCGCGCATGAATCCGAAGCTTCATCGCGGATATGCGGTCTCGTGCAACCCTATCTGGAGGCTGTCGTTGATCCACTCTGCAGAGTGATTGCATTCGAAAGCGTTTGGCAAGCGAGCGGGGGGTGCGAGGGAGCGGAGTAGGGGAGAAGAAAGGGCGAGCGAGCGAGTTGGATCAGTCCATGGCTTGAATTTGATTTTTCTTTTGGCGAACAGTTGCATGGTGGAGTGTTTAAGTTGCGAGGTCGGTGTGCAGAGAATATACAGCGTTTTGCAGCATTTGAGAGAGGTTTTGTTAGTGGACACGATTCATGTGTGGAGATACTACCCGTTCTGCTGTGCGTTAGTTAGAGAGACAATAATTTACCGGCCTTATTTTTTGGTCCCAGGGCTCGGACGAAGTGCAATTCCTATCTTTTTTCATCCCTTACCAGTTCATGTCAACTCTACTGAGTCGTATGTTTCAGGGTTTTGGTATGCCCTTTTGATAGGAAAGTGCTAGTAGGCAGAAATACGTGAGAAAAGAACATAGAGTGAAAGGGAGCGTCAGGTAGCGACGAACATATTCAATTCGGTGAAGAGCGTCCTCAAGCTTTCTCAGTGAAGAGCCCAGTGGTAGTCAGACAGAAGGAGCGTATATGTGGCCTTAAAGATGGTGGCAACGAAAAGAAGCCCTCAGCCAGAGGTGAATAATGCGAAGGAGAAGCGATCAGGAAACACCGAGGCGGGGTCTGTCTTTCAAGAGCCGCTAGGGGGCTTCATATTTGTTTGCAACAATGAGACTATGGGCGAGGACTTCGAGCGACATCTCTTTGGTATGTCTCTGCATTGATCATTGTTCTCTCAGGGTCATGTTCTGTCAAGGTTCTTGAACTTCAAACCTGCTACAGAGGATGTTCGTTTCGGACTTCGGGGAGGTTTTATTGGTGTACCATCTTCCTGATAGGCTTATATACTGAAATTCACGCTTCAGGCTTTCACGGAGGACGTGACGAACTTGCATCCTGGTCATTCTCTTGAATTGGCTTTCGTAATTCATCACAATAGTGTTGGAGTCAGTGTCTGGGTTTCATACCGAGTAACAAGAGCTGTGGAACTGATCGTACGAGCTAGAGCTACAACCTTCTGCTATTTTATTCTGTCCAAGGCAATCATTACCCCTTTTCTCAACCTCCATTCGTCCTTTCAATTTTCGAAGATTCATTAATAAGGAGTCTGCCTCTGTCCCCCACGAGACCGTACGTGGGCGAGAGTTTGGAACCTGGAAGGCGTTCTCGTACTTCAAAGTTCTCAACCAAGTCGGCTTTAATTGGACCATGAAGTTTTTACTCACAGAATCCTTCTTGATGGAATGCGTAAAACGTCAGCCTGCAAGCCCTGTTGGTAGAACGGTGTCGAGAAGTCCTATATGCCTGCTCCTTTGAAACTTTTAGGCACGCCAAGAATTGTGAGTCGTTCACAACTTGTCAGATACAGGGACGTGGAACAGGTGAAGAAGTTGCCTACCCATTTCGATTCATGGTTGTCCACTGCAAAGCATCTGAGTTCTTTGCTTACCTCACGTCATAAGTTGACCTTCTAGAAAATTTTACGTAGTGGACTCGTTCCAGGGATAGTTTCCTTGCTTGACGAAGAAATTGCTACTTTTGATTTGGGTTGGTAGTCAAGGCCTTTGGAATGCCTTCTGCCGATACTTGATATATCTAAATCCATATTCAACCCGGGTTATAGACCTTCAGAGCAGTCCCATTCCATAACGAGATGTATGTTAATCTATGAATGCTTCTCAACACACGGGACAAGAAGACTTACCTTCTCGAAGTGAGTGATTGTCTTTTATGTGTCACCTTTCCACTCCAACCATCGTTCTTTGTATGCCTTCTAGTGGTTTGATAAGGTAGTTAATGTGTAACTGGCTGGGAAGACAGCAAGTACAGCGATAGGAGGGAATCCTCTTTGAAGATCCACAAATGACCCTGTTGTTTGTATTTGTTGCTTTATTCGTGCGAACTAGGTCCCCTGAATGGTTTTAATGTTGTTGTCCGTCAATACTGTCCGGCAACATCAGTGGCATGTCATTCAACCTGACAGGTTGTGTCAAGACAAGTCTTTTTTGTTTTTGTTCTAATTTATTCTTGTGTTCTGACTTTGAATTGTTTTCCAGGTTTACCTCAAAGGTACCATGATTCAGTTAAAGCAATACAGCCAGGACTTCCGCTATTTCTCTACAACTACACAACACGTTGCCTCCATGGAGTATTTGAGGTGTAAATCTACTTTGAAGTTCCTTATAACACGGTCAAGTCACGTATTGCTTAATGTTTGCTTAGAGCGCTCATTTTGGAGCTACGTATCATTGAAAGTTCGTTGTCGACAGATCTCTAGTTTTGAGTTTCTTTGAGTTTTTCATTTAAAGCAGCTGGATGATTGCTGAACCACTCATGAACATATTCTTGTGTAAAAGGCCTCAAGTGATGGTGGCTTGAACATCGAGCCTGATGCATGGGGGGAAAACAAAGAATCGCGTAAGAACGGAAGACAATCAGTATCTCGATTTCCCGCCCAGGTTAGTAATTTTACCTTGGTGGGAATTGGAAGCTGAATTGTCAAGCACTGCCTGCTTGTTTATAAGTTGATGCGGCGACTCCGAAACATTGCAAGCGAGTCACTGGAAGCGACTGTTGTGAGCTAGCTCGAACCTGCACGCGAACCTGCACGCGCTGTAGAAACTAGAGCGCAGGGCAGTCAGATATTCAATTATCTTACGTTTTATGGGTATTCTCTGGTAAATCTGAGCTTGGGGTAACAGGTCAGGAAACTGAAGGGTGAGTTGTGAACTGTGCAGGTTCGAGTGCGGTGGCGAGAAGAACGTCCACCTCTTGAGGAAGAGAGGTTTCGACCTGTACTATATCACTACGATGGACCTAAGTTCAGACTGCAGCTTTCTGAATCTGAGGTAATTTTTAATTTCAGTGTTATGAAAATGGCCGGTCTGCTTTCATGTGACCTTTCGGTAGTTGCCGGTGGGAGGTCGTGTTTCATATCCTTCGTTTGATGTTTGGTGTCTGGTGTTCATGATTCAGGCCCAAGAGCTCCTCAAATTATTCGGGGCTTCACCAGTAAGAAAAGTTGTCGAGAACGTCCAGGAAGACAATGGTGGTGAGTGGGAGAAAGTGAAAACGAAAAGTAAAGCAAGTCGTAGTTTTCGTGCACCCCCTACTAAGGGATCTACTTCTCCGAATGCAACCACCGGAAGGAGACGAGGATCAGCTCAAAACGGGACCAGTGGCAATGGAATTGGAAATGGTGGCGGGAATGTGTTACTTTCTAATATCAGCAACTCGATGCATGAGGCTGTTAGTCGAGGAAGGGATCGTGACAATAGAGTAGACAATTCACAGAGATGGCGATCCGATTCTGATTCTTGGAGTGGTTCTTCGAGTGCCGGAACAGCAACCTCCAGTTGGGGCTCACACGAAGATGAACGTCCAAAGAAAGGTTCCAGGGACAATGGTTGGGTTGCTGAGGGGAATGGAGTTGGTGGTGAAGGCCACGATTGTGTTGACGGGGTAGCATCCTCAAAAAGCTATACTCAAGTGAATGGCAGTTATGACAGCGACAACAAGGTTGAAATTAGGTTTATTGTAGACTCAAATGAGTCAAATGTGTCAAGCAGTTCTCTTAGTGCAGAAGCACGCGCTGCCGCCGCTGCTCGGTCCGGATTTGTATCATATAGTGCTGCCTTGAAGTCAGGTATGTTGGCGGCAGCGGCAGCTGCAGCCGAGAATGGGTGTAGTGATGGCAATTCCTCCGTAGTTCCAGAAATTGGAAATTCTACTCAAAGCAGCGTGAGCAGTAGGAGCAGTCGAGTCTCTAGTAGCAATGCTACCGCTGCTGGTTGTGTCACCACATCGAGTCCTAGAGCGAACTCCAAAGGAGATTTATCTGTCGAGAGGATAGAGGCCGACAAGGAAGGAATATCACCTGTTGTCCCATTCTTCGTCCTCAACATTGGGTCTTATTGTGAAGCAGCAGTGTCTGGTAATCAGGTGAAAGTTGGGCAGCCGAGCTCAGTTGAGAAAGGAGGCTCAGAGTCCAGGGCTGAACATGGATCGAATAGAGGAGAAGCCGAGGGAAAAAAAGTTGAGAAGATGCAGCCGTGGGGCAAGCCTGCGATAGTGAAAGCCGCTAATCTTGCAGAAGTTCTTAGTGGAAGTCAGTCAATCGTTGTAGACAATCACGTGGCTGGCTCCAAGGATACTAGTGATTTGACTGCCACGGCAAAAAAGTCTGCTAAAGAAGGGTTGCGAAACGGACTTTCTGATGGTGAGAATGGAGAGAACGATGTTCACCATCGATTTGGAAATTTTGAAGTCAAGGAAGTTCCTATGAAGCCACTAGAGACCGTGGTGAGGAAAAATGTTTGGCAAGGTAATGAGGGTGCGGTTTTGCGACTCTTGCATGACCCAGACCCTGCAGTGAACAGCGGTTCAGTGAATGGAGGTACAAACGGACACAAGCTTGAACCAGAGCTGTACAGAGGGAAGCACGACAGAGTCAAATCGCCGCAGCCACATGTCCAACATCCAAATGTTCATCCTTCGATGGAAAGAGTAGTACATGTGCAGTCACCGCCTTTAGATGGTCAACTAGCTCAGTGGCCTGATCAGTCATCAAGTCCATCTGGTTCGGTGCCCACACATGTGCCGTACTCAAAGGGAAGTCAGCAACAGGGACCTCTTTTCCAGCAGAACAGATCTGGTCATGAATCTCGACGCCAACAATTTGATAACCATAAACATGATAAACTTCAGGAGGACAGGACCCATTTCCGGAAGCAGCATATTCATCCCCAAGAGCATTCCCAACATCCGACTCCTATGATGCATGCACAGCAGCGTCAACTTGGACAAGGCCTAATGCCCTTGCGGATTCCGACGCCTCCTCCGGGGATGCAGCAAATACACCATCACGCTATCCTTTCACCTGCCCCTCTTTACCGAGATCGTTCTCGCGGTCGAAATGGCAGTGGGAATTCTGAGAATGTTAATGGCTTGGCTTATCGTCCAGTCAGCAGAAATATGATTGACGGGGAAATGGGATTACAAAGCCCCATAGGCCCCAACGGCTGGACTTTGCAGACTCCTGTCCTTTTACCGTATGTTTCTCATATTACTGGCAATTTTTCGTTCTCTATACCACCACCCCAGACGCTAGGAAATGCGGAAGCTCTGCATGCCGAAATATTGGAATTTGCCCAAGCATCCAGGCCGTCAGCTGAAACGCGAGTGCATGCTGAGGCAGCCGTGGAATGCGTTCGAGATGGCGTCAAACGACTTTGGCCTGAAGCTGATGTTGAGGTGCGTGGCTTGGTGGCTGCAAAGCTTGGTGGTGTTGTTCCTAGTATGACGTGTGTTCAATTACCTCAAAGTTGGATCAAACCGGTTCGAACTACCTTGTACTTTTTGGACAGTGAGTAGACAGGTTTCGCGCTATATATATATTCTTACATATTTCTTGTTTGTCGCAGGTGTTTGGCTCCTTTGCTACAGGTCTTTGCCTTCAGCACAGTGATGTTGATGTCGTAGTTGTAGATGCACCAACTCCACCTGATACCCCTGAGATTGCTGCCCTGTCCGGAGCACGGCTGCTCTGTCCCTTAATCAGGGCTCTCTCTGCTTCTCTTAAAGACTACGAGTGGTGTGAGGGTATAAACACTATTGAGACTGCTTCAATGCCTGTCATAAAGCTTCGATGTAGACCTGTGAAGGCGAATGGATTTTCTTCTGAGCCACCAGTAGCTATCGATGTCACTATTGGTGGAAGAAGGTCAGAGAATTTTGCTGGAGTGATTCAAGGTAACCCGCGACATGAAGCTAAGGCAAACAAGCCTTTAAATCATGCTTTTGAACTAGCGAGAAATGCCCACAATGGAGCAGCTGCAAGGGAATTTGTCATAGAAAAGCTCCGACAGTTTCCAGCACTGGCACCTTTGGTAGGTTATTTGAACGCCGTCACTCATCATTATTTTTTTCTACAGGTTATAGTTTTTGGATTTGGTGTTCTTGTAGGATTGTGTCAACTTTTATGTGTTATCCTTGAGTATGTGCCGACTGTATTATGATGTTGCAGGTTCTCCTTATGAAGTCATTTTTACAGCAGAGAGGTCTCAACGATGTTTACTCAGGAGGTCTTGGATCTTTCGCATTGACCCTGATGCTCGTCTTCTACCTCGAGGTAGTTTTTGGAAGTTGAAGCGCATATTGAATCTGCGTTGTGGAGATTGTGCATGCCTTCTTCATAATTTGCCTTCTTATAATCTGTTAACATTTCACAAATGTTAAGCGTGTGAACACCTTTGAAAAACTTTTTGTTTCTTTTTAGGAAAACAGATGCAATTCTTGTTTAGCTTCTTGTTCTCTTGCATGTGCACTCGGTCTGAATAATGAATTATTTAGCTTTACATAGAGGCACAACGATTGCTTCCGATGTGTCAGAGCGGAGACCTGTTCCTGACTTCTAAAATGACGAGATGGTAGATCTTAGAGTTCCTTCCTTTTACTTTTCCCTCATTTCAGGGATAATGTTGTACATCAGAGTTGGCCTTGAGAGGATGACATTATTTTGTTGCTGAACATTGTTATTGTACAGTGTCAGGTTTGACAGCTATAATATTGAACTGCAACAGACCTCTTGCATTTAATACAAGAGAGGCCTATGCCTCTTCCAATTAGTACTCTTTATGCCTCCCTCTTGACCTCATCTTACTTCCTCTCACTTACTCTACTAGAAGTATTAGCACTGTTGTCCCCGGGAAGTGAGATTTCTGGTCTTCAGGCCATATTGGCAAAACACTCACGAGGGCATGATAGCCAGATTTGAACGAAGAGTCATTAGTTTTCATTTTAGTGTTTCCTTTGCTGAAGCTTTAGTTGTCTTTGCAGAGGGTTCCTATCTCTTGTGGTGTTCCTCAAGATCTTCCTCCTCTAATACCTGTCAAGTCACTGTCCTCGGCTAACCTGGAGGCAAGTGCCTTATCTGTAGACACTGTTACGCCCGGGCAGAGAGTACTAGCAATTTTCTGCCGAGAGCGAGAGATTTATGTTCTTCAGTCTATACAGGCAATTGCTCAGGAATACAGTTCATGCCATAAATTAACAAAGAGTCAGTGATTTTCAATTTAGATCTTTCTTCGCTGAAGTATTTGTTATGATTGCAGAGGGTGTCTATCTCTTGTGGCGTCCGCCAAGATCTTCCTCCTCTAATCTCTATCAAGTCACCGTCTTTAGTTAACTTGGAGGCAAGTTCTTTTCTGTCGACACTGGACGACCTGGGCAGAGCAGTACTAGCTCTGCCCTGCCCAGCGCGTGAGATCTATGAGCTTCGGGCTATACATGAAAATCCTCACGAGTACAGTTTAAGCCATATATCAACGAAGAGTCAGTGATTTTCAGTTTTTATCTGTCTTCGCTGAAGTATTTGTTTTGATTGCAGAGGGTGCCTATCTCTTGTGGCGTTCCTCAAGATCTTCCTCCTCCTCTTATCCCTATCAAGTCACCGTCCTCAGCAAACCTGGAGGCAAGTGCTTTATCTGTCGACACGTCCCGATCTTCATCAGGAGTAGCGGAGTCAGTAGCATCATCTGATGACGACTCGTCAGATTCATCCGTGTTGACGACCACGTCAGTGTCCAGCCTTGCTTCGCTGGAGGTTCCATCCATTCAAGGTAGTTCTTGTGGAGGAGATGAAGTTGCATCTCAAGCTGGTCCCTCAACTGGAGAGCTTCTTCTGAGAAGAGCCGGAGGTATGGTCGAGGAATTGCTGGCCTCGATGCAGTCTGTGTCTTCACCAAATCTGGGTACTCTATTGATTGGTTTTCTGCACGTGTTTGGTCAAGAAATTGATTTTTCACGAGTTCGACTTGTCCTCAAGGTAAACTTGTTTCCAGTTTCTTGTAATTTTATGATGTCATGTTTCCTTTTTCTTACAAGAAGGTTCGAGAGAGGGTTTAGGGGTTAAGATGGACTAACAAGCCATTATATACTGACCTTTTTTTCATACCATGAAGCTGCTCCTATTCCAAATATCACTCTCGGGTGCTTTCTTCTAGCAACACTACTACATGTCCCGTAGGTCTCCTTTCCAGGTTTTGAATTTCAAGGTGTTACGCGTCCATTTCTTTGTTGAGTAGTATCCAGTAGAAAACTTTGATGATGCTGGTTATCAAGTACAAGCAAGTTGTTTCTCTCAGCAGATTATCCTGTTTTATCGTCCCTAAAGGATTTGTTTATCTAGCCTGTTTTGCTTAGTTCTTTCATAATAATAGACTACATTCCATGCTCTCGTGAAATTTTACTGAGAGTGGAGAACGTTTGCAGATCATCTCTTAGGTCAATTATAAGTGCACTTCGCGTTTCAACATCTGTGTTGCTCTAGATGATCAAATTTGTTTTTATGGCGGGTGTAGACCTATTTTCTCCATAGCTCTTCAAAGTGTAATAGGCTTTGAACCTGTTCAAAGTTAATTTTTATCATGTTAACATTATTTCGCATCCAGAGTGTGAAAGAAATATTGTTGTTCTTATATGTCATTGTCTCTTTTGACTTAAAAGTTGGTCTTCTCAGGGGAAGAATGGCAATCCTGGAGGACTTTTCTGCCATGACAAAATGGCGAGAACTTTGCCTTTATGGATTGATGATCCGCTACGGCCTGATGCAATCATCGGGGCAGGTTCCTTCAACATCTGGCAAGTACAGGTACGGGAAGCGTGTGATTATCACGGACTTCTTGTAGTTTGCTTAATGGCCATCTTTTAGTGCTAGATGGATGACAGAGCAAAAGTCAGTTACTAATACCACTGATTTGCCTTACACTACAGATTCCGTCTAGGTCTAGGCTTCCACCCAAGATGTGTTTGCCACATCCGTTAGAAATTCGGGACTTCTCCACGTAGATCTTTCCACGGCAAGTTTCTCCGCTTATAATTATCATAACAATGTTTTATCTGTTTCAGGCCTCCATGCGTGATATGCTCTACTCGATTACCCGGCCACTATCTGTTCCAGGTACTCCAGTGCCAGGGACCCCAGTTGAGATTGCTGACAGGAATGGAAAGGGACCTGGTCGAAGGCGACCTTTACCCCTTTTGGACCAAATATTTTTCATGAACGTCTCATCCCCAGTACCGTAGGTGATACTTCCGTACATGTCTCTGAAGATAATGTGTTGCTACTTGCTTCATACACGTGAAAATGCCTGTCGGGGGAGGCAACTGAAGGAAGCAACTGCTGTCGGACATGAGGATATTACCGGATTTGCACGCAACAAGACAAGTCAAATGTTGCTTGGATTTCTTCAGTTTTGCACTAATGGTAGAAGTGGACACCAGAGGGTATCAAACTCCAGGCAAGGATTTTGGAGGAGCTCTTGGTTGTGATCATATGGCATCTCGGCCCCCCATCTCGCCCGATTCGCCCTGTCCTGGTGGGAACCCATCTGGACGGACGATGTAATCATCTATGCCCCGCTCTGCTGGGAATCCACCTGGACGGCTTAGGTTATGCTTGATTCCCCAGCTTACTATGAGATGTAATTGTGTATCTACCGAGGGATATGAACGAACGACTTTTGTACATGACCCACTCTCGACCCATCGGTCCGAATTTTTAAAGGTTGAACTTGCATCAACTCTTGATAAGCGAGATGATTCTTCCATCACGGGGACAAAAAGTCAGATCATCTCTTGTGAACATAGTTAGCAGGAATGGAGTGGCTGGCTCTCCATCATATGAGACGAGACTATTTTTTTAAATGCCCCGAGCCTTTGTAAGGAAATTTTGTCTGCTATTGTATTAGAGACATACGAAAACGCTGAAACATATGATTATAATGTGTTGTCAGTCCTACCAAGCTATTGATTGTAGTTTAAGTTTCGTTGAACATCTTTTGAGTACCTTCCGTCTATGATTTCAGTTTCTCTTGACTGCCGAAATGTGCATTCTGCCCTTAAATTGTTATTATGCGGGAACGATAATGCAATCTGCCATTGTGATACATGCATTCAAGAAGGCCTTTTAACGGAGGACATGCCTTTTAGGTCGACCTCGTCATAGCCGCGAGATGCCATGCACGAACGTAAAAATCATTTTCGTAAATGTTGTGGGTGTGATTGACTCCATCCGTCTTGTGCTGCTCTTCTGACTTTTGACGAGGTTAGTTTTCATTTGTTGAACAACTTGCTGCACTAATCACAATTTCTGATGGTAGTCTACAGTTCCTCATCACAAGCTTTGTTTCCACCTTGCGATTTTTGGGCATTTTCGTTATACTAGGAGAGGGCTATTTCATCTCAGCTGCCTCACAGCGGAATACGGCCGATGCCTTGAACGGAGAAGTGGAACACAGATTACAGAGGCACCCATAATATCATTTTTACTGCGTCCGACGTTCTTCATCTTCGAATATGTCGAGTACACATTCTCATCAGCTTATGCAGCAAGTATCAAATATGGTATGAATTATGGTAACCACTCAGTCCGACGCTGGATGTATGTTCTTCATGGTATAATATACCACTTTATATGCTTTATAAATCAAACCAATTGTACACTGTACGATTAAGGCTATCCACGTCGTACAAATTTTCAACTCATAAAAATTTAAATATGTGTGAATGTCTTAGAGCATTTCCATGTCATACGAGGATTGAGCAAACACATGCCAATACCAAGTCTAAACTTTCCAAAATTTACCTTGCATTTAGGACCATACTAAATATCAATGAGCGTGATCCATGGTATTCAAAATTCATCTGATATCAGGAAGCCATTAATCTTAAAATATTAAAACTAATAATTAAAAACTAAGAATGATCTTTCCTCCATGAATTATCATTTCAGGAAACTATTAGAAAGAAATAACTTTTTATATTCTAAAAAGAGCACCTCAGGGCTAATATTAACGTACATGCATGCAAATTTTTCACTTAAACATAACTATTTTGAGTACTTCAACAAATAAATGTTGTGTTTACATATTCAAGATATATTTTTATACCTATACAGATTTACACAAACTGAGCATAACATTTTATTTCATATTTACTACTAAAACCAAAAATATCTTGAACAAAATTTTGAAAATTGACTATACATCATAAGAAAAATACCTAGCATAATACTTTATTTCATTTTTATCACTAATACTAAAAATCTGTTGAACAAAATATTGAAGGATGACTATAAGAAAATAACCTAGCTTGAACCAGTGTAATAACCAAAGTTGACTATCCAAGTACTAGAATGACATTCTTCGTAGCAAAATCAATTATGTTGTCTTCAATTGACCTTCCCTTCTTTCCACTCTCTAAGCCCATAATACCTACAAAAATTTATTTATTTATTTTTTACTTCTCTTCAATTTTAGTTTCCTCACTTTGTACTCAACTTAAGGGTACCAAAATAACATATCCTTGAGGATCCTGAAGATCGTATCTTGCAAGTACTCGAGTGTCCCCACCATCGCATAATCAAAAGTTTTATGTGGTTAATGCTTAACTTCTTATTCTCCTTCCCCCGTGACCGGCACACTCACCATGGCTTGGACATGATAGCGTGAAATGCAACCCACTCTCTTAAGAAGAGGGAGGACTAAATTGTAGCAAGTGAGTTTTGAACCATGCAAACTGAGGTTCCATGTAAGTTCTCTCTCACTTTCGCATAATACATTAACAATTACCGTGAACATTGATTCCTAAATTGTAATTTTTTTTTATTCTACATAATTTTAGTTGTAAGCATGAAGTCAATAAACAAATGTACTATGAATTTTATCAACGATATATATTATTTATATAAATCATTCATTTCAAACTCGAATGAAATGGTTTTTCTATCTTGTTGATTGACTTGATTCTAAGAAATTAATTACATCAATGACGAATTTTTATTTTTATTTTTATGATTTTTCAAACTGATCACTCATAAGATGGGTGATTCTACAAAAATCCATTAATACAATTTTTTATCTCTTTAAACCAACTTATTTATTCTTTCAAATCAAAACCATGCACTTATAGAACTCTGTAAATGATGAATAAATGTGGAATAATGGTAAATATAAATACTTATTAAAATTTTCTTATATACGTAAATAATAATGATATTTTTAGTTATAATTAAACATGATTTGATTCTTTTCAATTTATAGATTAATTTCAATACACAATTTTTTCTCTTCATAAAAAAATGCTAATACTTATAAATCTAATCAAGTGATCTAGAATGCTGCTCGAATATGATCGATCTAATTGCACCGTATAAGCTCTATTATTTATTTCGCACATGAAATACTTGAATTGAATTTTATTAGGAATTTTATGAAGCAATTTCTGTTCATTTTGATTTAGACTGATGGATGTAGAATCTAAAATCGTTTTTTAATTTCATAGAGTTATGTTTATAATAATTATCACAAGAAAAAATGTTACTTCTGAACAAAAAATCCGTCGTCAAAGATAACAAAAACCTTAACCTTAACAAAAAATTGGATTCAACTCCGGTATGTACTTTATTCTGCAACTTAGAGTCATGAACTTTCGTGAATATATTATTTCTTGAGTACCATATACTGTCCAGCTCGTCTTGACACCATATCTAACAATATATGGTACCTGCATATCGAACTGACAAGGCCTGTGCTAATATAATTCCCGAATATACGTGTGTTTATAGTTTAAGCTCGGTAATTCTGAATTTTAGCTTGGTGATCCTGGCCATCAAAGGCGCAAAGGCATTGTTTCAAAACTAAAGTTGAACACAACTAACCCAAACACTGTTAGCAAATGGTTCGGTCAATGCTCTCGCAAGGCCAGAATCCTCAATTCAAACCTCTTTATGATGTGTGGGAAACCTCCAGGCTTGGCGATTCTCTGTAGATGAATTGCATGCTACTTTGTGCATTATGCTAAATTTCAAAGGTTTCCCATGGGGTTTGCACACAACGCTAGTCTTTCATGACACTTGGTTAGAGAATACAGCATTATGGGATAAAATAACAATGATGGCCCACCCAAAATAAAAGTTGAACACAACTTCCTCCCCTTGCCCTGGAATTAGTCGAAGCTTATCACGACTGAACATGTTTTCTTTACCCAAGCCTGAACTATGACACTTTTATTGCGGTCCATTCTTAATCTTTTCACAAAACCACAGAAGGAAAATTGGTTCAAAACAGGGGGCCAAACTGAGACAGCCTGAGCAAAATAAATGAAGAAAATCCCAGGGTCCGTTGTTCCCTCCAACCTGTTGGACAGTGGACTCACGATCTGCTCAGGTCGGATCTAGCGAGGCCAGAAGATGCAACAGATTTCAATATCTCTTGGCGGATGGCCACACCCGCGGATATAGGTCCCTATATATATATATATATATATATATATATATATATGCCACAAGACCATTGAACGAGCTCAGATTGTTGAGGAATATTGCACATGATTGCAGGACACAGAAACCACATCTGGTGATCATATCTTGCCACCAACACAATTAGATCCTGATGAACTCTTGTGTGCCGAAGAATGTGATTTGGAAATTCCTCCAGGGTTCAACCATCCGTCGAAATCGTGGACTTTCTACAAACTGTGCCTTGTCCTGGACGCAAGACTCGCTCAGCGTGTGTGCAGACGGTACAGTAACGTCCTCGACAGTCAGTCTGTCCGTCCTCCCCCTTTGCGCTTCCTTCACCTTCCACATGCTCTTCTAGGTTTGTCCTCGATCGTACTCCAGCGGAGACTGGGGTTTCAGCGAGCTTACTAAGCGCTGAAATTGAGGAAGGAAATGAGGGAGGGAGGACCCGGCATGCGTAGAATCTAAGTTAATGATAAACGATCCATTTGTCCTGTCCCTTTCTTTTTTTGATCGGACCGGCTGGCTGGCTGGCTGCACCAACTCACTTCTCACTCGACGTAATGTTGCATTTTGTCCTTTGAGGATAGATACAGCATGATGTACACTGCATTGATTTTGCATACTTCCTTGTACACATATGTACATAAGTATCTTGTCATATCAGGCCTGCTCTGGCTCCGTGTGGTTCGAAATGATGGACAGTGAGATACTTTCAAGAGATGAAAGAATCCAGTTTCTTTCATTCAGGGTTTACCGCAAGTAGGTAGAATAAATCCAAACCAGACCTTGCCTCGCCTCGCCTTGCCTTCCCTCTTGGGGTATCGGGAATCTCGCAAACATCAAAGCTGTATTACTTGATTGACTTGATCCTACTTTTCAAGGTGTAATTAATTTGATGTTTTCGTCACATGATCTGCATTGCTCTTCGAGAAACTAGGGTTTCAGTTATTATTGTTTTTTGGTTTATCATAGTGAGACAGGAACTTTTGTTTGCCACTCGACTATCTCGTGTTGATAATATCGATGATCTTTTTGTTATCGGTAGTTGGACTTGGCCTATTCTAGGATTTGGGTGCCCACTGTTCTTTTGCAGAAGAAAGGGACACCAAGTAACTTTTGCTAGTTAGAAGGTTTGTTGTCCATGCGGCCTTACTTTATGTTTCTATCTTTTCTTCGTGCTGCCCTAAGTACCTTTCCGGCCCGTTACTTATCCACTTTCTTCACTGCTTTAATCAACTTGCTCACGATGCACTGAAGTCAAATTTGAACTTGCACGGATTTCACCATCTGGTAGGAATGTGAGAATCAGAAACAAGACGTTTGTCGCGGTCAGCTCTCTTGAGTTTCATGCGTCTCCTTTGTCTTCTTGAGTTTGAACTGTCACTTGTACTTGACCTAATGTCATTGTGGTCCTAATTCTAGTTCGTTTCTTTAGTGTACTTGTGTATGGATGCAAAACCTAATGGTGAGTAAATTGGCTTAATGTTCAACAGTCTCGCTCCAGAGGTCCAGTCACTGTGGCCACGCACGACTTTTCGTACCCTTGGAGATAAATATGGAAACACTCGCTGAACGTTTGAATCCTCATTAATTTGACACACGTCGAGCGATTAATTGGAGTTATACATGACCTGAGGACAAGGCAAAGCAAGGCATGATGCTTTCTCTCCATTGTGACTAGACAGATATTTAGCCCCTTATCATGCCACTCTTCAAGACCCCATCATCCAAGCTCCAGCAAGACTTATCAAGGAGCTCGGAACTCAGACGACGCAGCTGGAAGCCTGGAACCCTCCCTCGGATCGAATCAGAACTTGACAGAAGATTTCTTTCATTTATGGTGCAACTTGCCTCGATGAATCAATCCATCCATCAAAATCCGGATAGATCCACCATACTTTGCGAAGTCTCCCTTGCTTTTCTCAAATTCTGGCAAGTTTATCCATGGAAATGTACAAGACGAGGAGGCTATAACTTGGGTTCACAAGAATAGTAACTGAGATGTCAAGGAGATTCACGGGATACCACCTGCCATGGTGGACGAGACTAGCCCAGTCTAATCTAGTCTAGTCAAACGCCTTCTACATGTAGGAATCAAGTTCCCTCCAAAAGTAGGCGACTTGACTGGGAGCACAGGCAGTGCTGCTGTCTATCTTTCCATGAGTAGGGTTTGTCAACTTTCCCTCGTTTTGCAACATCTGAGCCTGAATGCCCTGGCTTCGGAATCTGATGAGGTCAAAGTGCATGATCATCGCCACAGTCGGAGGATTCAAGTCAAGTCGAAGGCAGCAAGATTCGGGAATGAGTGCCTCGGATCCAACCGCACGTGAACACCACACCGAGGTGACCGAACAAATCAGCATCACCTTTTCTGCCTAAATATCGTGTCACCCACTTTCTCCTCTCGGATCTGAAACCAAAGTCTACGTGTTTCAACGAGTGTTACCTTTTTGTCCTAGACTATATGACCCACACCTCTTTACTCTCTGGATTACTCCAGCCCTGATCTTGGATTGCTTATCCTGAATCACCGCAATGCTCACCACCTAGGCCCAGGCCCCGGCCCCATGCTAGACTCCCGGGGCCTGCAGGGCCGGCCTGTCATAGATTCCAGCTGCTGAGAGATAGACTTCATTTCCCACAGAATTTATGTTTCCTGAAGTCAAGCGAAAGAAGCGAAATGTCACTGGCGTTCCGGTTGCCCCTGTGACCCCTTGACGGGCGAGGCCTGTGTTCATATCTCGGTTTTCTCTTTCCCTTCACGGGAATGAAGCTTTCCCGTTCCACCACTGTAATGTCTTCCGACGTACCACGCACACACATGCCTTCAGAAGAAAAGTCTCCGTAACAATTTCCTCCATGCACTGGTGTGTGTGGAGGGAGGGTTGAACGGGGCCTTCCTTGGAATTTTATAATCGCCCAAATCACCCGAATGCTTTACATTTTTCCCATAAGGCACGTAAGGTCAGTTTACAATGCAGTGTTTAGATTGTCAAGTCTGCAAACACTGACTTGGGAAGTTAGAATCACACTTGTCGAAGCGAAGTTAAAAGGAAAGGGCATCTGAATTCTAACCTTCTCGCAAGAAACGAAATTGATACAGTTCGAGCTACAGCCTCAAACCCCGAGAAGGTCAGCAAGATTTAATGTCCAGGCAGTCAGGGGATGAGGGGGGAATGAGTCATTCTGCTGGCTGGAACAACAATGGAAGCCATCGTTTTATAAAAAGAGCGGAAGAGTACCGAGAAAGTCATGCACTGAACGTACATACATTGCATTGCAGTGCAGGACATGACAAGACCGGCTACCGCAGCGGGCACCGGGCAGTAGGAGAAAACACAAGATGCACTGTGTCGGAGGCTGAGCGGGAGAAGTAACAAGCAAAATCGTGCACGCCTAGGGCTTCCAATTTCCCAACACAGGGATAACCTTTACGGCAGACATGGATAAGAAAGTATAAAAGAGTTCTCTGCAGTAAAGGCGACGTCGGGTGGTGGATGGAGCCCCAGGAGGCTAACTACTGCTGTACCACGAAGTCGCACCAACGGTGGAATCTGTGCGCCGCCGGGCGTCAACTTGTTGACGAAGGGCCCGCCAGCGGCCAGCCTCGGGGCCTCGGTGCCTCGCTTGCTCGACGGACGGTCGCAATGGACGGCACAGTTGTTGTTGTAGTGTGAGGTGATTCCTACGGCAGAACGCTACGACATTCACTGCAGACCGCAGGTTATGTCGTTCGCTGTGCTGGGGAGAATGACTTGTTTGTTTGTTCACAGAGTTCGGGAAGCTCGGGACCCACATTCACCTTACCGCTGTGCAAGGGGGAGGGTTGAGACGGACCAAATTACGGTGCATTGAAAAGAGGAGTTTGAAAGTCTTCTATTCTAGTTTAATCTCTTGCCCGAAAGGTGCACGCACTGCCACTCTCGTGCTTCTCGAGAAAGCTTATAAAAAGCTTTTGTCCTCCGTGGGCAATAAAGAATGGCTAGCTTCGAAGCTCTCGCTTCCAAAAACCGGATTACGCGCGTAAGTGCGGGCCGATGAACCCAACCATCTTGGTCCAGGATATCAAACACATTAACCCTTCCTCGTCCTCTAGACCATGCAGCATGCACAGCATCTCTTTCTCTCGAGCCAGTTCTCGTCCTGCTCTCTTCTTTTGCTGGACGATGTTGGCACGCACGTGCCCTTCGTGTTGTAAGCTATCTGCCTTCCTCATCTCCTGAATCCGGAAAGGAGAAAAGCGGATTGTCATCTCCACTCCAAAAGGCTCCCGTCCCTTCCCGGGAGCACAACTCCGCTCGTCCCAGCAGTACAGAGAGGCCGGCCTTCTCACAAACGCGGCGCAATCCGCTGCTTGATTCTGCCCTATCTCCTCCCCGCTACCGGAGCCCAGCAGCCCGGTTTTCTGAATCTGCTGCTGCCCGCGGCCCATCCTTCCTTCGGTTTCGTCGCTTTGGTGCTTTCCTTCGCTTTTCCATCTCAGCTCTGTTTCCTCTTCTGCTCTCTTGTGGTCCGGTCCGGTGCTTGCCGAACTCTCTCTTCTTTCACATTTCTTTATTTATATGTGATTTCGAAAACTGCTCACAGTGTCAAAAGTGTTCAGAAAGCGGTGCTCGCTCTCCGGTCAAAAAGTTTTTTCTGAGAGGTCGTGATACGGGGAAGCAAACCAAAAAATGCTCTTGATACGACTGGTAATCGACAACCTCAACATCGCCTGTACCGGGATCTCACTGCCGTTATGAACTCCGATGGTATGCTGTCTCATCTTATTGACGCATTAATTTCAAGTTATCACCAGTAATCTATTTTCATTTTAAAGTTAAGTTTTCCAGAATATTGATTTACATATAACCGCACTCTGATGTTTTTATTTTCTTAAAAAAGAGCTACAGATCTAATAATACGTCAAATAAGAAAAAAAAACTCAATAGGTTTTTTAGTAGTTTAGTATGTGGAGGAACATCAATTTTTTTGAGGTAAAATTCGTTGACTAGCCAAACACACTTGGTTAAGTGGTTTAGTAACTCCTCTCGCGCGGATTGGATATTTGGTTCAAATCTATGTGTGATAACATTCTAAGTATTCCTTGGCTATGTATGTCTTTTACAATGAATTGCTTGTTACTTGGTGCATTCGGTGACACCACCATAGTAGGTTGCTGTCTTCATAGGTCTCCCATGGGGTGTACACATAGGACCCATTATACAAAATTTATTTCAAATAAACATAAAGCATTGCAAGATGAAATAGAAATACTTGACTGCGTAAGAAAAATTAAATAATGTAGTGTAAAGAACAATTGAGCCCTTACACTAAGAAGGGGTCTGACCACCATGTGACTTGTATGAGACTTTCTCTCATGTATAAAGCTTGAAACTTGTCCAAAATCTAAGTGCCCTAATCAGTCAACACCTTCAATGGTCCACCAAATTGGCTAAGCACTGAAGCTAAAAACACATAAGTTGTTCCCTCACTTGACTTGTCGGACAATACCACCAACTCAATGCACTTGAAAAAATGCTCCACTATGACCAACACATATTGATGATGTCGTATAGTCGATAGCAAAGGACATGCAAAATGCAAGGTCATGCAAAATCCAATGACACTGTCAACCTTGGGCATGATGTCTCTACCCCGCGCGACAAACTTTACATCTTCTATCATCCCACCAACTTTCATATCAAACGGACACTATAAATGATAATCTGATAACTTGTTGCTCTTATTTTCGAGCCGAAAATTTTAAAATATCAAATCTTGGACTTTGAGCACTTCTGTCCAAAATATTTTTCGGCCAATCTCGATTTAATGCCCCAAGATAACTATAAGCATTGACCCATTTCGTCAGTTTTCAGCAACGCTTTTGCCTTCAAAAATTTCCAATTCAGATTTACACTAAAATAAAAAATATATAAATTCAAAATCAATGACATCAGCTTCAAATCGACTCTACTTCTAGATCACCACCACGGACTGCACTCCATGAATGTCATGCAAGCTCAACAGCCAATAGATCAAAGCTATCATCGATCCAAACTTGTGAAAACACCTTAAGTGCTCCAAGAACTCACAATTCTCATTACATAATCCAATTTGAGTTTTTGAAGTAATCTTTTCTACTCTCAAAACGTCCACAAGGACACTTCGCTCATAACCATAGCATAGAAGAGAGATTCCAGTCGAGCCAAATCCACTTTGTGCTTCAAAAACTTGAGGTTCATACACCAACTACTATCCACCATAGCCACACTCTCAAAGGCTCAAATTCGAACACTGCCCTCCAAGTAACCCTAATTCGATCTCTACCCCTTGAGCCCTAGGACTCATAACGAGGCACTCAACCTTAACATCAATTTCAGTTTGAACGACGCTAACTACACAACCGGCTCTAACTGTTATATCTGCTCTTGCATATGCGTACCTACCTAACTAGAGATGGCGCTACACAAGCCCTGACAACTTCGAAGGTAATATTGATGGAGAGGTATGAGGTGTTGCAATTTGTGGGTATATGCACGGTATGTGATCATTCAATGACTCTATTCTTAAGCAAAAAGTTTTTTTCACTCTCACCACTATCTCGATGTGAACAACTTCATCCATACTAGATGTAATCTCTTGAGTTGTATCATAAATCTCCTTAATGGTAACCACCGCTTGTTCCACAAAAAAAACTCCAACCAAATTTAGAGAAGACTTCTCTAACATCCTCATAAAATGAAGTATGAGATCTTGATAACTTCTCACCCCCATCTTTTGACTCCTCCTTTTTGATAGGCAAAGAGCTAAACAATGGTCTTGCATTCACACCTATTGACCACATGCATCTCTACTCAGCCAATCCAAGGCTCATAATCCATGTCAAACAATTTATGTCCATAGCATGCCCCAACATTTGACATTGTGAGGCCTCCGACAATGTGGGTACTGCTGTAGTACAAGTACAAAAATCCATAGCTTGCTCTCGCTCTTTAACATTGGGTTTCACCAATAGCTACAAGCAAGAATCCCTGTCATGACTTATGTAGCGGCATCTCTAGTTAGGTAGGTGCACGTAGTTAGAACCGATTGTGCAGTTAGCACCGTTCATACTTGAATTGTCATTAGGGCCAACAATGTCATATGGAGTACTAGGGCTCAACAGGTAGAGTTCGAATTAGGTCTCCTTGGAAAGCAGTTTTCGAAGTTGAGCCTTTTAGAGTGTGGCTATGATGGATAGTAGCTATCGCGGAAACCTAGAGTCTTTGAAGCACAAAGTGGATTTGGCTCCACTGTAATCTTTCTTTTATACTATGGTTATGAGCGGAGTGTCCTTGTGGATGTTTTGAGAGTAGCAAAGATTACTTTGAAAACTGAAATTGGATTCTATGATGAGAACTATGAGTTCTTTGAGCGATGAAGATGTTTTGGCGAGTTTGGATTGAGGGTAGCTTTGATCTGTTTGTTGTTGAGTATGCAAGGTGTAGATGGAGCGAAGGCTGTGGTGGTGATCTAGAAGGAGTCTATTCGAAGTTGATAGAATTGATTTAGAATTTTTGTATTTTTTATTTTAGTGTGTAAATCTGAATCGATAATTTTTGAGGGCGAAAGCGCTACTGAAAATTATCAAAGTGGGTCAATACTCATAGTTATCTTGGGGCGATAAATCAAAATTGGCCGATTTTTTTTTTTTTCAAGTGATGGAAGTCCAAGATTTTATGTTTCAAAGTTTTCGGGTCGAAAATATGAGCGTCAAACTATCAGATTATCATATAATGTCTGTTTGATCTAAAATTTGGTGGGATGATAGAAGATGTGAAGTTTCTTGCGAGACTTTAGAGATATTAGGCACAAACCTAATAGTGTCAAAATTATGAAATTTTGATGTTTAGGGGTCTGAAATTGGAGTTGAAGATTTTGAGAGTCCCGCAAAATTTTCAAATGGTGTTCATTTGTGGAAAAAAAATTGCGTTAGGTAGGAAATTAAAAAACACTAGTTTAAGATAATGCTTTATATGGCTAGATTTCCATTGTGAGATTATCAATATGGAGAGCATAAGAACTCTAAAATTCAATTTTGGTGTTTTTAAATGCCCTTTTAAGACTATGTCAGTTCGGGTTGGATTGGTTTGACCCCTCTGATGGATGTTTTTGAGATGGAGTATTCTTATTTATGTTTTTTGTGATTGATATACCTCCATCTCTCCTTCTTGTTTGTGCACCACGTTTTTTTTTGTTAGTGTTTTGTTGTTTGAAATGTTAGTGCTCATGTGTGTCATAGATAGTGAGGCTAGATTTACGGACCACTTAGACTATCTATGTTTCAACCTAGTGAAGGACTTGTAGATCTGTAGACTGGGTGAATGCATGTGGTGATGGCAGGTTTCAAGTTGCCCTTGTGTTAGCACCTTCTAGTGCCTCAGGTACCTTATGTTGGGGTTTCTGGTTCCAGTTGGGAGTTTGTTCTTGTACGGTTACAGAGATGATACATTGATATCAGAGTGGAGTTCTTTGGAGGTTCTAGATGAGAGATTGCTCGAGTTAGCATTGGATCCATCCGTATTGGAGTGCGATACCAACCTTGATCTTTGAGGTTCACAAAAGACTCTGATTTGGTTTTAGAGAGTGACTGAGCTGAGGTTGATGATATCTTGGACTATGTATCCACACCATTGTTGTGGGACATGGATGATATTTATGGAGCCACCAAGGGTCCCATACAATATTCGAGTATAGTTGGCATTATTGAGTTGGATGACTTCATACATGAGTTTGACTCATGATGTGATTTACAAGAGATGCACAACTCTATGTTGTTTAGTCTGTTTATGACTTGGAATGGATTATTTCAGCATTTGGAGTGTCCGCCAATGGATGATTATCATGAATCCTGGCGTGAACACACTAGAAGATTGAGTCCTTGAGACAATACTCGTCTCCAAACTACATCTCTATTACTTCGGGTACAATGTTTGGTGGTGTGAATTCATTCTCTATACCAGGCATTGATGATATGGTTGGAGCTAGTCGAGTTGGAAAGAGTTCAGAGGTCCCAATCTTTAAACCTATTCTGAAGTTCTTTGCACGGTTGAGGAGGGATTATCAAGGGGTGAGAATTGACAAGCTACGAGGCTTGCATGAGTTTCAACGGAAGAGCGGGGAGAGTCTTTGAAAGACATATATTTGAATGCTTCAGTTGATCAGTATTATCCATGGGGTGAAAGAGGCACAAGATGACCAATATTAGTATGGGATATTGGACATGGAGTTGAGACGTACAGTGAGAGATGCTACCTTATTACATGAGACATCACCTATGTTGGCCTTTGTGTTTTGTCTTGCTGAGCTGTAAGACCCAGGGTTCTACATCTAGGATAAAATGTAAGTATATCTAAATTGTGTCTAAGTTTATCTTAGTCATGACTATATTTAGCTTGTTATGGTTAAATTGAAGAAAAATATAGAGTAACTTTTGGTGTGGTAGATGAGAACTATTATTTTGTTGTTTAGTAGGAATCAAGGAACACATTCCATCACTTGGATATCTTGACTTTCCTTGACTTGGACTAGTTTTCATTGGTTGGACTTGGTGAAGACTCTCAAATCTAGGGGTGAGATTGACTTGGGACACTAAAGTCAATTAGAGAGTAGTTGGGATTCTAGAAGATCCAAGTGGACCAATTGCATGTTGCCATGTACCCTTTTCATTGGGGTTTGTGATCTCTACCTCATTTAAACTTGGTAAGAGAAAGTTATATATAGTTACTATGGTAAGATTCTAAGTAGTATAAATAGAGAGGTTGAAAAGCACCTCTCAAGTGAGTTTTCAAGGAAGTTAGTTTTGGGAGAAGTTAGTTTTGTAATCCTAGTTTTGGAGAGACTTTGTTTTGGGAAGCTTGGTTCTTGGAGAAGTCATGTTCGGGGTGGAGCCTTGATTCAATGAAATCTTTGATCACCAAAGTATCCCTTCCTTTTGAGTGATATCTTACTCTTTGTGAGAATTTTCATCATGGACTTTTGGACTTTGAGAGATTGTGTAAGAGTGTGCATTAGAGTCATGGTCATAGGGTGGGAACAAGTCCTTTTAGATTCATGATGAGCTTCCAAAAAGCCATCAGAGGTAAACCTGAGTGAGAGTCAGCCTAGAGGTTACAGAGCGCATTGATCTCAATATGCAATAAGAAAGGGTGGTGACTACTGGATTAAACAAGGATTCGCCAACTTCGTTGACTCCTTCACATTATCGGTTTACAACACAAATCCGGAATGGTTATGGTAGACATATGGTACAGTCTTGACCATCGAGACATAGTGGTGAAGGTGCCGCATCCAGACAATTGCCATCCTTTTCATGTCAACAATCAGTTGTTGGGATGGTGTGTTGGACATGTGGTGGACCTCATCACAAGAAGGATTGACTTCAAGATCAAAGGATGAATTGTGTTGGATCAAAATCATGTGAGCATTGTCACATACATGGTTTCATGATGGATCTATATTTTGATCTCCATCCATAACTACAATCAATGAGAGTTGTCATGAAAATCCCTAGAAGAGGACGAGGAGTTCAAGGTGGCAAGGGTGGTGATAGAGGACCAGCCCCTAATCAAATGTTAGCCCATGATGCTAGTCATGAGGTGAACATGGCATCTAGACTAGAGTAGTTAAAGTAAAAGATAGCAAGTTAAACTATAGCCCAACAAAGATGGGGTCTTTCCATCCCTTTTATTATTATACTTTGTCCTTCTTTGCCCAACAAAGATCAGATTTTGGAGCTGGTGACTCAACATCATATGATGGAGATGTTGTAGAGTACACGTGCGCAGCGGCACAACTTTGTGCAGTTGTTGTGACTCGTAATGCAACACATACTAGTGAGTCTAGAGGAACGTTGAGTTCACAAAGAGGGGAGGCTAGCCGACAAGTTAGACTTCCTCATTCTTTCACATTGTCTAAGGAATTGAATAACTCATCCATGGCTCCTAGACGACCTAACTGGAGAGATGAGAGCTCAAGAAGATGATGGAAGTTAGTTTTAAGTTGTGGATGAAGATAATATAGTTTGCATACAAAATGTTTGGAAAGTGTTCTTAGCAATGAGTTGCTTATTGTTCTCAATATCCTGGACTGAATATTCTTCTCTAGAAGTCATCTAAAGTGAGGATCATGCACTACTCAAAGAGATTGGGCAAGGTACATCCTCTACTCAATATCCGTAAATGACATATGATGATTTAAAACATCACCCTTGAGAATGGGGTTTTCTTTTACGTTGTGAATAGTACCATGTCGTCCATAAATAGGTCCCTTACTTCAATTTTAATTTTATTTAACCTGGATGAGAGAACATATTGAGGATATAGATTCAATTTTTAAAAAAATTGGCTTTGTATGTAACACTTGTAACTCGCGGATTCGAACTCACGACCTCCTGCAAAAATATGAGTTTCACGAAAACAGTAAAAGTATATTTAATTTTAATACTTCTACATCTGGCGAAATGGATTGCCAGGAAGACACTTCCCCGCTATGACCAAGTGTCTACTGTATTGTACACTGTATACTGTTCAAGTTAGATGTGCTCTGTGGATACGAAATTGGTGATGCAAGCGAGAAGATATATGCCACGTTCGACGGTTGTTCTAAGATTTGGGTCTGGCACCCCATGCAGGATGGGAATTCAGGCACTTTTCGACACGTGGACTCATGACCAAAGGAGATGAATGGAAGTCTTCCACTTCTCTTAGGAATGCTTATCCTGGGGCCGGGCTGCCCGAAAAAGTCTTGCACCCTGTTTGTGAAACTTTCTGCTGCGTCCAAAGGATGCGGTTTGTATGCTCACTCACACCCTCTACTCCTCCAATGTCTACGAAGGAAATTTAACCTGGTTCAAGATTACCTTAAAAGCAAATACGATCCAGCAGGAATAGTTACCCTAGCGTAGCTAAATTTAGCTTCACTGTAGGGAGATGATATGTAAGGACACCCTAAAAAAACCAGATGCAGTAAAATAACAAAAAGGATGGGAAGACCCATCAAGTCCTACATGGATGAAACCAAACTTGTAACATGGGGCTAGCCCCAATGGCATCACACTGGTAAATATGTTCTAATGTAATTTTTATATCCGAACTATCTAAGTAAAAATATATACAAACAACAAATCTTTCTCACTATGCAACATTCATGAATTGCTCATGACGTGCCCCAATAGAGCATTTCGGTTCGTCCAACACATCGCCAAAGAGGACTGGTAGGAAAATTGCGGTAATTGACACATCCGGCCCCACATGGAATGTTCTAAGGTTCTCTCATTGGTTACAATGGGCTTCTACTTCCGACCCAGTGACCCTCGTCTTGGCTGCGTGGGACCGTGGGACCAAAACATGTAGTGTTACATGCCGATACAGGTCTGACCTGTACCGCCATGTAACACTACATCCAGACCTTGGGAAATAACATCTCTGAGGACAAAGTATAATAACAATAGACCTTGGGAAATACTTTCTGAGAATGATGCAATATTTCTTTAACCCATGTCACAGCGCGAAATCGCGAAACCAACCCCAATGAATATCATGGATTCATGAAGAGTACATGGAGGCTCAACATGGTAGAGTTTCTCAATAAACTTCCTACTGTACGTAGATAGAGCGATTGTCTCAAAACCTGTACATAACGGAAAGAATGCGATGAAGACTGAATTTTTTTAACGTTATCGTAAACTAATAAGGAAGCTTGTAGATTATCATCCTTATTTTTTTCCATGGATGGCCGAACCCATTACAAAAGGTACAAATTAATGAAACCACAAAAATACAGGGCAAAAGTTGACGAAATTGTCCAATTTTTTATTTATTCTTTACTAAAGTTTTTTATGAAGTTTCGAAATAATTTCAATATAAAAAAATATAGCTACTATTCAAAGTAAAAAATAAAGAAAAATTTAAAATTAATATAATTTAGAATAAAAATAGAAATCTAATAAAAAATTAGATTTCTACTTGAAATTTTTTATATAAAAATAACCAAAGCTGATTGTTGTGACATGTGAAGGTGTTGACATGAAAATATTGATGCCAAAAAATCTTGAATAAAGTTTACCAAATCTTTTATGTGAACATAGATCTTTATCAAATATCAATATTTATGATATATTATGATAACAAAATATTAAGAAATAATAATATACAATAAATCTTTTTTAATTCATAAGCATCCATATTGTTTACAACGGGTGCAAATTGAATTTATTTTTATATCATTCAACCTCAAATTTCATCATTGATTTATATACTTTATTAATTGTTGAAAGAAAATTCATCAAATCCAAATGTTTACATCATGAAGTGGAAAATCATAATGGTTAAAACAATCAGACTAATTTTTTATAAACATTTTTATTTTTATAAAAGCTTCCACACACACATAAATGTACATCTTGTGTCATATTTGACTGCAATCAAATATATGATGAAATAGATCAATTGTATTATTTCTTAAGAAAAATTTGCATTACAAAATTTATTTACTTTATGCAAAACAAACTAATTTAAAATATTGATAATGTCAAGTATAAACTCATCAGTTTAATATATTTATTAATTCATAAAAAATCAAATTATTATATTCATTATATTATGCTATAATTTAATGTCAAGAAAATTACAAGAATATATTTTTTTTAAAAAAATTATGACTATTTGCACACTATTTAAACATAATTATATACAAATAAATACTAGGTTGTTTATTTTTATATAGTTTTGCATAATCTAGAAGAATCATGCATAATTAACAAGAATTTTAAATATGTCTATGTTAAGTTATGAAAAATATTATAAACTTGTCAAGATCTATTGTTTACACACTATAATAGTTTAATGGTTTAATAATTAATACATAGTTATTAACTATCAGAATCATCAAGTTCACTCCTCTTAAGTTACTTTATATCATAATAAATATTTATCAAAATAATATTTAAAATTCAAATAATATATATAATAATTTTATTTATCATCCTATCAAAAAAATTGATAAATGACAAAGCCATATGTCCACAAAAGTGAATGAATTAATAATATATATTTTTATATTACTGAATTTATAAATATCACAAAATTTTATTTTAATAATATGCAAGTCTGATTTGTATGATTGTGATTATATATTTTATGTTGTCACTTTTCAAATACTTTTTCAACAATTTTTTCATGAGCTTTGTTGTCGATTAGTACATCATTCAAAACTAGTTCCTATAAATTCATCCAATAATGCATCATTTGATTCATAATATTATTGGGATTACAATAATAAATAATTAAATATAAATCATATAATTTACATGATATTAATAAATATATTCTATAATTTAAATAGAATTCATTGAATTTTTAAAAAAAAATTGATCTCAATATGAAGAAAATATGTATAATTATTATAAAAAATATAAAATCTTAAATTTTAAACATAACAGTTAATTCATAATATTTTTGTAAAGCTATATGAGTAAAATTGTATTTAAGTATAATTTAAAATTATATCATGGTTTTTTTTAATTATACAAGTATTTATTTATTTAATATTTATAATAATTTATTTATTTCAAATTTCAAATTTTATAAAAAAATTAAAAATTTTATTAAAGTAATTATTTATAATTTTATATTTTTTCATTTATATTTTCAAAAATATCATTAATATATATGATTTAAAAAAATTTTAAAATAATAAATTAAAATAATGAATTTTTGATAATATGAATTTAAAACCATATTTGCACGACTTACAAATTTTGATAATTTCAAGCAGAATAATTTTTTAATGTTATGATGAATCTTAATAATAAATTAATAATAAAAATGCAACTCACATTAATTCATATTTATGAATTAATGTGAGTTGCATTTTATTATTAATTTTTAATATTTTTAATTGGTCCGATTTTATCGTTTATGATTAATTGATCAAATTTTTTTAAATTTATATATAATTATATAATTAAAATTTAAAATTTAATTTTAATGAATTTATAATCACATATATTCATAATTATGACTTTATTTTGACATTAAAAATAATAAGATTTGGATTGCAATGCAGAAATGGGATGTTTTTTTATTCCTTCTTTTACTATATAAAGTATAGGATTATAAAAATTTCAAAATACATATTGTACACTTAATATCACATGATTATTATGCAAGCATTGCAAATCTTTATTATCTTCAACTCGTTTGTCCATAGTATAATCAATCAATATTATATATTCCAAATATTTTGTTTCATCTATTTTTGTGAAACTTTTGCAGCCATGGATCTAAGTTGCATCACACTTAATTCATGCAAGAAATAATTATATTATTTCATTTCTATTTTATCTTTCATTAGTTTTACCTTAAATTTAAAATATTATTAAAATAAATATGATTAGCTCATATTCATTGTTATTTTTTGGTCAAAATTTTGATTTTGAATCACACATGTTTTGATATAATTGGATAACAATCACTATGACTTGTGTCTATAATCAATTTTATAAAAATATTTTTTATTTTATATACAAATTATTTAAAAATATTTATTCAAAAAAAAATATTTTTAGAAAATTTAAATAACTATAAGTTTCAAAATTAAAAAAGTTTCAAAATCTTGAAACTTATATTTTAAGATATTATAATTTAAATTTTAATATATTATTAAATATATAAAAAATATTATTTAAATTTTTTTGGTGATTCATATATTCTTACATCATCATAGAATGTAAAACAAATTTATAAGTGTGAAATGGATGGACATGGCCCACCAAACTGCAATCTCCATTATAGGTCATTTTGTTAAGTATTGTGTATATTCAAATAGTGTTATTACATAATTAGTGGATACTTGTGTAGTAAATACTAATTGAGTGGTGAAACTTTTTGAAAAATACCTTAACACTTTCAGGTTCATAATTATAATTTTGGCAGCCTTGAGGACACCAAAGTATCTTAGCTGCGAGTTGAACTTGTAGCAGAAGTTGGTACTAACCCATATTTGAATAACTCCAACACTAGTTGTGTAGCATAACATATAGCAGAAGGTGATCACACCTTGGATTTAAATTTCAAAACAAATGATACACCTTAATCAACTGATCTGATGATTCATTTTGATATAGATGAGAGTTTAAAGAGGATCTCTATTAGTATACACAAATTCAATAAGATATTAATGCTAAAATGAGTTATTCAAATAGTGTATATACACTCCATCCTTGAATAGTGATGATATACGAACTAAATAAGTAGTAGTGAATTAGTGTATATGACATTCAACTCCTTAGTAGTGTATATAACCCAATTAGTGTATATGGTGTAATATACAATCAATGAGGGGCAGAACCTCAACAAATCAACCACAAATAATGTCGTATACATCATGAATTCTCTTTGTAGTTTCATGAAATGCAATCAATTTATTTACAATTCATGCATTGAGATATGCATAGCTCAATAAAAACTCTTAAATTGTTTCCATCAAAGAGATTTGAATCACTTTGGTCGGAAGATAGTAATGCATTAATTTTTGAAAATTAATTTGTAAAATTTACATTTCCTCATTATATCTTGACATATCTATACTCACAAGGACTTCAAATCAATGGTACAAATCTCCAAAGCGCAATGGAAATTAAATCATGCACTTTAGGTTCAAGGTGAAGAGCCATTATATTATTGTATCCCTTACAATAATTATTATTTTTAAATTTTTTATGATTATTGCATAATTAAAATTTTTAATTAAATTTTATTTTTTATTTTAAAATTATAAAATATTCATAAATAAATTTATTTATAAACATAAATTTAATAGATTTAAAAGAAAATACATATAATGTAACAATTCACATGATTTATTCAATTAATTTTATTTAAAAATATTTTAACATAATAAATTTAATTTTGAACTTTAAGCAATTTGATGTTTTTTATTCATAAAAATACAATCAACATGTTTTGGTTAAAGGGAAAAAATATTTCTTAAAATAATATCAAATAATCATACATTATAATTATTAAAAAATTTCATATTATTTTGAATATTGTATTAGATCAAAAAATTATCACCAATTCACATAATGCATCTGGTTTATATATATATATATGAGTTTATGTTTATTTTCAGGTATTTTATTATAATATATGTTTTACATAAAATTTAATTTAATTTTATTATATTTATAAGCCATTGATTAAATTTGATTAAATTTCTCGCTAAATATTCATTGTTTATTGTATACATCCATACAATTCGATTTGAAAAGTAAGCAGAAATGTATCAACATAATTGATCGGAGATCAGAGGTTGTGTATCAATGCAGAGTAATTTCTGTTTAGAGTAAGGTTGGAAAAGATGTTATATTTGTTTTATTTTCCTTATTCTTCTTTGGTCGTGTTGTACACGACAATTGATTTTATATTTTTTTACTGGTTATAATTTTGCTTATATAGCATTGGTTGGATGGATTAGAATGCGGGTTGAACTTTTTTGTTTCTGATTCTTCCATTCCCTCGTCTCGTAGTGCCACATTTTCCTGCTCTGTTTGCTTTTGTAGTTCTTGGGAATCTGCTTTGTAGAGACTACAATCAAACTAGAGTACAATCCGCAGGGGATGAGATCGGCCCCTCAACACACATCTCAATAACACAGCAGATTCCTTGTCCGGACTGGGGCTGACGTCGGCAGAGGTCCAGTTCGGCTCGAGACGAGCGGAGATCCGAGAGCCCAGGACCTCCTGCATGATCCGGGGGTAAAGTATCTATCGCTGGGTGGGCGAAGGTAAAAATACAATTGGACCGCTGGAGGACTAGAGGGCCGACGGGGGCAATGGGGTATGTTCATAATACAAGGCGGTCGTAGGGCGGAGTACTATTGTCGGAGCTTTGATTACGAACTCGGTGGGGTTCGCTCGCTCGCGTGCCTGCGCTAAGCTTTTGCTCGCTGGGCCTTGGTTTCGTTCTTGTTAGCGAGAGCCATTCTCCGGCGGTTGCTTACCCGCCATCTTCCCATTCTTCGGTAGTGCCCCTCCTCGCCTCGCCCCCACGCCCCGCCTGGAGCCTTGGTCTGGTCCGTGAGCCTGCGGGGCTCGTATCGCCGTGCCTCCGCCAGAGGGAGTTGGTGCGGGTGTGTGTTCTTGTCCTGCGGGTCTGGCCTGGTGGCCTGAGGCTTTGGGTCTCGAGGGTTGGCCGATTTGGGTGCGCACCGCACCACCTGCAATCTCGTTGTTCCACTTCTCCGAGGGCTCGCCTGGCTCCGCGGAGTCGATAGTCCGAGGGATTGATTTGGTTGGGCATTTGATCGCGCAATTTGGCGTAGATCGACCAGGGACTGGACTTCTGCGGCGAAGAACTTGGTTGTACCTGGACAGGAGCCGAGCGGGGTCTGGAATTGGAGAACTGTTGCGACAACCTTATGCATTGCGTGACAGTCGTCGTCGGATGAGAATGTTTGACTTTTGGAGATATATTGATGATCGGCGTGTGGTGGAGTGGAGGTTTATAAGCAGCGGTGTTGGTCTGTCCGGTAGCCTATTCGACCGAGGATGTTCGTTACATGTGGGAGAGTTTTAATTGAGAATTGATGGACAATTAACGATAGCACTTCCTGTGCCTCGGGGTGGTGGAGTTGCGATTGGTTAGAGAGAGTGCTTGATTGTACTAGCTGGCAACGTGTATTCTCTTTTGTTGGTTGTGATTTGCGAGAGAAGACAGAAGAGTATAATGGTTTGTACATGTGGATGCGAGGGAGAAGGGAAAGAAAGGGAGATAGAGAGCAGTTGTCAAATTGGAGGTTGGAGTGGATACCCGCGGCAGAGGGGAAGATGTTTTAACAATCTTGATCATGCCAAGCACTAGCTAAAAGGTGTTTATACAGATGAAGAGTGATTGATATCAGGAGAGTCTTCTGATTGATTAGGAGTTGAATGTAGCGGAAGCGACCGATAGACCAGAAAAGCGAGAAATTATACAAGTTGTACAGGTTGCTGAGAGTCTCTAGGGTACTGGGGAGAGAATGACGTCAAGGAGGGCGAGTATCAGCAGATACAGCGGCGCAGAGGCTCGAGGGTTAGGCCAAGGTCTGCCTTTATCCGACAGAAAGTTGTCTTACCCCATACAATTGGTGGCTACGATTCCTGGCGGCCATCTTCCGACCACCCCAAGATCCCTTACTGTGTAGAAATTTATCGATAGCCTAACCGTATTGCTCTTATCTGCATTTATGTTCGACGCGAAAGTTTGTTGAACATTCAACCACTACAGAATCGAATACCGATACTCGGAGGGTTTGGGTGCGGCGTTGGACCTCCTGCGTTTGCGGAAACAGTCTCACCAGCACAAAGCATCAGGAATTACGCTGCAGGCGCCATGTTACTCTTAACTATGGGCCAAGGAAAGTCGTTTAAGGAGTCTCTAAAGGCGCTGGAAGCTGACATCCAACATGCAAATACGTTGTGAGTATTGTCGCTCGTTTTTATGTCACCAAAAGTATCACATTACTGCAGATTTCTCATGCGCTTCGGTTCCCTTCTCTAAGCTTGTGAAATCCCTCTAGATTATGTGCCTCTGATGTGGTTTTCCGTCTAGCGCTTACACCCTCGGGTCAAGAGAAGCTCTTAGAACTTGGGTGTCACGTGAGGACACAGATTAACAATATACGATGATGTTAATAGACAGTCGCACCTGGCACTTCAGTTAGAAGATACTGCCAGAGTGCTCTCGTCTAGTATGCAACTAATTTCTGTTGGCTTCGTTGATCGCAGGGCGTCAGAATTTCCTAGAGATTACGATGGCGCTTGTCTCCAAATGAGACTTTCCTACAGCCCAGCAGCACATTTCCTGTTGTTTCTTGTCCGATGGACCGATTGTAGCCTCGCAGGCGCGTTGGGGCTGCTGCGCATTCTCATCTATAAGGTATGCTGCAGTTCTGCTCTTTTTCCACGGTGACTTGGTTGCTGATTCGCACGGATGTTCAGTATCGTCTTTATTGCACCACACATGTTCTGTAGAGGGACGGTGATCATCCGACGTATGAAGTGATTCTAAGTAGATTTGCAAAAACAGCGTGCTCCCTACGATGATGCGCAGGTGTACATGGACGGGACCACAACTATGTCAACTCATGAGCGAAAGGCGAGCCTAAGGGAGTTTTATGGTACGTTCTTCAGTACATACCATACCAACATCTCGTGATCATGACATTGAAAGGAAGTCCGACGTATCGTGCATTAAAAGCAGACCATACGAACGATTGAGATAATTAACTTCTAAGTAGAGCATGTGCTGACTTCTAGACGTTGCTGGTCAAGCATACCCGTAACGACTATAGGATCGTTCGGTAAGTGCTGCATTCTCCGCACCCGTGGAAGTCCATTTCTAGACTGGCAGCTATCTTCCGAAGGTTCGATTCGTTTTGAAGGTAGATCTGCCAACAGGTAATATTCATCTGATGAATTCGTTTCTGTTTTCCAGCCTATATCTACCCTTCCTTGCAGCAGTTGCAAGGCGGTATTACCGAGGTTGAAGATATGAAGCAGAAGGCACTTTGCATGGAGAGGTACAAGAAGAAATCAGATGAAGAGAGGGGACACATGTCAGACCTCGACTTGGAAAGGGAGCAGGAGTGTGGAATTTGCATGGAGACCAATAACAAAATTGCTCTGCCTGATTGCAACCACGCAATGTGCATCAAATGCTACAGAGAATGGTGAGTCATTGTAATGTTCTCAATTTGAAGATGCTTTCATAAGCGTTCCGTAGTTTATAAGAGGGTATAACTCTCATAAGTATTGACAATCCACCAATTTTCTATGTTCTTAGATCTCGAATTTGTATGAATCGAGGATAAATTGGCAGTATGTAACAATCCAATCAGTGGAGTCAAGGAGATTCTTTTGTAGTCATCATGAGGAGATTGTGTCATTTGGAATATCTTTAGGATAGCACAGCTCAAATGGTCAAATCTGGGTTATGCGATAACATTTTTTTTTGAAGCTGTTCACGAGATTTACTCAGAAGGGTATGTCGATTGCAGGCATGCGCGGTCGCAGTCATGCCCGTTCTGCAGAGACAGTTTGAAGCGTGTAAACTCACGAGATTTGTGGATCTTCACCGATAGCGGGGACGTGCAGGACATGGTGACTTTAGCTAGGGATAACCTGCACCGACTCTTCATGTACATTGATAAATTGCCTCTTTTGGTCTCAGAGAGCGTATTCGCTGTTTACGACGCTCATATCAAGTGAGACCCTACCCCGGCCCCTTTCAAACCATTGCTTGGAGAAGAGAGACCAACCAGCCATTCACTTCTCCATTGAGAATGCACAGTGATATGGGAAGTGTTTTGTTCTTTTAAAACTTAGACACGGCTGGCCCCATCCTTGAAACTTGTGTCCTCTCCCAGTCCGTAACTTCACGTCCATAATGTCAATAATTCATTTCTTGGGATAGCTATTCGGAGAGTGGGTTATGCTAAATGTGCCTTCGATTCTCCCTAGATTATCAGGGGATGGTCAGACAATGTACATACTTAAGATATTTGAGTGACCGTGGTCGGTCTGACGCAAAGCACCGGAGGCACCTGTTAGGAATTTATGAAAGCATTGTAGGACTTATTGAATTAGAAAGTCTTGAAATTCCCTACACTCTCCTTTGAGCTTTCTGTTAAGAGATTTTGCTTATTACAACTTCAGCCTGTGTCCGAATTTGCGTCGCCACACTTAAAAGGACGGAAGTTGAGACACGCACTTTTTGACCGCACTTTATACTGGGGCTGTGTCTGAATCATGCACAAGTGGTGGCGGATTGTTATCCCCACGACTTTGGTGCATGTCGGCTTTTTTTCTTCAGAAAAGCTTCAGAGTCATTAGTTCTCTCCATTGCCTTCTAGAGCACTTCTTCATCTGTGCCGTTTTGAACTGCCTGGATTGAGGTGCTCTGTGGAGAAAACAGGTTAACGCAATGCCTGAGCAGCTGTAAACGGTGCCAAGTGCTTCATATCTGTATAGCTTTCATTCGAAAGATGAAACAATGTATGATGAATTACTGTATAATTGTGACAAGCGTCATGTGCAATAATTTGCAATTTCTCTTCTGGGTCCTTTCGGGATTTTTGCTGTGTGTCGTAAATTGCCTACGGTTTTTGGAGACTCTAAGCGGTCACCTTCGCTCGGAGAATTTCTTCCCATGGGTTTTCTCTTTTGCAAACTGGAGTTTGTAAATTTTTGTACATTCTTTTTGCCAGGGTTTGATGGGGAAGGTTACAAACCGTCTGATGTATCGTTTGATCATTTACTAGAAGGGTATGATCCCAGTGGTTTTCCAGTCTTCATGTAGTTTTACCGTGTATTTTCTTATGCTTTCAATTACGCCTGAATAATGTTGAGCCCCCCATTTTGGACACTTTTTCGAGCCAGCTTCAGTAGTTCACTCCGAGTTCTATCATTTGCTCCTGAAAGTGTAATGTTCTTCACAATGTCGGGCATTTGAGGGTTTTTAAATCTCGGTGTCGCGAAAGGACCTTCCTTTCTTTCTGTTTTCCTGTAGTGTTTGCATTTTTAAAATATCGTCATGTTCGTGGTAAAGCAAATGATACCGTTGTTTGAGCTTTGGTATTACCGTACTTTGTGACTGCGACCGTGGCTCATCCCTGGCAATTCATCTGGATCTGAATACTTGCAGCCCACGCTGGGGTGGTCTCGCGATAGTTGTTTCAGCGAGTGGCTTTCATCCCTGTCACTTCATCCGGATCGGAATACTTGCAGCCCACGCTGGGCCCACCCCGTAGCTAGCAATAATGTCGGGAGTCGATTCTGTCGTCAGCAAGGGATCGGTCATCCAGTGGGCTGTACCCAAGACCTGGCCAGGAGGCTTTGTCCTGAACGCACGCACAGTCACCTCCTTTCTAGCAGCGGACATCTGCGCGTCTTGTCTTGTCTTTTCTTTGTACTGTACAATAAGACCGGATCAACACCTAATCTAGCCTCCCATCCATCTTGGATCGTACTCCAGAAGATGTTCTTCTGCGTCTGATCAGAGGTCAAATCCATTCCCCACTTGATCTCTACCTCCCTTCGGAAAGCAGCATTGTTTTCATCCTCATCGTGCGCCCCCAACCAATTTCTGAGTCTGAGTCTGATCCAGGTAGTCTACTACTATGTGCGGTGAGGTCTTAGACTCTTAGGCCAGCTAGCCGGTACAGTATATACTTAGCCTTGATGTGGAAGGCCGGGCCTGACGTGCCCTTTATTGTAATGATAATAGCATTTTATATCGTCAGCGAAAAGACCTAATCGAAAGGTTGCTCCACAGGGTTGTGAAATAATTTTTTATCATATCACTACAGTTAACTTGTGTATCCACATCAATTTTGAGGAGACCCATTGAACGTCCCTGCAATACGCGCAACCCGAAAGGAGAGACTGTCCATTGTTGTAATTGCTCGAGGTACGAGAAATATCTTCACAGTGATTGAAAGTATCGCTTCCACGTTGATGACGGACCTGTTACCGTCTGTCACCTCGGAAGTGTCAAGAGTGCCCTTATAAGTATGTACCTACGAGGCCCAGGTTTGAACTCTTGGATCCTGGAGCAGAAATTCGTTTTATGTCGTCCCCAATGAAGGATATCGTGAGGACGGAGCAGTACTTTCCGGGCATGCCCATCCTTCGGCTGCGCCTTTAATCTCAACTGAACTGTAGGCTTCGATTGGCACAGACGGGAGCTTCGATAAGAAATGTGGACGGGGTGGCTTTCTCAGCGCGCCAGAATATGGTCTTGGTCGTCATATCTTGATAGAAAATAACAGCTAAACTGGAATAAGTAAACAGCAAAACTGGAAGCGAAAGCTTGGTCGGCAGAGTTATCTGCTGCTGTATTGGAGGACGGGGAGAAGATGGTGTTGATGTGGTGTGAATTGTACTTGGCCAACGTCATAGTTGTCAATGTTCCGTTCAGAACTCGGACTTCGTGTAGAGTGGTAGAGGGATCTCGTCACCTGACCAACAAACTCGCTCATAATCTGTGTACTTGAAATTTGATGAGCTTCATGGAATCTCAGCCGGAGGAAAAGTATGCAAGCAGTGACCGCAGGCTTGTCATGCGTCCTGGGAAACGTACCTGTACAACGCGTCAACAATAGATTCAGATGCAATTGCCGTAATGGATGGGCCCGAATCCTCTCTTGTTCCCCCCCACCCACCTGCCTGCGCACTCTTTCTCGTTGGCGTACAAACAAAGCCTTGAATTTCGGTGCATATTTTGGTGACCAGACCTCTCACAAATGACCGCACGCTGCTTGGAACTTGAGTATTCATCACAGCACTGAGCACTTTGGTTTGCCAAGTTCAGGGCCGAAGGATGGGAGACTCCGAGAGGCCTGGTGGCACGCGCATTTATCATCGTGTCTAAGAATCAAGAGGAAAGTATTGCGTGGTCATAATGGACTTGCATGCTTGAAGGAGAGCGAGAGAAGTTGTTGTATGTTTAACTTGTTGAATAGCTTTATTGAAGACTCGCGTTGAACCTGAATTGAACTCGCGTTCTAGATATGAAAATGAAACGTAAAATCTGGTTCTTACTTGTGCAAGAATGTAAGGAATGAAGATTGTGCTCTTCATTTATTCTTGATTTGGTTCCGCTTCCTCGTATTCTTTCTGTTCTCTCCAAATTTTCTCTGAAACTAAAGTAGGTAGTGAGTGAATGTATACTCTGGGCTTGCGTTTAGATTTTAAATTGTTGTCTGGCCTTCGACAAAACTACTCCCGTTGGTGAGAGAATAACACTTGTGTGTCACGTTCAGTCCTTCAATAAAGGGTCTTTTTTAGAAAAGAGCAAAAGTCATCAAAGTGAAAATGAAAATAATGTTTTCAACCTTGAATTCCAACGTACTTTGATCATTTCAACGTAAGATAATCTCGACAATGACAAACAAGGTGTAAAAGCAGAACCGTGATAGAGTGTAGGCTCCGGCAGATTGGAATATTTTGGGGCGTTCTCTTATTATTATTAGGGAGATTACTCAATCACACTGTCAACTTTGCAGTAACGGAATCTACTAGCGATCTTTGTTGCATACTTATGCTGAACACAAGGTCGGCATGTTAATCCGTTCACGCTTGTTGCGTAAAATGGAAAACGCTCGCATTACTTTGGCTATCACTCATTACGTACAGCATACTGCACTGTTTGAGTCATAAGTGTCAAATTACTTATAAGATTTTTTTTCCAGCCTTTGAAGAACAAAAGCAGACCACTTTCGAAAGTTCATAGTAAAATAAGTAGTAAACTAAGATAGATTAGATAAATTGTTCTTATGCTAACGGATGAGAATGAATCATAGGATCAGAGGGGTTGGGTTAAAAAGCACTAAGGATAACTTTGTAGTTCATGATATGATCCAAAACTGCTGAAAGAGTAAATAAAAGGAAAGGGGAAGAAAATGTCAAGGTGTCTAGAGTAAACCATCTAGAGAATGATGCAAGATCCCAAGAAAATTTCTTTTATGTAGAAATAATGGATGTTATATTTGATCTCCAAAATTCTTCTTTAAAAAAATCATAAAATATAAAGTTTGAAATTTTTGTTGAGGGAAAAACATGTTGAGTTGATCAAGGGATGAAGGTTAAACCGATTCAATGAAAGGATGGCAAAGTATTATAAGGTGGATATAATACTAGAGTATTACTATATAGATCAGCTCTAGTTCAGTTATGTGGTATGTTATATAGATTAACGAGTGGAGTGAAAAATATCTTTTTTCTTTAATTCTTGCTCAAGATGATGATATATGTCATGTTTGACACCTCATCTCATTGCAGTGTCTCATGGGCATTAGAGATGTCCTCTATATTATTAGTAGTATAGTTAATTTGACTGATATATTATATATATTGGACTAACGATGAGATATTGTAACATTTGGCATGATGATCTTAGCCTCACGAAGGAGTATTCTTAATTTTGTGGATTCTTAGAAGCTCAAAATGAGTTTTTTTCAAATGTATTTCTCTTTTATGTTATGATTATGACAAACCACATAACTAATAGGTTTGTATCAATATATCATCAATATTTCAAAGATGACATGATATACAATTACATAAATGATGCTATCAAAGATCACCAACAAAACCCTCTCACATTAAAAGAGTAGATGACAAAAAATCTCATGTATTTGTAGTATAATGAGATCTGCAATCACATCCAATGTGATAGGTGAACCATTTGATAGTGCAACATTTTGCAAGTCATCTACATGCAATCTGGAAATTGAAGATCAATATTCATCTTCTTGGATAATAGCATAAAGCAAATATTTTTCGTGTTGAGAAATAGCCAAATTTTTAAATGTCCTGGATATCACTTTACACAAGAGTTTTAAACTTTAGAAACACAAATGAATATCATATTGATCCAAGATGTTAATTGAATCCCAAAAAATAGTTGCAAGTACATCTTGATTTTTACAATATAACAAGAGTGTATATTGAAAAAAATCTAAAAAATGATTATTAAATAAATTACTAGCTCATTACGCATGGGTAACAAATGAACTCTCTCCAAGAAAAAATTCCTTTATCCTTTCTTTACCATCTGAAAATTTTATTTGAGAAACCATTAGCATCACAATCAGCTTTTGAGGTGCTCCGATGATTGATCATTGAGTTAAAAACTTGCTCAAATACTCATTATCTTGAACAACTCAACAACTATGTTAATGCATCAAATCAAATAAGCACAAAAGCTAAGAAAACATAAGTTTATTCTTCTCTTGACTTGTGAGTTAATGCCAACAATTCAATCCACTTGGCATCAAATCAAATAAGCACAAAAGCTACGAAAACATAAGTTTATTCTTCTCTTGACTTGTGAGTTAATGCCAACAATTCAATCCACTTGGAAATTATTTTACCATGACCAATACATATCAAATTAGGTCTCATAGAATGACAGTTTTTGAAACTGATACTTGGAGAGTGTGGCTATGGTAAAACATTAGTTAGTACTCTAACATGAATTTTTTGGAGCTCAAAGTGGATTGACTTGACTAAATATCTCTTTTATGCTATAGTTGTGAGTGGAGTGTCTTTGAGTACATTTTGAAGATGGCAAAGATTACTTTAAAAGATTTTATTTTATTATAAATTTCATAATAATCATTAAATTTTTTTTCAATTTTTTTGTTGTGTATTTTAAATTTATTTATCTGATAAATAATATTTATTTAATATACATTCTTATGTACTTATATTCTTACATCATTATGGATGAAAACAAAGATAAGTTTTAGTATATAGAATAAATTGAGATCAGATGAGTCATACTATTATTCATTTACTTAATATTATAAAAAAAGTCACTCATGTTTTTTTACATTAAGTAAAGTTAAAAGATGATTTTAGTGTTATGATCTATATTTTATATTTTATTAATTAATTACAAAAGATCTGATTTTTTTCAATGAAAACTTTTTATAATATTTTTTTTGAAATTTCAAATTTATTTAAAATATTATAAATGTTTAAAAAACTTAACACTTTAAAGTTTTAGTTCACAATCACTTTCATCGTTTCAGTTTTCATCGAGCTATGATTTTTGAATTATCAATAAATTTTACTATCATTTAAAGATTATAACTTCCACAAGAAAGTGATGCTTCGCCATAGAAGTTGATTGAGACTGCAGAATAATGTATATCTCGCATCGCAATTGCATGAGTTGAAATGTTCCATATAAAAATATGATTGGAAACAAATGAATTTTCATGAGTTTTTATGTGAGTGGAAAATTATAGTGTGAAAAAAATCGTAAAAAAAGCAACCAACACAGTTGGTAGAAAGTACACAATAAAATAACAAAAAGTATGGGAAGACCCCATCAAGTGTACATGGATGAAACCAAAGGGGGAACATGGGGCTAGGCCCCAACACAGTTGGTACAACGGTTGAATCACTCCTCGCGCAAAACTGAATCCTGGTTCAAACCGAGTCGTTGTTGTGTGAAGATTATTATAAGAGTTTTCCTTGGCTTTGAACATCGCTATGGATGGATTGCATGTTATTTGACAAAGTCATTGATAGACACACTGAAAGAGAGTGAGGTCTTGAAAGGCTTCCCACACGATGTAGACATAAGGAATGTCTGTCCTGACCCTTCTTGTGGGTAGAAATGAGGTCTTGAAAGGCCTTCAATTGCGGTGTACACATCACGGATGTCTATCATGACACTTTATCAAAAAGTTGTGGAATGAAATAAGAGTGTTCGGTCACAAAAGTCATTCAGTCGGCTTCCCAAAAGGTGTACACAGCCCTTTGAATAAAATCCTCAATTCTACCAATATTGTGCTTACGCTTTGGGATGAAACTATGAGTGAAAAGTCCAACGAAGACTTGGCAAAAGAACTCACGTTCTGCCAACGTTCTGGGACGATATTATGCCAAAGTTCCGGGATGAAACCGTGACATAAAGCTCTATACTAACACCTAGTAAAATATCCGAAGTTCTACCGGTATTCTGCTAGCGGTTTGGGATGATTATGACAGAAACAACGGTTACTGTGTCTGGTTATCCTCTCCTTCGAAACAATATTCTGTCATGTGAGCTGTAAAGTTTGTGGCTCTAGTTTGAAAAGTCTGCTTTTGCAGAGAGTCTATATGTTCGGCTCGTCATAAAAAGCTATCCCAAAACTGGAATTAACATGCGTGAACCTTCCCTTCCCAAGAAGGTCGTCGGAACTTGTAGGAAAAACTTAAGCCCGTATTTGCTTCTGCGTCTACATTAAACTCCGGTGGTCTCGGAAGGGCATGAAATGTCATTTTTCCTTCGGACCTCGGAGAAATTCTCGTTTTGGCAAGATGATGATGTATCGTGCCCTTTTTGAAAAACGGCACGATACATAATATATTACCCTAATACATCATCATCTTGCCAAAACGAGTAGTCATCCTGCTACAACAGAAGAAGAGACGATTGGGATGCACAAATTTATTTTGGAGATAAGAAAATAAGTGTCCATAAAAGCGTTCACAGAATCTCCGCAGAACATAAATAAATCCGCTGTAATTCGCAGCCAGCCGGTCACTCATGGCCTCACTTCAGTACCACTACATCTATTTTTACAAGTCTTAAAATGGAGACCTATTTGAATTGCTACGACAAAACCTCTTCATGTGTATGATATTCATGCGCTCATCTATCTTCGACAACATCACTTCATGTGGTCAGCAGAACCTCTTTGCCGTCTCACTCACTCACAAGAGAGAGGGCCCCAGGGGACGTTGAGCCATTCGGTCTGACGGTGTGCTCTGCTCTGCTGTTTGGAACCCTGCACAATGCTCCCGTGGTCATGTTCGTGAAGACATGGGAAGTCCACAGAACTTCGTCTGCGCTCTTGCACAGAAAATTGTGTCGAGAAACTTCCTGAGTAAGGACAGGGGAACACTTCCTTGAGTCGGAACTAGGAAGGAATCACTGATAGCCCACCGGTGCAGGGTGTTCGTGCAGCTGCTTTCCTTGCTTCCGTATATCCTGCAGGCCACATTCCCACGGCGGAAGGTCAGCATCGAGAGAGAAAACCTTGTACGAAGATGAGAATAGAGGCTCGAGCAACTGGGACATTACCGCAGCGAAGTGCTGGACATCTCGATGATGAGCTTCATCCGCACGCACAACAATGATGACATCTCGAAGCCTGGCATCTTTGGGCAGCCTCCAGTAATCGATGGCGATGGCAGGAGCAGGAACGTTCTCGACGTCACCTCTTTCGACCGCTTCTAGATAGCGAGTGTATGACTTGACGGCGATCTCTTCCAAGTAGCCGGCGATGCGGTGCGCTGACTGCGGGGACAGCACGTAGAGGACGAAGTAGGCGTTGACGAACACCCCTTGCACAGCTATGACCAGAGCCCTCTCGTACCACTTGGGCTCACAAATTTCCATGAAAGTCATCAGATGCATGCGCTCGTTCTCGGCTTCCTCCAGAAGTGCTTTGATCCACCCTCCGCTGTGCTCGAACCGGCGTAAGGAACGCAGATGAAGCAACATGCCCCCGACCATTCCAGGGATTGCCGCAACGGTTTCCAGCAGCACAGCATGGCACCCCCATCGTTCCTGCACAACGAGGAATTGAATCAACTCTCAGCTGAAGTTTGCTTACATTGTTATGCTCTGTCGCTGCTATCGGTTTTGTGGGCGGCTTGCTGTAGTACTGGTTACTCTCGTCAGTGTCTTCGGTCAGCTCTTGCGGGGGAGGGTTCGTTAGTCGATGCTGTGACAGTTCATGATTGATGAACTTGTACATCATTTGGGGGCTGATGCGATGCATGTCTTGCAGTGAAAGATGCGGACGACGAGCAGATTCTCTGATCGACTGTTAGACAATTACTGCGGAATATTGAATATGATCAGTATTTACGTCCATGCAATTTGTGATACCCCGGCGAAGGTTAGCAGCTCAAGTATGAAAATATTGCATATAAAACGAGCTGCGAGAAAAGCTCCTTCGAGTAATAATTCATGTACCCAAATAATGTCCCAACAGGAGCAGCATTCATCCCTCAAGGGACACACATTTTTTAGCATCAATGCCCCTCAGTGCCTTTTCTCGAAAAGTGTCATGTACCTTGAAAAACGCATCTGACATTGGGCTGAGAATTTTTTCGACGAGAATGTGAGCAAATTTGTCAGCTATGGTCGTTGGTTTATAATGCTTCTCCACGTCTATCATAACATCCGTCGCATGCGTTTCCGTCGGCTGCACAAAATGCAAAAATAATCTTTCATTCTTAAGCTCATTTAGATACCCAAGCACGTATACGGCTGAGTGACACAGCTCAGGACGAAGACAGAGAAGAAGAGATGATCTTGAGAAAAAGACTCTCATCACAACGTTCCGTTCATACGAAACCAGAATGCACAGGTGAGCCTTGTAGAGCCTTGTCAGTACTCCAGATGCATATGAAGCTAGCTAGCACGACGAACATTCTCGTAGAACTCATGGTAAGAGCTGCCAGGTGCATCTTGACAAGAAGTAGGAGAATTCAGCTCTTTTTGGCTGTGAACTTGTACGTGCTGGAAAATCTATCAAAGAGAGAGAATAGGGAGTCAAGAATGTGACAAGGACCAAAGCACTCGAGGTACAGGTCGTAAATCAAATACGCACCCTGAAGCAGTTCCAAGGCCATGGGCTCCCGTCGTCCCTGGTGAATGTCTTGGGGACGATACCCCAGTAATCAGATCGTACCAGCTCCTGCTTATTGTCATCATGCGCTTCCTCTTGCTGATTCGAAGACGAATCACTGTGAGCAACACCTGAATAGCTTTGACGCCACCTCGTGCCCCCTGCTGCTGTCTGCCGTCCTGTCAAGATGGATCTCAAGCGGTCTCCATGAATGCTGTGTCGTGGTGGTCCTGGTTCGACCAAATTTCGTGCGTGAAATGTACTGCTCTGAGCCACGTGAGGCCCAATGCCCGATCGTCCTCGATCAATTATCAGCACCCCCAACCTCTGCCATGCCTGCCGTGACGACGATCTGGAGATCAGTGACATCTTCTCTCTGATACGTGAAAATTGTTCGATCAATTCAAGTCCCTCTGCGTGAAAGTCCTAAATCCTCCGGGCCTTCCTGTCCTCCGGGTCTTCCCCTCTGGCCTTTTACTCGGTGCTACCGTAGCACCCCAGAACTGGTTTCTATTTCCAGCTGCCCCTGCGTTTTCGGTATTTTTCGGGTCGTCAGCGAATCTCGATGATTCTCTCTACGTGGACCGTTGAGATGGCAGAGCCGCAGGCTCGCAGCAGTCTTCTAGAGGGTCTTCACGCGCTCGCGAGTATTTGACCCTCGTGCATCGTCCACCGTGCGCACATTTTGGAATTTAGCGTTTTCTTCGAGACGTGATGACCGTCGAAGGGTGGACCGGAGGTCACCAGGTCAATCGGTCAGCGTCTGACTCAATTTGATCACTTCCTACACACGCGCGACCCGTGGGCCTGGCTAAGTCACTGTAAACGGTCACAAGATCATACAGCGATAGATAGCACCGTAATATTGTTTAGCTGTGGTGGAACCTTCTTTCTTGGCATGGTTGTGAGCGTGGACACCGACATGAGATGACTCGAATATTGCCGACTTATTCCGTGTACTTATCATGTAATCAAATGCATCCCCAATGAGATACATGTTCAAGAATACATTATTAAACATGATATGATGATTACATTAACCAAAAGTGATATCATTCATAAGTTCTGAAAAGAAGATTGATAACAAAATCAGCAGCCTACATTTCCCTGATCTAACGAAAATTTCTATAAAGACAAACACAACAGTGTAGTATATGTAATGAACTACATTTGACCTTGATCGGTACAACGAAGACAACTAGATACACTTCTAATAATATTATTAAGTTTCGCCCCTAATGACTTTAGTCAGCAATTGGAGAGTGACTCTATTCCTCAAGCGTGTCTACAGACTCATCAATCATAAGAGGTCTACATACTCTACTCCGTTTGTCTGCAGACCTTGTTGATGGGTCCTGGTCTCATCGCATGACTTAGTAAGGAACTTAGGTCCCACTATGCTGGAGCGTCCATGACCAACGTATTGTGGAACCATGGAATGCTTCTCCCGAGGCCTGACCTTGAGACTTGTAGCTTCTAGTAGGAGAGAGAGAGACACAGTATAATAACAAAAAGGATGGGAAGACCCCATCAAATCTTACAAGGATGGAACCTAACCCGGAACATGTGGCTAGGCCCCAATAGCATCACACATGAAATATATCATAGGGCACGTTAGATATTCTAACTATCTAGGTCAAACGGTCTACAAACACCAGAGCATTGGAAGAATCATCATCTAACGTGATTGTTCTCCTATGGATTGCACCAACTAGTGCTCTCTGTAGAGCAATGGAAACGCGTTATCTAAAATAGGTTATATAGTAAGCTAAAGAGAGTGATACCCCATACCACCTAGTATGGTATGCTCTCACGAACATGTCGAAGTTAGTGTCCATAGCTCCATATAACTCCAAAGTTAGAGGAACTAAGAGATGACCTCTATGCATAGCTCTATACTTGGAGACCTTGGCTGTTGTCGCTCCACTTGCCGCCCATCCTGGAGGATGGGTGATCACCCCCCTTGAGACTATGTCTCTAGTAGGATCGGTAACCACCACATCCGCCACAGTGACCTGATCCTCCCGAACCAAGTACATGTATGCCCTAACCCTAGTCGACTGCAAGACATACCAATGCTCTCTCCATGTGAGGTATCCACCCTCTCGCACCATAGCAAACACCACATCCCCGATGGCATCATGGGTAGCTATCCTCTGCCTTCCGAATGGGCAACGAGTCATATGAACACCTACTACATCTAAAGTGATACCACACTCACATGTGAGTAATGAAGATGTAGATGGATGGATCAAGCCAAGACGGAACCTCATCGCTATGGAAAAAGCAGCTGAAGCAAGTCGGAAAGCCCTGATGCATGATCGAGCCAAGATCCACAAGCCTGCACCCTTGCTCGAGCAAGAGCGAAAACGAGCTCTAGTAGTACGAGGAATGGCCGGATCCACTAAGAGTGAATGTAGAGACTCAAAACGGCTTCGGCCTATCAAGATAGACTGTAGAACCCTAGTCCAATCGGTAGTCAAAGAGGAAAAATACGGGAACTCATGTCGTACCTCCCATGGTAAAGCATCTCTCGTAAGGAAAATGATCTTGTATCCACGTCCCTCGCATATGTCTCCAGGATATATCTATTTGTGATCATAAATTGAGAAGATAACAAAGGTGCAACGAGCGTCCAATTAGCCAAGAATGCCGGAGGTGCCGTCTCCTCCATCAATAATAAGCCTAGCCCTCCACACGAAATTGGCAAAGATGTCTATCTCCTTAGCAAATCTCATGTCACACATTGAAATATCCTTGGTCTGATGATGTCACCAAAAACGTCCATAATCCTCCTATCAAAGGCTGTCAAACGTGATATGAATGTAGGTGAAGGAGGAACCATGCGAAGAAGGTAGGTGGGTCGACGAGCAATACTAGATGAAAGTATTCCAAACGTCACCTGCGGATCCCCTACTAGAGGAAGGTCATCTACATGCAAAACATCCTCGGTAAGTGCAACGTTTAGGTAGCGTGAGACAAAATCCTCGAACTCTATTGGCATTCCTAGAATACCAAACCGTCTGTCGATGTCATACATCCCTCTGGAAGCTAGAGGAATGTCCAAAGGAGACCAAGCCCTACACTTTGACACCTTGACTCTCAAGCCTACAAGATGAAACTTGGTAGTCAAGTAATCAAAGGCTTACTTAATGTTGTCTACATGGCCCACAATGTGTGTATCATCCGCTAAGGAGGGGAACACACAACTGGCACGGCCAAAGCAATAGACAAAAGAGCTCTATAATGAGCCATGGCAAATAGGGGTCATATCAAAGGATCTCCCTGTTGAGTGTCAACGGCGGACTATAGAACGATGACTCCCTCCTCGGAAAAGCCATGCTGATAAAAGAGAGAAGAATGTGAACCGTAGAAAGACCATATGGAATGAGGCTTGATAAAGGTCCACCAGACTCTCTAAGCTCTCTAAAAATGGATACACGCGAGACGCTGTTAAAAGCGTTCTCAACGTCCACTTGCAAGACAACCCAATCCGGATAGATATCTAGAAGTGCTCTAATGCCCAACGATACCGCCTCATAGCCTCATGGTGTGACGACTCCAAACTGATGTGGACAAAGATGGTCCTGAAAGTGTGAGCGATTTTGCAAGACAACGGTTCGACTGATAAACCGTAATAAGACTTCTCCAATAACAATCGGTCTGATGCCCCCAGTGTCCTTCTCCATCGGGAGAAACCGACTAGCACCCATAACCTAACTAACCGACTGACCCTAAAATATGCCACAACTTCTATTGTTGGTATTCTTTATGCACTTTGACGAATGATGCAAACCATTGTTGAGTGCGGACCTGAACTTGATTCGAACTATTCCATGGGATTTTAACTCCGGACTGAACGTCTTGCTATTTTGTGAACTTTTGCTATTCTCCAAATGTGAATTGCATCCAAAAAGTGTTTATATTGAAGGTGTGTACATAACTATTGTCAATATTCATTGCACAAGACAATTAGCATAGCAATTACCTTAGGTGATATTCTTAGGATGCCTTAGATCATTTAACATAGATAGTTCATATATGAGGTACAATAGTATATATTTCTCATTGTGATGCTATTGGTGCATAGCCTCATCTCAATCTTTTGGTTTCATCACGTATGGCTTGCATCCCATATCTTTTGCTATATATTTTTTATTTCATAAAAAAATAAAAATTGCACAAGATAAGTATTATGTAATTGGAAAATACCACAAAGAGATATAGTGTTAAAAAAATATCATTATAATGTGATGTTAGCTTTCTTACTTATACACAAATCTGTAATTGTTTAATTTTTTTGAATTTTTTTTTCAAAATTCAACATTGAAGACAAAATTAATTTTAGACAGACATCAATTAATAATTACAAAGAAATCAAGCATTTTTTAACTTTTATAAAAGATATGATCATGCCTAATAGAATGCTTCAAAGTGAAAATTGCAAATTATGAACTAAGTTAATTTGCTTATCTAATAGGGGTGTAGAATATAATGAGAGATAAAATTTTTTTTGATTAATGAATAATAATATTAAATTATCAAAAAAATTGATTTAAGATTGTTAATATATAAAATTTAGCATGTCATAAATTTTTTTATGTTTCATTCATATATTATACAAAATATTTAATTATTTATGTCTATTTAAACCTTTCAATTTTGAAATCTAGTAACTTGAATTTTTTTATAAATTTGAATAAATTTTTTTAAAGATAAACAAAAGTTATTATTATGAATATAGAAACTATAAACTTTACACACCATATATAATTTGTATGACTCCAAAAGAACAATAAAAAAATCACCAATTTTTTTTACTATTCAATAAATATATGAAAAATTTACAGATATAATATAGTTTCATTTTTCGCTCATTTTGCCAATGTGTTAAAATAATTTAAATTATGTAAAAATAAAAAAACAAAATATATAAATATTTGAAAATAATAGTATTTATTTAAATATTATATAAGAAATGAAAAATAAGTAATATTAATTTAATATTAGTTACGAAAATAAGTTCTCAAATTTATGATTATTTAAAATTACAAAAATTTAAAATTTAAAATAATTAAAATAAATAAATATTATTCTATAAGATCATGAACAACTTATTACACTCATGTCCAGTCATGGATTTCATTTATTTATTTTTTTTTTTTTTTTTTTTTGTCATGGATACACTATAGATGACTTGGGGAAGACACTTGGGAGTAGCAAAAATACAAAACATTCTCAAATCTCGTGACCAAGACAAGATGTTTAGAATCCTACGCGACTGATGATTGGTGACAATACATAGGATATACACATAAATTACACAACCTAGTTAAATAGCAAATTACTTATGACTGAAGAGTGATATATGCGAAAGATCGTGCAAACGGAATTTTCAAACTGAAGTTAATGGGACAATCTTAAAGAGACTTGCAGCTAGTAATACTTCTCCGAACCAGGTGATAATTATCAAAAGTACTTAATTTCTATAAAAAGTGCCAAACATTGGATAGTTACCAATGTTTGGCAACTATCCAAACAATAGTGACAGAATATTACAAATTTAAATTTCAGTTTAACTATGCAGCATACATGTTTTAGTATAACCACTGGCTTATAGGTCTAATTCTCTGGCAAAATCGGCACTGGTGATTACACATAATAATGAACTACACTGCTACTTAAGGCTCCTTGAATCTAATCTAAGGTCTGAAACCATCATAAAAATGAGACTATTATATTTAACATTGATTCGAGCGTTTGCAGCAATCAAGTAAATCACTTCACTGACATATTTCAACAAACTACGAGTCATTTATCTGCTATGAGACACATGGGCAGTCTACTACCGTTTTTTTCTACCTAGAAACCTTGCAGTTTGTCCACGGAATCTTCATCTAAATTTCTTTAGATAGAATTGTACAAGCCCATATGTCGAATGTCTAAACTATCTTCTCGAGAGAGATGACAATTAAAGTTTAGCCGCTTTCTGCATCTTGTCTTCAATTTTCCTGATCATCCCTTCTTGTGACACCGTCATTACCAACTACAAAAGGCAGACGAATTCTACGAAGTTAGTATTGTCCACTTTGGTAGACGCACTCCAATTTCAAATCAGACTGAAAGACAGTAAATTCTGAACTCCAAGATAGTATTATGACATATTACTTTGAAGCATAATTGGTCAGCAAGCCTACTCACGCATGACTCTGATAATAAATTCTTTAGTTTTTCCCTTTTAAGACCCCGAGATCCCTCTAGCAGTTCTTCAATGGAAAGACAACCCTGTAGAAGACACTTCTTTGTAGTCAAGAGCAATACCTCTCCATCTTGATAAATCCTTCCAAAGCAAAGTCCACGAGCATCCCCAGCCCATGGAGCTTCCAGCTGTCGAAAACAAAAGTGAAGGAAGTGTTAGTGATCAAAACCTGTGAGCTGGAAACCGTAACATCGATAGTGTTTATCTAACTAAAAGATAATTCGAAGGTGTACTACCTCATACAGAAGCCAATCATCAGCCTTGAAGGGCCTGTGGAACCATAGCCTGCCAGTGTCACGACAAATTCAGTAAAGTTTAGTCACCTATTGCACCAAACATTCCAAGAGGAAAGTACATTTAGTTTATAAAAAGTGGACGGATGCATTTTACTCTGACTGACTTCGCTGACAACAGCAGCTACGAGTAGAATATGTTAGATCAAATTGTACCGAGTGAAAAGATAGGCATAAATGGTTTGACGACACGAACACTAAGGTTATGAAGACAAGCACTTGCTTGAATGCTCATGAGCAGTTTTTCAAGAAAACATCGGGAAAAAACTTCTCATGAATGGTCAAGACTCAGTGAATGCAGCCAGGACCTGTAGTAAAAGATGTATGATCGTACCAAGTGAAAAAATAAAACATGAATAATTTCACGAGACAAATACTAATGTTTGAAGAGTGGCACATGCTTGAATACTCATGAGCAAATTAACAAGACAACGTCGAAAAAATACTACTCACGAATGGTCAAGACTCAGTATTTGCATCCGTGACCGCAGGTAATCCGGATGACTTCGTAAGGATGTTTCAAGCAGATGCAGATCAGAAGCATATGCAGCAACACACCTGCAAAATCATATGTTGATTAAAATTCATCCAAGAAGAAGCTGGAAAGCCTAGTCTATATATCACATGACATATTGTAACAGACCTTTTGTACTGGCATGAAGTTTTCTCTATGAATGAGAATCAATCCTGTTAACATGACTTCCGATTTCCGCGGCTGAGAAGAAGGATATTGCCTCCTTAGTTTTGAGGACAGCTAGGAAAATCAGCAAAAGATAACTGACATAGCCGAATGAGATGATAAGAGTGGTACTCGAACTGAAAACATGTGTAGCAGAGTGTTTGAATTTTTTGTTTTCAAATTCACCAAATTCATAGGCATTTACATCACAAAAGACACAGCTGCCAATGTCCAACTTAATGTAGATCCACACGGTTTAGCGGCAACCACGCACAGTGATATTTTGCGTGTCAGATGAAGCACATATGATAGGAACAAAGAAGAAATCATACCAATGCATGATAGGATCATCTGTGAGTTTGTCCCTTGATCTGAACCATAATCTCTGTCTGCAAAAATCACGTGCCAAACAAACGTAAGACACGAATATCACTATGTCGTTTACTTTTCTAAGGTTTTCAATACAAGACTCTCACGCATCTAAAAACTCACAATGTGAAGAAGCCAAACTCGAAAAGCAGCCTCCAACTTTACTTCATATTTTTTTTCCTATTACCCGCTTATGTCGCCTGGGTGCCCCAAGGGAGAGTGTATATGTGTTGGGTGCCCCAAATGCAAGTGATAATAGAGAGGAGATAACCTTGGCTGCAAATTCACCCGTTGAAACTTGTCACCAGCATCACATAGCCGTAATTCAAGTGGTGAGAGTGGTAGCTTAATTCCAGCATATTTTTGTTTGACTGATCTGAAATGAAGCGTTAAGTGAGAAGAAAACTTGAATAAATTTGATATGTAAGATAGCAGAGGCAGTTAATTCGCCCAACTTGCTTTCATCATGTAGATCGTATTCAGCATGACGTAGACAAGTATTTGGACAACTAGCAATAAGTGCTTCATAATGGGCTGATACACCTAGTGAGCACTTGTTGTATTCAAGCGAAATTTGGATTGTTAAGCAACAGAGGGTTCATGAACAACCAATCTAATATTATAAATTTTATATATATAGAAGAAAAAAGCTGAAAAATAAAACTATGGAATCATATAGGTCATATAACCAAAAATTTGATTTCGAACACGTTAAAGCAGAAACATAGGTACTCATTAGTATGTGACTGTCATAGCCTGAGAACCATGGAACCAGTACTCTGGCAGAGCGCTGCAAATTAGAATTAAAAAACAGTAGACCGAAGAGTACATGCGATGAACATTCTTACAAGGGAAGACGGGGATCCGTAAGGAAGGTATCATAAACCACCTCATCCATCGCAAGCTAGATATCAACACGCATAAACATACAGCACAACAGTTACAATGAATAAGTAAGTACTGGGGCCCTGTACAAACTGCCCGTCAAACCATGTAAAATGGTATCTACGTGAGGTTCAACACTTGCACCACAATTTTTTTCAAGAAAAGCCATACATCTACTGTTCAACATTTGGGAAAAAATGAAATCTCATTAGATGAATTGTCTGTGTCTACTTGTTCCATGGGCAAGTCATGAAACTGCGCCAGTTCTACTATTCTGTTACATGGAAGGAGGATATGGTGCGTATGATTTCTGGTCCAATGATGAAACTTTACGCAAAATCTGTTTCTATATGTTGGAAAGTGTACAAGAACCAAGTAAACAAGTAGGTTGAAATTTTCACTGCGGACAAACTACCAATCGACTCCCGCATAAACCAGACAATGTAAAAGTCATCTACCTCTTCCGGATTTGGAGCACTTGGCATAGGATTGGTATTGTGCTCATAAGCTTGAGAATCCTCAGGTCTCTGCAACAACATCATTTTTGGAGTGGGATATTGTTGGAGATTCTGATAACTTAGTAAAGGCAATGTGCACAAGATATACACAGTTTCAATAAACGTACACTATTTACCCAAACAGAAAGTTGAATATATGTAATGAAGAATAAACAGGGAACATGTTTGTGCTCCAAATCTTCCATTTGTCAACCCATTTTACTTTATGTCGCGAACCCACTTTGATGGTAGATGATTCTTCACTTGACGAGAAGTTTGTGACGGTAATGATGACTTTTCCAAGACTAATAATTCTTCTGATGGTGACATAGGATATGGAGGAGAACTTTACTGTGTTCATCTTGACTTAATCGACAACTTACGCTTGACACAAGAGACAATCAATAAATTCATTGCAACTCTAGCTCCTCCTTGATCACCTTGAATGAAGCATACAGCACAAATGTGACTTTGCCTAATTGAAGGGCCTGCACATGCCTCGTGGCAAATGACATTCCATCACGAGTCCTTTCCACCTGATACAAAGTTTCAACTGCAACCACACCAACTCAAGGGCATTAGCTTGGACTATTGAGGCCATTCCGAACAAAGCACATGTTCACTGAAAACCGGAAAATCTTATTGCCTAGACACACAGGTGGATACATCTGCATTTTACTTGCAACGTTCTCACAAAAGCTCATTGAAAAAATTCATAAGTGTGTAAAATAGATGGAAATATGAATCTGTAGGTACCATCTTCCTTTCCCGTCCGAAGAAAATAAGAATGAAGACTGTGAACTACGTATCCTGGCTTGACCGTCCGGCTAGCAGCAAGTAAAGCCTGTGATTCAATAATATATGACAGTAAGATTGCAGATGAGATTTTCAGCAGGTCAAGGGTGAGCAATAGACCGGATACAACTGATGTCATAAATCGACTAACAAGCAAGAGGACAGAGTGTCAAAGATATAGTCCAAGTGATAGAACGCCCAAACATACATTTCAACCGGAATTGGAGAGTAGATCGTAATATACGTCTGATCTCAAGTGTAGCCAAGTAAGACAGTACAATCTCGTAACAGAACATACCTGACCAATGGACTGGCCGCCAAATATGTTCGGATTCTTCCTTGGATTTCGGTAAAGTTGTGGGAGATAAGTCCTAAATACATCAGCCTGCAAATAACAAGGTACCACCGAAATCGAACCATCGAGCACTATTCACGATAAATTCAAGACCACATCAACCGGTGCAAAGATGTTGACAACAAGATGTCCTTTACCTTAACTGAAGGTAAGCATATATTACGGTATAAGCACTGATCGTGGCCTCATACATTTGTGCGTATAAGATTGAATTCTTCAAAATTCACAGAGATCAGAAAAGATCATTCATGCATTTCATTCAACACAAAATGATGACCAATTACCTCTACTTGCTCCAACCGCAAAATGCGTTCAATTAGGGCTAGTTCTCCTTCAACAGGCCGTTCGTACCATTTCCAAATGGAAGCGGCAGAGATCAAATCCGCATAGTCATGGGTGAGCAGCAAGCACGTTACCTGTAGATAAACAATGCAGAAACAACATTGAAGCTCTGTGGAGGTGTGCTGTAACGACTCGCAGAATTCTTTTTTCAAATCTAGGATGCTTCAACAATATGAATCCAAATAGATAGATTACAGTAACTTATACAACAATCGGTGATACTTAATCCAAAAGTTGACAAACTCTAATCCAAACAGAGCATTTCCTGTTTACATTCCGTAGAAAAATCAGACTGAATAATACTTCGGGAAAAATGGTTCTGAATATCATTTTTCTCTGCTCAACTTGTCGATGTTCCTTAATTTATTTATGTCTTGAGCTAATTCTAGTACCATGGCTTTCGTTGATGTGTTCTATCTTTAATAAGTTCATTCATTCTTCACGAACTTCTCCATCATCATATTATCCACTATATCACCAGTATTCGAAACGTTCTATACTGGGGATCCAGAATGTGATTGACATTGTCTAATATTACTTCTGGATTCTTCTCAATTTCCGAACATGTAAAATGTGGAAGAAAAGAAAGTGGTTATACAAAAGTCTGATATTGGACTGATTAACCCTTACAGATATTAATGTCCTCTTCAAATTCATGAGCCCTGATAATATATTCAGTCATTCATTGTGATTAAATTTTGTCTCTTCCAGATTAGATCACATATAACATCAGAATCCTTGTTAGAATCTAATTTCCAGGGTGTAGTCTTTACCTCACTGATGGCAATCACATCAGCTCTGTACAACTCCCTTGCAGGTCCTGTAGTGGCTGCACACATAAGAACGCAAATATGGATCTTCAGTTGAATTCTAAGACGTGCAATGTAGAACATCCATACATCTATCAGAACGTGTGCAGATATGAACTACCATTAATAAACTGATGTAAACTATCATCAAATTCGCTCACATCAATCTGAAGCCTACTTTCAATTCGTCTGGTCCGCATCCAGCGCATAAGTTTTGAATCGAAAGATGTAAGGTGAATTGAGAGCACAGCGCTGGCATATGGGAGAAACTGAACAAGTAAAGAGGGCTCACCTAATCCGAAGTAATCACCGCATCTCATGGTGGAAACAATATGACCTGTAGCATTTTCTCTAGGTGGTGAAGCGACTTTGACCTGTCCTTATTTAAATTTTTCAAGTTATTGAAGCTTCAAGGTACCCAAGGGCTTAACATACACAACCATATCTAACTCTGACAACATCATGAGAAATTAAGAACAAACAAAAGTATCGAATTGTTAAACTTCCAAGACTAAGTTCATTGTATTCAAACATGTATACGGCATGTTATCGAGTTCAGTTGATTAAAAAACACCTTGTCAACAGCTTACCTCTCCTTTCCAGATGATGTACAACCCTTCACCTTCATGGTTGACTTGCACAATTGGTTCACCAGGGCCTGTGTTCACGACGCAGATACAGATCAACAGTGCATAAATTTTAAGCGCGAAGAAAGTACCAAACTGATTAAAGAACTTACTTTCTAGAAGAAGATTTTTTGTGAATAACAATCGAGCAAACCACCTTAAGTTGAAAGAAATATCTGGTTATTTAAGATATGGAAAAAGATTCCCTCTGAACTGTGGGTATTATGAAACGGTAAAATAAAAGTACATTTTGACCTCTCAACACGCCTTGAACGAGGGAAAAGCGCATCGATTAGAAGAGGACTCAACTACAAAGGTATTCGTATGAAAGATTTTCCTAGTTTAGAGGTGGATGTTAATTTCGTACGTATCATCTTCTGAGAAGCAAACGGACACCTACAACTGAAATGTAGAACTGCGGAGTAAAGTAAAAACGGTTTTCAGCTCTACTCAGTTTAGCGGCCATCACATTTCTTCGGCATCAGCGTGTACAATTACTGCCTCCCTATCAATCAAGAAAGTTTCTCAGCAGACTTGACGGTGAATGTTACAGGAGACAACCAAGAATTCATCATTAAAAAGCATAGGCATTCACGCACAAAGAAAAGTAAACGTAGCTGCAAACACATAGAACGGGGTTCACATAAGTCTTATGGAACTTCCAGGCAGCACGAGAAATGGGGATATGGTGGAATGATAGTACGGTAAATACTCAGGTGATTTACGATTTCACACACGTCACACGCGCAGGGGCAATAGCCCCTGCACGTGAGACGTGTGTGAAGAAATACCATCTTTGCGAATGTTTCGAAAGTAGAATATACTAACATGTTTTATTTTCGAAATTAGAAAAACGGGCCTTTATCAAAGATATTTAGATTTAGCAGCCATATCGAGACATAAAGCAAAGACATGATCCAAAGATTGGAATTGTGAATAACCAAAACCGACCGACAACGCAAAGATCGTCTGAAACTGCATTTCCAAATATCGGAGGGGCCATAGATTGCAGAGAAATCGGGCAATTTACCGTAGTGTACAGTCTTCAAAACCGCCGCAATCTTTGGCAAAGAATCCTCTGGTAGCTGTTGCAGTAGGGGCAAAGTTCGAAGTAGAACAAGAGCTGTATGCATACAATCACAGGCACACATGCAAAGTGAATTCCAATCCTTAATCTCACTAGAGAGTGAAAGTGGAAACAGGGCCCGCCAGGTTAACTTTAAGAATGAGCAGAATTCATTAATCACCCCCCTAAAGAAGACCCGACCAAGAACACGAACCTACTTATAAAAATCCCAAGAAATCGAGCGTCCCAAAGATTGTACCGATGAAGCTAGTTATATTATTAATACAGAGAATTTAAAACTCTCAAATTAAGAAACGCCTTCAATACGCTATAAAAACAAACAAGATAGAAATTAACAAATACCACATGATTTCAAGTAACCCGAGTGAGAGCGTTGTTTGGAACAATCATGCAATCTGTGGGCTTTGCTGAGTGAAGTTCATGACAAGTTCTCATCTCATGCTCGTTGGTATAAGATGAGAACTTGACCGGTTAAATTACGTCGGTTGTCGAGATATGAGCATAATAACCTCATTGCATTCACACGTAATAAAGCTCTCTTGGAACTATAATTCCGCTCGCAGCGCACCTTAAACTATTCCCACTCGTATACGCAGAATGATAGGAAGATCTGAACTTTCAATGCATACTGCAGTAAACGATTTCGCATAAGCAAGCTGGGCGTTGGTTAAGTCATCTTTAGCCGTAAAAAACTCACTCCAGAACCAGTCCACGCACTTCAAATTTCTCTCCACTTCTGTGAAATCGGAAAGGCAGATCTGTTCAAACCTTGTTCTGGATCAACAGGACGATGTGCCGCTCCTCCAGCGTTATTCGCTGCTGCTTCCATTGCTCTGGAGATTGTAGTCGTGTCAGGTATGGAATCCGCGCTCCTACTCTCTTGTTCAGCCCTCGAGACCTGCTCTTTCCTTTCAGCGTCCTCTCCTGCCGTGGAGGAGTTGTGAACAAGGCATGCCTCTTCACTCACGTAGTCCTTTTCGGCTGGCAGGTACAACACCATTTTTATAGCTCCAGTGATATACCATTAGAAAATATGGGCCGAATCGCTTCATGGCATCTCTCGAGGCATTCTCATTACTCTCGTGTTCGATTCTTCCGTACAGGACTTTCTTGTCCCCGTTTGCCAAATGTGCCGGATGTAAACGAGGACCGGTGTTCACGCAACGCACAGTCAATCATAATTACCCAATCCAGACTCCAGACTCAATTCTGTAGGGAGTCAAGCGGACAATTTATAGAGGTCTCATGGTCCGCGGCTTCCGCCATATCCGTACGCTTGCTATACTCTTGCAAGTATTTGACTGCGAACTTGACTACGGTAGTACGGTGCTCTCGTATTCAGAAAACCATGTGCCGGGCATGTGACGGCCGGACTACGCTAGTCCGGTGAGTAAGACGAAGTAAAATAACAAAAAGATGGGAAGACCCATCAAATCTTACAAGGAAGAACCAAACCTGTAACATGGGGCTAGGTCCCAATAGCATCACACTCGGAAATATGTCCTACAACACCTAGGATATATTAACTATCCAAGTCAAAAAGTCTACAAACAACATAGCATCTGAAGAAGCATCACCTAACGTGATTGCTCTCCTATGGATTGTACCAGCTAGTGTTCTCTGTAGAGCAATGGAAACACGTTGCCTAAAAAATAGGTTATGTCTGATAAACTAAAGAGAGTGATATCCCATGTCGCCTAGTATGGTAGGCTCTCGCGCACTCCCTCACAAACATGTCGAAGTTGGTGTCCATAGCTCCATATAACTCCAAAGCTAGAGGAACAAAGAGGTGACCTCTCGCATACCTCTATACTTGGAGACCTTTTACATTGCCGCTCCCACGCCGCCCATCCGGAGGATGGGTGATCACCCCCTCAAAGCTGTGTCTCTAGTAGGATCGGAACCACCACATCGCCCACAGTGACTGGTCCTCCGAAACCAAATGCAGGTTTGCCCTAACCCTAGTATTGCAAGGCATACCAACGTTTTCTCTTCCATGTGAGGCAGATCCACCCTCCTACGCCATAAGCAAACACCACATCCCTAATGGCATCATGGGTACTATCCTCTGCCTCCGAATGGACAACGAGTCATATGAACACTGCTTTGCATCTAAAGTGAGACCACACTCACATGTGAGTAATGAAGATGTAGATGGATGGAAAAAGCCAAAGACGGAACCTCATCGTTGTGGAGAAAGTAGGCTAGTGCGAGTCGGAAGCATGGTGAAAGCCCAAGATCCACGGTACGAGCACTTGCTCGAGCAAAAGGCGTAGGCGAGCCTCTCTAGTAGTACGAGGGATGGCCGGATCCACTAAGAGTGAATGTAGAGCCTCTGAAACTGTCGGTCCATCAAGATAGATTTAGGACCCCTAGTTGTCGGTAGCCAAAGAGGAAAAAGATGGGAGGCTCATGTCGTACCTCCCGTGGTAAAAGCGTCTCTCGTATGTCGTAATAATACCGTGGGGAAATGATAAAATATCGACATCCCTCGTATATATCTCCAAAATAGATCTATATGCGATCACAAATCGAGAAGATAACAAAGGTGCAACAAAGAAGTCCAACTCTTCAAAAGAACCGCAGTGCCGTCTCCTCCATCGATAATAAGCCTACCCCTCCACACGAGATTGGCAAAGATGTACGTCTCCTTGCCAAATCTCCGGTCACACACTCGAATGTCCCTGGTCCGATGATGTCACCAAAGATGCCCATGATCCTCCTATCAATCAAAGGTTGTCAAGCGTGATATGAATGTAGGTGAAGGAGGAACAGATCTGAAAAAGAAGATACGTGTGAATTCGACGAGCAATACTAGATGATAGTATACCAAACGCCACTGCGGATCCCCTAGTAGAGGAAGGTCGATCTACATGCAAAACATCCTCGCCAATGCAACGTCAGGTAGCGTGAAACAAAATCCTCGGGACCCTACCTGGCACTTCTAGAATCGTGAAGCCATTCATCCGTCGATATCATACATCCCTCTGGAAGCTGAAGATGAGGCGGAATGCCCAAAGGAGACCAAGCCCTACACTTTGACACCTTGACTCTCAAGCCTACAAGATGAAGCTCGGTAGTCAAGTAATCAAAGGGCCGCCTAATGTTTTGTCTACATGGTCCACAATGTGTGTATCATCCGCCAAGGAGGGAACACACAACCGGACACGGCCAAAGCATGAGACACAAGAGCTCAGAATGAGCCATGGTAAATAAGGGTCCCCCAAAGGATCCCCTGAAAGTGCCGCATTGGAGAGAACGGTGACTCCCTCCTCAGAAAAGCCATGTTGATAAAATAAAGAAGAATGAGAACCGTAGAAAGATCGTACAAAAAGAATGAGGCTTGATAGGGGTCCACCAGTCCGGTGAGTTAGTGGCCTTGTCGTTAGACGGCCTTGTCTATGTCAGGTTTCCCACACAATTATTGGCAGGGCCACACCACTTGTCTCTAGAGTCTAGACGGCTGTCATGTCACGAAGACATCGGATACCAACAAAAGTGTGCGTTCAAAGCTTGCGGTCCATGGCACGAAACTTTTTCCGGACTGGCAAGGAAATCTGCCAAAGAGACCATCTGCAAATCTACAGCGAGTAATCTGATTGAATGATATTTGAGTTATTTGTGAAATTTTAGATGAAAGTGTTATCAACAAATTTGGTGTGAAATTTTGAGATTTAGAGCTTGTATGATATGATGCAAATGTGTATGATCATCGAGATTCCAATATTTTTTTTATGTATGATGTGTTTTTTAGAGTCATTAGAAATAAATATGAATGAAAGTGAGTTTGGAGTTCACATGTATGCACAAATGTTTGTTGTGTACATCAAGTTGCAACTTGTACATATATAATTTATGTGGTTTTTTTACTTTTTTCAAAAAAATTGATAAAAAAGTCACATGTATTATGTATATGACTTTTAAAATATTGTGATATTTTACAAACAAATTATATTAAAAACATGTGTTAAAAATTAGTTTTGATGTATCATATGATTTCAAAGTAAGTGTTTGTTTTTTAAGCTATAATGTAAAATATTTTAATGAATTTTTTTATATTCATGACTATCATATGAGATTGAATTGCACCACATTATAGAGATACTTGATTATATTTTTGTAATATTGATAATATTTTAAATGATATATTAATATCATAGTAAAATCCTTTATTAATATTTTTTGTTTTTTAATTGATGGCAATTTAAATCAAAATATACTTTTTCAATGCGATAATTTTGATGAATGCAAACACATTGTTGTGGAAAATGGAAGTTTGTTTAACATGTGTGAAATTATATGAAGACTTTTATTTTATTAATAATTATGTAAAGCATCATAATTTGAATATTTGCATCTTGTTGGACAAGATATATAATGTTAGTAAAATTATAATATATCTCATCACACATTATACATAGCATTACCTTTTAAAGTTTATATATTCATTCAGATTATCTCTAACATTTCATTTTAAACATTGTGTCTTATTTCATATTATGTATCACACCACAATATCAACTTTGTATTTTTTATATAATATATATATTAATTATGTATAATATCATGCTTATAGCAATGTATCACATATATCCTATATATTTTACAATTTTAAGTACTAAATCTTGTCTTTAGTTGATTGTAGAATTATGATTGTAATAATTTATTTTGTGTCTAGTCCAATGTGATCAACATGAAGCAAATAAATTTTTGTCAAACTGATAAATTGATATATTCATACAAATATGAATTGCAAATATATAGTAGCTAGTTGTACAAAGGTTTAAACATTATGCACGATATAATAAACAACAATAGTAACAAAAGTGTAGTTTGAGAAACTATCATAAACAACATGTCATGAGCAATAAAAAATAAATAGTCTAACTGAAGGATGCATAAGAAACTTGTTATTTGTGAACACATTTGAAACTCAACTTATGCAAACTTGAAAATTATGTTGTAAGGAATGATTAAGTATTTGATTTGGATTTGATCACTTTAATAATCATATCTTCTTTTTAATCTTATCTATGATCTTTGACAAGAAAACAATATAAGGTTGATGAATCAAAATTTATACTTTTTGGACACTTAAAATCAAACTTCATCAATTATTATTTTTTGGACACATGAAATTTTGGCCACTAATTCTCATGTTGTATAAGATAAATATATAACTTATGTAACTCTTATGTAACGCTTATGTAATTCAAAGAGAAAGATAAAAAAAAAAGCAATATATGTATACAATCAAAGTTAATCAATGAGTTTAAGTTGATCTACTATAAATGCGGGGAACTTGGGCATTGAGCTAAGAGTTGCACCAAATCCAAGGGGAGTAATTGGAGCATGAATGCATTTTTTGCTAAGGCCTTGAAGGAAAGGAATTTTCAGCCGACATTGCTTAGCAAGCATGAGAATCTAAGTTTGATGTTTCTTCAAGGCCAAAATACTAATTATGAAGTAATTTTACTTGTGGACACATGTGCAATCCATTCATTCTTGAGCCCAAGGTTGGTGAAGGAGTTGAACTTTCCGGCAATCAACACTAACAAGCCCATAAAGCTGCAGTTTTCTAAGAGGAAAATACATCAAACTTCAAAGATGTCATTGCGTGTAAAGTTTGAGTGTGGCAAATTTGAACTATAGAAGAATTTCATCCATGTAAGATGGATGCAGTGCTGGAAAACATGTTTTTGAACATGTATGGGGTTCAATTAATACAAAAAACATTGAGATTTAGTCTCAAGGTGAAAGACAAGACATGAAAAGTGAAACTCCCACAAAAATTCCGAAAGAAAGTGCAATGTATTGTACATTTGATGGAGCCAACAAATATGATGTTGGAAGATGTATTTCTTTGTGTACCAAGACATATGGATGACATAGAATTCGAGGATATGGGTCAAAAAAATAGGAGTAAAGATTTGTCTAAAGAGCTCCATGGTTTGCTAAAGGAATTTGAAGGAGTCTTGAGAGAGGAGCTACCTTTGAAACTATATTAGTTTGTAGTTGTAGAAAGCTGAATTTCAACATCTATTGTTTTTGAATTAATAACATATTCTTTAGAAATATATTTCATTTTTTATCATCTAGCGTAATTTTATTCTCCTTTGGAGCATGCACATAACAAAAAAATTTTCATTTTTAGATATAAAATATCAAAAAAATTCATGTAAATGTCTTAATTATTGTTTAACATTGATGTTGTCGGACTATTGTTCATCATCAATACAATGTTCAAGATTGCTCTTGATGACTCTGCAATATGTGACTATTACCCCCTATTATTTGATTTGATTTAGGATTTAAATGTTTTCTTTTTATACCATGTTTATTCAAGACTTCATTGACTTTCATTGATAGGTATTTCATTTCTCCATCCAATTTCAATGCTTGATAAAAAACGTCTAATGTGTTACTACATAAGGGGTTTAAAATCGTTAAAGACTGAGAATGCTTATGATTTATGTTTCAAAAAATGTAACCATCAAGGAATGATATAAATTAGTTTTTACCACTCAAGCTTTGTTTGATGTTGTTCATATATTTGAATGTAAAAGGTTAAAAAGTATGTTTTGATCTCAAACCTTCACAAAAAAAAGTTTTTCTGGCTTGTTTTTTCAAGCCGACATGAAGAATATACAATATTTTTTCGTTGGTCATTGAGTCTAGTTATGATTATCACGCAATTGGAGGTAAGTATGATTTCTATTTTGGATAGTTTCCAAATCTTACTCTTTTGTGCTCCACATCAATATTTGAATCTTGTGCACCATTATGAATATACATTGCATCTTCCTCAATATGTATTACATCATTCAATTTGAACATGCATCTTATTATTACGTCAGTAACTATTAATCTCATGTTGTCTTTTATTTCTTTTATGACAAAAGCTTGAAACAAACCTCTTAGTTTATTTTTATCATCTAACCAACTAAGAGTGAATTCTTGGTGATATAAATAACAAATATCATATATTTGAATGTCTTGACATCAATTGATTTAATGTTAAATAATATATATCCCATGGTGTAATGAGATGACGAATATCATGTACTTTGAGCATTGCTCATGTAATCTCCATGGCTAACATGTTCTTGATTCATGTATGAGTAAGAGTTGATACCATGATGTAGCATGTTGAGGTCATGCATCATCAGTAAAATGAATTTTCTATTTTCATATACAACCACAAATCAATTAAGGTAGAACTTCATACATTTCTTTAACCATTTAAGAAAATTTTTAGCTATGCTATGTTATGCAAAAAGAGAACATCACAATGCAATATGGCATGTTTTTGTTAATTGCCATAGTATTTGTACTTTGACATTCATATTTTTTGGCGTTGTAGCCGTATGTATGGTAATTACAATATAATGGAATAAAAATAATATTGCTTGTAAGGTTTTCACTTATCAATTAAAATATTACATTCCTCCACAAGAGAACAATCACTCTAGGGGATGCTTCTTTGGATGCTCTTTTGTTTATAGACCGTTTTACCTAGATAATTTGGACATATTAGGTGCAATAGGACATATTTCTCAATGATGCTATTGGGGCCTGGCCCATGTTACTAGTTTAGTTTCATCCTTGTACCCTTGATGGGGTCTTCCCATCCTTTTTGTTATTTCACTGTGTCATTTCAGGTTTCAAATAACTTTACTCCCAAGGTGGTGAACAATTGATAAATCATTGTATTGCAGGTTTTCAAATGAGTTTTTCCCTGAGCTTTGTTTGATACTTAATGGGTGTCATTATATTGAAGGTTTTCCCATGAGACTATCTATGAGCTTCGTTTGATACTTAATGGGTGTAATGTAAAACCAACCGTAATCTAGAATGTAATCACGCAAGTGATCATAGAGATCGGTTGCATGGCCGGACATGCCCGTTACCTCTGGCCACCCTTCCATGCAGATGGATGTGCTAAATTTGACGCAGTTGGTGAGCACTAGAAGTAGACTGTAAACATTCACGAATTTCATCTGTGCGTCTTCAAAGGAGACGGAATGAAGTGATGTTTCATACAAACGCTTTCTTTAGGAGGTTTTATTTTGCTCTTCAAGTATGAGGACTGTGAACAATAATCATTATGGGTACAATACATCGGGTGAGGATTCTTCGAAGCTTTCTAACAAAGATGGGCTCGAGGTAACTCGAGACTCCTGACCGAGAATTTTCATCCCTGAAACTGAAGCCCCTAAAAAACGATCATTTCTTTGCTTTTGAGGCTATAACCTCCATGCCGCCCATGAAAGGCCTGAGAGGCTCGGGTATTACGACTGATCCATCAGCTTGTTGAAAGTTTTCTAAGATTGCAATGATCATCCGAGGAACCGCACAGGCTGTGGCGTTTAATGTGTGTGCAAAGACTGGAGCAGGCAATTTGGTTTTCGGTCCGTCTCTCATCATATTATGCTCAGGACGATAACGGATATTCAAGCGGCGGCTTTGATAATCAGTGCAATTGGATGCACTTGACACCTACACAATCCAAAGATCTCATGTTAGTGAGTAAGTGCTGTGTCGATGCGGGATCTCAGATTAAATAAATCGTCATATACTTATACAGCATAGAATTTCCATAAACTCCTTGGAGTAAGGGGTGCTCCTACTATATACAGCCCCTCTGAAAATCTCAGCACATCATGTCCTCTTAGCTTACCTCACCGTACCGATCCAAACCGGGCATCCAGGCCTCGACATCGTATTTCCTGTAAGCAGGAGCTCCAAGGTCCTCAGATGACATGTCGAGAGTCCTGCAAAGTAAACAGAGATGTATCAAGACAAGGGACACTCAGATAATTTTAACCAACTGATTGGAAACCACTGAACAGCAACAATGTGACTCACTTGAAATGCAGGCCTAAAGAAGTGTACAGCTCCTCTTCGATCGATATGAGCTCTTCGTGAAGAGCTTCACTGTCTTCGGGTTGACATATCGCGAACATCTCCAACTTGCTGAATTGATGGACCCGATAAAGACCTCTGCACATCAGCCCCTGTGCCCGATTCATCAAGTTCAGGACCAATCAACAATTCCGTGAGATGTAACCGGCAACTTGTTATTCATCTGCTTTGTAACATTAAGGGGTTTGAATCATTGCAACTTTTTCTACAGACATAACTAATCATGTGGTAAGTTAAATCAGTCACGTATCTAAATGGATCCATCATCCAAGAAGATGAAGGTTTTCTAAGAAATTGACCTTGTCGCTGCACCGGCTGCCCCAGCTTCCGTTCGGAAGCAATGAGAAAACGCTACAATTCTCAACGGTAGCGATGCTTCTGTGAGCATGCTATCCATGTACATTCCACCTACTGGAATCTCGGCTGTTCCTGCAAGGCAGAGATCTGTATCTTCAACAGAATAGACCTGTAAGCAAGGTGCTTTAGGATGCGTTCCAACAGCTGTGTCTTCTTGAAGACAATGCCAAAAGAGCGTGCAGAAATGGTATGAAGAACTTAACGCGACTGTCAATAGCTGCGAGAACCAACCTGAGTGTTTTGTCCTCTGGGCTGAAATCCGCATTTTTCAACAACGGAAGAGCGCACAAGATCTGGGGTAGTCAAAGGTGTGAAACCCCTCTTTATCAATTCCGAAAGGGTCCAATTTATCAGAGCCATTTCTAGTAGCACAGCTTCATTTTTCAGATAATAAAACTTATTTCCGCTCACCTGCACACAAGTACCTGACTTTGAATATTTACGACAGGAGAGGTGCTTGTAATTCAGAAACCATGGTAAAATCTGCATGTTTCGAGAGACCGTAATGTACAGGAGTTAGCTCATCACCTCTGCAGCAGACTCAAAGTCGAAGAGGTCAAGATCTTGACCAAGCTCGACGTGGCTTTTCACAGAGAACGTAAAGTCTGGTTTTTCACCAACCTGGCAGATTTTACGGTCGTTAGACGTTTGCCTCCTGGAAAATTCACACCACCCTTATGTGAAATAGACGACGAACATCATTCATGTTTAAGTATGAGTTTCCTCATTTTGGAATAATGAGATTTAAACATTTGTCTTGTACTTACCTGCTTGCGCACAGTAGCGACATCTTCAGAACCGATGGGCACACTTGGGTGGGTCATGTTCGGGATCCGTTGCCCCTCTCTTTGAAGCTTATCTGACAGTTGAGCCAAAGACACTTCCAGGCCTGCTAGACGATCCTTCAGCTCTTTTCCTGCAAATAATAACCCTTCTCAATCTGAAGCTCCTTTCTAGCACCGCAACTAACATTCCTCTGGAATCTAGGGGCTGCTCAAACACATAAAATCCTTCCTACCTATTTGAAATCACATTCTGAATGTTTTATCGTTACTACAATGATTCTCACTTACGTCCTACGTAAGTAAGACCTGTATAAGCACGTAAGTAGTCCACGGTTCTCGAGTGTCCAAAAATGATTCATGAAGTTGAACACATTATCTACTCAGCATGTAAAGCTTTCTTCTCTCTCGAAATTGTCTCTGTTTCACATTGTTTGTTCAGCATGTGCTGCGGTAACAACAGCAAGTTCTAGTGCCACGAGCCTAGTGCAAGTTCTACGAGATTAAAGACAGATGAAAGTGCCTACCTTGGGAAATAAGCTCTTGTTTTTTGGCTTGTTCGAGCTTTCCTTTCATGGCACTTGCGACTGCATTTCTCTCCGCTCGCAATTTATCAACTTCCTGCAAACCTAGTTCAAGAGTCAAAAGCTATCCCAGCTTCAATGGGCACGAAAAACCCTGAATAACAACACCTAGAATCGATCTAATCGTCGAGCAGTATTCTAAGTGAAGGGCAAAGTGCCGCATACCATGCTTAAACGAACCGACTGCTCGTACAATTCCACCACAAGCTCAACGTCACCGGTAGACTTTCGGTTGATAATATTGGCACCAATTGCTTCCTTATTTTCTCGTATTCCTTTAAAATCGATGCTTGCACGCCATGATAAAGGTTCCACCATATCTCCTGCTCATATTTCATTAAGTAAGAAACGAATGTAGCACTCATAGTTCCAAGACCAAGACCATTTAAATGTCAACTCTCGAGAGACGAGATTCTAATTGCAGGGAACCCCAAAAACTGGCAGCAGCCAGAAAATTGCTAAACCCACGTGAAGATACTGAGCAACAAAGTCAAAAAGCAGGTGTAGCGAAATCGTTGAGAATTGTACAAGTGCAAATGACAATCAACACTTGCACAGAACCTCCATGTATATTTATAATCAGACTAAAGTCGAAATCTGCTGCAAACAAACGACAAAAGGCCAAAATTCTAACTTCGAATTCCGAACATTTCCCAAACCCTTCACATCCAATCGTTGAAGAAAAAGACTGCCTACCTGCAGTAGAATTGTCCACAGCGGAAGACGACTCCGAGACGATGATCCCAACAGGACTGGCAGAAGAAGAAGCCATGACCGCAGCCCCTTGACAACCGGCCTGCACGCCATAAAACCTCCGCACAAAAGCCACGTTTTCGCTCAGAGCGATGAAATCCCCTCGCGGCATATTCCGAGAGGCCACCGCCACACACCCCCAAGACCTGCTCACAAAGCTGCGACGGCAATTCGACGCTGCAGACGAGGCCGATTTCTGCGCAGACCTCAGCGAAACAGCCAGCCGCGCGCATGGTGATGCCGAGCAGAAGCTCCTCCTCGCAAGCACAGCGGTGGCGCTCGCAGTGGACGCCATAGCTCCTCCCCTCTCGTTCGGGACGGACAGTCACGGATGGATGGCTTGAAGTAGCCAGTGCCTGGGCTTAATCAGGCCCCTTCCGCTTCCCTCCCTTCCTGCGCTAGAACCAAAATTCGCTATTCGAGCGACAGAATCACCAACTCTCGAGCAGAGACTACTCCTCCCTCACCGATTCGACTGCTTGTATTAGACGAATACGATACAGTACTTATACTCCGAGTACGGTGCTGTCCTCAGCCATTCTAGTCCTTCCACCATCGCCAGCGTCCGTGCTTCACTCGCCGCCATAATTGGCGACTCAAACCGCGTTAGGATTCGCGTTCCCTCTACGAGGTAACACTTTCGAAGGCTCACCGAGTCAACTAAACGACTGGAAAGTGGGCCAAAGTAGAGCAATGTGAAGGAACCCTTCGTTCCGGTGCATCGGGAGTCATCAGACGGGTCAAGTCGTACCTCTACAATGGAGGAGACTGTATAGCAGCGAATCATTCTACATACGAGTCGCCAGACCTCACTCCTACGGAGGGAAGGAACGTTAACCCGCGGTGTTCTATTGGTATGCAATCCACAACAAGCAGAGAGAGGGACGACCGAAAAGAGTGCCACTATACGCCATTGCTTCGCAATTCGCAGGGGGTCAGGAAATTGGGGGAAAACGGGAGAGTGTTGGGCTTGGAGAGCAGAGACGCGGAGATGGCAGCGGCAGCGATTTGCAGGGCCTGGCGTGGCTGCGGGCGACAGGTCGTGGCGAATGCGAGGAGTAGCGGCGGATTTGGGCAATGTGTTCGGCAGTTGTCTAGCAGCAGAGATGTGATGGAAGTGATTGGGAATTCCGGCATTCCTTCTACTTTTTTATCGTCGCCAGAGAAGGCGAGAGAGTTGCAGCTTGGAAGTTTTGCTTCGCAACTTTTTTGGTTTCGTCAGGATCCGTTGCATTTTGCCGCTGGTGAAGAGGTGCAGAGATTGGCCGGCGAAGACGAGATTTTCGCCTCGATCAGTCCTGCTGGCTGGCCTGTCGATCCTCGCGCAATTGATGATGGTTGGTTTCATCTTTATTGTCCTCCTTGTGGAGTTTCATCCTTCTACGATGATTTCGTCATCAGTCAAGTAATCGATTAGAGTTCTAATATGAAGATTAGCTTCTGCTGGATTTACGATTTATCGATTTGAGAGTCAGGCTGATGTAGATGTTTTCCTTGTTGCAGCGTTGTGCCCAGGTCTAGAGGAATCTGAGAGGTAACATCTCTTGCTTACTCGATGCAACATTGCTATTTCCTTGGCTGAATTGGTCTGTGCTCTGAACAATTCTTCCGACCATTTCCTAAAACTCGTGTCGAAGGGTTTTACCATGGTGGATTTGCGTAATCAATATTATAAAGCATCTGAAGCGAATTTATATTCTATACCCTTAGTTCAATGCGTTATTACCGTGTAAGCTCAGGAACTCCTTGTTTTCTCGTCCTCAAGGGTCATTGCAGTGTTTTCATTTTCTAGGGTTTATCTCTTTGACAGTGTACTGAAAATCCAGCTGCAGCATAAGCAATTGCGTCTAAGAATTCAGCTCCTCGATATGTGTTTTGTTATGTACGCAGCCCTGTTCAAGCTCATACGAAGCGCACTTATCAACCAAGTAATTTGAAACGGAAGAGAACTCATGGTTTTCTGTCAAGGTAAACCTGTCTAGTTGTAGGAGCACTGCCGAGGAATCGGAAATGTCCGAAGTTTGTATGAAGTATTTTTCTCAGTTACAGTTTGAAGGATTACAATGATAAAAACGTATCTTTTTCTGCATTCGGTTCTTCCTTGAACTCAAAGAAGTCTTTTTCATCTACTCGATATCTTCAGCATTCTTTATTTTCTGCCCATGAGGGAATTCACCCCTCTGCGTTTCTTCCATTGTTCATTTTAGAGGTCTGTATCATGTTCATATTTACAATTCATCTAGGATTCTCCTTGAATGCTATGATAATTGTTACACCTTAACCTTCTTCGTCTTCCACAGGATTTAGCAGTAGATGGCCTTGAGAAAGGAATATTTGTTGGAGTGTAACAGATATGTACAAGGCGCTGCTTAGCATGCAATAAACTTGCTCGTGTTTCTCATGCAGGAAAGAGACTGTCGGTGGACGCAGGGTTCTAGCTCGTAGGAAGGCGAAGGGTCGCCGAAGACTTGCAGTTTAAGTGACGACAGTTGTGATCATATGTCAGTGGTTGATAGAAACTCCACTTTGCACTTGGTGGTAGGACCTGTGAAAGAAACTTCTTTTGTTTAGTGCTCTCTGCGCATACGGATCTCACATTTCGTATCGTGTTGAGAGACTCGTCATGACTATTATCCCGAGTAAAGACATTAAGCTGGAACAGCTTCAGACCAGATATGCGTTTCTACATTACCTACTCTTGATCGGCTGTATGAAGACCATCGTATATTTATCAGTTTCAACTGATGGGGTCTGCCGAGGTCAAGCATCAAAAGGCACTATGTCGACTAACCATAGAAAGACTGTCATTGACGGTAGTTATTCTGATGAGGTATAGGAAGTTTTGAATTGGGAGCTAAGTCCATCCGTGTATAGATAGGACACAGGCGATTCGGCACGGAGAGATCATGTCAATAATTCTTTATCGGTTTGCGGAGAATCACGTGAAGATTAGTGAGAGCAGTCATGTGAGATAAATCACTCCAGAAGATTTTGAGGTTGCGAGGTGCTGATGATGGTTCCTCTGGGCTGTTGCGTCTATTAATAAACACAGCATTCTTTTCCATTGGGTGTGCCTGGAATGTAGACTTGTGTACTTTCAATGGTTTGCATAATGGGTTGGAATTCTCCTGGAAATGTACTTGGAAATGTTTGGCATTTCGCCCTTATTTTCTTGGAACTCACTGATGGGTCCAACTAATTTTTAAACGGCTGGAGAGACAAAGAAAACACCAACAGGGACATATGGAGTGTTGGAAGTTTGTCTTGTCCAGATTCTTTCTAAGCGTGTGCCCTTTCATCTGCCAAATTTATTCCAGATTCACTCATACATGCCAAATTGTTGCCGGAGAACCGGTTTCAGAATAACGCACCATGGCTAACCACTCAAAGTGATACCAGGAACATAGGTAACCTTATTCCTCAATAGGGTGTGATGTCATCCAAAAGTCTTTTCCTCTCGAATTCAATTTTCTCTTTCGTTCATTTTTTTTAGTGTTGGGAGATATCTCTATAACGATAACTGGACCAAGCCACAAGCCTCGAGAGCGTCTTACATGTCCTGATTTCAACACAGTATACATCACGAAGTACTTGTAGGGAAAAATCATTTGCTTTCAGGTAACCATGTGTGCGGTACTTCTTTGCAGATAGAAGGAAGATACTGCACAGATGACATTTTAATCACTTTAGATGATAACTTGCTTAAGTTTGGTACAGAGAGTAGATCAAAATTCATGCCCATATTTAGGACACTCGCTATAAAAATATTATCTCAAACGAATCTCTCACTAAAAAGAGATGGTCCAAAACATCACTTCTTTCTCCAACTGGCCACATACGAAGGAGCCCAAGTTTCCTGGAAACATGGAAAATGTGCACCTAGACAAGCGTACCCATGACAGCAGTAAATCACAAAGCACACTTACAAAACTAATGAGTGATATTCCACAACCACAGGTGGAAGTTTGCCTCATTATGTGAAGCGTCTCTACACGAAATACTTTGTCCCAAATCTCATGCTTTCGCAAGGGATCTCTTAGAATGTACCGGTAACTCTGTGACTGGCCAAACCTTTTATGACAACTTGTACAGGTCACTCTAATTTACAACTCAAAAACCTCAGAACATGAAAGACAAATAATAATCAAGTCCTCCTCACATATGCGCAGATGGCCATGATGCTTGGGCCGACATAATGATGCCGACAATAACACCAAAAAGCCCAAGCGCACTGCCAAAAATCTCAATGACCAAAATCTTTACAAACAACGTGGAATTTTGTGCATCTGACAATGCACAACTGCTTCCGATGATGCCCACGCATAATCTGTAAACATCACAGCCAGGTGTGCTAGGATTTCAGATTTGAGGTAAAAGTTGCAAGATTGAAAACACTGTTCGAATACAAGGGGTAAGTATGACAAAAAATACATGGGAGAGGCAGAAAAGTTGAACACGCTGTAATGTAAAGAAACTTCACAGTCTCTCATTTTTCTGTCTAAAAGTATGATTCCTCCAGGCCGCTTTCTACGTTCGCCTATTTCAAGAAGTTGACTTCTAACTAGGAATTCACATTAATTACATCATTGCAACTATGTAACTATATCTCCAAGACTATGTAGAGTTTTACATACTGAGCGTCACTCCTAAGCATAATCAGAATCCAAATTCAGGTAGCCAATACATACAGAGTCCAGATTTCACTCTCCATCCACAGTTCAAAGAGTTTCACTGTAGACAATAATATTACAAAGCATTTCATCTTCCCCTAAGAAGAGCTCAATTTAGAGAAAAAGACTTTGCACGACATATGTAAAGGAGCGGGTGAGAGACCAAAGAGACCGTACAACCGGAATGCGATCGACTGAGTTTCTCGAAATAATCCCAGGACACTCAAACCATAGATAATAAAGACAGTTTCTTTCTAAAGTACACCCTAAAAGATTCATCGCAGCCAGAGGGTTCTCTGCAGGAGGAAGAACGAACTATCCAACTCCTGTTGTGCTTTATACATTAACGCACTGTTACATATATAATTCGTCAGACCACTGCTACAAACAGGAACTAAAGGAACAGATGACATTCCTTTCTTCACGTGTGTACACTTGGGAAAGAAAAGTTCGAGATACATTCAAGTTTTTACAACTGGTATTCTCGGGTCATACACGCTTCCTTCTTCTTAATTTCTAAAGCTGCCTGTTTTAATAGAAAAAAACAAAAAGACAAAAAAACACAGACACTGAGAGTATGGAGCCAACAGCAGAACAGCAAAAGAACTCAACATTATTAACATGTGAAAATAGGCAACTTTTTAACATACCCGCAGACGAGATTGGCGAAACCAACGATGATGCCTGAAGCAAATAGCGCGTAACCAGCTCGCATGGATTCAGGATAGTGCTGCTGGCTGCTGGCTACGCTCTCCAATTTTGTTTGAAGGATAATGGCCACAATAACTCCGTAGATCGCCACCGCCTCACAGAAAATAACACTGCATCCAAATATGGGATCTCACTCTTAGCAAAACCACCAACAAACTTGAGTTGTAGATCTGCTCCCGCTTTACTAGTAGTAAGTTATCCGCAAATTGTTTACCTAGTATACAAATAAATGGAAGGATTTCTGAGCCCCGGAAAATAAAGACCTACTCAACCAGAACTTCACATGTTCTCTGATCTCCTAATTCTTGAGCAACAGCCCTTCAAATTGGATAGGCCATCAACACCTGATCAAATTCTTCGACGTAATGCGAGGAGCCTTGATAGCTGCGCCAATCAAACTGCTTCCTGTGATGTATATTCCCCTGGAGAGACATACCGCAATGTCAGGAAACTGGATCAGAAGAACCACTGCCAAAAAAATCACTATCACCAACCCATCGACAAACCTAATATCCATGAACACCAAAAAAAACACTCGTCCATAAGCAAGCCCATCTCTCCTGAAGCCTGAATTGCTCCCTTGACAAGCAACCAGTAAAACCTCGATCAATGCCCACCCACGCTCAGCTGAGAAAGCGGGTCAAAGCCCAATCACAGATCGCAGGAACAAAATTTACCAGGATGCGCCTAGAACCGAGACACCGATTGACAAGGCGATTCCCAGAGCAGAGAACGTGTAGGGCGAGATGTAGAGCAAGGCATGCAGCCATGACGAAGCGTCCCCGTACGCCATAGCTGACCAAATTATTACTAACTCTGTGCCCTCACTCCGAGACTCCCAACCGACGCTCTCTGAAAACCTCTGCGCCTGTCTCTATTGTCTGATGTCCAATCTCGATGCCTTCCGTTCTTCTCTCTTGCGCTCACTCCCCGATCGCCTCCTCTTTCCTTTCTTCTCCTCCTCCTCTCCTGCAGAGTCCAGAGTAGGCGAGCAGCCAGCCAGCGAGCCAGCGAGCCAGCGAGCAAGCAAGACACCAACAGAACCACCTCCCCCTGCCTCCTCTGGAGTCTGCACTCGACCTCCTCCGGTTAACGTCCGCTGTAGCGTCCGTCCTGTGACCTGTCACTCTCCTTTCTGCCCCTCTCTGCCTCCTCTCTCTTGCGTCCGCTTGCCTCTTGGCTCCCCTCCTGGATCTATTCTCTTTTTGTGAGTCAGCGTGGCCAGCTCGGCCCCAGGCCCGGCCCAACCAGGCCAGCTCCTGGTTGGCTCCCGAGTAACTGTGGTCGAGTCAGTGGCCCGCCGCTGTAGGTAGCTATCCAGCCTTGTGGGAGGGAGGGACTCAGGGACAGTAGCAGCAGCGGTTCCCTTGCTGACGTGGTCCTGGTCCTTACTCGTTGCGCGTGTTGCCAGTCCGCGATGCGAGAGCGTTGGACCGGGAGGCGACCGGAATACGCGCTCAATTGCAGAGCGATGTTTGCTGGTTTTTGTGGTTCGTCCGGAGTCGGGACTCGGAAGAGGGGCTGTTCAGGACAGCAGGAGTTTAGAAGGCTTCGACGGAGTGCATCGTCTCCGTCCGAGGGCGGAAATTGGCACGTGGGTTTTCTTGATGGCCTTTTATCCTTGCAGGGAACAGCTTCTGCTCTTTGCTTGCTGGGACAGAACAAGAACATGATGCGTTCATGTCCTCTGAGTGGGTCTGTTGCCCTGTGCTCGGATTGTCTTGCCTCTTGGACCTTCACTCGGTTCCACTGCAGAGTGGCGCTAAATAGAACGTCGTGTTGTCTTCGTGTTTGTAGAGAACTGTCCGACCGCTCATGAGCATTGGGACTTCAGATAAGACTGGCCGATTAGAACATATGCTGCCTGGAATATTGCGACGAGGAGTGAGGAAGGGTCCCCTGAACCCTTGTCACAAAAAGATGAAATTGGGGATACAAGTCGCATACTTCTAATTCGGCCGAACTGACAAAGCGATTTCGCTTTCTTGAGCAAGCCGGAAGTATAGGTGAGCGGGTCTTTTGAAGAATTCATTACTTATTCTATGACGTGCTGTTTTTGACACTCGACATCTCAATCTCAAAGACGAGCGGGGATACCGTGCGCGTCGTGGAGATAGGATAGCTTCATAACCTCCGGGATGTTTCTTCGCAACTGGCCAAATACTCACCAACAACTCCACCATCCCACGTTCTCTTGTTCTAGCGTATGTACTTCTTATCCAATGAAACATAAGGGTGTACTAAGTAATATAGCAAAAATGAAAGGAAGACCCCATCAAGTAGTAGAAGGATGAAACCAAAGGGGGCAAGATGGGGCAAGGCCCCCAGAGCATCACAATGGTAAATATGAACTGTTGCACCTAATGTTTTATAACTATGTATGTCAAATGGTCCACATATTACATGAACATATGAAGAAGCATCACTTAATATATCTGAACTATCTATGTTAAATTGTCTATATGCTAGAGGAGCATATGAATAAGCATCACATACCACGATGTCTCTCCTATGGATTGCACTAGTGCTCTCTAAAGAACAATGGATACACATTTTCTAAACAAGCTATACAATATGCCAAAGAGAATTATACCTCTTGTCGTCTAGTATGTAGGCTCTCACAAACATGTTGAAGTTTGAGTCCATAGCTGAATATAAATCCAAAACTAGAGTAACAAATTTTATACACCATGCGGTCATTTTTCAACTTCAAAATTAGTAAAATGTGAGTGCTACTTCAATATCCGTTTGTGGACAAAGAGTGACGGAAAATGATCAGGTTTATCTACCTGAACCGTGATTCAGATCGTGGTGGGATGAACTAGTACGCTGGTTGGCAATGATCAACTGACAGTAAGTGCTTGTGTGCAGTTGTGGATTTGCCTCCGTCTAGGATTTGTGCTACGATGTTCAAGAATCTTGGAATGGAGGATATACTGAGCATATACATTAGAGGAATTGTGGCTGAGTTGAGAGCGCGTTGAGAGCCGAGTGTTGAGAGGGCGAAAGGCTGCGGGTGCGGGAACTGATATTGTAGTTTCTATGGCCATACTTTGGCAAACATGGAGAGTGAATAGTTCATTCTCTTCCTCTTTCAATTTGGGTTCCATTGATACCTAAATTGAAGATTATGGAGAATGATATTGTGAGATATGAGTGTTTTTATTTTTTTAGGGTTTGAGTGCATTTTGAGTGATTTTTCTTATACTAGACATATGGGTCGGGTTTTTTTTGTTCCCATCTCTTCCTTTTCCTACATTGGTTCTATTGGGACATAGTTGGAAAATTATGGAGATCTGAATAAAAAGTTATGAGTATTTCTAGATTTTAGGGTTTCCATAGTTAGCATTTTCCAATGTGAGGTGGTGTGTTAGGGGGGTTGTGGTTCTGCAGGTGGGAGGAGATACATGATGGAGTGTTGGGTTTCTTTATCGTTCCCTTTGTGCTAGTTATAGCTTGACTTTCTCTCATGGGACCGCCAAAAGCGGTGCGTGATACACCATGTCCGGTGTGTCATTGTCTCTTTACCTCGCAAGGGGTAAAGACCCACGTGGGAAAGATGCACAAAGATTATGATTGGACCACTTGGGATGCGCATGTGAGGAGGACGGTCACATCGACATCGGTTTTTGTCACTTCGGGGAACACGCAGATTACATCGACTCCTTCGTTGAGCATTTCGGGTATACCGTCGGGGTCATGGGAGTGGTTAGCTTCCCATGCAGGTTCGATTCTAGGGCTTTTTGAGACTAGATTTCCATGTCCACGTTTATTCCATAGACTTCCTCGGGCTCTGCATGACGAGGCTAGACGTGCTTTTCGCTTACCGCTCGATCGGTTGGTGCGCGATCCCATGGACGAGTTAGCATGATTTTTGTTTTTATTACTTCAGCGATGGTGTCTACGTTATACTAGAGGGGGACGTGCTGGACATAGAGAGGTGGCAGCTAGATTTCGGAGATTCCGAGTAGGGGATTGGGCTACATTGCAGGAGGAGTCTGTTCGGGCCACCTGAGTAGGGAGTCGGGTTCAGTCACATGATACTTCTGATTTGGCGCGATTGCGACGGTGTAGGATCTTGGGGCAGGCCGGGGAGTATAACAGGGCTGCATGGGCCCTTCATCCTTTGTCCATGGCTAGTCCTACTGAGGAGACGATTTCCTCTTTACGCCTTCTACATCCACCCATGGACGAGGAGATACCATTAGAGGTCTTGGAGTATTAGCCAGAGGAGCCATTATGTCTTGACAGATCATTATTTGCTCATTCTCTATGCACGCCCCCCACGTTTATCCTCTCGGGGTTTGTCAGGGATGGTATATGAGCATCTTCGAGATTGCTTTCAGGCGAACGATCCCTCTAGTGGTTTCACAGAGTTGTTCCATGTGGCTGCAGCTAGCTTGTAGAGGGAGATTCCGTTGTCGATTAGTCGGGCCTGGTGCTAGTAAACTTTTGCGATGGAGAAGGACACTAGTGGCATCAGACCGATTGCTATTGGAGAGGTCTTATTGCGATTTGTCAGCCGTACCGTTGTCTTGTAGCATCGCTCACACTTCCAGGAGCATTTTTGTCCACATCAGTTTGGAGTCGCCACACCATGAGGCTGTGAGGCAGTATCGTTGGACATTAGAGCACTTCTAGATGTCCATCCGGATTGGGTTGTCTTGCAGGTTGACGTTGAGAACGCTTTTAACAGTGTCTCGCGTGCATCCTTTTTTAGAGAGCTTAGAGAGGCTGGTGGACCCCTATCAAGCCTCATTCCTTTCGTACGATCTTTCTATGGTTCACATTCTTCTTTATTTTATCAGCATGGCTTTTCTGAGGAGGGAGTCACCGTTCTCCGATCCACCCCGGCACTCGGCAGGGGAGATCCTTTGGGGGGACCCTTATTTGCCATGGCTCATTACAGAGCTCTTGTGTCTACTGCTTTGGCCGTGCTCGGTTGTGTGTTCCCCTCCTTAGCGGATGATACACACATTGTTGGCCCTGTAGACAACATTAGGCATGCCTTTGATTACTTGACTACCGAGCTTCATCTTGTAGGCTTGAGAGTCAAGGTGTCAAAGTGCAAGGCTTGGTCTCCTTTGGGCATTCCGCCTCATCTTCAGCTTCCAGAGGAATGTATGATATCGACAGATGGCTTACATATTCAAGGAGTGCCAGTAGGGTCTGAGGATTTTGTTTCATGCTACCTTGACGTTGCATTGGCCGAGGATGTTTTGCATGTAGACGACCTTCCTCTACTAGGGGATCCGCAGGTGGCGTTTGGTATACTATCATCTAGTATTGCTCGTCGACCCACCTATCTTCTTCGCACTGTTCCTCCTTCACCTACATTCATATCACGTTTGACAGCCTTTGATAGGAGGATCATGGGCGTCTTTGGTGACATCATCGGACCAGGGACATTCGAGTGTGTGACTGGAGATTTGGCAAGGAGACAGACATCTTTGCCAATCTCGTGTGGAGGGGTAGGCTCATTATCGATGGAGGAGACGGCACTTGCGGCATTCTTGGCGAGTTGGGCACTCGTTGCACCTTTGTTATCTTCTCGATTTGTGATCGCAGATAGACCTATCTTGGAGATATATACGAGGGACGTCGATACGGGATCATTTCCATTATAGGTATTATTACGACATACGAGAGACGCTTTACCACGGGAGGTACGACATGAGTTCCCATCTTTTTCCTCTTTGGTTACCGATTGGACTATGGGTCTACAATCTATCTTGATGGACCGACAGTTTCAGGAGTCTCTACATTCACTCTTAGTGGATCCGGCCATTCCTCGTACTACTAGAGGCTCACGTCTCTTGCTTGCTCAAGCAAGGGTGCGGGGCTCGTGGATCTTGGCTCGACCATGCATCGGGGCTTTCCGACTCGCTTTTTGACTACTTTCTCCACAGCGATGAGGTTCCGTCTTGGCTTGGTCCATCCATCTACATCTTCATTACTCACATGTGAGTGTGGTATCACTTTAGATGCAGCAAGTGTTCATATGACTCGTTGTCCATTCGGAGGGCAGAGGATAGCTACCCATGATACCATTAGGGATGTGGTGTTTGCTATAGCGCGGGAGGATGGATACCTCACATGGAGAGAGCGTTGGTATGCCTTCTTGATCGACTAGGTTAGGACGGACACTGTACTTGGTTCGGGAGGACCCAGGTCCTTGTGGGCGATGTGGTGGTTACCGATCCTACTAGAGACACAGTTTCAGAGGGGTGATCACCCATCCTCCAGGATGGGCGGCGAGTGGAGCGGCAACGGCCCAAGGTCTCCAAGTATAGAGGTATGCAGAGAGGTCACCTCTTTATTCCTCTAGCTTTGGAGTTATATGGAGCTATGGACACCGACTTCGACATGTTCGTGAGAGAGTGCGCGAGAGCCTACCATACTAGGCGACATGGGGTATCACTCTCTTTAGCTTACTGTATAGCCTATTTTAGGCAACGTGTTTCCATTGCTCTAGAGAGAACACTAGCTGGTGCAATCCATAGGAGAGCAATCACGTTAGGTGATGCTTCTTCGGATGCTCTGTTGTTTGTAGACCTTTTGACTTGGATAGTTCAGATATCCTAGGTGCTGTAGGACATATTTCCCAGTGTGATACTATTGGGGCCTAGCCCCATGTTACCGGTTTGGTTCCATACTTGTACGATTTGATGGGGTCTTCCCATACTTTTTGTTATTATACTTCGTATTTCTGCCCCAGCGAGTTATAGTCTCCTGCACCTCTCACTTCATGTTCCCTTTAAGCAATTTCAGTCAGTAAGGGGATATGTTAAGGGTCACCTATCACCTTAGCCAGCCAGCATGGACAGGCAAAGGTGATAGAAACCGACCGTCAGGAATGCTAAGAGCCGAGAAGTTTTCATATGCCGTCGTTTGAATATGCGGTCACCCCAGTTTTCGTTGAAATGATAATGCCTAATGAAACAACTTCCATATCCACATATCCTCGATAACCGGCTCATTCTCTACTTAGACTCTGTAAACCGTCACTTGTTCTCTACACCTTTCCGTATTTGCAAGTTAACAAGCCGGAAGAAACTTTGAAAAAAATTATTTCTTCGATTTGTCGAACTTGAGTTCAGGTTAGTGCAGCGGAGGGTGGATAGCATGATAGGTGTTAATGAAGTTGGGTTCTACTTTTGTGGCCCTTGCCTCCATTTCCAAACGCCAGCAGAGTTCGCCCTATTCAGTAATTTTTTTGCAGATGGACAAGAGGTTGTGAAGTAGATGTTATCTGCGGACGATAAGAACTGTAATCGTGAACCAGGAACAGAGAGCATTGACCAAGGCGGAAGCTGTTTTATTTGCCAACCACAAGTGACATGAAATGCATCGGTTGTTGAAGTACCGTGAAGGTTAGAGAACGTACACATCAATGCAGAGCAACTTGAACCAAATCTTAAACGCGAAGACAAAGATCCGAGTCTGTTATTCAGTGGAGGTCACTGTCACTGGATTTGTTTCAACTCAGCTCTTCAGTAGTCTCACTTCTCTGGAAGTTGGGTCATAGGCTGAAATCCGTGTCCTGATAACCATATCGTACTGGAAGCGCAAAGAATTATGCATCCACTGGTTGCATAATTTCTTTGCGCCAGTGGGTGTTCGTTCCATCTTGTTGACATTCGAAATTCATTATTTTTCAGTGATCCTCTATGTAATAGTATCTTCGCAGGAAAAGTCCCTGCAAAACATCCAAAACTCAATGTCAGAAAATGTGGTTCATGGTCATCTAGAATCATCGGTGATTATTCTACAAACCGTACCTTATTCTCTTAGTGATGTAAGAAAACAGTTGTAACCTACACATGAGGTTTAGGGGGTTTTGGCGTAGGCTCCAAATTACCATAAGTTAAATAAAGAAAATCCGAAATCCAGTATTTAGCGATTGCAGGGGGTCATGTGCAATGTGAACAGGAAGTCGGACAGCACCCCTTTGCGGACAACGATGTGAATCGATGCGGAAGCTGCTGTCGAGCAGATATATCTAGAGGGGAGGGGCGAATAAACGAAGGACGAGAGTCAAAGGCTCGAGTATGTCGTGAGGGCGAATCGATTTAAACTCTCTTGTAAGTCTCTGTTGTCTTATTCATAGCGACGTAGGTCATTATGACAGCAAATTCAGAGACTTATGCGACGGGAACAGTCAATGTGTGAGCTTGTGGTTTAGGTCCTTTGTGATTGCCTGGCAATTTGGTCTCAAGCTTTGCTAAATCTAGGAAAGAGCTGTCCAGCTATAGAATTCATGGCCAGTAGAAGCTGTGACCTTGGTCTGTGGTCACCATCTTATCGAGAGGTCCGTGAAATCTACGCAAGAACAGAGCATTTGACCTTATAATATGTTACAAATGCATACCTTAATACAAGCACAGACCTTTCTTTGTCAGGAGTTCAATCTGTGGAGTATCAGGATCGAAAGCAGAAGGGTATGATTGTCCTTGAAGTCAATCCCTGAAGGGAATCTCAACTTTGTTATTCTGTCTGTACCGCTTCTCAGCGGAGTTATGGACTCTCTTAGTTCTTACTGTCGATCTCGAGTGTCAAATAACATTAGCCTTTGATGAATCCGTTATATCCATCGTTATCAAAGTACTGATAGAAGTTGATGTTTGATAAAATATAGGGGAATATACGAGCGGAAATTCGATAGAAAATGCACATAGCCTGGATGGATTTCACTAATTTCCTTTCTTCCCTAGAATCGAAACTTCAGTTCTGAGAGTCAATTTCGAGATCGTCACAAGTAACAGGTCGACAGGGTTTAGGAGATGGAAGAATCCTTAGAATCGCTTCGTTGATCGTCGAAGAGCTGCTGTCGTTCGTTTTTATCCATTCTATGCGAGTGTGCATCGTTGAATGGATGAATCTTGCATGTGTGGAAAGTTGATAGTGGTGGGTCTGCTGGTGCAGTGACCACCAATTGCTACACAACTATTAGCTGCACTCGATAACAGAGTAAGCAGAACATGACATGGCTCAAACACCAAGTAAGAGAAGGAATGTCAAAAGTTGAAGCATGACATCTGTGCTTGACTTCAATTCAGACTCAAGCGCAATTGCTAATGAGCTCCTTGGAGTCAGGAGATACCTATCTTGAGTACCTTGGTTCTTGCCGACTTCACGGTTAGCTTAGCTATTACTGAAAGTCTGAACCAAAAATCCGTTTCCATTATATTCAGAAAGGGGTGTGATGGAAGGCGGGACGGGCGTAAAGATGGCAGACGCGAAGGATGACGTTTTGGAGATAGTGGAGAGCCCTATAGACATGACGAAGTATGTGGATGCTGTACGTGATCCTGGAGCTGGAGCTATTTCCACCTTCATCGGAACTACAAGGGATACTTTTCAGAACAAAGAGGTGGTAGAATTGCAGTACGAGGCCTACAAACCTATGGCCATTTTGGAGCTGAAGAAAATTTGCACGTTGGCAAGAAATCAGTGGCCTTTGATAGGTATTGCTGTTGCCCATCGGCTTGGAACGGTTCCCATAGGGGAAGAGAGTGTATTTATTGCCGTGTCTTCAATGCATAGAAAAGACTCATTGGATGCGTGCCAGTTTCTTATTGATGAACTCAAAGCAAGAGTTCCCATCTGGAAAAAGGAAGTGTACTCAAGTGGGGAGGTTTGGAAGGAAAACGCAGAGTTTCTACAGCGGACCCAAGTTGGTGCCTAAAGTGTGGTTTCAGATGCATCAAGAATTTTTTTACTAGAAACATTCTTCCTAGTTGCTCTTCGAAAACCTTCAACGATATTCATACACAGTCATGTAAATACATCCTCCTTCTCTGTTTGGATGTCGTAGAACATTGCTCTGTCATGGAATGTGAATGTTATCAGGGCATTGTAGTCTTGCAACTCCACTTGTCTTCCAGATGATTTACTCCGTTTCCTGAAAGATCATATCTTTCCTCGTTGAGTGAGTAAGTTGGGCCGTCGTTCTGTGAGTTGGACGCACATATAAACACGTCTTACCCTGTGAAGATGAACACCCTTCTTCCTCCCTTCATTATCTAGGAACGGATTGTGAGTTCCTCTGGGAGACGGCATGATAGACTTCTGAACTGATGCCCCTATGGGTTCTCGGCTTTGAGCGTTGAGTACTCCGAACACTAGTGACTGATTTCTTCTTGTTAATTCTTTTAGCGAGAGTTCTCGGCATTGAAGCGGATTGGTGGCATGCCTTTAGGTTACGGTATGGTGATAGGCTGTTGTTATGAATTTGATCCTCACTCTCACTGGATTACTTTGATGCCGTGCAGACAGTTGCTAGGGATATTTTTCGATTCGAAGAAGAAAACCTTGCAAACTGCGAGTATAAGCTTGCCATGTGTTCGTTTCATGCCATAGCATTCGAGCTCTTCTGAATAAGTTCTGCAGGTGATTAGATCCTATGGCCCTTCAGTTTGAGAAGCCTACTAACTTTTTGTCTGCTGTTCTATGGAAAGTGTGTTTCAAATCATTCGCAGTGGGTACCCTTAATAGTGTCCAAATTTCTCTTTGAAGCCTTGGAGTCGCTCAGTGCACGCACATAGAATGAGTAGTATAATCTGTACATCACAATGCTACAAACATACTGACTAGGCACACACGTAAGAGAATGGTGAGAGAGCATTCACCCAACAGTATACAGCGATACGGAAGGCAGGCAGTCAGGTGGTAGCACTTCTCGCGGTGTCTTTCACATTTATGCATGGTCAAGACTGTCTTATAAAGTCGTCAATGGCACCGATAGTCCGTAAAATCAGGCTGTATCATTCCCAGTCAACACGTACAGGCTCTGAAGGATCATCTAAGTGTCCTTCTCGATGTCTGCTGTTTAGATTGTACGACTAACGCCCTCTAACCAAGACAACAAGTGTCTTAGTTCGTGGATCGTAGTTGTTCATGTACAGTTCTGCTGTCAAGGCAAACGAACGTTTAATCTGGTGGAAGTACAGAGAATTGCAATTGCTAAACTTCCAAAGGAGTTGGAAATGATCTCTTGAACTCGGGATTCCGCTGGCAGCTCGCTGAATTGGTAGTCAAAATTACATCGTTGTCTGATAACGTACCAAGACCCTGCGCAATTAGAGAGGGGAATATGTCACCGAGAAACATACCCTGCACTTATCTCATCCGTTTCTTCATCCATGGTGATGTAATGAACGAATACGTTTTGTTTACCCATATCAGATGAGTTATAAGTTCTTATCGAGGAAGGAATCAGTGCTGCAATGCATCTTCTAAACAATTCTCTTGAATCGAAGGCATGGGCTAGCACAGCTGCATGCATGCGAGCTCAGGACCTGAGGAGGAATCCCGATGACGTCTTCGCTACACTTGTCAATAAGACGGATGATGCAACCCAAGAACCTTGAATTGTACAGATCGTAATTTTTGTTTGATAAGCAGCTGTAGACGACCCTGTGAAGCCAACAAATACAGCCCATCGGTTGAGAGGACGAAAAGACATAATGGCACTCCATGCATCAATCAATGCGTTACTTTACGTTTATCATGTACGATTTTCCGTGGAAACTATTGCTTGTAAATGCTTGACATGTTTTCTGTTGAAGTATGACCAAATATTTTTTTGCACCATCTCCTGTAGACTAACCTTATATCTAGCATCAGTTGAATTTGGAATTGTGACTTTCAGAATGGTCAACTTCAATATATATACATATTTATATTTATAAATACCATGGTGTACAGTTTCTCTTCATTGTGATGGGGAGTCTGATTGTGTCAAATGGCCTATCCTAAACTTTACTCTAGTCATGTTTTGGTGTTTAGGGTTTATGAAATGAGAGAGGGCCCTAACGCTTTTCCCGAAAGTGCCAGCAAAGTCTTTTAGAGTCAGCGATTGAACACAAACGATCAAGAGGATGGACCCCTTTTTCCTTCATATAAATTATGCTACAAGCAATAGTAAACACTTGAACTGGATAATTTTCTACATTCACATTAGCATCGTGTTGTTGAAAGAAGCAGTCCAACACACGATCATTCGATGCAATATTTCTCGATGTAAAGGTGTTACATAGAGTTTCTGAATATGTTCTTTCCCTCATTTTTTACCCTTCCTCCTGACTATACATATGGTTACATCAGTGATTGAATTTTATCAATTGTCATTTCCAGCTTCTGAAGGAGCTGGAAACGACAAATGAAACTCATATGAATTACATCAGTGATAACTAATTGACATAGATGTAGGAGCAAACAAGAAAATCTTGGATATTTCCTACGTGACAACAATGTATGACTATTCATGGACATGTATTGGCTTAACATTAGTTAAGCCAATACAAGTATTAGTTATGACTTGGGATCATCATGTTCATCTACCAGTAACTCGGCTGGAGGTTTTGTAGGAGATGAGGTCATAAAAGAACTAAATACGAAATTCCTATGGTTACGTAGTAATCCTCAAAATGCATAGTACATAGAAAGTCAATTGGATAAGAATATATGGGTTTGCAGAGAGTTAATCTTTTGTATATTTTCAACATTCATGTAACTATAGTTGTCATTGCCTTTAGCACTCCAGAAATTTTCATTAACATACATGTGTCTAAAACAATGCATTATTTTTTAAAAGATTATATGTTTTTGTGTTGTAATTGAGTCTAATATGTGAAAGATAAATGATTTATAAATCCGCAAAAATTTAACATTTGGCTAAAGATTTTATTTCAAATTTTTTGACAGAATTATTTTTTCATCAATTTTAATAAGCTAAAATTTGATCTCAAAATTTTTTTTACAGAAAATTATGTCATTTTGAATATTTTATCAAAAGTAGATCCAAATTTTTTGAAAGAAATGTAGATTAAAAACTTTAGAATTTCAAAATTGAGTCCAAGAGGTATCAAGTCTAAGTGCATACATTTTGAAATGATAGCAAGGAGTGAGTTTGAGTGCTGAAATTATAAGATTTTAGAGTTTCAAAATTGAATTTAAGAAGTTCCATGAGTATCAAGCCTAAGTCAAGAAATTTTGAATACAATGTATAGAATGGATTGAAGGTTTATGAAGTTTCAAAATTGAATTCTAGGAGCTTCAGCAATATGTTGGATTTACTCTTACATGTTGGTTAACTTTAGTTAGGCTACTACTCTAGTTAGATGCTAACTATGGTTAGTTGGCACTACTATATAAGAGGGTGTGTGGAAGCTCTGTGTGACACACTAAAGCTCATTCTTACAAACCAATTTGGGAGAACAAGAGAGAGAGCTTAAGATCAATAAAGCTATTTGTATGTTCTAGTGGACGTAGTCTTAAGGAGGTGAACCACATATCTCTTGTGTCTACTACCTTGGTGCATGTGTGACTCATTGTTTTCCATTTCGGACCAACATTTGGTATCAAAGCAAGGAGTGATCAGGAGTCATCCCTCTCCTAAGGGTTGAGTGTTGACTCTCGATTACATGAAGAGCAGCAAGACGAGCATAGTGAGAAGTGAAGGTAGTTTTGTTCGTGGGGATAGGAAAGATAACTTGATGGATTTATCTTGCATGTGATCATGAGTTCACAACGCTGTGGTGGTGGATTTGATGAAATTGGCGTGGCACTGCTTACATCAAGGTACAAAATCGCGGTGAAGGAGAGGACATGCCAGAGGGGACTTTTAGAAGGAAGCAAGGAAATTAGAGGATCTTACTTTAATTTCCAAAAAAATTCTAATTTGAGGAAATACTAGTTGCTTTTGACGTGCTTGAGGAAGAGGAATGCCATGCTGTACATCACAGTGGAGATCTAAGTAGAATATTGAAGAGGTTTTTTTCTCAATCTCATCAGGCTAAGATCGGTTTGAATTTGATAGACGATTGAGGGAGGATATGTCACGATTGACTACTCATGTTTTTTGAGGAGGAGAAGGGGAGTCCAATTGTGAAGGAAAGTGAAATGTGTTACCGACGATAAACGCTTGGAGTGGAGCTGGATGATGTCGATGAACAAAAATACAGTGATCATCTGTTCTAGCTCATGTTTTGCTAGTGATTGAATTTAAACCTTTCAAGACATGTATACTTTACGTAGAAATAATAACAATAGTTATTAAGATTTGATATGGTTTTATATCTACATCCACATGTAATCAAGCAATTGGGTGATTATGTGCACTGCATTACTCTCTTTCAGGAGCTCCAATAGAAGTACCATTAGAAGTAGTTGTCAAATTGACTCTACATGTCCTTGAAGCTAATGAGCTTCAAGATAAAGGACAATGTGACCAAGATACAAGATAATATTGACGTGTTCAATGATCTTGCTGTGGATTTATAGACTCTTGGTGAGGACTTGAATGATGAGAGGAAGGCTCTCCACCTATTGAGTTCTCTTACTACGTCCTATTAGTTTTTGTCACGAGTATTACTATATCGTGATAGGAAGACCATCACCTACAATGAGGTGGTAAGTGTTATGCTGACAGACGATCTTTAGCAAAAGATTATGTTATTCTCAACTATCAATTTCTTTAGAAAATGCGTTCAGCGTGAATCGTGAAAGGCCTCAAAAGTGGACAAATGGTGGGAAGAAGAGATTTAAGACTAGATCTAGATCTAGAAGAAATCCCAAGACCAAAAGTCTTTATTCTGTTGGAAGTGTGGCAAAGCTGACCACCTCAAGAGAAATTATTGTGGCAAAGCAGGTGGGTATTCTTTAGCCAATGTGGCAAACAAAAACAAGGAAGAAGATGAGAAGGACTTGCTTGATGACGACTATGCTCTATGAAGCCAACGGTCTACCCTATGCATTTCATTTTGTAAGGAAATGTGATGAATGGATTCTACATTGTGCTTGTTCATACCATATGTGTTACATGAGAGAGTTTTTCAGTTCTTACTTGATATCAAATGGTTCAGTTTTGATGGTGAATTATCACCTATGTTGGATTGTGGGTATTGGATCTGTTAAGATTCACATGTTTGATAGTATTGTGTGCACATTGACTTATGTCAAGGATATCCCTCATAGAAAGAACTTGATATCTTTTGGCATGTTAGACACAAATGGTCATCAATAAGAAGTAGTTGATGGTGTACTTCGAGTCATGGCTAGAGGAAAAGTCGTCTTGAAGGAAAATAGGCATAAGAATCTATATGTACTAGAGGGCAATACTATTTGTGGAGAAGCTCATGTTTCTAGATCTTAGGATGAGATTAACTACTTGTGGCTTTTACAACTAGGTCACATTAGTGAGAAAATCATGTCCGTTCTTCACAAGAAAGGCTTAGTTTCTACACTACGGTGTCGTAGAGGACAATTCTTTGCTCTGAGAACGCCTGAGCGCCTGGCTGTAGAAGAACTCTCTAGAACCTTGTATGAGTTGACAATCTCTTCTTCCCCTCCTCAGCACTCCACATTTGAGTTCCTTATAACCGGTAAAACTTCAGCGGGAGAAAAATATGATATCCAATGATTGGACATATAACTCTCCATTAAACTTTATAGAAAATTACTCCACAACCCTTTCAATCACTTAGAAAAGTTTCAGATGTTTTGCTCCTCTAGATCTCTCAACACAATTGTTGATTTATCCACTGTATCACAAGGCGATATGCAGACCCCTATGTACAAAACCCATCACAAATCCCAATTTACCACTCCGATTGCTCTCAAATTTCATAAAAAAGTTACTCATCATCCGAACTTCAACTCTAGAAAGTTTTATTTACAGAACTTTCTGGTATCAAAAGATATGATCGATGTACTATGTTTGTGATAGTCAGTGCAATCCTGCAACTCTGATTGCTTACACAAACTTCAACCTATCACTCCGTACTCAAAACTCATCCAATCGAGTCAAAACTTCAATCAAAACACTAGACCAAGTCGTAAACTGTATCTCTGTCTACTCAGATCTTCCAAACCCTCGTAAAATTCTCAGAAACACTCCAAATACACTCAAAGGTCTAAATTTCTCTATCTAACTTTGAATCACCGTTTTAGAATGACAAATCCTTCAAATCCATCCATTCTTGAATTCACATTGTAGCTCGTCTCGTCAGCTTTCCAATGTTATCCTCTGATTTTAGAATGTTCCCCTAGAAAGTCTCCAAAATCTCTAAAAACCTCGAAAAGTTACCCTAGTGCCCTCATTGGTCAAAACTCCTAGACCAATGGGAATGGCATATGCTATTTTGACCTCTAGTGTGGCCAAATTAGCTCCATTGAAACTTAGAGCTTTACAACTATCCTAAACACTCTACTTAGACATCCTATACACAATATGAGTTGTCACTAATAAGAGTTAAAATGACAACTTGAAACCAGCTAAGTATATCCAAAAGCGAACACGATGAAGACACCGGATGTTGATCACAAATGGACTCGACAATGGTACATCTTGAGGATCATGTTGTCCCGTATCCACGTCTTACATCGACTCCACTTCAATCAGATAAGCTCCTTAGTCAGCAAGGTGATGTGTCTAGATCTCCCTAGCTCTTTTACGATTTTACAATGCCATACGTTAACCTAACTAAAAGTATCGTCATGACAACAACTCTGAAGATGACACATGTCATCATCTTCTCATAGTTGCCGCATCACAACACGACAATGGTCTAGTAGTTAAGAATTCTGTGAGCATTGTGTACTAGGGAAGTAGCATTTGACTACTTTTGGCATTGGAACTCATAGTTCCAAGGAGATGTTCAAATATATACATAGTGATATGTGGGGGCCATCCCCTACTCCCTCACATTCTGGAAAGTTGTACTATGTATCTTTCATCATTAATTATTATAGATTTGTATGGATTTGTTTCATACATCAGAAGTATGAGGTCTTTGTCACTTTCAAGAAGTGAAAAGCCCAAGTTGAGACTTAGACCGGTAAGAAAGTGAGATTTCTACGATCAGATAATGGCGGAGAATACACTTCTGAAGAATTTGAGATGTATTGTCAACAAGAGAGGATAACTCCCCATCTCACTATGATATATACTCCACATTAGAATGATGTTACTAAGCGGCTCAATCGAACACTATTGGAGTAGACGAGAAGTATGTTTAGCCAATCAAGTTTGTCACATATGTTTTGGGCTGAAACGGTCAACACTACGGCTTATTTGATAAACCTTTCTCCTTCTAGTGTGATTAATTACATGACGTCGTTTGAGAAGAGGTACGGACGGTCAGCTGATTACCGTCGATTGGTAGTCTTTGGATGTAATGCATATCCTCTCACACCCAAGCAAAATAGATCTAAGCAGGATTTTACTTCCAAAAAATGTGTTTTTTTTATATTAGAGTGGTGTGAAGGGTTATAGGTTGAAGGATCCTTTCATCTGTAAGTTGATTGTTAGTAGAGATGTTTCATTCAATGAATCCAGATCATCAAACGAGGGGAAGAAAGCTCAGGCTCCTCATATTGACAAGGGAAAATCTACTCTTAATATTGTTGAAGGGGAGATTAATCATGATGGGTTTCATGATGAGGCACAAGGAGGTGCTCCCATAGAGGAGCAAGTTTCTCAATTTGAGGAAATACAAGAGCATGATGAGACTGATGAATCTCAATACATACCAGCACATGAAGATCAAGCTTAGTCATCAACTAGGAGGACGTCTTGACGCTCTATTTGTGCTTCTTAACAATTTGGCCAATGAGCTGATTCAACTTAATTAGGAGATGAGAATATCTCTCCTGATGATGACAATGGTGGCTTTGATCTTGGAAGAAGGGGAACCTTCTTCATACAATGAGGCTCAAGCTATATGGACAAGCTAGAGTGGGATGCAGCGATGTAGAGGGAGATGCAATCATTGATTGACAACAAGACTTGGGAGTTAGTCAAGCTTCCCAAGAGTCAACAACTGGTGGACAATAAGTGGGTCTACAAACTGAAGAATAGCTCCATTGACGGAGTGAAGAAGATCTACAAGACCAAGTTGGTGACCAAGGGATTCACACAAGAAAAAGATGTGGATTACAATGAGGTATATTTCCTAGCTGCTAAGTATGTCTCTATTCTCTTATTGTGTGTATTTGTGGCTTTGTTTGGTCTTATTTTAGATCAAATGGATATTGTCACTATTTTCCTCTATGGCAACTTGGATGAGGTGATCTCCATGAGACAGCCTATGGGTTTTGTGAAGAAAAGCCAAGAAGATATGGTCTACAAGTTGCTAAAATCCTTGTATGGATTGAAGCAAGTCCCTAGACAATGGAACAAACAGTTTGACGATTTCATGAGGACACAAGGATTTAAACGGAGTGTGTTTGATCCTTGTGTAAATATGAAAAAGGTGAGTAATGAAGTCTTTGGCTTCATTATTCTTGTACTCTATGTGGATGACATGCTCATTGCAGCAAGGGACAGATCTAATGTTGATAAGCTCAAAGCTCTCTTGAGTTCTGAGTTTAGAATGAAAGATCTTGGGACATCGAGGAGGATTTTGGGGATGGAGATCCAAAGGGACTTGGAGGATGTGAAGCTATGGTTAACTCAAGGGAAGTATGCTAGCAAGGTACTTGCAAGATTTTAACATAGAGAACTGCAAGGCAGTGAGTATTCTTTTAGCTCCTCACTTCAAGCTCTCATCAGCCCTTTGTTCAACAAACGCTGTGAAGAAAGGTTTGATGACCAAGGTACCCTACAACAAAGCAATGGGAAGTCTCATATTTTTGATGATTTGCACTATGCCTGACATTGCTCTAGCTATGGGCAAGACTAGGAGATACATGTCAAATCCAAGAAAGATACATTGGGAAGTTGTGAAGTGGATTCTAAGATATCTCAAGGGTACATTGGATTTTGGTCTTGTGTTTGATGCTAAATCATATATTGCCAAATCAGTAACTGGGTATGTGTTCACACTTGGATGTGAATGTATATGTTTAAGATCTACATTGCAGAAATGCATAACTCAGTCTAGCACAGAAGCTGAGTATGTAGTGGCAGCGGAAGCAACAAAAGAAATAATTTGATTGGATAGGTTTGTCACACATATGTGATTGGCACATGACATTGTGAATCTTCATTGTGACAGTCAGAGTCCTTTACATATAGTTGTAAATCATGTGATGGACAATAGAGTGAAACACATCGACATTAGATACTATTTTCTCAGGCAGGCTGTATTTGACAAAATGATTGAGCTAGTTAAGATTGACGGAAAATTCAATCCTGCAGATGTGTTTATCAAAGTGATTCATTTGGAAAGTTTTTTGTGACATCGTGCCAAATTACACGTGTTGCATATGGGCACAAGTAGAGTGGACTAGCAATTATGTTATCTCTATATATAATTTTACTCTATCCTGTTAAAGCTAGAGCTTAGTTCTAGTTAACTCTAGGACTTCCGGAAACACACAAGAGCTCATTCTTACAAAGCAATTTGAGAGAACAATAGAGAGAGCTTAAGATCAATAAAGCGATTTGTGTGTTTCCATGGATGTAGCCTTAAGGAGATGAACCACGTATCTCTTGTGTTGACTACTTTGGTGCGTATGTTACTCATTATTTGCCGTCTCGGACCAACACAATAATCACAAGTAGTTTGTGAAGTTTTCTAAATTTTTTCATTTTAGAAATCTCTATTGAGAAATCAAATCTGTTTCAAGGAATGAAATATTCCTGAAACTTTTCTTTCCATTGCTCCTTCTAAATCATCTTAAAACTCTTTTCGCTCATTTGGTAATCAAATCATATTTGGTAATCAAATATGAGTTAAAAATACATCGAATTTTTTATTGAAAACTAGTAAGAAATATTGCAAAAATATGACTTCCATTTTGATTTTTTCACAAATATTCCCGATACTACTTTGAGCATTTATCTCGAATATGGAGAGTGTACAAGTTACATATTCATCAACTTTCTCATACATTTATATTCAATCAATATCAAATTGAATCTAGGCATAATCATCATTCACCAATATGTTTGCAAAGGGTGTTGCATAATCTCCAGATTTTCTTGATCTTGGTCCACCCTTTACTTAGCCATGTTTAGTAATCCTACCTTTACTTACGACGCTTACTCATCATACCCAGGTCATGGAACCGGATGAGTAGAGTGGGTGGTTGTCTGGTCATGTTTTGTATATTTTGTGACGAGTTGATCCATGTTATTCCAACACAAGGACCATGATTCTAATTATCCATGAATTCTCCCTTCGCAGTTGCAAGTCCCCTAAATTAAATGTGTTAAATGTCCGCGTCCGGACTCCAGACTGCTGCTTCGGATTCCACTTCCGTCCGGATACCCCAAATGGATCCGTTCGCCTAAGTTCCAACTGGAGGTGAGTAGATGCGCGATTAGGGTTTCAACTCGCACGTTACACTGTCTATAATATTGAGCTTGCGTGCAGGTCTCTCGAACCTCGTGTGGTGTCCACGGTTTGTTCTGGACGCCTCTAGGTGTGGACTCGCAAAGCAACGCTTCCGTGGTGTCAACGCATTGGGCATTGGAATTATTAATGGCTATGTCAAGTACCGGGCCGCGATTTCGCCTGTCCTTTCATTCTCGCATTCTAGGAATGGCGATGTGTTAATTGCTAAGCCCATGGACGCTCGATACTAAGGAAGGTACTTGGGATTTGTCAACGGTCTCAGGGGTCGACTGAATCCAGTGATCGCAGAGCTCGTAGTAGTACTACATTAGTTCTTCCTATCTGGTGGACTAGAAGTACATCCGATCTTCTGTGCAGTGAAAATAGAATATCTCTTAGCCTTCTTTTTGGGTCGCCTGTTAGCCCACCACTTTGGTAGTAGCTGTGCAGATTAGGTCGTCTTGCAATTCCGCGGCTTCAGATTCAGTCTGCTTATGTTTAGTCCAGTAGTACCGAGAGTCTATAGTGGGAGGAAATGCTTGGAGATATTCCCCTCACAAGTTTGTTCTCGGAAAGCAACTCAAGTGGGTCGAAGCAGGTTTGGTGGTTTTTGCACTTCACCTGGTGCCTGCCTGATACATTTCACCTTCACCACTGGAAGTTACTCCATAGTTTGGAATGAGTGACACATGATTGTGATATTAGGCGGCTGGTTTGTTGTCTCGTTATATCACACTCCTGACGATGCTTTGCAAGTGTTATCCTTTTTGGTCTATGCCGAGAAAACTGTTGTGGACCTGCCTCGTGTTGTTTCGATAGATTTATTCTTAAACCTCACTCCTCAGCTCTCCACTTTTCTGAGCTTCGTATCTCGTGGGTGATTATGCTGAGTTCGAAAAATATCAGCGATTTTGAGTTGGTCAATCATGTTCTGTAAGACTAGCGTGGCGGCGCTAACGCGGTAGATACGCTGTCCCTGGTCAGGAGATCTAACTGCCGAGGAAAGAGAGGCGTGTACTAGAACTGCAACCTTGTGTCTCGGTTGGCTAAGCCCCTGTTGGATGGGTCTCACTCCAGTTTCGAGAAATATTAGAGAATGTCCAAGACTCCAAGTCTCCAGTACAAAACTGTCTAGACGATCCACGACCGTGTTAGTTATACAGCTCCAAGGTCCCTCTTTACTGTGTTACTCATGTAGGACCTCGCCTAAACATCATCAATTTCTTAAAGGTACAATTTCACCTACACCGGCGAAGTTACATCTGTAATCGGTTTAGTGATGCTTCATACTGTAATAAACAGGTATCAATCTGCAAAGTGAAGAGTTTGGTAGGACAGCATCACCAGTTTTCCAAGAATCTCAAGTCAATCTACTGCGTTTGGACAGACAATTTGTGAGATAGGCAAGACAGATGTAGAATGAATCGTTAAAACTTGAACACCTCGTTATAACATATGTTTCATTCTTATGACAAAAGGGCTTTCCCCGACGAGGTCAAAATACAAGATTATTTCTCATTTCTCTAATATAAAAGCATCCTCAGAGATTAATGTTGATGATATTTTACCAAGGATTTGAAGACGATACTCATTACATCTGAACAACGTCACATGCTATAAACGGCCAGGTTTCATGGTCCAATTAATTTGTTCGTCATGAAAGCAAGGTGCCCCTCAGCATGTAGTACATCTCCAAATCTCTTAGTACAGTACAGACAAAGTTGTGAAATGCCTGTGATTATAGTCGACTTGATCAGAATGATACTCTTGATCAAAATGAGTTGATCAGAATTATTTGAGAAGTAGGGTCCTCTTTCCATAATTTTCAAATGTTCCTCTTGACAAAGGATTCGAAGGGGTAGACTTTCGTTTAGAGATCGAGCATCGGAAAGCAATGCCATGTAATGCGGTTCAATAATGTACAAAATATTGATTGCGCGCACATGCAGATGGTCAGCATTGAAATTTCGTGTCTCATACTATACTATGTCATCGGATCGTCAAGCAATTCCGCTCGCTTATACTTCAGCTACATGTAAACATGTTCTGCCGACATAGTATACAGAAACTTAAGTTTCGTTCGTATAATCGCTTATCACATTGAAGTGCAAGTTTAGGTGCAAGTTGAAAGAATCTCGCCATTATTTTCTCAAGCAATATTGACATGTAATATATTTTCTTCCAAAATCGAAGGAAGACAAGCTCTTCAACGCATGACGCGAAACAGCGTCAACGACTATACAAGATGCGGGACTTGGCGCACAAGCTGTAAATAATCACAAAAGGTCGAGGCTACAGCAGGCGATCTTGCTTCAAACAGAACGAACACGCGAACAGACACAAACACAGATGTATATACATGTATTCGCGCAATGACCCTTGGCAAGAGTTTGTGAGAGCTGAGTACTACCATGAAGTGGACAACAGCCCAGTCAGGCTTCAAGACCTCGAATTTGAAGCCATGGGGAAGGTGGTGGTCATGTCTTTCCAATGCACCGTGTTCGGTGATTTTGGCCTGGAAATTATTACTGCGCCGCAAGCAGCTGAAACTGCCACCTGGTCCGCCATGCTGGTCCATTGTTGAAGTCTGTTCTACGTTGACCCCAAGGAGCCACCTCAAATTGTATTCACTGACATGGCCAAAAACTATGGTCCAATTGTGAGCTTGAGGTTCGGGTGCACGCATGTTGTGGTCGTGTCGAGCTACGAAATGGGCATATATATGGAAGAGATATGCATAGGCTGACATTTTTAGAAGAGATCTATAATGGTATATAAATGTACATGCTTTAACTTTTTTCCCATACTTGTGAATTTTGTACTTTGAATTGATTAGAGTATTTTTATCACATAAGATTTATAATGAGAGAAACTAAACCATCAATATGACTACATTTACTTACTTTAAAAAATGATGTAATATAGTTCAATGGTCGAATATACAATGGGTTCACTGATAGAGGGGGGAGTTTATAGTATGTATCGACGAGTGTTTGGTACCTATAGTGCAGGTGAAAGTAACATGTAGTTCTCGATACCTATAGTCCAGGTGGAAGTCACATGTAGTTCTCGGTACCTATGGTGTTACTTTCAACTACAGAGCTGGAAGTATTACATAGTTCACATGTAGTTCCGGGTACCTATGTGTCAGGTGGACTTGCCACAAATGCTGGACCGTCGGCTCCCAATCGACTTCCAAAGGCTGGATCGCAGAGCTGCACAACGTCAATCACCTGTAGAGAGAGCTTCCAGAGCGCCACTGGCCAAACGTCGAGAAGAGATCAACTCCACTCTGGATCCCTTTTGCCTCAGCTTCCGTGGCTGACTTACTTGGCATGGTCGTGAGGGAGAAAGTTGACTCATGAAGCCATGGTCTTCCTCATCTTTGGAAGCGCTGTACTGTCTATACCTTTCTGATCATCAAGAACTTCATGCAAGAATACGAGCGAGCGAGCAGACCAGAACGTTATTCTGAGGTCATTTGCAGGGTCGCAGATATTACCAGAGGTTAATCTTGGGGGCCATTTTTGCTGTTTCAGTGACAGTGTGACGTCAGTTGGCTGCGCTTGTATTCCTGCCGGTCGATGCCACTAGAGGGTGCCGAGTACGTCGTTAGGAATGCCTCGTTAATCGTTCGCGTGGCACAAGCTGAAGGGTCGTGACGGATGTAATATGTTCGTTGCAGGACTTGTTCATAGCTGGGAGTGAGACTATAGCTGTGAGCCTGGAGTGGGCGATGGCAAATCTTCTGCGCGACTCGGGCTGCATCACGCAGGATGTGCAACGAGAGCTGGACTCCGTGGTGGGCAAGGAGCGGCTGGTGATCATGTCCGACATACCGAGCCTCCTTCTGGTGCAGCACATTGTGATGGAATCCTTCCGGCTTCGGCTGCTGCGCCTTTGAGTCTTCCGCATTCCAACATCAAAGCGTGCAAGCTGGCCGGTTACGACATCCCGCAGAGCAGCACGGTGTTCGTGAACCTTTGGGCCATCGGGCGTGACCCAGCGATTTTTGACAACGCAGACGAGTTTTCTCCCGATCGATACAAGGATATGCTTCACTGCTCGGAACCGGCGTGGAGTCCTTGGTCCCTTTTGGCATCGGCAGGAGAGGCTGCCCAGGTCGAGCAATCGTAGAGGGCTTCTTCTGGCTCATTCTGGCTCGACTTCTTCATTCTTTCCACTGGACCCTTCCTCCGCAGACTTGATCATGGAACACAATCGTGCTCGGAACCGTTCCACGGCGAGTCGAGCATCTGAAAGTGGAGGCTGTGCCTCGCTTGCCTCTCCACCTGTATCAGTCACCTGCCTGAGGTTTTAGCAGCAAGCAACTCCACATTCAATCTAGGGAGTCTTCTTGCATTGTAAATTTTGAGCTCAGGGCGAAGAGTGACAGTCTTGGACCTGAGCTCGTTGGGATCTCGAAGGTACTCTGTTATTAGCCGTACCATGATTATTAATATGAAACCGTACCTGATTTGCTTCTGTACACACGTCTATGATAGTAAATATATTATAGCACGTGCCCTATATTGTGATGAACCAATAAGCTGACAGTGTAAAAGCTACCGTAGGTGAAATAACCGAGCCATCTATCTGTACTTCATTGACTATGGACACTGAATGTCGGTTCGACCATTATCATTACCAATACGCTCCTGCGTATCGGTAATGATAATGGATTCGTCAAATATCTGGCGAGCTTTAGACAATGCTGTCAATAGGCATCGAAGCGGATGACTTCCTCGCTTTTCATATTCGTACAAGGGTAAATGTAGGCCAAGACTTGCACGCCGGGTAGTGATCGAGGTGATGCGATATGATGATTCCACACCATATCTTAAGTCAGTGTTACTGCAGTGGCACTGCAGTTATTTCTCCCAGCAATCTGATGTCATCCTTAAGTCCGGCTGGCAAATCTTTAGTTACTGTATGGCTGACACTTTCATTACAAGTTTTCAGAACACGGAACTAAACTTCGACAATGTCATATTGGGAAAGTTTTGTCACTCTTCGAGTTACCACAGTCTTAGATCATAACGTCGGACTTCCAATTAGTACTCAATCTGGAATGGACGTTTGTTTCAGAACCTAGGTTAGAGGAACGAAGCTCTAGAACCATTGAAGCTAAGTTTGGGATCATATTATGCGTCCACCACCTTGAACTAAAATCTGGGGCATGTATAGAAACGTCATAAAATTCTTACCGTTAAGAAGCTTTACTCCGGATATCCTCTGTGTTTCCTAGCTCGGAGTCCGTCTTGTCTTGTCTCAACTGTTCGTGTACAAATGGACGAAGGTTGCGTATGACAAGCACCTGGCCAAGGAAAGTGTACTGGATTCAACTGTAGAGATAAATCTGCAGTTGCATTTCCATGAAAGCCCAGCCGGCACCATATGGATCATTTCGTTCCCGCTAAAGATTGGACGAAGACTTTCAACAGAAATGGCGATTTGAGAGAACAGTTGTCCAAGTGTGTGAAGTTTAGAGTACGTCCACGGGGCCAAAAGATCGTGTCATTAATCAGAACGACGTCTAGGCCGTGCTGCAAAATATCTACTACATCATCTACATGTACACACCACTGCACACGTTAGAGCATTTATAAGGATCTCAAGAACCGTGAGCTGCTCTCCGGATGCCATAGATTCTTCATACGGTACTCTTTGTACTCTCTGTCTCGGCGATAAGCGGAATTTCTCATCATTTCTGACGATTGATGCCTGAAGGGCAGACTTGACTCATATATGGCCTGCCCAAAACCAGTCGTAAACGGACGGTGCAATTCAACACTTATTCATCAGCGGTTAGCAAGATATGGTATGGAGTTCATAATTTGCTCATTCGATACGAATCGATTAATCGATTCATACACCATATGTGAACTGCTAAGTGGATCCATAATAGCTGGCCGAATTTGCAAGACGTTAGGTCGGACAGCAGCGACCGACATGAACGATTAAAACAAATCTGCCGATTTTCATAGTGAATGCAACTCAGAAGGGAGTAAAACAGCCTGAGCATCGATGCCTTTTATTAATCAGCCGTAATTTTGACATTTGGCTTGAAACCTATGCGGAATTTACAGGTTCGGAGAGAAAAGACTCCGATATCTGCCTGCGTAATGATTGTCGTGACCTGTGGATTATATTTATTTTTCATCTTTGCTTCATCCACGATCAATCTAGTGCACCAAACGAGCACGGCGCAGCAGATCCTTATTTCAACTGCAAGTTTCTTGGTCTAACATAAATCTATATTAAACAATGCACTATTTCGGCTCACAATTCGTTGATAAGTTTGGAGAGCAAACCCGGTGATGAATGTATGTGCCACACGATGGAATTTGCAATTGCTAGAACATGTATGATGTGCAAGGATTCTGATAATATCTGTGATATTATCAGAATGAGTTATTATCAGTGAGTGTGCGCGCTAGGCAATAAATCTTCAGAGATAAAAAAATTTCTACGAGAAATAATGACGAATTCCAGACTCTGAACGTCTCCCTTGACAACCAGCGGTAATCTGGACATGTTGCACAAAGGGTTCTGGGTGTTTATGTTTATACCGGCAATACATGGACTGTCTGTCACATCCGGAGTCTCAGCTTTCAAACAATGAAAGAAAATCGAGGCACTCGGTCAATGGACAATCAAGAGCTTAAAGCGTACTGAAATGTTCTGGACCAGTAGCCATCAGATGTGCTGTGAATCTTTCTCCTTCAACGTACTGTTATGGCCGCACACCTTTTCTAATCAATCAACATTGTTATTCTCCAAGAAACTTTGTACGTGGTAAAAGGTCTCCAAATGTTCTCATGAACTCCTTGCACGTCTACATGATACACAAGCATTGAACATTTGTTTCTCAGACTGTGGAGCTCACATCTCTTAGACTACATAAAGGGCTGCAAGCTGCTGCAAATGCATCCATCATCGGCAGCTTCGATCTCAGTAGAGTCTCCTGTTCTGAGCTAAGCTTGGCGTCTGCACCGGTTTCAGATCGCGTCCTGTCGTTTCACTCGTTTGCCCAGCAGTTCGCCAAGATGATCAGGAAGACCACCCGTAACCTCTCCTTGATGGCTGCCTTCGCTGCGACGATTGCCATTTTCAGCTCCGTCGCCGCTGCTAAAGTTTACGAATGCGATTACGTCAACGAGTGTGGTCTGGATGTTCATGTGGAGGTATCACAGCCCTACAAAAGCAAATATGGGTACAAGGGAGTCGACGGATTTTACCTGCATGACAATGCTTCCAAGCTAGTTTCTTACACTCTGGAGAAGCTCTTGTATCCTTTTGATCTTGGTGGGATATTCTGGGATGTCAAAGCCATTGTTAACGGTGAAGAGCTTGTGGCTAAATGCTACTTGCCTCTGGATGCCAAAGTGCTGATCACCAAAGGAAATGGTCGTGTTTGCGCCGAGGTTTATGTTTACCGCAAGATCTTACACAAGTATATCATCAGTTCTGTGGTGTACTTGCACTAGAAGTGCTACCAGTTCCAGCAGTGCTTTCAGGATATAGAAGTGTCTGAACTCTTGAGTTCACAACTCAGCAGTTCTCAACGTGTTAGGTCATACACTTGTTAAAGTCTCTAAAGAAACGGAACCTTCGATTATGGGCCAAAGCATATTAAGTGCAAAATAATAAAGCTCAGAAAACACTAACTGTCTGAAGATTATTCTCTACATAAAAGTCTTTTGTTTTGCCCAAGTTATGATTAGACTTAGGAGTCACCGTCAAATGCAATAAATGAAATCAACAACTAATATGTGATGATAATGAAGTGGTCAATATAATTCTCTCATGTGGAGAAATCAGCCTCTTGACGATGTGTGAATAATCTAGATACTACCGTTGATATCTAAATGTACACAACTTGTCGTGGTTATATGCCAACACCTCTTCTTCACGAGAGCTTACGAACTACATGCAAAGAAACTCATTGTGTAAAAAAATAGCATTCGAGGTATAAATTATGCCTATAACCTCTTCCTTCCAACTATCTTGGAGACCATCTAGCGAAAAATATTGATGTTCGTCAATCTCTTGTACAAGTTTTCTAGTCAGTATTAAAATTTCCTTGTCGATTTATCTACTTCGTTACGTCGAAAATTACTCAATTTTTTCAAAGTAACAATGACTAGGATGAAATTATTTAAACTTCAAGTGGATTGGGCAGCGTTGATGATCATTCAGTTGAGTATTGTTCAGGCCGTTCCAGCAACTAAATGATTCCTGATCTGCATGAGGCATTGGTAATGAAGTGAGGTTGGACTCGTGTTTGACGTGCTGCTTCAATGATTTGGCTATTACGGAGACTCTGCAAATCTTGGAAGAACCTTGTTGGAAGCATCTCGGAAGAACCTAGGTTGGCATTGGTTCGAGTAGAATCAAGAGAATATGAGATACAGTGGGCTAGAGGATCAGGAAAGAGAAAGTATAACATAGCAGCTGGAATGGATTTTGACTCGAGTTTCTATTTGTATTGTATCCGAATGGAGTATCAGAATGACAGAAATCAAATTGCATCAAGATTTGGGACTGTCACATAAATGATGAAAGCTAATAAACTGCTTTGCATATAAAAAATTCCAAGTTTAGATCTCAAATATTGAAATGGAGTTATTCTCAAACTTTAAGGTTTTGCGAAACATATGAGCCATATGTTAATGTGAATCAATTTTTGTCTGCTGCAATTGCTATCGAATGAAATGGTATAAAATTATATCGAGCAAGCTAGCAACATCGTTGCATTCACGTAGGATCTGCATGTGAGCTGGGGCTACGGTTTGACAGCATTCACTAATTCTTCTACTGAATGCTCAACATCTGTGCTTTGAGGAGGCTCGGCCAGACCAAATGAGCTTATCCACGAGCCACCTGTCAAGTATGGGCCAAACAAACTATATGTTTGTCTACTGTCAGCATGTACATGCTTGGACTCAAGGTACTTGTTTGAAAAAGGCGACCGCATCAAAATAACAAAAGATGGGAAGACCCCATCAAATCATAGAAGGATGGAATCAAAGAAGATTATGGGACTAGGGGATTGTGGGACCCAATAGCATCACAGTGGGAAATTTATCATACAACACCTAACATATCAAACTATCTAGGTCAAACGGTCTACAAACAACATAAGTATCCGAAGAAGCATCACCTAACGTGATTGCTCTCCTATAGATTGCACCAACTAGTGCTCTATGTAAAACAATAGAAATATGTTACCTAAAATAGGCTATATATTAACCTAACGAAAGTGATATCCTGCCGCCAAATATGGTAGACTCCCTCACGAACATCTAGAAGTCGATGTCCATAGCTCCATGCAACTCCAAAGCTAGAGTAACAAAGAGATGAACTCTATGCATATCACTATACTTAGAGACCTTGGCTGCTGTCTCTACTCTCGCCACCCATCATGGAGCATAGATGATCACCCCCTCTGAAATTGTATCATAAGTAAGATTGATAATCATCACATCGGTCACAGTAACCTGATACTCTCAAACCAAGCACCCTTAACTCAAGGTACTTACAAAGAGTGGTGGTCCCTAGTTCCCGTACCTAGTCCGCAAGGACGTTACCGCTCTGAATGCCCGAAAACTGTAATGAACGTGCTCCCATATCACTGAAAGCGTAACAAGTGTATTCTCTTAGATCGATGCAACTCTCTCGGATCCTTGCACCGAAAGGACGGCACATGACGAATAACCATCACTCCATGAGAGCATAAGAAGCTCGAGTCATGAGTGGTCATGATGATCATGATCTGCATGTACATGAGCTTGAGAAGTGGCTGTCCAAAAGAAGGCAAAGACAAGTGAGAAATCATATGGATTACACACTTCACAACTCTCACATTCCAAAAGTTTCGCGAGAGGAGGAGTGTATGGAGATTATGGGGAGAAACATAGTAGAAAAGGGTACTTACATATTCTGTGAGAACACTTTTCCAAATATGGAGAGTGAATAGTCCATTCTCTTCTTCTTTCAATTTGGGTTCCATTGGTATCTAAATTGAAGACTATGGAGAATGATATAGTGAAATATGAGTGTTTTTGTTTTTTAAGGGTTTTGAGTGAATGTTGAGTGATTTTTCTTCAATTAAATATATGGCTCAGGTTTTTTTTATTCTCATCTCTTCATTTTTTTGCATTGGTTCTATTGGAATCTAGTTGGAAAATTATGGAGATCGGAATAAAAAGTTATGAGTGTTTTTAGATTTTAGGATTTTCATAGTTAGCATATTTCGATGTGAGGTGGGCTGTTAGGGGGTTGTGGTTTTGCATGTGGTATGAGATACATGATGGAGTGCTAGATTTCTTTATAGTTCTCTTTGTGCTAGCTATAGCTTCACTTTCCCTCATAGGGCTGCCAAAAGCGGTGCATGATACACCATGTCCGGTGTATCATTGTCTCTTTACCTCGCAAGGGGTAAAGACTCACATGGGAAAGATGCACAAAGATTATGATTGGACTACTTGGGATGCGCATGTGAGGAGGATATTTACATCAACATCGGTATTTGTCACTTCGGGGAATACGCAGACTACATCGACTCCTTTGTTGAGCATTCCGGATATATCGATTGGGTCGTGGGAGTGGTTAGATTCCCATGCAGGTTCGATTCTATGACTTTTTGAAGCTAGGTTTCCATGTCCACGTTTATTCCATAGGCTCCCTTGTGCACTCCATGACGAGGCTAGACGTGCTTTTCGCTTACCGCTCAATCGGTTGGCACGCGATCCCATGGACGAGTTAGCGTGATTTTTGTATCTATTACTTTCGCGATGGTGTCTACGTTATACTAGAGGGGGACGTGTTGGACATAGGGAGGTGGCAACTAGATTTCGAAGATTCTGAGCATGGGATTGGACTACATTGCATGAAGAGTATGTTGGGACCACACAGGTGAGGAGTTGTGTTCAGTCACATGATACTTATGATTCAGTGCGATTGCAACGGTGTAGGATCTTGGGGCAGGCCGGGAAGTATAGCAGGGCTGCATGGGCCCTTCATCCTTTGTCCATGGCTAATCTTACTGAGGAGACGATTTCCTCTTTACGCTTTCTACATCCACCCATGGACGAGAAGATACCATTAGAGGTCTTGGAGTATCAGCTAGAGGAATCTTTATGTCTTGCTAGATCATTATTTGCCCATTCTCTATGCACAGCCCCACCCTTATCCTCAGGGGGTTTGTGAGGGATGGTATATGAGCATCTTTGAGATTGCTTTCGGGCGGATGATTCCTCTTTCACGGAGTTGTTCCATGTGGCTGCATCAGTTGCGAGAGGAGAGATTATTGTCACTTAGTCAGGTTCTGGGTGTTAGTCGGCTTCTCTCGATGGACAAGTACACTAGGGGCATCAGACCGATTGCTATTGGAGAGGCCTTATTGCGATTAGTCAGTCGTACCGTTATCTTGCAGCATCTCTCACACTTCCAGGAGCATCCTTGTCCACATCAATTTGGAGTCGTCACATCATGAGGATGTGAGACGGTATTGTTGGGCATAAGAGCACTTCTAGATATCCACCTGGATTGGGTTGTCTTGCAAGTGGACGTTGAGAATGTTTTTAACAACGTCTCGCATGCATCCATTTTTAGAGAGCTTAGAGAGGCTGGTGGACCTCTATGAAGCCTCATTCCTTTCGTACGGTCTTTCTATGGTTCACATTATTCTCTCTTTTATCAGCATGGCTTTTCCGAGGAGGTAGTCACCGTTTTATAGTCCGTCGTGACACTCGACAAGAAGATCCTTTGGGAGGACCCCTATTTGCCATAGCTCATTATAGAGCTCTTTTTTCTACTGTTTGGCCGTGCCAGATTGTGTGTTCCCGTCCCAAGCAGATGATACACACATTGTGGGCCCTGTAGATAACATTAGACAGGCCTTTGATTACTTGACTACCGAGCTTCATCTTATAGGCTTAAGAGTCAAGGTGTCAAAGTGTAGGACTATCTTGGAGATATATACAAAAGACGTGGATACGGGATCATTTCCCTTACAAGTATTATTACGACAAACGAGAGATGCTTTACCACGGGAGGTACGACATGAGTTCCCATTTTTTTCCTCTTTGGCTACCGATTGGACTAGGGGTCTACAGTCTATCTTGATGAACCAACAGTTTTAGGAGGCTTTACATTCACTCTTAGTGGATCCGGCCATTCCTCATACTCCTAGAGCTCGTCTACGCTCTTGCTCAGGCAAGGGTGCAGGCTCGTGGATCTTGGCTCGACCATGCATAAGGGCTTTCTGACTCGCACCAACTACTTTCTCCACAGCGATGAGGTTCCGTCTTGGCTTGGTCCATCCATCTACATCTTCATTACTCACATGTGAGTGTGGTATCACTTTAGATGCAGCAAGTGTTCGTATGACTTGTTGCCAATTCGGAGGGCAGAGGATAGCTACCCATGATGTCATTAGGGATGTGGTGTTTGCTATGGCAAAAGAGGGTGGATACCTCATATGGAGAGAGCGTTGGTATACCTTGTAGTCGACTAGGGTTAGGGCATACCTGTACTTGGTTTGGGAGGAGCATGTCACTGTGCCGGATAAGGTGGTTACCGATCACCCATCCTCCAGGATGGACGGCGAGTCGAGCGGCAGCAGCCAAGGTCTCCAAGTATATAGGTATGCAGAGAGGTCACCTCTATGTTCCTCTAGCTTTGGAGTTATATGGAGCTATGGACACCGACTTCGACATGTTAGTGAGGGAGTGCGTGAGAGCCTACCATACTAGGCGGCAGTGGGTATCACTTTCTTTAGTTTACTGTATAGCTTATTTTAGGCAACGTGTTTCCATTGCTCTACAGAGAGCTCTAGCTGGTGCAATCCATATGAGAGCAATCACGTTATGTGATGCTTCTTTGGATGCTCTGTTGTTTGTAGAGCGTTTGACCTAGATAATTCGGATATCTTAGGTGTTGTATGACATATTTCCCAATGTGATACTATTGGGACCTAGCCCCATGTTACCGGTTTGGTTCCATCCTTGTCTGCTTTGATCGGGTCTTCCCTTCTCTTTTGTTATTATACTTTGTCCCCTTATTGATACTTCACAACTCTTAGTAAATAATCTTCAAGTTTCCAAAAGTACTGCATTGTCCCTAAGCCCTATCAAAGTTCAAGTTCATAAGCAATATGCTACCTCGGGTTGTCAACGTATGTGAATTTCATTATCGTTTTTTCAGGATCCGCCCCTCACGAGGAGCCGTCTCATGAGGGGCAATTGCCGGTGGCGCATGTCGGATTCCCGGCAGGAGGCACCGCGGGGGATTGGTAGACTTGCATTAATGATCGCTAGGATCGTGGGTTCATTCCAGAGGTCGGCTGGCCCCAACCTCTTAGCGGGGCGACAAAGGTTATGCTGGCGACTGGGGCGGGATCGCTTCGGGGCTGCGCTCGAAGTTCCGAGGTTATAGCACGTTGTCGGTCGGGTGGCATCCTCGGACACAAGGCCTTGTGTCCGGAGGCGAGGGGGTACTCGGGTCCCGGCCGTGTGGCTTTCGTGCTCGCTTTTCGTCGGGTTCGGGTTGCGGAGGTTAGAGGGCTTCCGGGGTTGTAGCCAATATTCTCGTTACAGTACAATCTCGTTCTAGGTCGGACTGGATCTTTTGCCGGTAAAACAGAGAAAGGAAGTCGGGATTGGGCCCCAAAAACGCTATGAATACCATGATCGATTGCCATCAATACAGAAGATTGACCAATTACTTCGAGTCAGCGATTGGATGGCCGACCCATGTTATTCGCTGTAGGGTTTAACCGAAAGGGGCCGTAAGGCTCCCGCTATACGCGTATGAAAAATTATATCGATTTAAACCTTTTAACCATTCTTTCCAATTTTCTTCTTTCGGCGATTCGGCATTGCTCGTTTGGTTCGGTTGTTTCGCAGATTCCGTTTTGTATGCAGTCACTGCCCTACGGACCTTCATTTTCCTTCCTGTGTTTTACGTAATATGATGTTGTATCGGGTAAGGAAAAACACACTTTTATTGGATCACAGAACAATTGATTTTTGAAATCCATTAACTTTTCACCTTTTTTTCTTTTCTTTTTAATGGGTCGCTGTATAGACCCGTGAATGTTCATACCCTTCATTCTCGTATTGCCCCTAGCTGTCTATTGTGGGGTGAGCTTCCCTAATGGAAGCCCACGCTGGCTATCTGAATATGATCGATGCTTCCATGAGAAGTGGGTAGATGCATTCTGACTGTACTTTTGAAATAATTGTTTTTCCACATTGAACGCGCTCGCGCGCGACCATTTCCCGTGCTCACTTAAAGCAGGGTTGCCCAGCTAATGGATCGACCAGGAATACTGGAAGTTTATGTAGCTTCCCTAGAACAGGCTTCCAATTCCAGCTCAATGAGGCGAGTTTGGTTTGTACCTGACACATGGGCGAGGTAAAGAACAATATAGCTTTAGCTTGCTGTACTTGATCGGACGTCGGGAATCATCTAAACCATCGCTTAGGCATCTACCCTATTTTGGCCGGATACTTCAGGCTCGATGCTTACCACTGCTTGTGGGTCCATTGACCTTTCTTTCATTCCTTCTCTATTCTGAAAGTATATATTCATGAATTTGAGACCATTAAATATTGAACAGGTGACCAGTCTCGGGCTTTATGAGCTAACCAGGATCAAGGAAGAAGTATTCATTAGACTGAGAAGAACATCAATTGCCACGGTGATTGATGAACTTTAAACGACGGAGAGGTCTCTCTATTTTGCTGCGAAGAGGACATTCGCCAGAGTCGAAAAATATAAATCCATTGGTTTTCAAACTCTTACGTGGTTCTAGATCCGAAGAGCAAGACAATGTCATACTCTTCCACTGCTTTACTCTCTGGCATCTGTGTTCTGAGTATTATGTGCGGAGCTCTCTATGTGCACCTATCGTCTTTTCTCGATACTAGAAAGTTAATATATGACGTAGGTTGCGCCTCATATTACTTAAACAGGATCTGTAACTATAGATAAGTTTCATACTTAGAGGTAACCGTTCTTCAAGGCGAGTTGTAACGAAACCTGAAAACGTTAAGATTAGCCCCCTGACCAAAAGTATTAGACAAGTACTGGAAGGATTGAGAGTAATGGCGACTGGCGATGGAGTGGTTCTCCGGAGGTCATCAAAGCGGCTGCATAGCACATGCAGGGATATGTTTCCTGTCGAACGTTATAAGCTTAGAAGGTATTGGCGACGAATGGTTCAAGGGTAAGTATGTGTAGTACGGGCGTGCTGAATGTACCAGTAATGTTTTTCATCTGGCCGAGCTTCAAAACCTTGACTAGTTGCACCTAGATAGAGCTTTGTGCATGCAAGCACTATTTGTGCGTGGTAGATTTCATTTGTATGTGCAAAGCAATTGCCACTTTCATACACTTCTGAAAGGAAGGTCACAATTCTATAGCACGATGGTCCGGTACAGTGCGGAACATACGGTGATCGAGCGTACGAGGTCGATCACGTTTAACAGCCAGTTATATAATCATAAGCAATAAATTATTACGTTTCATCGCTTTATAACGTAATGCATCACAATGCTATGAGCTTACCGCTGCTTACAAATGCCCATGCATGTAAACTTTAAGTGAGTAATTCGTGGTACCACATGAACACATTTAAAGTAATTTAAAGTGACATTAAACTCTAGACAGGCAAGAGTTTCATTTATGAAAGAGATGGTATAGATTCAGAGTGCAACCGATGGAAATAAGCACACCTTTGGTTAGGAAACACCATTCTAATAATCCTTAGATACATCCAAGGCTCCTGTCCCTATCCTCCTCCACTTGGAATTAGATCGATTCCGGAGTCATGTAAATGCATTAGGTTATTCAATATACAAGTTAGAGTTAGTTTTTGTTGGCTATATGCACGTTAGTGTCGCTCGAAGTTGGGACATGCAGTAAATGTCTCTTGGCTATTTACTGTCACCTTGTTGTCACTTTACAGATTCACCTTGAATCTGTAAAAGGTGATTAAAGGAAAGACAGACAAAGTATAATAACAAAAGGAATGGGAAGACCCCATCAAATCTTACAAGGATGGAACCAAACCCATAACATGGGGCTAGGCCCCAATAGTATCACACTGGGAAATATGTCCTACAGCACCTAAGATAGCATCAGAAGAAGCATCACCTAATGTGATTGCTCTCCTATAGATTGCACTAGCTAGTGCTCTCTGTAGAGCAATGGAAACACATTGCCTAAAGTAAGCTATACAGTAACCTAAAGAGAGTGATACCCCATGTCGCCTAGTATGGTAGGCTCACGAACATGCCGAAGTTGGTGTCCATAGCTCCATATAACTTCAAAGCTAGAGGAACAAAGAGGTGACCTCTCTGCATACCTCTATACTTGGAGACCTTGGCTGCTGCCACTAGTTTTCATTGGTTTGACTTGATGATGATCCTTAAATCTAGGGACAAGATTGATTTGATACACCAAAGTCAATTGGAGTGTACTTGAATTTCTAGAAGATCCAAGTGTACTAATTGCATGTTGGCATATATATTTTCTCATTGGAGTTTGTGATATCTAACTGGATTAAACTTGGAAAGAAAAAGTTACATGATGATTATTTTTAATTATTATGATAAAGATCTAAGTAGAATAAATAAAGAGGTTGAGAATCATTTCTAAAGTGAGTTTTGGAGAAGTCTTGTTTTGGAAAGTTTGGTTTTTGAGAATTCATGTTTGGCATTAGAACCTTCATTAAGTGAAGACTTTCATCATCAATAAAGTATCTATACCTTCTTACTCATATTTGAATTCATGTGAGAATTGTCATGAGATTATGTAGTCTTGAATTTGAGAGTTTGAGTAAAGGGGTGTATTAGAGCTATGGTCATTGGGTTGATAAATGTACTTCAAGATTCATGATGAACTTCCAAAAAAAAAACCATCGGAGTTAAACCTTAGTGAGTTAGCCCGAGGTTCACAATCTTGTAGGGACCAAAAAAATCAAGGCAAAATATGAGAAAAAATACAGTTATAAAAATTATAAAATCTTGAAAATATATTCAATATTTTTGACATCTCCAATGAATATTATTTCTGAGGTGCAATTCATCTTGAGTCCAAGATGTCTTGATATTTATGCCAAATTGGAGATAAAAAAGGCTTGAGTGAGTTTTGTGATTAACTAAGTTCATCAAAAATCATCATTGGTAAACTCACCAATATTGGTTTGATAGTTATCTTGAATCAACACAAACGTTATGTGTTGATCCAATCTATAAATAATTTAGGAACTAAAAAATTTATGATCAGCATTATACAAAATAGATTTCAAATTTTCTACACAATGTACAACGGTTGTATCTAATGATGTAATCATTGTCAAATCATTTAGGGTCATAATTTGGATCTTAGAAATAAAAATTGCTTAATTTAATTTGTATACGTAGTATTTGTGATCACTCCAAAGGCCAATATGGAGATAAGTGTGAAGCGCCGAAGATGAATTTAAATTAGCAAAGAAAAGAGGTGACTCACGAGAATAAAAAAAAAGAATGTCATTAAGAGTTTGGATGTATAAATAGGAGGAAAAGAATACATTTTTCTTTATTGAAGACAAGATCAGTATAAGATATCAAGAATGACAAAAGTGCTTGAATTATAGAGAGAGTAGAAGGTGTATCAAGAGATTCTAGCCAAGCTATTGACAAGATGAAGAAGAAACTACAAAAGAGGTTGGGAGCTCAGAAAATTATCAAGCTATCATCATCCAAGAAATTACCATTGGGATCATTTCAACCCTTAGTGCCATAGCCAAAATGCATGTGTAAAGATGCATTGAGATTAATTATTTAATAAGAGATTTATTTTCATGGCGATTAGATTATGTTTGACCATAGTTGTGCAAAGAAGTGTGGAGTGAGTGAGAAAATAGCACAGAGAAATATGAACCAAGGTATGACGAAAATGTGGAATGCATTTCTGAGATGCCCTCCGAAATGCATTCCACATTTCCATAAATCCATAGATATTAGGGTCATAATATTCCATACGTAAATCCACAAGTAATAAAAATAAATTAGAAACTTTTTCATATTTCGAAAAGTGTAAAGCTGCTAAATTTGAAAATGTTACACAGGTTTATTTAGGGGTTTGTGACTGCCGGATGGAGCGTTGCCAGAAGAACCTCGGGACTCGGGAGCTGGTGAAACGCCTTCTCAAAGAAGAAAGTTTAAGGTGACTCCACTCTGTACTGTCGCCCGCTTGGAGATTCCGCCACGTGGGACGACATTCAAAGCAGTATGCACAGCAGTTTCCGCTGAATGCTGCAGCTCTGCGCCCGTTGCCTTCTGGCGCTGGCGCTTCTGCAATCACCTGTTCAAATCGTCGATGCTTCAGAGGGATCAACGACAATGCCATCATTTCTGTCAATCTCGCGATCAATCGAAGTTACGGATTGAGGTTGGTGAGCAGTCCATAGAGCTTCGTTCCATAGGTAGTTAAAGCAAGTAAATGGTAAGAGATGGGCTGTGAGTTTCCCGCTGTCGTTTGAATCAATATTTCTTGAAGTAACATTCGTTGTTCCCGTGAAACCCTTTGCTCATGATATTTTTTAAGCGAACCTGCAATGATCAGCTCTAATTTGCAGTGATCGGAGAGAAGAATATTGTGAAGTTATGTGACACAAATTTATAGTGTTGCTTACTCTGCTTTTCATTTAGAGTTCACAATCACCGGTCCGCAGAAATGTGCACGCTTCAAGATTCGCTCGCTCTTTACTTACGACGATGGCGCTGAACGAGCAATCCTCGGAGCAGGAGCAGGAGCGGGAGTCTCTGCTCTATTCCAGCTTCTATACTCGTATCTTGAAAGTTGTAGCTTCTTCGTTGACGGAGTTGGAATCTACGGGCGAGAACTGGAGAAAAGCCCTTGTCTTAGCTTGCTTATGACACCACTAACGTCATTTGAACGTGAGTGCTCGGTCGTCAGACCGATTACGTTGAATGCAGGTAGATTTTGTAAACTTTCGTCTCGAGGAAGGAGATGAGATATAGAGCTAATCTTGAAACTGAACTGGCGTCAGGAGCTCTGAGCGTATGACGTGAATATACATATTGCACCCGCTGCTAAAGCTCCAATATTCTCCAATACCATGTGAGATCAATTTTATAACGTCTACCTGCTAATGCCATGGATACTTCTAAAGGGATAATGAGTTTACCTTCTGATGACCCGATGCCAAGAAAATGTGGGGAGTCACACGTGCACACGATCTTAAAAACTTGAATCTTTAGCAAGCTTACCAATAACAGCAAAATTATCACTCAGTATTTACTGTGGATTGCTAATGCTGAATTGACTGAACACATGAACTGTCAGAGAAACTCGTGCTCCAAATACTCTACTCATATTATGGCAGGGCCAAACGTCAGGCATGTGGTAGCTGAGGAAAAACAGTACGGAAAGTGCATGGACAGGAAAGTGCCATGAAAGAAATATGAAGATTGGTATCGAGCTGCTGAGTTTATAGAAAGGATATGAATAGACCGAGAGCTCTTCAGGCAGAAATGTCAACAAACTTCTCGGCAATTAAGCCACCTTTCGTTATACCCGAAATTGAAGGATGGCAAGGATACACTGTACTGGGATTAATTGGGTTCATGTTGATTGCGCTGGTGGCGGAACTCGCGCCTCCCTATCTTGTAATGATGGGAACCCTGGTCATTTTCTTAGCTCTTTCGATTCTCGACGTCGATGCTGCTTTGCATGGGTTCGCAGACGAGGCCATGCTGTCCGTGGCAGTTCTTTTCGTTGTTGCAAGAGGCAAGTGTGTGTGACGTTGGGCAGCGTGTTTTACTGCAGGCCTCCTTTGCTAGCTTCCGCACCTCACCCCACATTATTTCAACCTCTTGGACTTCAAATTCTGTGAGCTGGTGATTTCCTAGGCCCACGAATGTCCTGTACGTTGCGGTAACCTGATCAGGTGTTTTTTGTTGCGATTCTCAGGTATAGAACAGTCCGGAGGTTTGGAGTATGTGGCATCTGTGCTGTTCAGAACTCCAGACAAAACAAAAGAAATGCTGCCTGGGTTTCGTCCAAGTAAAACCAAAGGTAGTATCGTATGGGTGCTTTTGAAGTTCAGCGTCCCCGTGGCCATCTTCAGCGCTTTCCTGGCCAATATCCCTCTGGTAGCCATGATGATCCCTCCTATTGTGGAGTTCGGGAAGAAGGTACTTGTTTCATATCCTCGATCCGTAAGTCTGCAGCATTCTAATATATTCCTAGGAACTCATATGTGCGCTGCATGGTAACCGATCTACAGTTGCTAAAACGCTAGAAACTGGTGTGCTTTTTCAGGTAAACTTGCCTCCTTCGAAGATGCTTATGCCACTGAGCTATGCAGCACAATTGGGCGGTACAATGACTCTCATTGGTGCTAGTACGAATCTTGTGGTTCTATCGATGGCAGCACAAAAGCTTCCCGACATGAAGATGAATTTATTTGAAATCGGAATAATTGGTGTGCCAGTGACGATCGCAGGAATTTTTTACATCATAGCATTCTCTGGAAAGCTACTTCCTGATCGTATGGCTCTGCAGGCGAGCAATTTAAATGCCAGGTGACGTCTTACCCGGGAAACACCTACTAGAAGTCATGTTTAAAATTTATCGTAATGGTTTGAAAAGAATTCACTGTGCTGCTTGAGGAAACTACAAGCGAAGTTTAAATGCATGTTGCAGCTATAACAAAGCTGACTTTCAACTCAGGCAGCTAGGCCTGTAGCCCGGTCTCTCAAGCAACCCATTGTGCGAGTTGAATGGGAAAAATTGAACGAAACGCAGAAATAAATTCAATCTACCATCATTTCAACACTGAACATTGTTATTCTATATTCCAGGGAGTACAATGTTGTGCTCGTCATGAAACCAAATTCCAGCTTGGCACGGAAGACCATTGAAAAGTGTGGTTTAAATCGTCTACCAGGACTTACCTTGCTCTCTGTAGACAGAGATGGAACAGAGACAAAAGTTCCTGGCACAGACTTTGTTCTGCAGCCTGAAGATCGCCTTCACTTCGTTGGAGTTATCGACGCCGTGCTTCTCCTGGTACAACTCCACGGACTGGCTCTCACCGAAGATGAGGTAGGCGTAACTGCTGCGTTCACAGTCAATCACGTCCCGAGCAAACCTGGCCTTGGCCTAGTCAATCATGTCCCGAGCCTGGCCTAGGAATATTTAAACCTTATGTAGATGTCAAAAGACACTGAAAGCAGTTTCAGCTTTTCTGAGCCCCCCTCAATAAGCATTCTGCACATACTTACAGGGGTCTTATTACGCAATTGATCTGCAAAATTGCCACAGTGCGTGAAAACTTCAAGCATATGTGCTGTATGATGCAACCCTATGCAGGTGCACGGTTGACAACATTACAACTGAGTGTAATAAGTTTTTATCGAATTTGCAACAGGGACAAGGTCATGTTGATCTCAATCGACTCAAGACGAACCAGTGCTTGGTCGAGGCCGTTGTTGCATCAGAGTCACCCATGGTTCACAAGCGCATTGCTGATCTTCAGTTTCGGGAACAATACAAAGCCGCAATAGTAGCCATACATCGTTATGGAACACGGTTGAGCAGGTAACGAGACCAGCCGATTTAGAGTGGATGTTCTTCTTTAAACCACATGAACATCCATCTTAATAAGAAGAATGAAAGTTTGCTCCATGCGTTGTCGCTCTTATCGTTGTTTGTGAATGTTTAATCATCTGACATGATTAAACATGATCCTAAGTCATCGAGAATACTAATTTAAAAGTGTTGCCTTGTATCCAACTGGTTACAATGATGCCTTTTGTGTCTGAACTTCTTGTTCCTGAAGTCCGTTTCCTGTACAGCGCTATTGGCGACATCAAAATAGAAGCGGGAGATTGCCTTCTAATGGTAGCTGATGGTCCAGAGTTTGTGAGCAAGCACAGGAACAATTCAACTTTTGCACTCGTCGCTCAGGTGGGCCATCTCAGATGAAGATCATGAAGTTGACTACAGTAAACTAATTGGACTGATTGGGGATTTAGAAAACTACGAGCTTATGCTGGCGGGGGCAAAATACGAAATATATCAAAAGGATGGCTGATTAATTAAGTGGAAATTTGTTCTCAAGTTACACCACAGATCTCGAACTCCACATACACTTGCTTAACATTGTCCACACGTTAAAATGATCCGACCATGGCATATTCTGTAAGATCAGTAACAACTTGTTGATCGTATATTTGCATTAATTAGTTAGTGTGTGGATTGTATATTTGAAGTTAACAATTATCAGTCACCAATGAATGAAAGGCTTCATTGACGGTCAGCTGCCAGGATTCAAGCCTCTCGATAGGAAAAAGGCGGGTATTGCTGCCGTCCTTGTACTGTTCATGGTGGTGGCTAGCGGCGTAGGAATGAAATTAATCACGGCTGCCTTGTTCTCCTCAGCAGGCCTGCTGATGACCAAATGCCTCACTCCTCGTGATGCGATGGTAATTGCTCGATCCGAACGAGAATTTCATATTGCTTTGAATCTTCGTTTTGTTAATTCTCAGTCGGAACATGTATGTGTGGAGCAAATGAGCCACTTTAAACATATATGCAGATCAATGTAACGAACGCAAATTCTGTCTATCTGATTTGTCGACTGATTGTCTTGTCCGGGTTACCACCGATGCTCGTTCTAGGAGGCAAGGTTTACAGGCTTAGGGACTGCTGTTTTCTGAACTCTTGCTAGATGGTTGGTTGCTATATGGTTCTTGAAGTAAGGCTAGAAGATCACCATTACTTTGCCGACCGTTATGAACACATCCAAAACGTTTATAAATCCACAACGTTCCAGCATCACGCTTGCAGGAGTCGATTGAGCTTCCAGTGCTGATCATGATCGCGGCAGCCTTCGGTATTGCGGAAGGAATGGTTGAGAGCGGTGCGGCTACTATATTAGCTAAGGGTCTGATGGGTTTAGCTGGAAAATCTCTGGTACATACAACCATCATTCATGAGGAAAAATAAGTATTGACAGTTCCAATAAATCTTGCCACTTTCCAGATGTGTTTTGAAGTGATGTTTCCCAAAGTATGAGCCGCTGTTGAGACTAAAGTCGTTACACAACAATTGCAACCCAATTGAAATGGGTGTTTCCTCGATGAAATGAAAGGATGACATTATGAACGGTTTCAAGGTTATATATGTAAATTAAAATACAGCAACTCCATCGTGATTAACTCAGAATGCACTGATTGGCCAGTTGCTGCTTTCAGAAGACATCGTTGTCGCCCGTGATGATAACTCTAACTGAAAGCAATGACATGCAGTTTGGATTAGTTATGTGCACTTACGTCGCTACGACATTCTTCTCTTTGGCCATCACCAACAGTGCTGCCGTGACCATTATGTTTCCGGTGGCACTGGCAGCCGCAAATCATCAGAAACTCGACTTCCGCCCGTTTGCGTACATCCTGATGATGGCGGCTTCTGCCGGTTTCATGACACCCACTGGATGTCCAACTAACCTAATGGTATATACACCAGGAGGCTACAAATTCTCTGACTTCTTAATCTATGGAGGACCTATGCAGGTACTAAACTTGCATTACCATTTCGCACCGCGACAAATATTACTAATTCGATGCTTGTTTTCGTCTACTTCGAGAGCTTTGTTCTCATGTCAGATCTCATACTAATTCACCTTTTGAATAAACAGATCTTGCTGCTGCTTGTGACCGTAGGCATTACAATGACCGCAAAGTACTGGTGGATATGGTGGCTTCTCATTACCCTCATCACGCTTATATCGACCCCTCTAATCGCACGACATGTAAGCTTTCTAACTTTCTCACTCGAGTGAGAAACCCCGAGCGTGTGACATTACTGGCATGACGTTGGGCAAAGTCCTCGGGAGGCAATTGTTCCTATCATAGGGATTTACTTGAGTATAAAATTGTAGTAAACTATCGTCTTCATATCATCTTCAATTCTAAAGTAACCGACTAACTGTCTGAAATACATGGACAATCACGAAGACTAACAAGATGTCTGCTTGTATATTTTATGTCCAGAAATCAACCAAACCCAAGCCACTGGTGGCTCCTACTACACCTGATGTGAAGCCTACCGCACCAGACACAGATGCAGAGAATCCCAAAGCACCTCTGAATGCAGGTACTGCATACAGTTCTAAATACGCTTTGCATTCTATTCCTCCCTTGACAGATGGTATTCCAACTTGCTCACCAGCGTCATCAAATCCTATGGCAGGTTTAGTACCAGCTTCACTCCCAGAGGCCTCCGCACCCCATGCTAAAAATGATGGACACGAAGATTTGTCGAGAAGGATATCAGGCTCTTCACCTGTATCCAGGCCTCTGCCATCGTCATCAAATTCCAGCGCAGTGCTGCATTATGCTATCCCGACGTCTCAGAAGTTCCCTGTTGGCACTTCAGCTTCAACTTCATCTTCCTCATCAACTTCCAAAAGTTTCCCGACTTCGACTTCATTCAACAGTCCATCCACCTTCACAGTCAATCTGATGGAGCCAATCTCGAAACCCGCGCTGCCAATGTCCACAGAACAAGGTCCATCTTGGAGAGCACCCACATCCAGAACCGCCACTCTTTCAACCCAGAAACAACCTACATCAAGTCTAGATAATACAAGTCTCACATCTACTGTCCGATCCGAAACACCACCATGGAAACCTATCACCTTGCCGGCTCAGGGAGAATCCCCTGGTAAACCGTCGATGTCTGTATCCGAAATGAGCTCACCTAAACCTGAAGTCCAGACAAACCAGAAATCACCTTCTCTTATCTCTGTATCCGACCTTGCTCCTTCAACTCCAGAAAAGCTTTCATCCAAAACCATTAACCTGCCCACCGAAACAACACCTGGTCCTAGCTACCCATCGCCAACTACAGCATCTACTCCACAAGCTAGGTTCAATCCCGCCGGTCAGCAGATCAAGATAACACCTTCTACTCACTCTGTATCCTCGCCTATACTGTCAACTCCAAGACCCGGAATAATGTTAAACAGAACGGCAAGTTTGCCAGCCCGAATATCGTCATCTCCTAGCCCTGTATTAACGCCTATGCTTTCACCACCTGGCAAACCCACTGCTTCGACTGTCCAGGTACAACACTCTCCCACGACAACATCAGTTCCAGAATCTGGGACTCTCAATTTGCCAGTTCAACAACTACCTACACCAGCGCCAGTATCTGTGCTCATACCAGGAGCAGCAACTGCTAGACACACAAATATGCTTCCTCAAAAACCATCTCTTTCCATTTCTGGAGCCTTGTCAATATCAAGCATTCCAGGACCTGGAGCAACAGCAGCTAAGCGTCCCAGTTTGACCCCTAAAGAACCTCCTCTTACTATCCCTGTTGCCTTGCCCATTCCAAGCATCCCAGGACTTGGAGCAGCAGCAGCTGCTGCTAAGCGTCCCAGCTTGCCCCCTCAAGAACCTCCTCCTCGTCCTATCCCCGTTGCCTTGCCCATTCCAAATATCCCAGGACCAGGAGCAGCAGCTGCCAAGCGTCCCAGTTTGCCCCCTCAAGAGTCTGCTCCTCTTCCTATCCCTACTGCCTTGCCGATTCCAAGCATCCCGGGACCTGGAGCAGTAGCAGCCAAGCGACCCAGTTTGCCCCCTCAAGATCCTCCTCCTCTTCCTATCCCTTTTGCCTTGCCGATTCCAAGCATCCCAGGACCTGGAGCAGTGGCAGCCAAGCGAACCAGTTTGCCCCCTCAAGATCCTCCCCTTCCAGTTCCCGTGACCATGCCGATTCCAAGCATCCCCGGACCTGGAGCAGCAGCAGCCAAGCATCCCAGTTTGCCCCCTCAAGAACCTCTTCCTCTTCCAGTTATTGTGGCCTTGCCGACACCAAGCATTCCAGGACCTGGGACAGCGGTAGTTAGACGCCCCAGTTTGATCACGCCAGATCAAACAACCACAGTAGAAATAGCAACAGCATTGAACCTTTTGAGCGAGACTCAATCGTTAGAAAATATTTCTAGATCTATCGTCATGAGGACCTACGTACCTAAGCGACCAAGTGATTCTCCCTTACCTACATTAGCAGACTCGGATCGAAAGTCTACGAATGGCGGTATAAACTCGTCTGCGGATGGTCAGGCTAATGAAAATGGCCGAGCTGAATGGAGAAAATCTGTTACTCAGAGATCAGAACCGTCCAAGCCACTACCTCTTTTTTTCACAAGTTCAAGTGCCTCTTACCAACCAAGAGGACTTACTTCCCAACCTTGGACTACACCCGTGCAGCCTTTACCCACACATAGGCCATCACAAGGAGATGCGAATAAGAGAAGATCGTCCAAATTCCTAGAGGAAGACTTGACTGGAGGGATTTCAAGTCTTATGACTTCACGTAAGCTGTCTTCTATTAGAGACACAGATGCGTTTGCTGACAGATGGCAAAGTACTACGACCTAATGAACGCTAGTGTATACATGCTCTGCGATCTGTGGTTCTGCCCCTGAAGTGGAGCATCAGGCTGATTTTTCCTTACTGAACGGAGTTTTTACGCATGACATTGACCAAAATTTGCCTTTCTCCACCACTCCGTGATCATAAACACAACCCATCGTGGTGAACATAGTAGGTACAACGACATGTAGTATGCTAGTGAACCTCTTACTTCACTGTGCTAAATCAGTCACTGTGACAATTTACTTGAACCCTTCCGTTCCAAGCTGACATTTGTTCATTACCAGTGTAGCTTGTACAAAGAGTTGTTTATTTTGCACACTTTTGAGTTGAAAAAGGGGAATATTGTCTGAAACAGGGCGACCAGATCCTTGGCTGGTGGTAACAAGACATCAAAACTTACCAGGTGTTTTCAGCTTAATGCTGGATGAAGTTTCATAATCAGCAACGTCACAATCAGTCATTTACCACCTGAGAACATAAAAGATGGCTATTCACAAACGTCTAGTACAGTCCTGCGATTGCTTTGAGATGTCACGGTTCAATGCCGACTGAGAGCTTCATGACTTGCCCATTCATAACACACTGACAGAAAACGCTTTACTGCTTCACGACTTGGACAAAGAGTACATTGTCCATTCAGGTAAGATGCTAAAAACTTTACAAATCATTGTGTTAGATGTCACATTACACACGGTAATCAACAATAAGTACGGACATCCATAGGACCCTCGCCGTGGTTTGACGGTGGACGTACAAAGTGAACAACGAAACGAAGTGCTTACATGAAGTAATCACAACAATTGAAATATTTTATCAATTTCTCCGTACCGGTACAAGTGAAGTTCACCTCGGAGGTGCTTCGATCTGCCTGACTCCACTAACACTGAAAACATTATGAGTGCAATCTGCAGGGGATTTGAATTTATAGTACATACCGCAAAGCACGTAAGACTTGCAGTTGATAAATCAAGATACGGTTTGTCCAGAAGAGATTAGCTCCTCTAATTGCCTCTTTATCAAAGTCTATGATTCACCCAACTGGTGATCTCCTCAAAGATAGTCCTGATTAAAAAACACAAGGAGTTGCTTGGAGATTATTCATTGCTCTAACCACCGTAAGCAGGATAGAAATTAAATTGATCAACAGAAGCAAAACCAGTTGATGCATTCCAGATCAATAGATACAAGAAGAAACTGGAAAGATTAGCCGTACCATGAAAGTGCTTGTTGTAAACCTCGCCTTCCTATTCGTGGCAGAACACCCGAAAATAGGCCTTTTACTCCTTCAACCTGTCAGTATAATACACTGGTACAGTTTCTCTAGATAGAATCTACACTACAGACAGTAGCCGCAAGGAATGAACTTTACTATCTAGGATGCACTAATTTAAGCTAATATAGTGCCCAAGCAGCCCTATGTCCTGACCTGCACAATATGACGTACGGTGGACACGATGCCCGTGTTTTGGCTCCGCTCAAGCTGCATACGTGTACGGACCTGTCACATGGACGACAGCTGAGCAACAAAAGTCTCGAAGATTGCTCACAGTATGCTGAGAAGACATTAGAAAGAGCAAGAGGACGGATCTAGCACTGGTAGTCCACGTGAAAAAACTGAACATATGTTGGGTGTCAGTCAACACATACCACGTCAGGAGGGTGCGTAAAAAAAGTGGCACTACTTCCTGCAAGAGCCCCTGCACCATCCCAAAGACGCATGGGCGTCAAAGTATGAGAACTTTTCACATCTGAAGTTACATAGAGGTCAATTCTCAGATATCACATAACCGCAGCGTACTGGCTTCTATCGAACCGGGTTTTTTTCAACACAGTTTCACTTGCTGAAAACTGTGTCTACATTCAGGTTAAACTGAACTCAAACTACTTAATCTGCATCTGGAGGTTAAACTCACCTGAAACAAAGTTTATGTATGTATGAGAAACATTCTTGGGATCGAAGTGATCTGTACTAGAAACAACATGGCACGAAATCAATCCTGCTGCTGACTCTATTTTGAAAAGGAGGATCAAAAAGACTCCGGCAAACATGTAAGAAAAACATGTAAGACAGTGTTACATGTAAACATGTAACACTGTCTGAAGAGTGAAGTAGCTAGGGAGCAGATCTAATTGAAGGGCAACGATACTTTCCACTTCATGACATGCGAAAAAGCAAGTCCTTCCAAACAAAAACACAAAACACCTACAAGCACACAAGACTATATCACGTAACCAAATAAACTACACACCTTGTTTCTTCTCAGTGAAGAGTAAACTACACACCTTTGAGAGAATATCGTATACGATTGTACAACATTAAATACAGACCAGAATAAGGCGCGTCCCTCAACAGGGTCGGGATCATTCCACTGTATAGACCTGTCATGACGCACGACAGTCATATACTGCTTTCAATATCTTCAAAACTACTAAAGATATTCCATGAATCCAAATCAAGAACTTTCAAAAATTTAGCTCAGAAGCTGATATTTCCCTCTTCATGTGTCCATGATAAAAATTAACGCTCAAACGAGGACATGTGCAATGTCAAAGAGATTGAAAGACCCCGATAATGATAAATATATTTCTTTTTTTCTACTCACTGTTCCTGAACCACCATACATGGTTTTGTTCTGTGCATGAAGAATCATGCGGCTTTGCTACTTCAAGTCTTTTGAAAGAGATTGAACTGAAATATGTAGCGTACCGGATATACCCTCGGTACGCTTGATTGCTAGAAGTGCACTGGCAGTTCCTGTATAGTTTAGTCCTGAAGCTGCTGCATACTGCACCACCGGCCCTGCTCCCAAGTCATATATTGCACCCGAAAATAACTTCAACTGTAAGTGCTTCAAAGAGCTTCCCCTTCTACTCTCTTACCAAAGGACAATCTTCGATAACTATCAATTTTGGACAGACAAAGATTCCCTTTGATAAGGAACAATATAGGAGTATTTTCACTTGTTGAAACATTTGAAAAAATCTTGTGACATGAATTATCATAATCATGAAAATGTGCGACTCGTCTAGCATAAACCACTACAACAACATCGCTCCATGGATGTTCAAGTAGTTAATAGTTCTGAATGTTGCAAGTAGAACTTCAATGGAGGCATAGTGCGTACCTCCATCCGAGTCTTGACAACGGTGATGGGGCACGTCATTGCAGAAGCAAGTAACCTCGTCAGCGAGCCGGCGGACATTGTAATGGCTACTGGCAGCTTGTCTTGCATGGAGACCCCAGAGCTCTTGCCGGAAGTATAGATGGTCTGCAATGTGGACAAAACAGGCCCTAACATGGCGAAGTAAAGACCAGCCCCTAGCCCAACGCGTACACAGGCAGGTCCTGTACCTCTCCAAAAACCTGTCACTCCATCTCTTTCCGCAATCACTCTGACCGCTCCCCGGAGACTATGACCACCAGGACAATCGCGCGCCTGCATATGAGTCTTCACCACCTCGAACGGCTGCAATATCGTGGTGCTGATCATCCCAGCACCAGACCCCGCCATGAACGATCCCGCGCTCTTCTGCCATCTCCACTTCGCTCTATCGTCGGATTCCAATTTGGCCGCAGACGAAAGTGCTGCCATCTCAAACCTTCAAGTCGCAGATTCTGCACCCAGAGCAGAATTCCCTTCTCCGCTAAAGCAGACCATCACTTGGTAGTCCGACCGAGCCCCAACACGCGCTCCACATTCCCACGCATTCAACCTCGACCTCGAAACCGAATGCGACACTCTCCAGCCCAATCCACCCCTCGCTTCCACAAGCTCAGACAATCACCGCGCTGCGGCACATCGCCCTCCGACAAAATGTCCACCGCAGAGTTCCTTCTTCGGGCTATCTGCGATCGGCTCGACGAGCTCGACCACGCACTCCGTCACTTTTCCCTTCAGCCTTGGCATGTGAACGCTGCGTCTTCCGCCCCTCGTCCCAGGCCCCGGCTCCATCTTGGGGACAGCCCTTCCCATTCTGCCGGCATATCCGTTTTGAGGTCCAATGCGTTTCCTCTTCGGAGCCGTTTGGCTGTCCCTAAACGACCTTCCCAAAGCTCCGAACTCGATGTCCGTGTGTTCATTTCCGCCGGTAACCGAGACTAGCACATACGTCATTATTACAAGATACCCATTCACATTATAATCGACACGGTATAATAACAAAAGGGATGGGAAGACCCCATCAAATCGTACAAGGATGGAACCAAACAGGTAACATGGGGCTAGGCCCAAGAACATTCACATTATTACAAGATAATATGAATGAGAGGAGTAGACCAGAAAATCAAGAGAAGTTAAGATCGGATGACCAAAAGTGTAATAAAGAAAAGAAGTGAAAATAATACAGCCAATCACATTTGGGCCATGTCCGTCGCAAGCCAAGACGGGATATCGGGGTCAAACCCCACTCTCTTCCGAGGGTCGTTTCAAGAGTTTCTTTAAATCTCACCAACTCTCTAGTCCTAGGGCATGTGAGACTTAGCAAGAAATCCAACATTTTGGGATGAAAAGTTTACAAAAAAGAATGCTTGTGCCATACGTAAAAGTGAAGGTGAAGACAAATAGTAATTTTATGTCGCAATTGATATGTCTTAAATAACTCTCTGATATCAAGCTAAGGGACAATTAATAACTGCTTGGTGGAGAAATCAACCAATTTGATTTTTATGTCAAAATGCACAGGTTTAAGAGCAATTTCCTAATATATATAGTCTTCACTTATATATGCACAATTTTCTAGGTTTAGAGCTGATAGTGCATGTTTTTAATTGAGTGAAGATAAAAATCATAGGAAGATTTGAAAAAAAATGCATTTTTTTTATCTTTTTAATTTGGAAGTACCAGATATTTAGTTGAACACTTTTCCAAAATGTTGAAGTTTTGAGTTTGAAAATCAAATATTTTTTTTGAAAAGTTAATACTTAATGATATGTACTTAAGACGTAAAGTCATCAAGATTTGATCATCTAAGTGAGTAGGTCATAATGTACATTGTTAGGCTAAAATTTATACTTTTTCATTTCCTACATGTATAATATTTATTTGTATTGTTCTTGATGGTTTCACATTGTGTTTTCCATTCATGCATTTTCTTGTTTTTTGAATTTTTCATTCAAGAATCAAACTCATTAAGAGTGAAGAGAAAAAAATTTGATAATTGCAATTTCATGATGAGAGTTGGGGACAATATAATTCTAGATCTAGAAATGTAAAATGAATAATAATATAAATTGTTTTATTTCTAAACATGTATATATTTAATTTAAATATTTCTGATCAGAACTTGAAAACACAGTATTGGATGCTATGGTGTATAAAAACATAAAAGTTTCGAGATATACAAACTTGTATAAAGAAAGAAAAAGCATTTTATGATAACAAAGTGTTCATTAGTTGAACTTATCTTCAAAAGTCCACATCCTCAATACTTAAGTGCCCTTGTTTCCGGCAAAAAAATTTTATTTACATTTTGATATTGTTTCATACTATATGTTAAATAAATATTGAATGAAAAATTAATTTTTAGGGAATGATTATGAAAATTATACATGTAAATATAAGTAATGAAATTATTCAATTTTTTAAAAATAATTCCATATATTTTATTTCATCTTTTTATATTTGTTTTAAATTAAACTATTCAATAATAATCCAGAGCATAAAAAATTTACAACTATATATATATATATATATTGAATAACAGAAAAAAATGAAAGTTTTTAAAAATTATAGATGCATATATTTAAAAATATTTTTTATTCAATAAAAATTCTTTTATTTTATTTTTAAATTCAATTTACAAGGTTTGTAGAAAAAATTAGTTAAACTTCAAAAAATATGCTTAATTTATTATAAAAAGTTTTGTTATTCAATCTCAAAATTTTGAAATAAAAAATTTTAAAAGAATGTCTAAATAATTATAGTTATGCTATAATTATATAGAAAATATAAATGAGTTGGGTCAGCCATCTCTTGAAAGTATTTCCACTGCTTTTATGAGATTGGGAGGGTTGTAGCCCTGAATCTCAGAATCTGCACTTCAGTACTTCATGCTTTTGTTTGCTTTGCTCGTCTCAACTGATCATGAGACTAAATAGTTTCTCCGAGAACTGTAGCTGACGTTAAACCCATTTTTCCTAACTCTCTTTATTAAAGAATCTATTGTAATATGACAGCCATTTTGGATACCATTACTGCGAAAAATGATGAGCTTAAGCTGTTAAATTTGGTAAAATGATTCAACTAGTACACAAAGATGTGAAATCTGGGTGTATATTTCACAATCAACATATACGTGTCGGACACCCATGAGATCGTTGTGGGAAAGGATTCAATTCGGCTGCATATTAGCTCATTCGCTTCTCAAGAGTATTAAGAGATAGTTAATGTGAGACTATTATACTTTATCTCAATATTTTGAATCATTCATAAAGATCATGAGTCATGCAGTTTGAAGTTTTACCGGATGTATTGAATGTGGAGTGCTGAGGAGAAGAAAAATAGATTATCAATTTACACGAGGTTCATGAGGGTTCTTCTTCAGCCAGACGCTCAAGCGTTCTTATAGCAAAGAAATATCCATGCGACATAAGTGGTGAACTCGACGTAAAATCTCTGAGGTGTAGAAACTTTCATGAGTTCTCTTGTTGCGAGTTTACAATTTCATGAGTTTCGGTTTGTGGTTGACTCTTCCAAGTTTAGAGTAAGGTGTAGATTGCAAGCTCAGATTGTGGGTTGGCCTTGAAATATTAGGGTGCAAGTTCAAGATTTGTTTGGACTTGAGATATAAAATTAGTTAGAAATCATATTTGTAAGAACTCTATAGTGAGAGCTTAGCGCAGAACGTTGAGTTTTATGATATGTCAAATGCCAAGTGATGGCAAGAGTCAATCATGGTGGGTTGGGACAATTTAAGTATGGAGGGTCGTTGTTTGCTTCTTGTGTTTGGATCCCCTCCGTACCGGCTTCTTGTGTGTGCGCCATGCTGGATTTGTGTGGGCGCTTGATTCTATAGGAGTGCTCCGAACTTGATCACCGGTTACCACTCTAGTATGTGCTGCGTATTTCTCTTGTGAGAAGTTGGAAGTGATGGCCAACTCTCCCAAGAGTGCTTGAGGTGATGGCAGGTTAGGTCGCCCGATCCATTAGGCACAAACCACTGGGATCTAGATTTAGATCAGTTTTGATAGACGCGGAAGGTTGGATACTTGGGGGATTGGTGGGATCAACAATCAAGAGGACTTCATATCAACAATAGGTTGACTGGTTGTTCGAGCTCACAAGGAAGATTACAATGAGTAGGGAGGGATCGAGCACATTCAGCGAGGTACCTAAGACGCATCTTGATCCGGCAACAGCAGAGATATTTCAAGCGTTCACACTCTTTCTTCAACAGCAACAATTGCAAGATCGAAGGGAGAATTCAGCCAAAAGGGCATTGCAAGCTATGGTGGGGAAGATGGAACAATTTGACGGGAGGGAGAATTCAGCCAAAAGGGCATTGCAAGCTGTGGTGGGGAAGATGAAACAATTTGACGGGAGGGATACTTGAGATATTACGTTAGAGAAATGGAGCTGAACCGTGTAATTGAAAGAGAGATGATAGAGATGTTCCATCTTGCTGCGGTGCTAGAGAGCAGAGGCCATGTGAAATCTCTACATGAACAATTTGGTGAGGGTTGGGAAACATATTCCCGTACCTTGAGGGATGTATACTTCTTGGAAGACTCTGATAGAGTCACTAAGAAGTCATTCATGGAGTGGGTCGAAAGGCCCAATAAGAAGTCTCATACAACCGAGCTTCTAAGGGAGTTTGAGAGACAATTCTCACAATTGTTTCGACTGGAAAAGATCACTTTAGAATCACACAAAATTGAATTGTTTCTTCGAGTTGCAAACTTTGAGTTGCAAGAGAAGCTAGAGTTGATTCTCGAAGACAAGGATGAGGAAGAAGGATTGATAGGTAGTTGGAAGAATGTTGAGGAGTCAATTGGGCTATTGGCGAAGAGGGAGAGAATGAGAGAGAAGATTGTAGTGAGAAGACCTCTTCAGATTACTACTCCTATTGCTCCAGCACCTGTGACTAGGCAAGTGGTTCCAACCTCTAACGTTCAAGCTCAGGCTGTGAATTACAGAAAAGAAGAATCATCGATCGATGAGATCATGTGAGGGATGAAGGAGCTTAAGATCAAATTTGCGATGTTGGAAGAGAAAGATATGGGAGGGGAGAAGAAGCCTTTTGCCAAGCAAGCTTATGTGCAACGGTGCATATGGTGTGACAGCACTGATCATGCACGAAGGGATTGTGGAGATTTTGCACAAACGTTGCATAGTGGAGATATTTTTTGGAAAGAATGGAAGGTAGCTCTTAAGGACACTGGAGTAATCATCCAAACCAATTTTGGTAAAGGAGGCATGAGAAAATTGATGGATGATTATCATAGTGCATATGCAGGGGCATCGGTTGAAGCTTTTAGCTATGGTGCTAAGGTTAGAGGAGCATGAGAGGAGTTTGAAGTGCAGGTACCGCTTAATGGCCTATGGTCAAATGTTCTCGCTATGATGGAGAAAATGAAGGTAGCTAGAGAGACTCTTCTAAGAACAGTGACGGAAATTCGTGCTATTACTGGATGGGAAGATTCAGTAGAAACCATGTCGGTTCATGTTTATATTGCTAAGACTCAATATGAAGTATCGGTGGAAAAGAAGAGACGGAGGGAAGAGGAAAGTTCATGCGAAGGACTCTCACTGAAGAGGCTGGCTAGAGAACGTATCAGATCTGATACAACTCTCCCACCTGATCACGCTATGGAGGAAGCTTGTCCTTGGAGGTCTAAGGAAAGAGCCAAGGGGGGTGAGAATGACAAGGGAAAAACACCAGCTTACAAATTACAATATGATATTGAGGCGACTTCAGATTTGAAGGGAGTATTGGAGTAGAGAATTTTGAGTACAAAGTTATAGTTTACCTTGAGGGAGCTATAATGTGGAAAACTTTTCATTTGTAATGCTCACATAATTTGCCTATATTGAGCAAGTACTCAATGTCTTGAAGTTTCATACCAAATGGCAACAAAGATGAAATAGTTCTCTATGTCTTCAAACCTACGGTTGAGAGTTCCTGCTCTCAAGCTTAAGATGATTAAGACGTAAAACGAACTTTCAAGTTTAGAAGGAAAGCGAGAGAATCTGTTCCCTTGACGATGATAAACTGTACTAAAAAATCTGCGTCAACGAAAGGTCTTTTGTAGATTCTCAGTTGTTTGGATATAATCCAATGTTATTCTGCCACATCAATAGTCAAAACTAGTCCTGGAAGAAAAATCGTACTTGATTTTATCTCCGGGAAACACAAAGCAAATTTGTCCAGATTCCGACATTTTACTCTCTAAAATATCCATCGTAACAAAGTTAGTCTCCAGATTTCAGTCTCTGGAATATAATGCCACGGACAGATGTCCTACAGAAAATGAAAGAGTGCTCGAAATACGAAAAATCAGCCCGACATCCTTAAACTGTTTGCCGGATCTCTCCGAACAGTTCCGTAAGTTCAGTCAATACCCTCGTCCATGAGCTTTATATGCTCGTCATGCTGCTTGGGATGACCACAGTAAGTTTCCAGTGCTAGGGTCGAAACTCGCCAGCAACTCTCGATGTCACATCGGCACGGTCGGCGCAGCTGCTATCACAGAACTCGCTCAGATCAAACTTCTGCGATCAGCTTTTTCTTTCTATAAAATTAACTAACTTCTCATGACCTGGAACAAAGTCTTCCTCCTCCTCGAGATTTACGCGCGGCTTATCGTACGATTGACAGGTAACTGGTGCCTAAGATCTTCTGTTAACATGAATACCAACGAAAAACATGTATTATGAAAATATAGCAGACTAGAAGCTACAGTCGCCAAATGATCGAGCCCTCGCATCTCGCCAGGAATTTCTCAGTTCCAAGCAAGGAGCAACCTGAACTTGAGAGATATTGTTCAGTGGCAATGTTCACCGAAGAACAATACGCCATGTCGTTCGAAGGTTCTTAATGTCACCTCATATTCTACATGCTGAGAGAGAAGTCCCGCATGAGCACGCACGCACGCAACAGTACTGTATCAGAAGTACCATTGGCAACACGCACGGTGATAGAGTCCAGAATAGCTGAAGGCCCGCATAGAACATTCCATTCTCTCGCTGCTTACAGCCAGGAATGTTCCAACTTCCCTTCCAATGTCCCTCTTGCTTATGTGTCTCGCTGTAATTAGCTAAGATTTGTCAGACCGTAAGAACACGCATCCAGTGGCAGATACACCTGGTAAAACTAGACCTCCTACGAAGGTCCGTTCACTTTTTAATTTGGTCATCAGGCTGCAGCTTTACAAAGGTTCATATGCTTACAATCTATCATCCATATCTTCCAGTACCGAGAGAGAGAGAGAGAGAGAGAGAGAGCGCGAGATTAATGAGTTCAAACCTGGGAGACAGATAGATTTGGATTATAACGATGGCTGTAGCAATGGTGGCTTTGGGCAGCCAAGGTTTCCAAGTATCAGCTCAGGGTTTGGGATGTATGGGCATGTCGATCCTTTACGGTGCTCCAAAACCCGACGAGGAAATGATCGAATTGATACACGAAGCTGTTTCGCGGGGTGTAACGATGCTCGATACCTCCGATGCGTATGGACCTCACGCTAATGAGATCCTTGTAGGCAAGGTGGGAGAAAGCAAGATATCGTCGGATTTATGGTTTTGTAATATGCATCATGGATACTTTTTCCCTATGGACTGACCGATGGGGTTGGTCTGAATATTGGAATGTGTTAGGCTGTCAAAGGAATCGGGGACAAGGTACATCAGCAGCCTGTTGTCACTCACAGACTTTCACTAAACTTGTAACATTCCTTCTTCGCAATGGCGCAGAGAACTGGGAATAGGAATCGTGACGTACAGCCCGCTGGGCAGAGGCTTTTTCTCTGGCAAGAATTTTGAAGACTTCGCTGAGGATGATTACAGAAAGGTGCGCTCCCAACAATTATTCTGTACAGTCGAGGACTCTTTAAGTATAGAGTTCGTCTCCGTTGCTAACCCGGGCATGATGCATTGTCCGGTGTTTGTCGTTTTCTTTGCACTTTTCTGAGCTTGCATCTACAAACACCAGACCTCAAACCCAGGGAGATTTCACAGCAGATTGTGGTGGCGCATATGTTGTTATGTTATGTTCAATGTTTCTGAATCCAAGATTTGACCCTGGGTGGCCGACCAGACCCCAGGGTGAAAAAAAAATGCCGATACCACACTAGACTTGACTCGAGAATGTCGTTATGTTCTTATTGTCCCAATCAATCGATGCAGAATGCGGATCCGAGGTTCTCTAGCGAAAACTTCCAACAGAACAAAAGGTTATATGAGCATTTGTGTGAACTGGGTGCCAAAATGAAGTGCACACCAGGCCAGCTTGCTCTGGCGTGGGTGCAGCACAAAGGAATGGTTCCGATTCCCGGGACAACTAAGCTGAAAAATCTCGAAGAAAATATCGGATCCCTACAAATCAAACTCAGCGAGCAAGAAGTCCAGGCTCTAGAAGCAGCCGTGCCTCCTGAAAAAGTGCAGGGCGAGAGGTACATGCATATGAGCAGCACTTGGCAGTTCACGAACAGTCCTCCTCTTGTGTCCAATACTCGTATCGCACAAGCCTAGATTCCGTGTGCAATACACTTGGTTTAACATATCAAGTGTCTGGTTTTACCCTTGGCGAGCACAACGGACGTAAATTGCATTTTACTCCTCAGAACAAGATGGGTAATGTCCGCTGTGCGCCCACAGGGCTCTCCTCATCGATAGTTGATATGCCTGGAGACTGATGTGTCGCGAAATAGCCAAGAAAATTAGAGTTTCGAAAACTGTTTGGTGTAAACTCTATTTACACCTAAATCCATGTGCCATTCAGTTAAGCGGTACGTATACGGAGGAGAATGTCCCACAATACGTCAACGATAAGTTGTCGTCGATCTCTCGTCGTGCTGGAGTGACTCGGCCGTTTGAACGTCACTTTTGGCTGCCCATATGAAGTATCTCCTCCACTGTATGACGTTGCGACAGTAAATATATAACAGATTTTTAATATATTTACTCGTAGAAACACGCATTCAAGACAATAATCTTCCTGTACTCACACCAGACATTCATAATGAGGATTCTTTAATTTATTAGGTCGATGACAGCATGATTCGTTACAAGGCACTTTTGAGTTCTGACTCTGACTATCTTATCTTATCTTGTTCTCTCCCCGATGCGTTGGAGATGGAAGATGTTGTAAGTTACAACAACAGCTGCTTGAATCTGTATAAGAAGTTGTGCTTACGATCCTTGCAAATGATACGAACACTCTCCAACTATTCTAAGTGAGAAGAGGGAGAGAGCGATTGAAAATGACGACAGTACCAAAGGTTGCCCTTGGTAGCCAAGGTTTGCTGGTATCTGGTCAGGGTTTAGGATGTATGGGGATGCCAGCATTTTACGGGACTCCGAAACCCGTCGAAATGATCGATTTGATACAAAAAGCCGTGGAACTGGGTATCACCACACTCGACACTTCCGATTTCTACGGACCGCACACTAACGAGATTCTTTAGGGTAAGGTATGTCCATCATTCCTTCGGTTTGTCGGTTGTTTGTGCTTACCATTCATAGGCTTTGCATTAATTGGAAGAATTCTTAAATTGGCATAGGCTGTCAAAGGAATCAGAGAGAAGGTTCAAATCTGCACAAAATTCGGCTTCGTCTGGGACGGGGTTGGACCTTCCTTGGATATCCGAGGAGATCCAGAGTACGTGCGATCTGCTTGCGAGGGAAGTCTGAAAAGGTTGGATATGGACTACATTGATTTGTATTATCAACACCGAGTTGACCACACCCAAATTCCAGATTTAATATGTATGTCAAACATGTTTCTTCCATTGTACAGAGAATTGGGCGTAGGCATCATTGCATACAGCCCCTTGGGCCGAGGGTTCTTCTCTGGCACCAACCTGTCAGAATTGGCCGATGATGACTACAGAAAGGTATAGGTTTAAGAAGCCGAGTCGGAATCGAAAACGTCAGTGTTCTAGTGTTTTCGATTCCGAGGCGGCTTCTTCGACAGCAGGTGATGTCATGCTTATGTTTTTGCCACTTAACCACACACCGGGAATAGTATTCAAGTTCAGTATTCAGGACTCGAGTAATTGAATGACACTAGACACTCCTGATTCACCAGGGAGTACTCGAATGTGCTCTGTTTCGCAACTCTAACAAGTCACTACGTTAGTGTCCACTTTACCAAGTCTTTACTCACAGGGTAATATGGACAGGTGATATTCGAAGTCGTGTAGTGGTTTTGAATTGTTATAGGGTTAAATAGAATTAAGTTAAACATTGTATTCTGTATTAGCTCGAGCGTCAAATGTGGATACTTTTGGACTCATATAGTCTGAAATACTTCCTGTATGTACTAACCTTCTTGCATGGACACATGCAGCGCTATGATCCGAGATTTGCAGACAAAAACTTTCAAGAGAATAATAAGTTCTATGACCTCTTGTGTGAAATGGGTGCCGGAAGGAACTGTACTCCAGGCCAGCTTGCTCTCGCATGGGTCCAGCATAAAGGGGTAATTCCCATTCCTGGAACAACAAAGCTTACGAATCTGAAGTCGAACATTAGATCCCTTGATATCAAACTCACGACCGAAGACATTCAAGCTTTGGAAGCCGCGGTGCCAATGGAGGAAGTGCAAGGTGACAGATATATCGACATGAGCTACACTTGGCGAGTCATGGACAGTCCTCCTCTGGAATCGTGAACTGGTTTTAGGCAATAGATAAGTTCTAATGTCTCCATCCTGACACTTCTACTAGTGATGAAGAACTTTGGACTGGATTGGGGCTTGGTCGTATAAGTCGGATATCATTGAATACTTGGACAAAGGTACTTTGAAAGCATGATCGTATAAGTCATTTGCATTTTTTTGTAAGGTATATTCGGGTAACTTTTAGTGGAATAAGTTTGCCAAATGCAACTTTTAATCAATACATGATCTAATGTGGTTACTTATGTGGAAGTTAAACCATGATAAAGTTTGTTGAAGTATAGATTATTCCACTGTCAATTATAAAGATTTCAAATTTTCTAAAACCATTTCTATCGTAATTTGTAGCATGGTCAAAATATTTTTAATTTGAAACAATCATTACAAAGCTAAAAAGTATTTATAAAAACCTATATACAATACTTGTATATGAAAAATACATATCATTGATGTACATACAGTAAAGTATTGATTGTATTCATTTTGGTACAAAAATTAATCTGCTCATATAGTGTGAATTTATATTTCTTTTTCAATAACATAGTTTCAAAAAACATACTAATTTATATTCAAATTTCCTAAATGAACCCCAGAAAATTGAGAGTCATACCATCGTTATAAAGTTCAATTTATATATATATATCTTTACTATGTTTCAAAGTTGATAAATATAATGTTTTTTTATATATTTATTTTTTTATGAACTATATTAAAAATTATAATATAGAATGGACAAGTTTATCAAAGTTTCCATATGGTTTAATGTATGGAATTAATAAATTTTTATATTGTAATATACAAAGCTACAACAATAATATGTTATAAGGTAATATTTAGGGATAAAAAATCACTTTATCTACTGTTCAAACTTGCATTATGATAATCTACTCTAAGTTTACTTATTTTAATTTTGAAGCTAGACTTTTTGTTTTGTTGATTGTTTCATAAAGATTATTTATGATTGTGTCAATGTATGAATGTGATGAAATTATATATTATATTCATTTTATGACAAAAAAATTATGTTAAATATTTTATAGATCTTTTTTAATTTGAAGATATTGGAAAAAAATTAATAATAAAATGTTACAAAATTATTTGAAATATTTTTCAAATAAAAAGTGTAAATATTTAAACGTTATTTTTATTTAATAATTCAATCGGTTTTATAATAAGTTGATGGCTAGCTTTCAAAAAAATAGATTTTTATTTTGAATAAATAAATTTTTCATACACCGCATAATATTAATGACATGATCATTTAGAGAGTTTTTAAATTTTCAAATTAAATTTTTGAATATTTTTAGCTTTATAAATCTGAAGTTAGAAAATAAAAAGTTAAAATTTTAAATCAATATAATTTTTTTTCAATAATATTAAATAGTCAACTATGTGAACAAATTAATCATTAATACATAAAAAAAAACTAATGATTCAACATCCACAAGACATTCTGAATTTTGATAAAAAAAACTTATGTTACAAAATGAAAATTAAGTGTTGTTTTCTCTTGATATATTAGTTAACCTAATCAAACAGATTTTTATCTACAATTCATTTTTAAAAAAAATTTAAGGTACATTTAGCGGTTGAGTTTGTCTTACATAGTTCAACATTTGTGATATATTAAATTATTGTATTTGCATACTACGTCACAAAGTTTATTCTTATAGCTAAATAACAACAATTTTTTTAAATTTTTTTAAACAATTCAAAAAATTGAAATCTGCACTTATCGAATTTTTAATTCAAAACTGATTAACATACAATCAGCGTTGTATTTTAAAAATATCATAAGAATATCAAATATCATGAATATATGCATACATATGCATTCACATTAAACTTGATAACATGATTATTATTTCACAAGAAATGTGTGATCATAAATTTATTTATACATATGTTTATTTCAAATATTTAACTGAAAAATGTAATAATAATTTTTTAATAAATAAAATTATTAAAATTGATGCAAATAATTAGGATGAAACTTTTTCACATCATTTTTAATAAAAAATTGAAAATGTAATTACAAAATGAAACATATTTACTAATACTATGATAAATGAAAAACCTATATCATAATCTATACTTCAAAAAGCATTTAACAAAATATAATGTACTCAGATAATTGAAATTAAATATTTATTTGCATGCAATTTTTTTAATATTTATTTTGAATAATTAATAATTCAACATAATATATTATATTAATTTTAACTCATATCAATTTGTTCATACATGTCTCCATACTTCAAGATGTAATACTTTTATAATCATAAATATAAATGTGTTTCAATTTAAATACTTTGATTATGTTTAGCTTAAAACTTTGATCATGTTTAGTACTTAAATTGATACAAATTTACTTTTTTGACTGTTACAATATTACGTCTTTAAGATATAAAATTTAAATTTGAAAAATAAAAAAATTATTTAAATATTGATGTTTACATCAAATATTTAATAAGATGACATGGTTAAAAAAATTTTAAGTGTCATTTAGTATGAAAATTATGTTATTTTATAAAAAAAAATTTTTATTAATGTGCAAATTATAAAATAAAGTTTGAAGAATGTGTTTTACCATAATTTTTCAATAAATTTATAAAAAAATACATTTTGACAAAATATTATAAATTTTCATGCAACATTAATTTCATATTTAAGATGTGTATGTTTAAATGCATATCAATAGTTGATTCATGTATATAAATTACCTTATATTTAATATTATCACTAGTGTTAAATAATTATTTCTAATAATCAAACTCAAAAAATATAACACTAACATGTTATTGATTCGCCCTATTTTATTTTATTTCATATTCCATCACAACTAGCATATTTTAATTATAAAATTAATTTTCAGTCTGATATAAATTATTTTTTTGGAGAAAAAATCATGTTTTTTTATTTTTGTCATGTTAAATTAGTCAATCATATTGAAATTATGAAAAAAAAATACATGAAACTTTAATAATTTTGAATCATTAATATTTACAAAATTTTATTCATATGTCAAAATTTTGTTGATTGCATATAATTTATTGAGGGTAACTAACATTACAAATAACTGCAATATAACTTTAATATTTTTTATTTATCAATTGAAATTGTTTAACTTTATTATTTATATAAGTGTTAAATTTTGTAAAGAAAATTTATGATCAAGAAATATTTCTGAATGTATCAAAATATTCGCACAAGGTTATTTCATGAAAATTTTAACACTTTATTATAAAATTTTCAATATATATTTTGAATAAATGATCATAATTTCGAAAAAATAATTTTATTAAAAAAAAATAACATATAATAATAACTATAAATATTTTTAATAATTACATAAATTAAATTAAAATATTTTTTATGAATTTGTATTTTTGGCTTTTGAAAACTTTAAGCTTTGATGTTATCTTATGGTCATATTAATTTTATTTACATTTATTTTTAAATAAAAAATTATTGAATATTTTATTTTTTCTCAATTAAGTTTAGTTTTTTATCATATAAAATTAATATATTTATTTAAAATTATTTATTTAAAATATTAAAATATAATTTTAAGGGTATATTTCATCATGTGTATGAGCTAAATTTAATATAAATGTAATACATTTTAACTTGTTAGATATTATGTTATAAATCTTTTTATTAAACTATTAACCATATTATCATAAAAAAATTATGTAATTATTTTGCTTACTAATATTGATTAAGTTTTAAAAATTTTACATCTTTTATAATTTAAAATAATAAAATTCATACTTAATTGATATAAAACTCATTTATTTCAAATCAATTATCAATTTTTTAGTTTAAGATTTACATGCACTTATAAAATTTGGAATCTTAAATTTTCAATATAATGTGAAACTATTGTCCATAATGATCAAAATATCTTTCATATCTTTATAATTTTTGTGCAATTTATGACTCCTAGATCTCCTAACACCATTGTAAGCCCTAACTACAGTTCTAGTACAAAGGGCATTAAATGCATGATTGGCTGTAACTGATGTATCTGCTCTTGCATGTGCACACCTACGTAATTGGGGATGCTGTTACATAAGTTGTGATAGTTGTCATGCACATACATATCGCATCACAATATACATCGCTGCCACATCAAACATCACAATACATAGATCATCATACACCAACACAAGTGTATAACAATTGTCCCATTGACTAACAGTTCGGTCCCTATAAGCATCAAGTAACCATCTAGCCCTTCATGGGACTAAGATCATGAGGCCGATTGCTACAATGCCCGATCGTTAGTCGCATGTATGCAATCCATATCATGTAACAGTCAAACTAGCTTGCCTTCTAATCGCATCGAGGACATCTCCATCGTCCACTGGGCACTACATTGAGAAGAGTTGTCAAACATGACATATGCTATCCTCTCAAACAAGAATATTAAATCAACATACTGGATGCTCCATCAACTAATTCACATAATCACTTCTCAAGCCTACCCGCACAACTATTAGGCTTGGATCCATAGTATCAATGTTTGAAAGATGACATCACACAAAAATATACACATGATCCTTCCAAATCAAACCATTAGGACCATATAATACCAAAACTCAAGAAGATAAAACTTCACTTACTCATAGAATTGTGTGACCAACGGTAACATCCAATGTGGTCGGTGCACTCTACTGCAAGTAAACATCATCACCAATATGAAATCTGTGAATTGTCAACAGTTAACACCTCCATTGGTGCATCAAATCGGCTAAGCACCGAAGCTAAGAATCCATAAGTTGTTATATCACTTGACTTGTCGGACAATACCACCAACTCACTCTTTTTGGAAAAATGCTCCACCATGATCAACACATATTGATGATGTCGTATAGTGAATGGTAGAATTCCTGCAAAATCCAAGCTTCAATGGTAATCAAGTACCATAAGCGCTAGAGGATGTAATTATGGTGTAGGGGCATTGAATAATGCTTGAACAGAATCACATACCATACATTTGGCCACAAATTGTTGCACCTTAATTTGCATACCTCTCTACCAATAATGATTTTGAAGTAAGATATATGTGTCACCTTCACTCCAAAATGACCTAAATCCTCATGAGCATGTATGACCAACTATGATTTTTGAGATGGAAGTGGCACAACACAAATGCTGTCATCTCTTCATATTCAAAGAATGTGTCTACCTTCCCATCTAAACCGTCGAGCCCATCATAACCGCTGCATACTCTCCATATGATATCTCCACTGATCCAGCCTCAAGAAAGTCTTGACACCTATTTTGGATCAAATTTCTCCCCATATCATTCTATTGATAGAGACGATGGAAGACTGATCCATCAATTGTCAAGTCAATCCATTTACCATGTCACTTCAAACAACCTAAATCCTTCATACTTAAGGCAAAATAATATATGAAACTCCTCAAAAACCTCCACACCTACGTTTTTCTTCTCATGTCACTTTAGGACCATTATCAATATCCCAAATCTCCTCTCCATCTACACTAGAGATAGAAGACGTAGTATTTGGTTGTTAAACAATAACCTCTTGAGCAAAAAACTTTTTCTACTCTCTCATACTAGACTCCAATAGCTCAGTGTGAACCATTCCATCCGCTCTAGCTATAACCTCTTAAAAGTCTGTAATGGTTAGAATGCGGTCTCTAATTTTATCTCTATGTTTTATTGCTATCATCCAAGGAGTTGGATATCAACCTTAAATTCAAAGATTTCATGTTGATGTTAACATTTTCTTGGAATAAAATGCACTTACCACATTGGATGTTATTGCTAGTCACACGATTTTAAGATTAAGTGAGGTTTTACCTTATGAAGTTTTGTTATTAGAGGATCGTGATGGTGTGGTTTGGAAGGATCATGTGCGTAATTGTGTGTCATGTCATCTTCCAAACATTGATGATACTATGGACGATTGGTGGCCATACTTTGCGAAAGTAAAGAGTATGTGTCGATTACTTCTAGTAGTGACAGCACTAGTAGTGTTGATCTTGGGATTATGACAACTACTAATGGAACTTGACAAGTTGTTGCCGCTCGAATGTTGAAATTACCAACGAGGCCATCATAGGAGCATACAAGGGTGTGAGCAAGTGTGGTGATGTTGGATAACATGAGTGATGTCTTCTGTTTGGTTGGACCTTCAAGAAAAGTTTATCAATCTCAACGGGTGTTATTGAATTCTGGTGCACAATCCCTTATGTTGGGTAAAGATGCACTACGTAGTCTTGATTTTCGAAAGACCTATGTGGAAAGATTTTCATTTCAAATTCAAATATCTCTTGGAGGTTTTATTGATGCTCTAGCACCATACATAATCCAAATGGAGTTGAATGTGCAAATGCAATCAGATCATGTCACGGATAGCTCTACAACATAAACACATGTTGTAGTTACACTTGCAAAGTCCTATGATGTATTGGAGGGTGCATTAGTGTTATACCAGATGGGTTTAACATTGATTAATGGGAGGAAACAACCTTCTCAAGATATGTGATTCTTGTTCGAGAGGATGATATATGTCATGTTTAACATCTACTCTCAATGCGATGACCAATGGATGATAGAGGTGTTTTTTATGCAAATAGCAAGCAAGTTGGTTTGACTGTTACATGATATGAATTGCAGACATGCGACTAATGATGGTGCATTGTAGCACCCAACCTTATGATCTTAGTCCATGAAGGTCATATCATGTTCATGGATTATATGTCTACCTTGTAGTAGAGGGACTTAACCAATTAGGGAGGCAATTGTGGTACACTTCTGTGGTGTATGACAATCTATGTATTGTGATGTTTGATGTGTTGCAATATGTATGTGTACGCTTAAAGCAAGTACAAAGATTATTGGTAACAAAACACAATGAGACATAAACAATTTGAAAATGGAGATAAGTTAAAAATAATTGATTGATGAAATACATAACTCATGAAGGCTTTAACAAATTAAAACAAATTAAAAACCGTTAATCACATCATTAATCATTAAAATTGAATTATTTTAATTAAAAAAATTTTATATATTAAAAATATATTTAATTTATTAAAAACTATTTTTATTTTGTTTAAAAAAAATTTCATCAATATTTTCAAATTTTTTTATAAATAATTTTATTTTTTGATAATTTTTTTTTCAATATATTTTTTCTTTATCCTTTTTTGTATCTATTAACACAATTTTATATGTTTTAAAAGTACAATATCTTAGTTGTAGATAATGTAATAACAAATCAAACATGAGAAGTAATTTTCATATATATTGTTAAAGAGATTTTGATTTTTATATATAATGTGAAGAACTACAAGTAAAAATTACTATTAAAATATATAATTTTTAAATTTAAATAAATATATGTATAAGAAGTTGGGATGTGATACCATTTTTTATAATACAAACATAGATATATTTGTATTATTAAATTTATCATGAAAATTGACATGGATAATATTTATCATTATCATTATGTAAAAACTTTATAAACAACACATTTGTGACCAATAGATTAAATTTCATTTACTATAACTTACAACTTTTACGTAAAAATTACAAAGTAGTGGTAAGAGATATATATATGTTTATCACCATATACATACATATGTTTGTTTACATGCTATTGGGTGATGCTATCTTTGGCCCTCGTCAACCTTGGTTTTTTTTATTAAAGATTATTGTTGTTTTCTTATTCTACATTTGCAATTTCAAATCCTAGTATAAATAATACAATTTGGTTTTGCAATAGATGTTATGAGAATCTTTGAAAAATCAAAAGATTGAAATTGGAAAAATCTTTTTTGTTCCTTTAATTTAGAAAGATACATTAATTTTGCTCACATTAGTTTTAAAGTCGATGGAGGTGTTGTGCTTAAAGTAGGATTCATTTAATAGAAGTTTTATGTTTAAGAATTGACTCTTAAATCCACTCCTGAATAAGTGTTGAAATAATTGAAGAGCATGTGGTTCTAGACATAGAGAGTGTACTTCAAACATTGAAGGTAGAGTTCATTCTTGAATGAAGAAAGTACATTGAGTGGTCATATTTCCATTGATGATAAAAGAACACTTCCTCAATCAAACAAAACAAGATTTGAAAGTCCATCTTTGAGGATGGTTTGAAATTACAGAAACATTTGCAACATACTTTCAAAAAATTTCCTCAAAGACTTTAAAATAGGGAGAGCTTTCTTATGAGGGATTTCTATTAGGGGAACCAAGTAATATAACAAAAAGGATGGGAAGGCCCCACATACAAGTCATACATGGATAAAACCAAAGGGGTAAGATGGGACTAGGCCCCAATAGTATCACTATGGAAAATATGTCATACTTTATCTAAGATATCCAAACTATCTAGATCACATGATCTAAAAGATTATCCGAAGAAGTATCACCTAACGTGATTGCTATTGTATGGATTGTGCCAACTAGTGTTCTATGTAAAGAAATGGATAGACTTTGCCTAACATAGGCTACATAATAAGCTATAGAGAGTGATACTCATGTCATCTAGTATGGTAGACTCTTGGCCACTTTCTCACGAATGTGTCAAAGTGGACGTCCATAACTCCATATAATCCAAAGCTAGAGGAACTAAGAGGTGAGCTTTCTTCATACCCCTATACTTGAAGACCTTGGCTGTTGCCACTCCACTTACAACTCATCCAAGAGGATGGGTGATCACCCCTCCAAAACAATATCACATGTAGGATCCGTAACTCTAACATTTACAACGGTAACTTGGTCCTCCCGAATCAAGTATAGGTTTGCCCCAACCGGAGTCGATTGCAAGGCATATCAAAGCTCCCTCCATGTGAGGTATCCACCCTCTCGTGCCATGACAAACACCACATCTATAATGACATCATGAACAACTATCCTCTATCCTCTAAATGGGCAATGAATCATATGGATCCTTGTAGCATATGAGGTAGGTCACTCACAATGAATAATAAAGATGCAAATAGGTGGACCAAACCAATGTAGAACCTCATCTTTGTAGAAAAGGTAGATGTTGCAACTTGAAAAGTCATGATGTATGGTCGAGCCTACAACAAGATCTATTCCCGGAGCAAGAGATGTAGGGGGTTAGGACTTAGAAACTTGAATAAAATTTTTGTTTTGAGTAATAAAAGTCTTATCTTTGGAGAAATATGACAGTGTATTTTTACGAATATGATGATCTTAGGAAAAATATGAATATAGTTAAGCAGTTCACACGAACGGGAGAGTGTGTTGGGACTTGAAATATCTCGAAGAGTAGGGGATTGGGAAGAAGAAGTTTCAATAATCCGTTAAGAATCTGAGTGTAAGTGAGATGCTGAAGAAAAATATGAGAGCAATGTCAGGACGCAAGGGCATTAAGTTGCTGTTTGTGTGCAAGATGCCAATGGGTAGGATTTGACTTCTCATTCTAATGGTGGATTGAATATTGGAAGAAGTATTGTGACTCAAGAATCTTGGAGGAATATTCTTATCTTGGCGATGGGATTTTATTTGTTCGGAGCTATGTGAAGAAGTGTGTCGAGGGAGAACGGTTCATGCAATGGGGAAGAGAGCGCAATCAAAACTATGGGATTCTAAGTTGTGGGCCAAGGTGTTAGGTCGCATCTACAAAAAAGAGAAAGACGACATTGATTGGAAAGGTTTGGCTTTACACACAAGGTTTAATTTTGATGAGGAAAATTGGTTCAATCGTAAGAAAAGGAAAGGTACGAATAAATACAAGATAGAGCTAATCAAAGATGTATTCAGAATGAAGGTGGCTTACATGCTAAATTAGTTGTTTTCACCTCAACATACCACATATGTGAGTATGCACAAAGTTAGGATTATGGAAGTCTTTGTGGGTGGCTCAATTTGGATAAATTAGAGAGAAATATTTGCAAAAAATGTACAAGCAATGGCTAGTCGACTTTGGGAGAACGATAAGGGGGTAGTATATATTTCATCCTTCTTAGTACATATGTATTCGAATATGGAATGGTTGACGCCGAAGAAAAGACACTTATATCGATTAGAGACAGGATTGTCCAATATGGAAGTGGAAGATGAAGACACAAGCAGTGGATCTACATGAAGTTTGGATGCTGCAATTTGGGATATTGTAGAAGCAAGGGGGATGACCAGCGTGGAAGAGAAGGGTTTGGGTTTGGAAGCAATTGTGGTGGAGTTTCCCCGGAAAAGAAAGAGGCAATTTAGTGAGGAAAGTCCTCTGGGAAAATTATTACAAGCTATTTTTGGAATTCAAATAGCAACTTCAAAATAAACAATTGTCTAGACTGAAGGTGAACGCAATCAAGGAGATTGCAGAACCATTGTCCTTCGTATTATAGTTAATCCTGAAACTGAAAGCCGTGATAGTTCCGGTGCTTATGGAGTTGAACGAGATGGGACTTGGTTATATGCATGGGTGGGATCTGCATACGGATGGATACATCGATCTAATTCAATCCATGCATAGGATTGCCATAGGAAGGCAGGAGCAAGTCTAGATGATTATGCAGCTAATAGATAATGTGGAGAAGTTGACGAAGGAGAAGGTTGAATTGGCAAAGGAGTTGCAGACGTCAAAGTAGTCTTATGCGGAGATTTGCAAGATCAAGGAAGCATAAATTTGGTATGTGAAAAAGGAGAATCTTTAGCTCCAAAAGGAAATTAAGGAATTGAAGCAACGTATGAGTAATGTCGATGTGGAAGCGCCCGGTTGGAATCTCTGACTAACAAGTGTGCTCATGACATATTTGCATAGTGTGATGAGGAGGAGATGCATCGGTTGGAAAACCTGGTAAGAGTGATGGAGAATCCTAAGGATACCAAAGAGAAGAGAAAGTCAATGTATAAAGCCTTGGGAAGGGAATTTTGAGAGACCATGTGTCTTCAACGACAAGAAATCGATATGGATATTCAAGAGATGCAAGTAGAAATCGACGCGTTTACTCGGAAGTTGGAGGCACGATTGAGAGGAGTATCTACTCCTCTCAATCGTGCCTCCAACTTCCGAGTAAACGATAGATCAAAAAAGATTAGGAGAAATCGATCTGTGTAGGCACCATTTAGAGGTAGGCACTAGAATTTTGTATAAATAGGCGTAAGAATAGAATGGTGACATCTTCTTTCTTGCAAGTGTTCATTGTTGAACTGAAATTGTAATCAAGGTAGAATGAGAACTTGCAAAGTTGGTGTGAGACATGTGGAATCAGCCTGGACTGGCATCAAATACATGCAAAGATACTAGGGTATTCATCCATGAGTTATGACCGTGTGCGTCCCACCATGAGTACTTCACGGAGATGCTTGCCTCAACTTCAGTTTGTAAGGGAGAGATCCCCATCATTAGTAAAATGTATTGAACGATTGTGTCTGCCATTGTGCCTTAAGATTACTCTAATTGATGGAAATGGGAATTATGTAGAATAGGAAGACTACAACTTCATATTCATAACGCTCTTTGGACTATGCAGTCCATAGCCCCTTCAAGAAGACTAAACTCACCTTTTTCCCTTCTGGTACCTTATTCCATTGGGAACGAATCTAATATACCACTAATTGTCTTGGAGTATGTACCCTTGTTGTTACAAGAACGTAGATGAGCCCTAGTAGGATGAGGAATGACTTGATCCACTAAGAGAGAGTGTAGAGCATGCTGAAACTGTCGGTCCATCAAGATAGATCACAAGTCTCTAGTCCAATCGATGGACAAAGAGTAAAATAAAGGGAGCTCATGTCATATCTATGGGGACAAAGCATCTCTTTTATTCTGTAGCAGTACATGTGAAGGAAATGAACCCATCCACATCTCTAGCATACATCTCAAGGATGAGCCTATATGCAATAACAAATTGGAAAGATTTCAAAGTTACATAGAGTGCCCAACTTGCCCTAAACGCTATAGTTTCCAACTCCTCCATCAATAATAAATCTATCCATCCACAAGAGATTGGACAAAGATGTGTTTCTATATGCTAAATAGACTATCACACACTCTAAGTTCCTTTATAGGAAGATGTCTCCAAAGGTCAAAAAACACGCGGGATGAGCTCAAGCCGGACGCCCATTGTATCTAGTTACGTTATGTGTTCTTGTACAGTGCAGGCCGTAACCCTTTTCACATACGCAACATCGAATGAACTGGACGACACCTGAGGTTATCAGCCCAAGAGTACGTACCAGAGTCAGTAAGTGCCAGGGTACAGTACTGTACGTTGCATCAACCACGTAATGACGCTACCAGTCTATTTAGCGACCCCAGAATAAATGCCATGAACGGAGTAAAACACTAAATAACGTCGAGACTTGAGAAGCAAATTGTCAGCGGCCCTGGCGAATCTGCGCCTCCGGAACCTTGGTTCACACCTGTCGCTGCTGAGATCGCCCATCTCTCTGGAAGACTAGGACACGACAGAGCACCGAGAATCTTCCGCAGTTCGGGACTTCGACACACGGAACATACAGACAGACAGACGGTCACAGGGTTCGAACCAGAGGCGGAGAGGAGAGTTCTTGTACGAAGAGGTCGTGGAGGTCATTAGGGTTTGCTTGAAACGGAAGTCAAACAAACAAAAATACTCTGCCCAAGATCCAACTTGCTCTGCTTCTATCCATGTAGTACATCTAATGGCACTTTCACGGTGATGTATAGCTTTACTTGGTTGCTGTGTTGAAGACTGCTGGGAGGCAGGCAGGCAGGGAGGGACAGGTACCCAGGGAGGGAGAAGGAAAGGAGGGAGAAAGGAGGAGGAGGAGAATGGCAGATGATGAGGAGTGAGAACGTGTTGATGTCTACGGGTTCTTCTGTTCACTGCCTTTGCTTCCGGGTCACCTTTTCTCTCCCTCTTCTTCCTCAGCGTCGTCGTAGCAGTCTCGTTCCGATCTGTGATTTTCCGGTTCTCCGATCTGGTTCCGCTGAATTGGTTTCGTGAGTGTACAGTCAGTCAGTTCGACGAGATTTTGGTGGTGTCGTGCAAATAACGGAAGCGAGGGTAGGGGAAGGCAAATTGCGGGAGGAGTGAAGGAGCGTTATATTGAGAAAACTGTCGTTTGCCTCCAGGAAAGGAAGGTTGAGGATTTCTAGAAACAGGAGGAGCAGGAGGGCAGAAAAGCAGTCGAGAGAAGTGAGGGAGTAAGTAGGCGTTCAAAATGTTCGCTCGGATTTTCGGGAAACCGAAGGAGGAACCTTCGACGCTCAGCACGCTCGACAAATTAAATGAGGTGGGTTGGTTACGGTGTTTTGTTTCTTTTTCGATCCATGTTTATCTTCGCAGGAGATCGGTTAGTTGGCCAGTTCTCGCTCCGCTGTCACCTCCTGTCTTGCCAGGATGTACGTTTTGCTTGTTTATAGTTGACGCTGTAGAGGACAGAGGATAGATTTTGGAGGACGATGTGAATTAGTGCTACTTCTACCGGAAATCTTCAGTGGTGAGGGCTCGTAGGGCATCATGGAGATAGGGCAGGAAGGACGTAGGAGTCTCCACGTTTTCGGATGGTTCGACAAGTGTTTAAGCAGTACGGAATATGTAGGTTCTAGGGAGGGTGACGATTATGGTCAAGCAGTGCTTCTGCCGCCGATTTTACCTCTCTTAACGATTTCGGCCTATAAGAGTTGCCTTCACTTTAGTTGAGGAATTCGGCGGATTGCTCGGAGAAATATCTCTAGTGCTAGAACCTATTAGCTTCTTGGTGGAGTGCACGCAAGGAGATTGTCAGTAATATGAACTTCTTAGAAGGAAACGGCAATGGATTCACAGACTTTCGAAATCTCTGAATCTTCAACCGTTTCAAGTGATCTTCAGGCCGAAAAAGATGATGGAATTGCCAGTACAGATCCAGGGGCATGTTTCAATGCGTGAATCATGAGTTGACAGACGGGTATTTTTTTGTGTGGATTTTAACTCACAATGTTTTGGGCTCCCGCTTTTGTATGCAGACTTTGGAGATGCTCGAAAAGAAGGAAAAGGTCTTGCAGAAGAAAATAGCTGTAGAGATAGAAAAAGCTAGAGATTACACTCGGGCGAAGAATAAGAGGGGTATGAACGCTGAACAAAGCAACAATGATTTCTGGTTGGATTTTCCAGTTAGTACGAGGAAACGATTCTCGTCATATCCTGCAGCAGTAATCAGTATTAGGTGTAAACTGTTAGTGTGTTCTGCATGGTACGAAGTTGCTTCGCTGTTTTCGACGTGTTTTGGACTAAGTCTGTATAAGTGTATAACTGGTCTGGTTCATTTCATGGGTTGGTCGAAGCGTATCCTTCGGTTTTGTGTTCTTGAAGTTGGATAAATGAAAGTCACGCGTGTTGAGAGGGTGCAAAGGTTCTCACACGTGCCGCTAGTCAGCTGTCGAGGATAATTAATTCATCTGTGAGTAGAGTCAGTATTAAATACAGAATGTTATTTTATTTTATTTTGGTCTTTTTTGGGAATTAACGAGCTTGCCTCTACTTCTAGTTGTTGAAAAGTAATGGTGGGGATAGTGTTCATGGGTGTGCAGCTGCGATCCAGTGTTTGAAGAAGAAAAAGCTTTATGAGGTGCAGGTGGAACAGCTTGGTAACTTCCAGTTGCGAATTCACGATCAGGTTGGTTTTCTTCCTGAAACCGTCTTGATTTGGCGGGAATCTTCATCCCATTTGGTTATCTAAAATCTTAGGTCTTCGTGCTTGTGTCTTGAGTTTCACAAATGTCTGCGTAAAAATGAGCAAGTTTGCTTGGACGAATAACCTCTGAGAAATTTATATTTTGGGCGTGGTTTGTTTTATCCTTTGCAGATGATCATGCTAGAAGGGGCCAAGGCTACTACTGAAACTGTCGATGCTCTAAGGAGTGGTGCATCTGCTATGAAAAATATGCAAAAAGCCACGTACGTATTCTGTACTTGCATCTGACAATGTATAGTATGCATTTGGATTCGTTTGTGCTGACATTTTAGCTTCCTTTTTTTCAATTCTTATTATATTTTTTCAATTCAATGACCTCTTTCGATTCTTCACAGAATCGAAAAATTTGGAGTTGAGTAAACCAACTAAATATGTTTTTGTTATTCATGGTGACGCAGAAACATAGACGATGTCGATAAGACTATGGATGAGATCAACGAGCAGACCGAGAATATGAAGCAAATTCAAGAAGCTTTATCGACTCCAATTGGAGCTGCCGCTGATTTCGATGATGTACAGTACCCCATTCTTGCTATTTTATATCTTGGAAAGAAATTTAAAATGCTCTACTTCACAGCTGAGAATCTAGCATACGTTCTTATCCACCTTTAAATTTGTCCTTGGAAGTCTACATTGTGGTTAGGAGAGAAAGACATTGTAGAGTGCTCATCATTTACGCTTCTATTGATCATCGATCTGATCTGCTCCAGCGAGGGTCATGTTAATTTGTTGGCAACAGGGTGAGCGGTGATGATTAGGTAATAGCTTAGTTTGTCTGATGTCACTTCTGTCAAATTGTTGTTATATTAGGATGAGCTGGAGGCCGAGCTCGAGGAACTCGAAGGAGCCGAACTTGAGGAAGCATTGTTGCAACCCGCGACTACCCCAGCAACGCAGTTACCACCAGTGCCTACTCAAAATCGTCCTCAGCCAACACCTGCCCAGCGACAGCCTCCAAATACCGAGGATGATGAGCTGGCAGCCCTACAAGCCGAGATGGCTTTATAGTGAGATTCTATGTGCTTATCAATGAAATTCTTCGCGTTCACCCTTGGGCAGCGGTAAGCTTGTATCATTATAGTGTTTGGACAATCGGGAATTCAAAGTTCCCGGGAGCCATGTTAATACCCCATTCTATCGCAAGCGTAGTAGTTTCCACTCACCATTGCTACTGGCAACCTGCGATGTCCACCTGAAGTCTTGTCCGGTCACTTGATCTTGTGTGCCCTAGCCAAAGAGTATCAAAGGCAGACCTAGTCGCTGAGGGTGGAGATTGATGGAGTAAAAACTCGATACCTCTGATCGACTTCAACTTGGGGTATCTTGACTTTGACAAGACTCCTCTTCTTTCACCCAATGAAGCTGTAGAGTATTTGTGTAGCCAAGCATGACGATCTAATTGTGATCAGTGGTGTGCTGGAATAGGATGTTTGTGCTTTCGCTTTGAAAAGCATTCGCAAATTACTTGTGATTGTAGCTTTTCGTTCTTCGAACCTAGTTGGTAAACTGTTTGAATAAAACCACTTCTAGTCAGGATAGGCGTCGTTGATGGTATATAGTGATATCCAGTTTTATTCTCTGCCTTGATGAAACATATGGAGTGTTTTAACTTGTCAAATTGACTTATTCTTGCCTCCCATCTTTACCAGTCACATGAATCATTTTTTTCGTTTTCGTTTTCTTGTTCGTATCTCGCACAGTGAGTGGCCATGAACTCAAGTAGCTAAGAGTCTTATTCTATACGTTAATTTATCTTCCTCCATCACGAGATAAAATATTGAAGGTTCAGGGTATTCATTACCTGATTTGGACTCACAGTGAAGCAAGAGAGAGGTATTTGTACTCGATAGCAGGTTGGATTCTCAGAACTTTTTCTTGGCTAGATACGTGGAAAGCACTTTTTGCAAGCACGTTACAGCCTAGTCTATGGCCGTCGTTTTTGAAAGAAACACGAGTGCCATCAGCCGGTTCCTGATTCCCGACCATTGGTTTGCAGGCTGAGTTTGTGGATAATTCTTGTTTCCGTGGCATGTGTTCAAGCAAGCACACGGAATTGCATGAATAGACACTGTATCCCTCTAGACTTCTAAATCAGGATTTGTTCTGTGAAAACCTGTTTGTTACATACCACCTCCTCTTGGAGCTATTTTTCCAGTCTAATAGTACGTCCGTGGGTTCATGATTGTGTGATGTATCGACTCTGATATCAGGTTGATTCTCTCGCTGGGGCTGTACTTGGGTTCAAGTACTTGAAAGATTTGAGTCGCTTTAGCCGACTGAAACTGCCAAAACGTCTATTGATTATTCAAAGAATATGTTCAGCGAGAGCTAGAATAAGTCTGATGGTATTTTATATCTCAATCTTGTGAAGTTTACTCTTGTTATTCAAATTGCAACTGCTCGTATTATGAGTATCATGTACTATTGACCGTTATGGGTAAGTCTTGACTGTGTCTATACTTCGTGCGGTTGATTCTCATTTACCGAAAAGCTCCTCACCTAAGCAGTTGTAGATCTCATCGTGAGTTACTACTCCCTTGTTTTTTGGTGAACTTTTTCATGTCAAGACATTGTAATCCTGTGGACTTATGCTAGTCTGTGTGCAGCCATGATACGTCTCAAAAGTTGGTGAATAACAGGCACACGACTGTCGTCTTTTTCCCATGTGAAGGCAAAGATGGTCGTGAACTTGTTTGAACGAAGTATGAATCAGAAGGAAAATTGGACCGAATATGGGCATTGATAGGAATGAATCCTGTATTCGTCTTTAAGTTGGTCAGCTACAAAGTGCCGTATGAAGTGGACATTGTACTGATGGAATCTACTCATTATTAAGCAGTTTTCATTATTAAGCCAAAAGAAAGTTCCTATTTAGAAAAGAAAAGAACGATCAGGTTCGATTAGTGTTTGACTGACTGTCGTATGTTACGCCGGCTTCCATCTTCAGAGAAAGTTTGTCCGTGAACCCTCGTTTACTGCGCGATCAACGAATCAGTCATGTTCAGATGATGACAGTCTTCGGGACTCGTGTGAAATAGTTCATACTTGCTCCCAGTGGCTCAAGGGATGAGGTTTTTGGGTGACAGTAGGGTAAACCTCGATATGCATAGTGCAGCTGAACGAGAAAATCAGAAAGTTGCTTGTACATTACATGCTACATGCTACTGTACCATGGAAAGCAGCTACCAGGATGGTAGCATGGAAAGCAGAAACACATAATTTAGATCCAAGTTCTGTAAATCATCCGAGGATTCCATTGTACAGTACTTCGCGCCAGAAGCGAGAGGAAAACGATCTCATGAAGATGTTGTATACAAGTGTGCTGAAAGAGCAAACGAAGTTAAGAGCTGCTTATCAAAGCTTCTGTACTGATCTTCAACTTTCACCGTAAAGTCACATATTGGAAATTTAGATTTGATATGAAGGAAATCAATACACATGGATATTTCTACTTTCTCTCATAACAGTTGTTTGAGTGTTTTATGTGTTCCATTTGTTTAATGTCATACCTGTTTACACCGAAAATACATGTGTCGGTACTTTGGATCGAGCATATTGATGGAGTAGCTATTCAATGTAGTTGTACGGCATTGTTAGATAAAACATGGGTACATCATTTGATGAAGTAGTTTACAACTTACGTCTATGCTTTTTAATGATTCAACCTGGAACTGCAATATTTAATGTAGTAGTTATTCAACCTAGTTTTATGCATATTGAACATGTTAGAACAACAATTGATGGTGGGTAGGAGGAAATGGGAAAAACTTAAACGTTGCATGGATGCTTTTTCCACTTTCATACTAAGTAGTAAAGGTTGAGGCCTAAATTCTAGACTGATAACATCAGTCTGCTATAGCTCAAGGACGGTTCGTTCAATACATCCTAAAGGAGATCCTCGGAAACGATCAAGAATTCGTTATCCTCTGCCTCCACCTCCTAGACAAGCTAAGGAGTCTATTCAGAATGCATGCGTTTTGGTTGAACTCTACCGTCGAACAAGAGGGAAGGACGGATTAACATTGGAAGTCATGACAGAATACTGGAACTTCATGTACGTGCTTTATTCTCATCACGTCCTAGACAATGAAAAAAATCAGGTCCACACTTTTCCCAATATCATGCAGGGAATTGATCTCTTATTGCGAGACTATTGCTAAGGTTCAAGGTGATCATTAGGATACTAGTCAATCCAATCTGATTCTTATTCTAGATCCCAAACAAATCAAAATTGTAAACGGTTGCTTAATAGTTGACAATATCGTAATGCTTTGACATTTTGACAAAAGTACGTTTTTTTTTATCATCTTGTTTTAATCCATCAGGCATTCAAATCAATATGATATACCAAATGACATTTAGTTTTTATTAAAATAGAAATGGAACTTATGAATGAACTTGGTGAACGTGTTATGACAATGAGATTTTCAAGCCTTCAATCATTTCAATGAAGGTGTTGAACTTTGTGCTTAACTCATATTGCTTATAATTAAAATATGTTGTTGTTTTATGTTAATCAAATAAATGTCATACAATATATGTGTTTATGTTTAGATTTTAACATAGAATTATTTAGGAATTACTTCAAAAACTCCAATTTGATTATGTGTTGAGAATTGTAAGTTCTTGGACCGTTGAAGATGTTTTGATGAGTTTTGATTGATGGTATTTTTGATCTAGCTGATGTTGAATGTGTACGGTGCTGGTGAAGTAATGACCATGGTAGTGATTAAAAGTAGAAGCAATTGAAAGTTTTTATGATCGATTTCAAGTTTTTATTTTTTTGAATTAAATGATTAATTTTTGAATTGAGAATTTGAAAGTTGAAAGCGTTGCTAAAAATTGACCAAGTGAGTTAATGCTTATAATAATGTTGGTGTTTAAGGTCATGAAATTGCATATATAATATCCTACATATCAAAATATCTTTCTCAAATTTGTTAAACTTGAAAAATGGCTCTTTTAACCTGAATATCAAACAATATACATATCATTGAATGTGTTAATATAGACCCTCATGTTCTTATCAGTTTTCTTCTTTACAAAATTCTTGCCATTTGTTTAAAAACATCACATATTTGACTTAGTGTAGAATTAAACTAATCATTATCAAACCATGATATACTTTTCATAAATCCTTTCATCCAGATTAATTTTTATTTCCTCTACGATCTCTTATCTCTTCTGATTTATAACCAGTATCCCCAAAATCTTTCATACCACTATCAACAACAGTGATTTTTTTTTGAAATACCATTTTGAAATTTTTTAAACTTACTTTCAGCTTGTTAATATTTTGAGTGCCATTACTTTCAACTTGAGCAACTTGAGCAAATTCATCAGAAGTATTTGCACTATGAGTAAAACAGTCGCTTTTGACAGTGAAACATAAGTAACACATGCAAAATGAACATCCCAAGAAGAACAATACAGTTTTCTTAAACAGAATCTAAGCTATTTAATTTTTTATTATCTTTTAACATAACATTATATGTTGCTTGTAATTTTTTGCAAAACCAATCATTGATTATCTTAAAATCATCGAAAACACTATCCCACTTACTTTGCCAATGTAACTATCATACTGCGTAACGTTTCTGAATTTTTTTGGGTTCTATTTTACCTTAGCACTGCAAAATTGATTGCAGTGTATCGTATTTTCAAAATCATCTCACTGACCTTGTTTTGCTTTAATCAAAGCTGTTAATTGTCAAGAATCTCATCAAATTTGAGCATTAGAAGCACATGGAGTAGACAATCTATTTGTTGTCAGACTCTTGATCTCCGTTATCTTAGTTTTGGATGGAATTGCAGCAGAACAATCATGTACATCTATAGAAGCACTGCCTCTATGCATGAATGGAGGAAATTAATAGTCAGAAACTAGAGTTTGAAGGAAAAATGTGACATTTCGTGGCTAATGAAAAGTTGATTGAAATTTAAAGCATAATCAAAGGGATCATGCAGTTGAAATCACTAACAATTTGCTGACTTTTAGTTTCATGAGCATCAATGGAATCTACTGAAAGTAGTCTGGTATGCTCAACTAGAGAAGAAGTAAAAAAAAATGTAAACTGTGAAAATGGAAAGTAGTTCATTGACTTATAATCTGAACCAGGGGGCTGGAGAGCTATTATGTTCACAACAATACTACACCAGTCTAAACAAATCGTTTCTAGGAAAGTCTAAGTTTTAAGCGTACGTGTCACTTAGTGACTTATTACTTATCCAAAATTTACGTGAAGAAGAAAATTTCGGCATCCCTATCCATAAACTACGGTGACGTTAGTTTAGTGAAAATAAAAGTGCTGATTATAAATTTCCATCTTATCAACGATCCTACATGAACTGTAAAACAATGAGCATGTCAGTGCTGAAAATTACAGAAGGAATTGTAGGTTTTAAGTGTACATGTCACTTAGTAACTTGTCATTATTTCACAATATAAGTATAGAAGAAAATGTTGGCATCTTTACCATAAAATAGGATGGTGTAAGTTTAGTGAAAATATAGTGTAAGATAAAGACAAAATTACTGATTATGTGCATATAGATCTTATCAACAATCCTACATGGCCCGTAAAACAATGAGCATGTCATTGCTCAAAATATACGGATTATTTAGGTTCGAAGTGAACCTGTCACGTAGTGAGTTTTTACTTATTCCATAATATACATAGAGAAGAAAATTTTGGCATTTTTATCCATAAAATACGGTGGTGTCAGTTTTAATAGAAATACAGTATCAGAATAAACTAAATGGGTTATGAACATGAAATGTTGGTTACTCGCTCTTTCATTCGTCATGAACATCCATATTATCACAGATTATACATGCCATAGGCCCGTAAAGCAATTAACGTGTTTCAAGTGTGTGTGTGACTTGTTACTTGTTACTTGTTTCAGAATACTCGGAGAGGAAAAATGCTGACATCTCTATCCATCATATACATTAAAGTCAGTTTAGTGAAAATATAGCGTAATAAGAAAAAGAAAAAAAAGTGTTGATTATGAAACCATTTTATCACCGAACCTACATGACCTGTAAACCAATGGGCATGTCACAGCTCGAGATACATGGTGCCAATGGGACTTTAAACCACTAAGACATAGAGATGCAATGCTCTCATTGCTTGCTTGACATTGGAGTTAAGCGTTGAAAAAATTTCCACATAGCTACCACGCTATCACAGACTCAGGTGATTCCTCCGTACGGTCCCGAAAATGTCACTTCGAATGACCTCCAACTGTGATGATAGAAATTCATCTTATCTTGACTTGGCTGCTGCTTCCGTGATTCTCACTCCTTTCTTCTTGTTCTTTCGTGTTGTTCATCTGTCATTTGTTGGCCCGCACGCTAATATAGTTTCTAGGATTCATGTGTTTAGTCCGGAATTCAACACTACAGAAAGTCATGTTGAAAAATTGCAACAAAACCTGTCATCTCCTGAGATTTATTCTTTATAAGGACACAACGATTTCTTTTGCGCTTCCTCTCAGAAGCGAGGAATTATCACTGATCAAAGATCTTCCTCCGCGGCTCTACCCGAAAGTGTTTTGTAGAAGGAAAGAAAAGATAACCCCCTACAAATGAACAGGTACACGAGTTGCAGAAAATGTTGGGTATGAGATGACTCGATTAACTCATTGAAATGCGAGTTTTAGATATGCTTACTGTAAGGTCTGATCGGCTCGAAACCACATGTAAGGTCGATCCTAGGGTGGGATAGCCGAAGCATGGTGATTCAGATTTCAGAAGCATTGCGAAAGGCTGCCTGTAAAGTTGAAAATTACATGGTGGTGAACAATTCCGCGTGGAGAAATTGGAGCGAAAGACCTAGTACCTACTTACTATGGAACATATTCCAGATCGGGATGAGATGTGATAGAGAGGGCAAGAAGATGTCCGAAGAGTACCGTACTGTCTCAGTAATCGCTGTCAGAGTCTGAAGAGTCTCTATAATTGCCACTTCTCTCTTTACCTTCATTGTGAATGGCTTCCATAATAATCACAACAGCAGCAACGAAGGCCTGGTCAACCTCGGGAGGAATAACCACCCCGTACTTCCTCTTTCCAGTCACCACGGAAGATAACGACACGTGACCTTGTTGGACCTGCACCAAGCCCAGCCCACACTTACTCGACATCAACGAGCCTCACGTTTGGATCGTTGTCCCACATACAATTTACATTCGGCAGGCAGATCCAATTTAACAGACTTCTTTCACGATCTAAATGCGTTGAATATCAAATGCCTGAGCTGAGATTGCTTCTGAGACTGCCACAATCGAAGTCTATGTGAATTATCTCTTGGATCATGAGTTCAAACTCAAAGGACAGCTGAATCCCATCACCTTAACTAAGAATCTAGCAAAGTACGATTGCTGTGCCACATGTAACTTTTCCTCTCGTAAGATGAAAGTCAGAGGGTCAGTTCGCGACAGACGGCAATCACCGACCCAGTCTAGCAAGACGCACCTCTGCGACCACGATTGAGCCTCTGAAAATGATGTGATAGTTGCGGCGAACAAATTCACCCTTTACTTCAAAGGTAGGCTGTAGATCGTCCTCAAGTTCAATCTCAAATGTCTCTTCCGCTTTGTCCCTCATGTGCTTGTCCTTGACGGAAAACAGCTGCTCGTTGGTCTCCTTGTTGTACACTTGATACGTATCGTGAAAGGAAATACTCTGTTGCACAATATAGTAAAGATCAGAATTACGTTTGAAGTACAACTAAGAACAATGTGTGAAGATGAATCAAATCAAGTTGAAGGTGTGGATGGAAAAAATTCTCAACCAGTTGAACGATGAAGAGTGAAGAGATGAAGTAACTTAAGTGTGGTGATTTTAGCAGGATTCATGATGCTGAAATTCTCAGCTGCAAAACTCTTTTTAGTGAAGATAGTTAGAGTTTTATCATCCCTTTTGAAGATCTTGTGCGAAGATCCGAAGGGAAGACCTGAATGGGACTTTTACGCCGTCACAGTTGGTCTCCAAAAGCTCATCTTCACAAGGTCCGGGAAACAATCCAATCACATGAAAATTTAAACCAAATCCTTCCGGGCACAAGCAATCATATACGATGCAGGACACTTCGAGCTTGAATATATCCACCTTCTTTTGAATGCTGACTACAGGACAGTCATCACCATCCCGCACAACGGTCAGCTCCCTGAGTAACACTTTTTTCTGATCCAGCTTGAAGAGAGTATTGCCGATGGAGTCACTTATGACCAATTGATCGTGATTGAAATCCATGATTTGTTTGGCAACGGTGAGCTGAGCCTGTAGTGGTGAGCAATACTGTGCCCCGACAATGATCGGATTGTTCATCTCCTTGTAGAGAAGATCGAGGAAAACAATTTGTAAGGATCGATATCTGTTGATAAATTCCCAGGAAAGCAGATCCGCCTATTTCGACCAAGTAGACGTCGAAGTGTGGTTGAGATGAAAGAGGTGAACCTCAAGGATAAACTGCTGTACCGAGAGTGGGTGCAGCTTAGAAGGGGCCCTGAAACAAATTTGTATGAGATAGAACTAAGCGGAGACTTGTCCACGAAAACTTACAACTGTGAAGACTGTCACTTGTGAAGAGCTTGCAGTTGAAAGGTCGAGATCGATCCCCGTTGAATTTAAATTCTGGACTGATTATGGACAATTGGCATCATTTGTGTAGTGAAATCATTTAAGCGCGCGAGGTTTGAATGACGTCCTCAAGAGGTCTTGAGATCCCAGATCTCAGCAACAAGTCTATCAACTAGAGCACGATACAAAGAAACTAAAATTGGCACGGGAACTGGTGTGTGGGACCACATTCCTGACTTAGACGTAGACGTTGTAGGTAGCAAATATTCTACTCGTGAGTTGCCCAATTAGGCTGCACACAAAAGCTATACGGGAAGGAACAAGATTCTTCTCAACGTGGACCGATGGTTAGATCAACATGCACGCAGAGTCTACATATTCTCCCCTCCAAGCTCAATATGAGAGCTTTTCAATGGAATAGTTTAGAATTCATAACAATAACTCCAAAGCTAAAGTAACAAAGATGTGAACTCTATGTTTACCCCTATACTTGGATACATTAGAAACTCCCGGAATTAGAGGTGGATGGATAATCACCCCCTCTTAATCCGTGTCAAGTGTAAAATCTATAACCACAACGAATGCAATAGTAACCTAGTCCTCCCAAACCAAGTATAGATATGCCCCAACCCGAGTGACTACAAAGCATACCAACGTGCACTCCATGTGAGGTATATATCATCTTGTCATCATAGATAGCTATACTCTACCCTTCAAATGGGCAATGAGTCATATGGACCCCTATTGCATCTAAGATAATCAACACTCACATGTGAGTAATGAAGATGCATATGGGTGGACCAAGACGAAACCTCATTGATGTAGAAGAGATAGCTTGTGCTAGAGTCAGTAAGCTGTAATGCATGGTCTAGCCAAGATTCACTAGCTTGCACCCTTGGCAGAGCAAGAGTGTATACAAGTCTTAGTAGTTCGAGGAATGTTCAAATCCACTAAGAGAAAGTGTAGAGCTTGTTGACACTCAGTCCATCAAGGAAGATTGTAGGCCTCTTTTCCAATCGATGGCCAATGAGGAAAAGGATGAGAGTTGATGTCGTACCTTTGGGGACAAAGCATATCTCATCTGCCGTAATAGTGAATGTAAAGGAAATGACCCCATCCACTTTCCTCACATACATCTCAAGGATGGATCTATATGCAATCATAAATCGGGAGGATAACAAAAGTTTGTCTCAGTGCCACATCTCCTGTCACACACTCGAAGGTGACATCATCATACCTGTGGGTCTAATGATGTCATTAGACCCACAGGTATGATGATGTCACCAAAGATGTCCATGATCATCCTATCAAAGTTTGTTCAGCGTTATATGAATGCAAATGAAGGAGGAACCTTGCAAAATAGATAGGTGGGTCGACGAGTAATACTAGAGGAGAATGTATCAAATGCCACCTATGGATTCTCTAGTAGATGAAGGTCCTCTACATGCAGTATATCCTCTGCAAGTGTCGTGTCTAGGTAATGTGAGACAAAGTTCTTGGACCTCACTGACACTCCAAAGATGTATAAGCCTTCTGTCGATGTCATACATCCCTCTGGTATTTGGAGATAAGAAGGAATGCCTTAAGGAGGCCATGCCCTACACTTTGACACTTTGATTCTCAAGCCTACAAGATGAAGCTCGGTAGTCAAGCAGTCAAAGTCCTACCTAATGTGGTTTACAAGGCCCACAATGTGTGTATCATTTGCTAAGGAAGGGAACACATAACCAAACACGATCAAAATAGTATACAAAAGAGCTCTATAATGAGCCATGACAAATAGAGATCTTACCAAAGGATCTCCATGTCGAGTATCATTGACAGACTGTAGAGTAGTGACTTCCTCTTATGAAAAGCCATGATGATAGAAGAAGGAAGAATGTGAACTGTAGAAGGACCGTGCAAAAGGAATGAGGCTTGACAAAGGTCCACCAGCCTCTCTAAGCTCTCTAAAGATGGATGCATGTGAAACACTATTAAAACCATTCTCAATGTCCATTTACAAGACAATCTAAACTAAATGGATATTTAGAAGTACTCTAATGTCCAACGATACCACCTCACAATCATTTGGTGTGGTGATTCCAAACTTGTATGGAAAAAGGTGTTGTTGGAAGTAGTAATGATGATGAAGGACCATGGTATGACTAACAAGGCACAATAAAACCTCTCAGATAGTAATTGCTTTACTGTCCCTTTGTCCTTTTCCATCGCAAGAATCCTACTATCATCTAGTATTTGGCTAACAAATAACAAAATCACCCCTCTCGTAATTGATGCAACCACCAAAAATAACTTTGTGAAACCACTAGAGGGATCATATGCTTGAATGTAATATCTAAGATTCTCATATATCATCCCTCATAAGTCCCCATAGGATAGGCGTAGGACTGTGCATAGAGAATAGACAAAAAGTAACTTATCAAAACATAATGGCTATAGAGAATGGACAAAAAGTAATTTATCAAGACATAATGGCTACTTTGGGTGATACTCCAAGATCTCTAATGATACTCTCTTGCTGTAACACTCAAGGCAATGACTTCGGAATGACTTCCAAGATGAGATCTTCTCAAGACCTCTCATTGCTTTATATACTAAAGGACTTAGAAAAGTCCGAAATCCAAGCTATGTCACATGGCTAACATGCATGGGTTGCATATTTCGTTATCTTATCCTAACCAATTCCTAAAAGACGTCTAGCACACAATTCGATCCACCAATGCATGGTAGCCACCTCGTCATTTACCTTTTGCTTTTTGGATAGTGCACACCACTATCTTTTTTTTTGTGATCTAGTGACCAACCTAAGCTTTGGCTAAACTAACTATAGCTAACCAAGATTGGTTACAAACCTCCCTCCATTTAAGACTCAACGTCCTCGTTGAAAGAAGACTCAAAAGTTGCTACAAGTATCTTGGCATTTGTAAGATTTGCCAATGGTTCCCAAGTAGCTTCATAAAGTGGATAACCTTTCCATTGGACTAGATATTACACTTTTGGGTTCCGTTGACCTCTTGTCCTTTTCTTGATAATTCCATTAACCTCATATTCCTCTACACAATCAATCATGACTGGTAAAGAAGGAGGTTGATGTGGGTTACAAAAGGAAGGAGATCGTGGAATATACTTCCTCAAGAGAGACACATGAAAAACGGGATGTATTTTCATTTGTGTTGGCAACTCTAACTTGTAGTCAACTTCTCCAATCCGTTGGACAATCAAGAAAGGCCCGATAAACCGATGTCGTGTTGTGACGCGGCTACTATGAGAAGATGATGACATGTGTCATCTTCAGAGCTATTGTCATGATGGTGATATTTTAGGTTAGGATAACCAACGGCGCACTGTAAGGCTGATAAGAGTCCACCGTTGGATCAACTTTGTAAGGTGAGGATGTTAAAAAGGCTCCAAGAGATATTATCTTGGACCTTATCAGATATAAAGCACAGTCAGGATGGAAAGGGTATGGGAGAGTGCTAGACACATCACTTTGCTGACTAAGGAGCTTATCTAATCGAAGTGGAGCCGACACAGGACATGGATAGAGGACAACATGATCCTCTAGATGTACCGATGCCCAATCCATTTGTGATCAACATCCGGTGTGTTCATCGTGATCACTTTCGGGCGTGGTTAGTGTATCATTTAGGAGATAACTTTCTGCAACAAGTGATAAAATCTCCAGACCCGATGATTCTTCCGGTTGTTTCCTACGACGCGATTTGGGACGTAACAATATACATTTTGATTTAGTTTGGGCGCTATGGATATGAACTTACCAGTAGTGATGGCTTTCAACACATGGGTTCCAATCCATCACTATTGCTTACCGAAAACAAGCCATAGGGAGTTGATTGTTAGGAACTTTGGCGAGGAGTATTATTCTCAAGTTATAAACTCCCGGTTCCGTTTGTAGTTCGTTCATATTTTGGTTTCGAGTTGTCATTTTGACTTTTTATTAGTGGCAACTCGTATTGTGTATAAGATGGCTAAGTAGTGTGTTTAGGATAGTTGTAAAGCTCTAAGTTAAAATGGAGCTAATTTGGCCACACTAGAGGTCAAAATAACACTCTTCATTCTCATTGGTCTTGGAGTTTGGGCCAATGAGGACACTTGGGTAACTTCTTCGAGGTTTTGAGGAGTTTTGGAAACTTTCTAGGGGGACATTAGGTTTTGAGGATTGGGTTGGAGAGCTGACGGGACGAGCTACAACGTGGGCTCAAGAATGGATGGATTTGAAGGATTTGTCACTCTTAAGTGGTGATTCAAAGTTAGAGTAAGAAATTTAGATCTTTGAGTGTATTTGGAGTGTTTTTGAGAATCTTACAAGGGTTTTGGGAGATCTGAGTCAACTGAGATACAGTTACGACTTGTGCTTGGGTTTTGATTGAAGTTTTGATTCGATTGGACGAGTTTTGAGTACGGAGTGATAGCTTGAAGTTTGTCTATATAGTCAGAATTGCAGGACTGCACTGACTGTCACAAAGTTAGTACGGAGATCATATCTTTTGATATCAAAAAGTTCTGTCAATAAAACTTTGCACAATTCAAGTTGTGATGATGAGTGACCTTCTCATGAAATCAAGAAGCAATTGAAGTCAAGGATTGAGATGTGTGATGGGTTTTGTACACATGGGTATGCATATCACCTTGTGATACAGTGTAGAAATCAACAATTGTTCTAAGAGATCTAGAGGAGAGAAACATATGAAACTTTTCTGAGAGATTGAAAGGGTTGTGGATAAATTTTCTGTGAAGTTGAAGCGAAAGTTATTGGTCGAATCATCAGATATCATAATCTTCTTCCGCTGAAATTTTACCGGTTATAATGTGGAGTGATGAGGAGAAGAAGAAGAGATTGTCAACTTACACGAGGTTCTAGAGGGTTCTTCTATAGCCAGGCGCTCGGGCGTTCTCAGAGCAAAGAAATGTCCATGCGACACCGTGGACTTAACTTTCAAACCCCTATTAATGACAAATTGGTAGTAGACAATCACACCTGATCTCCTTTTTGAAACTCCACATGTCATCGATGAACATCGGCATACTATTTTTGCAGATTTTGGACAATGGCTAATTTTTTCTTTGCGTGATGCACTCCTCGTTGGACTCTTGTCACAAACTCGTTCACCGTTTCAACTTGGGTTGATGGTTCCTGCATGTGACCTACACTCACCAAGCTAGATGGTGTGATCGGGTAATCTCCATACATCAGGAAGAAAGGGCTGATTTTTGTGAATGCATTGATTATAAGCAAACTCAATCAAGGGTAAAAGCGCATCCGAACCTTCTTGTTCCTCCAAAGTGAAAGCTCTAAGCATGTCTTCAATAGTTCTATTTGCTCTTTCAGTTTGTCCATCTGTTTGAGGATGATAAGCTGTGGACATGGCTAGTTTTGTTTTGAATAGCCCAAATAGGGTTTTCCAAAACATGCTAGTAAATTGAGTGCCCCTATCGGTGATAAGAACTGTAGCTAAACCATGTTGAGCAAAAACTGCATCCCTATAAATTCGAGCAAGTTCAGGTGCAGTAACTGTCTTTGTTGTGGGCCTAACATGGATCATCTTGCTCAATTTATCCACAAAAATGACTATCGAATCATAACCCATAGACGTCATTGGTAACTCACATACAATGTCCATACTGACGTGCTCCCATCTTCTAGTTGATGCTGGTAGAGGTTGTAGTAGACCTGCTGGTTTCTGATTGCTAGCCTTATTTTGTTGACATGCCACACAACTTCGAACATAGCTGGTGATGTCCTCTCTTAGTCTTGGCCAAAAGTATACCCTCTGGACGCCTTCAATGGTCTTCTCCACTCCTACATGGCCAGCAATAGCTGAATCATGTGCATCCTCTAACACTATTGTACGGAGAGCAACATCTAAGGGTATCAAGATCTTTCCCTTATAGAATGCCAATCCCCGTTCTAAATGTGCTCTACCTTGCTGAAGGGCTTGTGCAATCTCCTCATCCTCCTTGGTAGCTTGATTCAAGTTATCCCACCATTCAGAGTGAATCTTTACCTCTGTGATGTGATTAATACACGGCATTCGTGTCAATGCATCGGCAAGCTGCTTCTTCCCCTCCACATACATTATCTTCATATTGAAACGTTGTCGCCATTCAGCCCAACGAATCTCTCGCTTTGAGAGATCCTTTTGAGTTTCTAAATAAATCAAAGGCTTGTGGTCTGTCTCAACCACAAACTCCTTATCTCCGAGATAGTGCTTCCAATGTTTAGTAGCCAACATAATGGCTAACTCCTATCTCTCTGTGGTATGATAATTTTGCTCTGCCGGCAAAAGCTTTCGTGAGAAGAAGGCAATTGGGTGTCATCCATTTTTCCATTCTTGTTGTAATACTTCTCCAACTGCCACACCTTATGCATATGTAGTTAGTTTCGTTGGTCTACGTGGTTCATACCATTTAAGGATTGATGCATGTAAGAGCAAATCCTTCAAAACTTAAAATGCAATCTCTTGAGCTGTACCCCATTGCCATTTCTGCCCTTGGCCTAAGAGATTTGTTAAAGCTTGAGCAATACGAGCAAAAGCTTCCACAAACCTTCTATAGAAGCCGGTTAAATCCAAGATACTACGTAGTTGAGTTTGATTCTCTGGAGCATTCCAATTTTGAATGGCTTCCACTTTGTCACTCATGACTTGGATGCCATTTACACTAACTCTATGGCCTAAGTAATCTACATCGCTTTTGCCAAACTCACATTTTGACATCTTAAAGATACGCCTTATTTTTCTCTCAACACTTGGAGTACTTCTCGTAGATATTTCTGATGATCTTGTAAGGAATTGCTATATATCAAGATATCATCTAAAAACACAATCACTGATTTATCTAGATATTTACAAAAAATATCATTCATTAGTCACATGAATGTGGCGGGGGCATTGGTTAAACCAAATCGCATAACTAGATACTCAAAATGTCCATATCTAGTTCTAAAAGCTGTCTTTTGTATATCTTCATGAGCCATTATGATCTGATTGTATCCGCTTCTAAGATCAAGTCTGGTGAAATACTTAGCTTCATGAAGTTGATCAAACAAGTCATCCATTCGCGGTAATGGATACTTATTTTTCACTGTTTGTTGATTTAGAGCATGATAGTCCATGCACATCCGCATGGAGCCGTCCTTCTTCTTCACAAACAACACGGGAGCAACATATGGTAACACACTAGGTTGGATAAACCCTTTTTACAACAACTCTTCCAAATGTGTCTTGCATTCGTTTAGCTCGTTTGGTGTAAGTCGATAGAGACTTTTACAAGGAGGAGAACTTCCTGGTAAGATCTCTATCTTGTGATCCACTCTCCTTCTTGATGGTAAACCTGGAGGCATATCATCTGGAAAAACATCTTGAAACTTGTTCAAGATACAAATTAACTCCTCATGTATAAAAGATTGCTCTTTTGGAGCGCTTACATCTCTTATTGGGCCCAAAAAACATACATCTTTGTGACTGATAACGGTTCATCCAATCACGTATAAAGGTAACTTTTTTTGTTCCGATCTAAGTCTATCTCCAAAGATCCTCCAACTGATAGTTTTTACTATCTTCCTTTGCCAATCTACCTCAAGATTATATTTTTCCATCCAAGGCATACCCAAAATAGCATCATAACGAGTTAATCGAATTATTCTCCACTCCAATGATTCCTTGTATTGCCCAATCTTCAACTCCACTTTCATAAGAATGCTCTCAATGCTCTCTGTTTGCCCGTTTGGCAACTCTACCTTTTCACTCTCATCTTTCTTTAAAGCCAATCACAACTTTATAGCAATAGATCGAGATAGGAAATTTTCTGTAGCTCTTGGATCAATCAATACTCTCACTTTTACTCCTATTTCGCCATCTATCACAATCAAACATGTTTACTTCTTTTTCAAACCATTTACCTCATGTTTTTGCTTCCTTCCCTTGCCTTTCCTCCTTTTCATCGAACCAGCAAGGTCGCGAGGTAAGGTTACTGGTGCTCATCGTTTTCCGGGTTGCCATCGGTCACTTAGTCTTCACCTTCAAGATTGTTTAAAGCTCGTCAATAGGGAGGTCTAGCTCCTCTTGCTAGAACTCGGGTTTGACAATTCATGGCAATATGACCAAATCTTCTACAATTATAGCATTGCATCATTTCTCATCTCCCCTCCATTCCGTCTCCTCCTCTTGAATTTCGAGTTGCAACAATCTCCTCCTTGTGCATTCACTCCCCTTGGAATGTAATCTTTTCTCCTCCTTATGTTGCCCAACTTCATAGGCATTGGTCCATAGTATTGATTCGTGGGAACTGATACCTCTCCACCATTGTGGTAGAAGTTGGGTATTTGTTGTGCACAAACAAAAGCCTCGTTCAAGTTGCTTAGATTGTCCTGAATCACCTCATGTTGCATCTTTTTCTTCAACCCTCTCTTGAATAAATCAAGGGCTTCAACTCCACTCATATCTCCTATCTGAATTCGAAGATCTCGAAATTCCTCAATGTACTCCTCCACGCTTCCCTTTTGTTCAAGTTTCCACAACCTCATCCGTGCCGTGATTATGGGATCAACAGCTTGAAAATTCTGAAGATGACCTCGTTTCATTGCACTCCAAGTAACTTGTTGGCCTGACTCATTGAGCTCCATCATCCAACCCTGAAACCAAGTAGATGTTTTCTCCAACAACAAAGTACAAACAAAAAGACCTATAGTCTGATCGTTGATATTGAACAAAGCAAGATGGTACTCCATTCTCTCAATCCAACCTTCTAAAACTCCCATGGTCCGACTTTCTCGGTAAGGTTCTATCGTACAAGCTTTTGTCATCTTCAAGATCATGGATGTCTGAAGATCTAGCTCTCTCGATCGTTGTGCCGCTTGGTCTTCAAGAGCACGGACTCTCACTGTTTCTTCATTCTCCACCATTGATGATGACGTCTCTATCTCCATTTGAGTTTCTCTCGTTCTCTTATTTTCCATTTTTTTCGTTTTGACTGCTGACAATTCTTGAACTAACTCTTGTACTTGACTCTAGCTTTGCTCAAATGCGTTTCTCAAATCTCTCAACTCCTGAATCATTTCTCTCAAAGTGTCCTCCATGATTCGTCTTCGTCCACTCTCTCTCAGTATAGGGTTAAGATGAACACTCTCCAATTTCTCAAGATTGGCAACACAAAAGGAATAGGTGATGTTATCAACTCTTGGTAATACTCCTCTCCAAAATTTCTAATAATTATGTCCATCTCTAAACTAAAATGTATATGGTGAGATCCCAAGTAACATCGTATGTGACTATAGGTAAGATAATCGGATCTCGAGATCTCATCACTTGGTCCATGAAGTTGGCACCAAAATGATAAACCAAATATTGAGTCAACCTTGTTATGTAAGACCCAGGGTTGTATATATAGGATAAAATGTAAGTATATCTAAATTGTGCCTAAGTTTATCTTAGTCATGACTATATTTAGCTAGTTATGGTTAAGTTGGAGGAAAATATAGAGTAACTTTTGGTGTGATAGATGAGAACTACTATTTTGTTGTTTAGTAGGAATCAAGGAATAGATTCCATCACATGGGTATCTTGACTTCCCTTGACTTGGACTAGTTTTCATTGGTTGGACTTTGGTGAAAGACCCTTAAATCTAGAAATTTAGATTGACTTTAGTACATTAGAAGTCAATTAGTGAGTAGTTGGGTTTCTAGAAGATCCAAGTGGACCAATTGCATGTTGCCATGTACCCTTTTCATTGGGGTTTGTGATCTCTACCTCGTTTAAACTTGGTAAGAGGAAGTTACATGGTGATTACTTGTAGTTACTAGGGTAAGATTCTAAGTAGTATAAATAGAGAGGTTGAGAAGCACCTCTCAAGTAATTTTTCAATGGAAGTTAGTTTTGGGAGAAGATAGTGTGATGATCTTAGTTTTGGGGAGCTTGGTTCTTGGAGACGTCATGTTCGGAGTGGAGCCTTGATTCAATGAAGACTTTGATTACCAAAGTATCTCTTTCCTTTTGAGTGATATCTTACTCTTGGTGATAATGTGCATAATGGAGCTTGGACTTTGAGAGTTTGTGTAAGAGTGAGCAATAGGGTCATGGTCATAGGGTGAGACTAAGTCCTTTCTAGATTCATGATGAGCTTCCAAAAAGCCATCGGAGGTAAACCTGAGTGAGAGTCAGCCCGGATGTCACATTTTTGGTTCCGTTGCCAGGATCTCAATCTAGAAGGAGCAGAGATGTTTCGAATCCAGTTTCTTGCCCGTGAGAGCGCAACGATGAGAACTCATATGGAGAGGACTGTGGGGGAAGAGCGAACTGAGATCATGATGAATAGTAATGTACCATTTGTGTATCCGGTAGTGTTATATGATAGCTTGGAAGTTATTTTGTACATTTTGTTTACTTAAGTGTTGTTTGGGATGAGGCGAGAGTGCTATAGTGCGTATTTGGGAGGAACACTTTATTTCCCAAAGTTTTTCCGAGAATTTTATTGATTTTAGAGTAGTAGATAGGATACGTTTTTCACTTAAAATAAACACCATATCATGCTTAGATCAAAAGTTATGATGTTTAGAATTTGCTAGGATCCTCACGGGTTTTGAAAGATAGCTCTCGGGAAAAAGTGTACAAAGCCTATCAATTCGTGCAAGAATTGAATCAGGATTTGAAACATTGCACGATTGTTTATCAGAAGCTAAGCTACATATGGATCTAAATTTCGTTGAGAGATCATTTTTATAGATAAAGTTATGATATCTGAAGTATAGCGGGGTATAAAAGTGAGCAAAACCGCTTTACTTTTCAGATTTGCTTTTTCCTTGTTTATGGTCATTTCGAGAGAGTTAGTGCATGGGTGTTTTGCATAGTGAGGATGACTTGACACTCATTGGAAAATGGGAGATCAACCTCTTTGGAAGATCCGGTTGTCTAAGATACCTCAAGGGTGGGACGTGATTGTTTCAAATGGATTCGAACACGAGGGAGTTCGAGTGGAGTTTGAAGAGAGGACACTAAAAGTTACCCGAGAGCGAAACGTGAGAGTTGCTTCTATTGTGGAGAGGAGGGACATAAGCTTGTGAGTTGTCCTTTGAGGACCAAAGATCGGAGGTTGAGAGAGAGACGAAACGTGGGAGAGCTAAACCTTCATCTGGGACCATCATCTCCCCATGAATCCAAGAGTGGAACCTATTGTGAAAATTGTGGAGTGACCGGACTTCCCTTAGGACACGAGTGTAGTGGCGTGAAAGCTCTGTTGGAGTCACTAGTGGAGGGCTTTGAAGATAAATTGAGTGCGGATCCGAAAAGTTGAAATCTCCGGTGGCTCAAGTTCTAACTGAAGATGGAGATCATTTTCAGAATGATCGAGAAGATGTCGATGAGGGTAAGGCTCATAGTGTATTTAGGAGAGGAAAGAGCCATGACAATCTTGGACCAACCAATTCCGTTCATTTTGCCATTGATGAATTACTCTAGAATGTAGCTAGTTTTTTTTGTGTTGTATAAGGGAGTCTCGTATAAATTTCCAACAACAACGACAAAAGGAGTTGGAAATGGGGAAGCTTCCGGTGTTCTATGGGAGAGAGAAAGAAGATGTAGAATCTTTTGTGAGAGACTTCAAGAGGGGATGTATAGGAAACAATGAGAGAAGGAAACCCGAATGGGCTATACTTTTGCCCGACTTCTTGGAGGATTCTGCATTGAAGTGGTACAATGAGTACAAGAAGGAGCATGTGGAGGAAGACACTTGGGAGAGTTTGACGGAGAATCTTGTTGAAAACTTTCTTCCGGATGAAAGTTACGAGAAGCTGATGTGTGAAGTCACCTTTTTGAAGCAAGGAGAGAGTGAGAACGTGAGATCATACGTGGAGAGAACAAAGAAGCTGGAGTCACGTTTTCGTGTGGTGTTGAGAAAGAGTGGAGACAAGGTCGAGCCAACCATGGTGGGGATTGTGGCGATGTTGACAAAGAACTTCATTGGAGGTTTGAAGCCTCAGATTCGAAGCAAGGTGAGATATGAAAAGCCCTCTTCTAAGGTTGAGGCTATTCGAATGGAGGGGAGCCTAGAAGACGATGATTCTAGCTTGGTGGCTAGATAAGCATCACCACCTGTTGTGGTTAGAATGGCAACTCCTACTATTGTTGTTGCGCCATTAGTAAATTCTCCAGTGGTAGACTTGCACCATGAGTTGAAATCTATCACAGAAACACTTGCTGATCTCAAGATTAATGTAGTACAACTATGGGAGAGGAGAAATCAAAATGTAGGGGGAGGATCTAGAGGGTATGGGAATTATCCTCCAAAAGGAAATCCACCACAAGGGAACTTCACAGTTTCATGCTTTAGTTGTGGAGGCCCTCATTTCCAACGAAATTGTCATAATCCTCGACAACATGATGGAGTTAGACACAACAATTCTACTCCGGCTGCAAATCAATCGAAGGATAAGGGAGTAGCGTCTATTGATGTGTTTCCTCATCAGTGCACATTTGAGAAGGGAGAGAGCTCTATAAGTTCCAGAGTTGATATTCTTGCACACGAGAAGAAGAGAGCAAGATTTGCAGAGGAGTCCATCTCAATGGAAGATCAACCAAGCCGGAGCACTCGATCTAGTGGTGTGAGTCAACCGAGAGCACCGAGGAAGAAGTTGGAAATGGATGATTTCTCCATTTCATCTACCTAGCTCAAATACGACGTGGTGGAGGATGTGGGGAATCAAAAAGCCAATATAACTGTTGGCCAATTGATTGCTCTAAATCCTACGATAAGAAAGAAGTTGAGGGGAGGCCTAAGCTCCAAAAGGACTAAGAAGCGACGATCCAAGGGGAAAGCTTTCATGGCGAATGTTGGAGTAGAAGTGATGGATGCCGCTGCCTCGGAGGTATGCACTCAGGCTTCGAAGATTGAAGTATGCATTAATGGACGTGATGTTTCGGATGTACTAGTGGATGGTGGATCTGCGGTGAATGTCATGTCAGAACGTTTGTTGAAGAAGTTGGGGATGAAGCTTTCAAGACCTTCCAACATCATTGTTGGGATGGCCAACAAGCAAAAGGTGCGACCCATTGGAGTGGTGATATCATTGTAACATTGAAGGCAATGACTCCGGAATGACTTCCAAAATGAGATCTTCTCAAGACCTCTCCTTGCTTTATATATTGTAGGACTTAGAAAAGTCCAAAATCCAAACTATGCTACATGGCTAACATACGTGGGTTGCATATTTCGTTATCTTATCCTAACCAATTCCTAAAAAACATTTAGCACATAATCCGATCCACCAATGCATGGTAGCCACCTTGTCATTTACCTTTTGCTTTTTGGATAGTGCACACCACTATCTTGTCTTTTTGTGATCTAGTGACCAACCTAAGCCCCGATTTGTAATTGCATATAAATCAATCTTTGAGATTATGTGAGGGACATTGATGGGGTCATTTTCTTCATAGGTACTATTATTATAGACAAGAGATGCTTTATCCATTCATGTACGACATGAGCTCATGTCTTTTTCCTCTTTTTCCACCGATTGGATTAACTAAACTAACTATAGCTAACCAAGATTGGTTACACTTGCCCATGCGTGGATGTAAAAGGCATAGAGAGGAAATAGTCTACCCTGTATGACTAGCCATAGCCAAAGGATGAAGGTCTCGTGCGGCTTTGCTATACTCCATTGCTTGTCCCAAGATCCTACACCGTAACCCTTTTAGCTAGATCTTTTGTTATTATATTAAAAATATATACTAATCTTTTGTAATGATGGAATCACTACTTAAAGTTGGTACGTGTATCATTTCTTGAGCAAATAGCATCTATTTGAAACAAAGAAGCGTGCAACTTGTCACCATGTAAATATATATAAACAAATGAAATATGTGTCTTTGTCTACATAGAATAGATGTGGATCATAGAAATGTAGTAAGAGCGTGGACGTCAAAATACGGGAGCCTTCATTACCATGGTCCAAAACTACTAGTTATGGATGCAATTTTAAAAGAGACATACTATAAATTTGATCAATTATCCTGTCAACTCTATCATTTTGTACTTTTGAGCAACGGTACCCATTTTCCTCTAAATTAGTTATCACCAACTTGAATCTAGGTATGGGTTCTCTCAAACTTAAATTAATTAAGTATTATATATACATTGGATATATATATATATATATATATATATATATATATATATATATATATATATCCCATTAAGTTAAATGATATATCTTAGAGTGTCATGTATCATAGTCATAGATTGGTCATCATCTACACTAGTCATCTAAACATCATTACTAATTTAATTTCTCTTATATATACAACGGTGCATAATTATGGATGATCTAGAGACAAACTATGAGGTCCTTCCATATCATGCAATCTATAGCATTGTAAATTTGTCATGAATTGATTTAGCATATGCATATCATTTTCATGTGAGTGTACATTAAAATATGTATGATCCACATCTATTATATTGTAATTTTGAAATTCAAATAAGAGTCATAATGAGATCATTAGATATGGTGTATGTGCCCTTCTATGAGAGACTAAAGAAGATTCACAGAAGAAAACTTGACACATACTTACTTCAAGACCTTGATTATAAATCTAACTATAGAGAAGATAAATTTTTATTGTATATTTAGAGATTAAGTTTATGACGTGTGAACTAATTGTCATTGTGCTATATAACATAAAGTAAAAAAGTTGTGGAACTTAGAACTATAATTGTTGTAATCAGCAACTTCATGGTTTTGACACCCTTTTATATTCAACAATGACTATCATTCAAACTATGTATGACTTTGAATGATGGTACACAACTTGCACATCTAGAATTAATTGTTGTAACAAGATATTTTGAACAAGGTTTTAGTACTACATTCAAGTTTAGATTTAATTATTCTTGTAGAAAGGCAAGATGATACAAATCCCAATTAGGTCAATTTTATAGTTTGTGAATTACCTAGTCCACTAGATGTAACAAATTGCTTGCATGAGATATTAAAACGCCGATAAATGGAAAAATTGTTTCATGCAGGAAATTATTTTCACCTTTGTTACTTTCATGATGATTTTATTTTATTTTTATATAAAATTTTTTTATGAAAAATAATTGATGTAATATTTTTGTCATAATCAAGTTTTATTTCTTATATCATATTAAATTTAGATGTAAGAAATTAAATGTATAATATCTTTTAAAAGAATATATAAAAATTTAATATTTTATACTTTTATGTTTGAAAAATTTCAAAATAGTATTCAATAGCATAATCATAATTAGAAAATAAATTTTGATATAAATGTTATAATAAAAAAATAAAAAATAAATTTTATTTATATATAGTATAAAATTTAGATAAAAAAAAAACTATATTTGTCAAAAAAAAATTCATGTGAGTAATATATTATTAACCAATGTAAAAAAGAATTAATACATTATTCACGTAAATAAAATTTTTTAAAAAAAAAAAAATATATATATTTATATATTTTTTTTAATATGATTTTAGTTTAATAAAAGAAAAACATGTATGAATTTTTTTTAACACAAATAAACTTATCCTTATATAATTTATAATTTATAAATTATTTAACTTCAAAAATTATGATAAAATCTATAATTTAATCATTCTATTTTTTATAAATAAAAATTATTAAAGATGTTTAAGAAAATGAGTTTAAAAAAATATCTAAAAATTTACCTTGTCATGAAGTGTAAATTATTTTCAAATAAAAATAATATTATCAAAAGTTTTATTACATGCATGTGTTTTATTAGACATCTAAAATTTATATTAAATTATACACTACAGAGCTTGAATTAAGTATTAATCTTATATCTTTTTTATTAATAAATTTTTGATATGTCCTATTTGCACTCATATGACATGACAACAGTGAAAGTTTCATATTGTTTATATTCCTAATAGTCTTTAATCTTATATCCTATGACTTAAATATGAATATACACCATACAAAAAAATAATTTATGTACAAAATTATAAGCAAAAAATCGTATTTGTAATTTTTATTAATTTCATTTATATATATAATAAATTATTATTTATTCAATTTAAATAAAAAATTATTAAAATGAATTTTTATTTAATGAAATATTTTTTCTTCAGCAAAACTAGATTTTTTTTAGTTATATTTGTATTATTCCCTCTTTATGAAAATGAGATAACTATTGAATGAGGAGTACATTTTTTCAGAAATTTTTTTTAAATTTCAGATTGATTAAATGTATTGTAACTAATTATGAATTAATTTATTTACATGACTTAAAATTATAAAATTGAATTTTTTTATATTTAATTTTAATTTTTATAATTTAAAAAATCTATTGTAATTAAACATGCAAGCTTTACATCCTAAGTTAATCATATGTTATTTTTTATTGATAACCAATTTTAAAAAATCAAATTTTAAAAAATTGATCTTATATGTTTCAATACTAAATCAATAAACTTTAATGTTCTTGGATTGCAATAAACTTTAATGTTCCAAAAAGCTCCAAAAATTTAAGATTACGAGTTGATAATTTAAGATATATATTCTTTGAACTTTAATTATGTCTCATCAGATTTTATGTTAAATAAAATTTATTTCATTGAATTGATATCTTAAATTTTAATACAATGAAATTATTAAAAAAAATTATATTTCGTATATAATTTATGAATGAATATCTAAATGTTTATCATAAATATTGAATAGTATGTTGTGATTACATTTTTTTTTATTGATTATGTATTTTATAGAAACGAGATATAATATTTGTATCAAATACTTTCTTTAGTTAATATGTTAACTTTGCATCTTAAGTTTTATGATAAGTAACAAATATATAACAAAAAGGATGGTAAATCCCCATCAAGCCTATGAAATCAAAGGAGTAAAATGGGGCTAGGTTTTTCCCAATAGTATAACAATGGGAAATATGTCATATTCCATCGAAAACATCCAAACTATCTAGGTCAAATGGCATAAATACAACATGAGCATATAAAGAATCATCACATATCGTGATTTTTCTTCTATGGATTACACTAGCTAGTGATCTTTGTAGAGAAATGGATACAGGTTGCTTAACAAAGGTTGTACAATAAACTAAAGAGTATCACTCTCTTTAGCCCTTGTTAAAGAACAAAGTGGGTACATTAAGCTAAAGAGAGTGATAATCCCAACACCTAGTGTGGTAGGCTTTTGCTTACTCTCTCACAAACATGTCAAAGTTGTGTCCATAGCTCATGATAATTCCAAAGCTAGAGTAATAAAGATGTGACATCTCTGCATACACCTATACTTGAAGACCTTGGCTATTATCCATCCACTAGCTGCCAATCAAGGAATAAAGATAATCATCCCATCCTAAATAGTGTCAAGATATGTAACCAATGGGAATGCAATAAAAACTTGGTTCTCTCTAGTCAAATATAGGTATGCAATAGTATGGGTAACGAATACTAACGTTCATTCCATGTGAGGAATCCACCCTTTGGGGAAATAGGATAGTTCGTATACTAGTTTTCATCCATTTCGTTTCACCACCATGCACTTGTGCGAAGTTGCTAAATGAAGTTATCGCCTTTCGTAAGAACTCGACGTAAGAGCATTATCACCAAGAAACTGCCGTCAGCTTGACGCGGAGAGTGCCTAGCCTACGTGGAGGTTGTGATGGGTATGACCAAGAAACCCCACAAGGGGAATGACCAGATTGCAAACTAAGAATCTAGTCAATGGCATGATGGCCCATGAGGGAATTTAACGCTACCGCTACGGGGAAGCAAATTGCTCTGAGATCCTTGAGATTTTAGCGGGTATGGACTGGGTAGAGTATATAGTCTGTGGATTCTCGTCAAGTTCCCACGCACAGAGCACACGGCGTTCAAAAAGGTTGTTTCCTGTGCAGGATATCGTGATCGGAGCTCGGCGTTGAAGACGATTTTTAGCTCGGGAGCGTTTAGGGTGGGGGAAGCGGGAAGCAGGAAATCGGAATCGGCTGTCTACTTCGGCAGGTCGTGAATTGCAGCATTCAGTCGGGCGAGGACGATTCCAACTCTGACGGGTTGAGGGTGGTGGTGGTGAAGCGGGGAGTTGGAAAATCAAAGCCGAAGAAACTGTGTCACAATGCAGGCCCCCGTATTGCCGAAACCGCGGTTGGATTTTCTGAACACGAGGCCACCTCCGAATTATGTCGCCGGTCTGGGAAGAGGAGCCACTGGGTTTACGACTCGTTCTGATATTGGTCCTGCCAGAGCTGCCCCAGATTTGCCGGACAGAGCAGCGACTACCATCGGAGGAGCAGGAGCACCTCCGGTTGGTGCAGGGCGCGGTAGAGGCAAGGGTGGAGTGGAGGAGGAGGAGGAGGAAGCAGAGGAGAAGGGATACGATGAGAACCAGAAATTTGACGAGTTTGAGGGAAATGATGTGGGGTTGTTCGCCACCGGGGAGTATGATGAAGATGATAAGGAAGCTGACGCGGTTTGGGAGAGTATCGACAAGCGTATGGACTCTAGGAGAAAAGATAGACGCGAAGCTCGTTTGAAGAAGGAGATAGAAAAGTACAGGGCTTCGAATCCGAAAATTACCGAGCAGTTTGCGGATTTGAAGAGGAAGTTGGTAACACTGTCCACCCAAGAGTGGGAAAGCATCCCCGAAATTGGTGATTATTCCATGCGGAATAAGAAAAAGAGATTTGAGAGCTTCATCCCTGTTCCTGACACTTTGTTAGAGAGAGCCAAGCAAGAGCAGGAGCATGTCACTGCTCTGGACCCTAGAAGCCGAGCAGCGAATGGAGCAGAGACTCCTTATGGGCAAACCCCTGTTACTGATCTTACCGCCGTTGGAGAGGGCAGGGGAACTGTGTTGTCTCTGAAACTTGACCGGTTGTCGGATTCTGTGAGTGGACTGACTGTCGTTGATCCTAAAGGTTATCTCACTGATTTGAAGAGCATGAAAATAACGAGTGATGCAGAGATTTCTGACATCAAGAAAGCTCGATTGCTTCTGAAATCTGTAATTCAGACTAACCCTAAGCACGCACCCGGATGGATTGCTGCGGCAAGGTTGGAAGAGGTTGCTGGGAAAATTGGGGCTGCGCGAGATTTTATTCAGAGAGGTTGCGAGGAGTGTCCTAAGAATGAGGACGTTTGGCTGGAAAGTTGTAGGCTAGCTACTCCCGACAATGCCAAGGCTGTTTTGGGGAGAGGTGTGAATGCAATACCCAATTCCGTCAAGCTCTGGATGCAGGCTGCCAGATTAGAACATGATGATATTGCGAAGAGTAGGGTTTTGAGAAAGGCTTTGGAGCATATTCCCGACTCAGTTAGGTTGTGGAAAGCTGTGGTTGAGTTGGCCGATGAGGAAAATGCTAGAGTACTTTTGAACCGTGCTGTTGAATGCTGCCCACTTCATGTGGAGCTGTGGCTGGCTCTCGCTCGTTTGGAAACCTATGAAAATGCTAAGAGAGTGTTAAATAAAGCGCGTGAAACTATTCCCACTGAACCTACGATTTGGATAACTGCTGCTAAACTCGAGGAGGCGAATGGAAACGCTTCTATGGTTATGAAGATTGTAGATAGGGCAATACGGTCTCTGCAGGGCCAAGGTGTCGTTATTGACAGGGATGCATGGATGAAGGAGGCAGAAGCAGCAGAAAGAGCAGGATCTGTGGCAACATGCCGAGCAATTATTCGGTCCACTGTAGGTATTGGAGTTGAAGAGGAAGACAGGAAGAGGACCTGGGTGGCAGATGCTGATGAATGCAAGAAAAGGGGCTCAATCGAAACGGCCAGAGCCGTGTACGCTCATGCTTTGAGCGTGTTTCCAGGCAAGAAAAGCGTGTGGCTCAAAGCAGCACAGCTGGAGAAGAGTCATGGAACGAGGGAGTCCCTGGATCTTCTACTGAAGAAGGCGGTGGGCTACTGTCCACAGGCAGAAGTCTTGTGGCTTATGGGTGCTAAGGAAAAGTGGCTAGCCGGAGATGTCCCATCTGCTCGGGCTATTTTAGAAGAGGCAAACATGGCCATCCCTAATTCCGAGGAGATTTGGTTAGCTGCCTTCAAGCTAGAGTTCGAAAATCACGAGCCAGAAAGGGCAAGAATGCTGCTTGGAAAGGCCCGTGAGAGGGGTGGAACTGAGAGGGTCTGGATGAAATCAGCTATTGTGGAGCGAGAGTTGGGCAATGTGAAAGAGGAGAAGGAGCTGCTGGAAGACGCCTTGCAAAGATTTCCTGGTTTTCACAAACTATGGTTGATGCTTGGGCAGCTGGAAGATCGTCTTGGCAATTTAGAAACGGCAAGAGATGTTTACGACAGGGCTCTTAGACACTGCCCTAACAGCACACCTCTTTGGTTGTGTGCTTCTCACTTAGAGGAGAAAATTGGAGGTCTGAGCAAAGCAAGAGCTGTTCTGACTAAGGGACGACTGAAAAACCAACATAATCCTGAGTTGTGGTTAGCAGCTATTAGAGCAGAAGCACGAGCTGGAAACAAGAAGGAAGCAGAAGTATTGATGGCGAAGGCTCTCCAAGAATGCCCTTCCAGTGGTTTGTTGTGGGCCGAATCTATCGAGATGGCACCCAGGCAACAGAGGAAAACAAAGAGTGTGGATGCTTTGAAAAGATGTGATCACGATCCATTTGTCATTGCTGCAGTGGCCAAGCTCTTCTGGCATGATCGGAAGGTCGACAAAGCAAGAAACTGGCTGAACCGTGCCGTCACACTAGCACCTGATGTAGGTGACTTTTGGGCACAGTTATATAAATTTGAACTACAGCACGGAGTTGAAGAACAACAGCATGATGCCCTAAAACGTTGCTCGGCAGCTGAGCCAAGACACGGAGAACGGTGGACTCGTGTGTCCAAAGCGGTGGAAAACGCTCATCAGCCAGTGGAGGCTATCTTGAAGAAGGTTGTCGTAGCTCTGGGCAAAGAAGAGGGTATTGTGGGCGCATGAGGAGTCATCGTTTCGTTGAGTACCTTGATCCTGATCAGCTTCGAATGTGTACTCCGGTTCTAACAGAGCTGTCGAGCCAGGGTCATACTTGCAATTGTGGAATGCTGGTGCTTCGATGTTTTTGTTCTCCATGGCGGATGCTGAGCTACAAAGCTGTCGCCGAGTATTCTCACACCCTGAATGCTCATGAGAAAGCTTCAGTAATGCAAGATTGTTTCACAGCCTACCTCCGTGACGAAGCGTTTGTGGATGGGGAGTCAGCCGGTTTGGGGTATCAGCATTCCACCTGGGATATAATCTCAACGGCAAGTATGTATAAGCATCCGTTTGGTGGGAATATTTTAATTCATACTCAGTTTAACCCCCTGGTGCGTTGTATTCAGTCGACTATGAGTATGGAAAGGGTCAAACGTTGTGGCACTTTGTCCGGATTCAAGACAAACATTTAGATGTTAGCCTCTGCAGTAGTTCTATTGTAGTGATAATGAAGTCGTTTCCAGGTCAAACTTCGACCTGTGCTACCTTTTCTCGGGTGTCGTATTGTTTGTACAAACATTGTAGGGACAGGGACTATTACGAGCACAGGACTGGGCTCAGTCAGGCGTTACTGTATTGCAGAATTTTTTCCTCACATCCGAGTACTGAGCATAAAATCACTATGCTTTCTCAGATGAGTAAAGTGTGCAAGACGTGCACGGATCAGTCATTGTCTATGTACTGGTGTGACTTGCGTACTTCAGTGTGGTAGATACATCGCCCTTCTCCCCCATTTTCCCCATTCCCCATTCCCCTTTCCCCTTTCCCCTTTGTCACATGCCGTCTGTTCTCATGAATTATGTTCTTCAAGAACGGAAATTCAACGTAATTACAACAATAGTTTGTACATTAAAGAGTGGTTCTGAAGAAGTCCGAAGTCTACGGACTTCGCCCCTTGTATTTGCACTTTTATTAGTTGTGCGAGCGATCCGTAGCTCTTAGTGCTAACACTTATCATTGTTTATTTGAATATCATGTTGTTCCTTACATCCAGGGGTTTCACTCACCCGTATGCAGTATACAGGTAAAATTTGTCTTCGAAGGTCGTGATTAACTTTATCTAATGTCCTCATGCATTCTCAGTCTGCTACTTTGATTTCCGCCGAGCAGATTCTTGTAACCAAAGGTTCCGCATTACGTAGTTTTGCTAGTGGCAACCAGTTGCCGAAGTCTTTGTTTTTCCGCTCTTGCGGAAAAATTCTACATCGTGTAGCCTACTCAACTGGCGTAACTTTCACTGTCCCGAGGTCTTGGTTCTGGTCGTGAGCTGGTGTCGTCGCCATTTCCTGTCGCCTTTCTCAGTAAACGCTTGAAACAGCTCGACATTTCTATTCACTTGCGCCAACAATCAGCTTTGATTGTGAGCTACTCGTCTGTCTTGTTATCTTTGTTCAAGCCTAGCGTTAGCCCCTTCTGAATGCCACGGCTGTGAGCAGGAAGCTCTGCCGGAGCCTGGTTATTGCTCCTCCCTTGTTTTGACGTTGCTGTGTCTACTTAGGATCTGTGCCATTTTTTGAAATAATCTACACAAATCCCATTTTAGCAGTTTCTTTCATCGTGCCTTCAGAAGCAGCGGTAGCTGGCCCGGGAAGAAGCAGAAGAAACAGTCGTTTCCATTTTGGTGACGTTGCTTACAACTTCGGATTTGCCACAAAAGATCCTTGTAAGAAGGCCGAATAGAACAGACGAGAATCGCTATGCGATGGGTGGAAGGGGCATGGTCTTGGCCGGCAGTGGCCCTGTGGCCCCGTTGGCCAAAGAGAAAAGGATTGTCACGGCAAGAATCGTTCGACTAGAAGCAGGGTGGTGGTGGCCCCGGAACGAGCAGGAGCAGCAAACGGGCAGAGCAGAGAGTGCAGAATCTGCAGAATTTCGCTTTTTTCCTAGCTTTTACTTACGAACCAGCCTGTCTCACACTTTGAACGTCCGTCACCATGCGCTGGCCGTGGTGTTTCAATCGCATACGACACTGGTGCCAGTTGGTTCAAGTAACAAGACAAATTCGAGGGAGAGAACATAATACTGGCGGCGCAGGTGACAAGATGACAAGCAAAAGACTGCTGCTATCCAGGCCTCCTGGTAGTGGAACGTGGGCTTAGTGGAGAGAGAGCGAGCGGGAAGAGAATTCAACCAAGGTCCTGGCTACGGATATACAGACACGGAGATGGAAGAGTTAGTGCTCTGGGTCAGGTGCGGGTTCCAGCCAGCCATGAAAGACAAGGAACATGTCTGAGTACGCTAGCTACCCCACGCTCTCCGCCGGAAGCACTGACTAACTCACTCAAGCTCTCTGTCTGCATTACACTCTTTCATCTGCTTTACGCGATCGTCACCTTATAGCATGATCTCCTACAGCCCAGCACTCATTTGATTCAGCAGCAGCCACTCTCTCTCCACCGCAGCCGCTGCTTGCTCCTCTTGCATCGCCCGAGATCATTCACCTGTCCTTCTGTCCCTCTCTCTTTCTCAATCGGTGATCTCCTTGTTGTGGAGACTTTAGTCCCCTTAGCTCGAGGCAAATCCTTTCCCGCCTCTCAGTGCGAGCTTCAGATCGAGGGCTCTTGCTGACAGCTATAAGGGAGGATTCCAGAAACCAACTCTTGGGAGGTGACAGTCGATTGATTGTTCGTACGAAATACGACATTCATCTGAGGCAAGTCAGATCGTGAGAATGGGCTGCGTAAAGAGCAAGCAGGAAAAGGAGCCGTTGAGCACCACCGGCGAAGCAGCTCCGGCTGCAGAGGCACCTGCAGCAGCTCCTGCAGCCGAGGAGAAGGTGGAGGCAGCTCCTGCAGAAGCCGCCCCGCCTGCAGCAGCTGCTGCGACATGATGTGGAGCAGACTGAGAAGGAGAAGGAAGGCAGGAGGTGAATAGTATTACCAAAAAGGAAAAGATTGGGCACTTCTCTCTCTTCTTTATCACTTCTGGTACTAATGCTAAGGACATGAAAGGATGAAAGGAGCAGACTTTCTCGAACAGCTGTCTCATCACATCGAATTAGTTGCGATCGATCATGGCGTGGGATTTTTCTTGAGCCTTCGCTCAAACTAGACACCCTCTTGTTCATTCCTTCACGTTCATTCTTTTGCTACTTTTGTAATACCTGATGGGAGCATCCTCATTTAAGTAGCTTTCTTTCTATAGCTAGCCAGCTTTGATCGATCATGGCATGTGATTTATTTCTGCAAGCAAGGATTTTTTTAGGAGTACTGCATGGAACTACGAGGAGATCAGACAGTTGGCTGGACGAATCTGCAGGTGCTGATGTGAGCCAGACGATCACGACCCTTTAAAGGCGTGCTCACACCATACTCTTGCAAGCAAGACCGAATCGATAGATATGCTAGGGAGGAGAAGAGCCAATTCTAGTCGACATGCGGACATACATAACTGATTCATTGATCTTTGTAATCTTGTGCATCCATTGTACTTTGTCTATTGTTTTCAATTCGCATACAGCTACTGCTGTCCATATTGGTTGTTGAATAAATCGATCCTTCGGATCTCTAGTTATATCATTTCTCTATCTCAATTCTTCCGGTCTATGGTATGTGCAAGAGCTCGACTCCCGTCGACAGGAGGGGCCCTTGAGCTGCATGTGCACACATGTCTGGTATGCCAAGTTTCCTCTTCTGATCTGAGGAGAGGGCAACGACGTATAGGGACAAGCCAGACGAATGTATGGAACTAAACTGAATTTGATTTGATTATCGGACAAAGTTTCTGAACTTATCTTACATTGTCGGAATGCACCATAATAGACAGTCACTGTTATAAAACTTGCATCTACTCAGAAGCTTGAATCACGCCGACCGGCCCGGCCAAGACAGACTTACCTTTCTCGTTCTTTTCTCCAAAAGCCTTCCAGTATACCCCGGAGATAATATCGAAACAGGAAAAGAAAAGCCATAGTACTCATCGTGCTCCCTGGATGAACACTGTTGGGAACCGAAGCGTGTCAAAGGGCCTTCGAGTTGCGGGGCTTATCTTCTCCGGTGTCCCGGAAAAGCCGTCATGCTGGAGAGCTGTTTTTGATGCTTTTCTTTCTACAAAAGCTTGCTGAGCACATGCCGAACCTTGAAATATCTAGTCTGGCCCGGCACAAACGAGTGTTCTGCACAAGCAGCAGAAGAAAGATGCCCCGCTTTCCTCTTCTTTTGCCACAGCCCGAGGAGAACGGGGCACGAGGCACATGCTTTCACGGAGAGAAAACAAGGGTCAGGTAACTAAGAATCTGGTCTCAGAAGAGCATATGGATCTGGTCAGGGCAGCGACAAGAATCATCATAACCAGCCAAACACCACGGGACGGACTAGATTCTCACTCACGAGTGGATTGTGATGGTAGCAACATATTGGAGGAAGTTGCTGACTCGGGTCGAGTCGAGTGGCTGGACCAGGACTGATTCTTGATGCGAGTAGAGAAGCCTTGGTTCCAACCGAAAAGAAAAAAATGAAAGAGAGAAACATGATGAGGTAGGTAGTCATCGAATTCCTCAATGATGTCGGAGCACAGTATATTCAGACAATTGTGACTTGTGGAGAATCTTGGAGGGTGGACAACCCAGAAACAAGCTTTGACCACTTGTTATTCGAGAGATATGAATCCTGCATGCATGCTGTGGTGGCGATCGATGTGTTGGTCGTGTAGAATTGACCCCTGTTCCGGCAGCGGACGATATTAATTTGTCACCCGGACGTTTCCTTGCTTCAAACATTTATTTGGCAAGTTTTCGTGGGGACACACTAAGCTTATCCTGCACCCACATGTCAAGTTGACCAAAAGATCCATGGAAGCCTGGCTGTATCACGAAACTCTTTACAGGCGGGCCTCAACAAAGCACTACTACTCCTAGACTTGTTTGAGACATGGGATTAAAATAGGACATAGGCTAAGACACTCGGTTTGTGGACCTATGACCTCTCTACACCTCCAGCTCTTAGATTTTGTTGCTTCTCTGAACGTCCAAATGTCAATCGAGGGCTTTGGTTGGGTGGGGTTATAGCGTAGACTACCGACGCAGACTTCCGTGATGTGAACAGATATTACTAAAATATGGGTAGATTCTTCGGGCACATATTATGTTCAGGCTTCCATAGCGATTCGACTCTGAAACTCCAACTAAAGCAGCAGACAAACTTTATCTCGCTTGATGGATGATCCGCATGTCACAAGGAGGAATGTTTGGAGCTGATCTCGCAATATTTAGTTCCTCAAATGGAGAACAAAAGCAGGAATCTTTCCACTCCATGTACCCGGAGCCTGTGTAGGCCAGCACCTGTGTGAGGTGCTTTTCTAAAAGGTGCGGGTGGTCAGATCATCATCCTGGGTACAAGAACGAATGTCCATGTGACGAGTGGTAGGTTCACGATCTTCTTTATTCTTATGTGATTTGAAAACAGTCGCAGCTTCTACTCGAAGCTCTCGAGCAGACGTTTGAACTGGAACTCTACCAGTCTTCTCCAGAATTCTGAAAATCCTGATGCTCACACCCGTCACAAGCACATTCGTCCTTGCAATGAATAAGGTTAGTTCAGTGAGCTGCTCAAGGGTATATTTGTCAGGATGCAACCTTTTGCTTGATGTTTTTCCATCTCCTCGAAAACTTGAATGTCTTGCCTTCTGTATTCAATCCGACATAGGGCCTGAATAAGACTGAAAACGTTGCTGTTGTACCTGCTGGTGAGAGTGTAGGAAGTTTTCTGGTTTGAAAATTTCAAGCAAACGTGACTCAGGTTCTCATTCAGCGAGTTACGGTGGACGTTTGCAAAAGCACTTTTTTGATTCTTCTGGAACTTGGGCGAGGAGTGAAAACAAAGATTCACCGGTGGATGGTACAGAACGAAACGTTCTCTCCAACGTCACTGACTTCTGTACTTTGCTTTTCTTTTGGTTTATCCTCTTTATGGGAAGTGATAATGTCCTCCTTGTCACGAGGAAACAGTGGCCTAGGCTGCGTAGCTAGCCTTTCGAGCCTCCACCGCTGCTGAAGATGGACCGTCCATTGTTGCGGTATTCCACAGCAACACACGAGATATACACTAATTCTATAGCTCAAGGGTTCCTGTTTACTATGCGTCTACGACAGGACATCCTGATCCTGCTGATGTCCATGCTGACGCACCTTGGTTTCCCAATCTTATCCGCCGCTCTCGTGGAGATCGATTAACATTTATTTCAAGGAGAGAGCAGAACGTAATGCTCAAAAGCTGGTCCTTCGCCCGATTCATAGTTCTCCCATACAGACCAATCGGATCGGTTTGCTTGCTAGCTTCTACCATCTCCAAAGGTTTCTCGGATTTCTAGACCTTATGACATGTTATCAAACGAGATTCACACATGCTCTCATATCCCATGAAAGATCAGCTTCTTCTAGAAACCGAAGGTCATTGCCATGCATCACGTTCTGAAGAGCGAAGACTTTCATGTTATCCAGTCAAAACTTATTCCTGTTAGGAGCGATAGGTTGTGATCGTGTTGCTGTAAATGTGCTGCATTGTTTCAACTTCAGTGAACCATCTGAGATGTTTGCAAACCGACTGAATCTCATGGCTAAAACTGCAAGTCAGTGAAGTGTTATTGCTAATCATGTCTCCGTGGTGTGCATTATAATACTCTCTGATCGGAAGAATAGCACTAAGCTCGGAGAATTTTTCTCGCATCTAATCAACTTTGGTCATAGATCAAGTGAGGCCAGTGAACAGCAGTATGCTTTATGGAAGCCTGGTAGATAGATCAGCGCGTATGTCCGTTTTGATGTCGAATGGTGAAAGTTGATAAGCTTACCCAACGAGTTTCCCATACCTTGAATGTTCCGATGGACACTGCTTTGTGAAGTTGGATCGTTGAAGTGCAAACTCTCTAAGCAAACTGCTGACTGCAAGTGCGTCTGAAACTACAAGCGCTTGCTAATCTTGTCAGTTCCATTTATGAGCACTGTCTGTGTTCAGTTTGAAAAAGCACCAGCACCTACTCAAGTCGTACATTAATTGATCACTTTTGGCACCTGGAGGAGAACATGGCAACTATTCCACTTCTGACCACACAACCTCCCAAGGGACCATGAGAAAAATGCATTCATGCACACCATCGTCACATACGAATCCGAATCAGCTCCTCTCGTTCCAACACGCTGACTTCTGCAGACCTCGGCAGTCCAGTCCGGTTCCGGCCAGCAAAAGTTACAGAATACGTAGAGTGCGATGGGGTTTCACGTGGATCGATGGCTAATGTAAGGAATGCCCTCAAATGCCCTCGAAAGGTCTCCTTAAAATCGTTACAAGGGACATCAGTGTCGAGCAAGAATGTCATGTGGAGCTCGGCTTATCCAGCGAAGGTGCTTCTGAAATCAGTCCTATGGAACAGGCCTAATGTTCACACTAAGTACTTCATCAGCCAATTCGATCCCGCTAGTCAGGCCTGAGAAGAAACATTAGAACATGAATCCTGATCCCACGTGCTCCGCCGACGAGACAGACTATCTTCAAATGCAAGGAGACAACGGATTTTATACATTCCCTGAATGTCCCTTTGCTGGATCGGACTGTTGTCGTACTGTCTTGGACCTATTAGACTTTCATCAATTCATATGTCGTCTTTTATGTATCCCAGCTCGCTTTTGAGCTCGGGTCCCGCCTTCCACCATTACCGACAATTGCCCAACTTCCGTTTTGGCAGTGCATGTTATCCATCAACTTACTGTCCATATTTCAAAGCCCGGCACATGGGCTCTGTTCGGGGTGCTGTGTTTCCCTACATCTACTTCTCTGTCCTCTCCGTTCCGCAGAGCAATGAGCGCTCTCAGTATGACATTGTGCGCATTTGCAATTGTTAGTAACAAAGTCTGATTTTTGAAATTTTTTTTTGTGACTTGTAGCTTCCAATCCTTTGCATAAAGTCCCGGTTGACACAATTAGTTGACAAAGAAAAAATAATTTCCAGCATTGTGAGCTGAATTTTAACAAGCAAATGTTTTGGACACTCATGTACGTTAAAGGCAATGTGAGATGTACCTTTTTTTTTTCATGTGTGGATAAAGAAGAAATTTATGTGAAATCACATCAAGAAGCTAAAGTCCACCAACATACTCTACAAAATGCTGTTGACTCTAGAGAAAAAACTGATTTCATTATCTACATGACAAAGGAGTAGCTCCCTCTTGTGTGAAGTATTTTTTGGGCAGAATATCAAAAAAAATATGAGAAACAATTTTTGAATTGGTCAATGAAGATGCTTTTCAATTAGAACAAGTCCATCACTCCCTTGACATTGCACAATGTTGCTAGTGAATTCTTCATGGAGAGCGTGAGGATAGAGGACATGAGCAGATTTCATGAGTGAAAGGTAAAAAATGACAAGGAGTTGTTGGAACATAGTTAGGATTTGTTAGTAGAATTTTTTTTTGGAAAATAAAATGAGGATATTTGGCTTGTTAAGGTTGCGCATAATACAAATCTAGAAAATTAGTGCAAAAGTCACAAAGATGGGAATGTGAAGAAGAATGGCGGCTTGAACGTGTGTCAAAGCGAGGATGTTGTTCAAGGTTTGAACCATAAGAAGAATACGAAACAATACTTTCAACAAAGGGATTAAACATTCATCATTAGCAATTTAGAACACAAATTTTTGTAAGGGAGTTGAATCGACACAATGTGAATCAACAAGTAAGAACTATAAAGAAGAAATTGCAGACCAGATCAAGGATGAGAGGGGTTATTCGATTGCTGACCACCAAGAAATTATCATAGGGATGAGTGAGACTATTAATTCCAATTCCAGAATGGATGCCAAAAGATGCAATGTGATTGAAAAACTTGGGATGAGCATTCTTGTCATGATGATGAGATTACGTATGCCCATTCTATAGCCCAAAGTTCATAAAGGGAAAACTTTTTAGCAAATCAAAATGAGAGGAGGACTTGAATCGTGGAATGCTATGGTTTGGATGAAGCTGTTAGGCTGAGACTACGAGAAGTAAAAGGATGGATTTGATTAGCATGGTTCAGCTCTAAAGATCGGGTTCAACTTTGATAAGATGAAGTGGTTTGATGCAAAAAAATGGAAAGTAACAAATGGATACAAGATTGAATTAGTATAGGATGATGATTTTTATGTTAAATCAATTTTTTTCAACTCAATGAACTTCTTATGTGAGTATGCACAAGGCAAGGATAATGGAGAAATTTGTTGAAGAATCGATCAAGGTCAATTGGAGAGAGATATTTGCCAAAAATGTGCAGATGATGACATAATGGTTTTGTGAAGAGAATAAAGGAATAGAATATATCAAATGAAGTTAGGATTGTTGGATGTTAGAGATTGATGATGTGAGAAGCAGATTGACTAGTAGCCTGTCAAAATTTGTAACGGAGGAGATTACTTTGACTATTGTGGAAAAAGAGATGACTTTGGGGGAGCACGATGAATTGATGAAGGGTATCACCGAAGTTGTGTTTGGAAAAAATATTTCGGTAGGATCTTTGAAGAAGAGAGTAAGGAGTCCCAATGTGGAAATGGTGAACCAGTCTTCACTCAAATGAAAGAAAGTAGAGGCGACCAAGGCACTTGGTAGTTGAGTACCACCAAAGTATTCTTGACAGAAGATGAAAACAACTAAGGTAGATAGAGGAGAACCAATCTCTTTGGTGTTACAATTAGCTCAAAAATAGAAGAATGTAGTGATACCGGCAATGATGGAGCTTACAAAATGACTCCATACTATATTCATGAATGTGATATGTCACGATGTATGTAGTGGCATCTCTAGTTAGGTAGGTGCGGGTATGCAGGAGCAAATACAGTAATTAGAGGCGGTTGTGCAGTTAGCATCATTTGCATTGGAACTGTCGTTAGGACCGACAGCGTCGTTAGGGGTCATAGGGCTCAATGGGTAGAGTTCGAATTAGGGTTACTTGGAGGGCAATTTTTGAAGTTGAGATTTTGAGAGTGTGGCTATAGTGGATAGTAGCTAGTGCGGAAATCTGGAGTCTTTGAAGCACAAAGTGAATTTGGATCGACTGTAATCTCTCATTTATGCTATGGTTATGAGTGGAGTGTCTTTGTGGACGTTTTGAGAGTAGAAAAGATTACTTTGAAAACTCAAATTGGATTATGTGGTGAGAATTATGAGTTATTGGAGCGTTGAAGGTGTTTTGGCAAGTTTGGATCGATGGTAGCTTTGATTTGTTGGCTATTGAGTTTGCAGGGCGTTGATAGAGTACAACCCGTGGTGGTGATGTAGAAGTAGAGTTGATTCGAAGTAAATGTGACCGATTTCAAACATCTATATTCCTTAACGCGGGTCCTTCCTGTAGCCTATGTTTATTCTTGGGGCTTTTGTTTACCGCGGCCCACGAGGAGGTTATGCGTTCGCGGCCGACATTACACCCAATGGCTCACCTTGGACTATTGAACCTCCGTTTTGCGGTGCGCGCGAAAGTACGTTGTTCACTATATGTTTTTTATTTTAGTGTAAATCAGAATCAAGAATTTTTGAGGGCGGAAGCATAGCTGAAAATTGACGAAGTGGATTGATGCTTATAGTTATCTTGGGGCTTTAAATCGAGATTGGGTAAAAAATATTTCAGACAGAAGTGCTCTTATGTATTAAGGTGTCATCTCTCACACTCTATCTCAACTCCTTGTGCAATATTCCACACCTATATTGGACAACTTGTGACTCTGTCATTCCATGAAAAATACTAATCAACCAACGCATTCAACTCTACGCTTCTCAAAGACTCTTCCTAGTCTTTTAATGGAACCCTTGCAAGCCTTGTAGCTTGTTAGTCCTCACCCCATGATATTCTCTCCTCAACCTTGCAAAGAACTTCAAAGGTTGGGACCTTTGAACTCTTCCCAACTGAACTAGCTCCTACTATATCATCAGTATCAGGTATAGAGGATGAACTCGCACCACCAAACATTGTATAAGAAGTAGCAAAGATGTAGTTTGGTGACCATTATTGTTCCTATAACTCAATCTCCTTAGGGTTTTTGCACCTGAACTCATGATAATCATCCATTGGCGAACCCTTCAAATGCTAGAATAATCCCTTCTGGATCATGAATAGACTAAACAACGTAGAGTTGCACATCCATTGTAAATCACATCATGAGACAAATTCTTGAATGAAGTCATTCAACTCAATGATATCAACTATACCTGAATATCGTTTAGGACTCTTAATGGACTCATAGATATTGTCCATGTCCCACAACAACAATGTGGGGTCACACACCAAGACATCACAAAGCTCAGCTCCGTCACTCTCTAACATCAAATCAAAGACTTCTGTGAACCTCAAAGGCCAAGGTTGATACCGAACTCTGCTACGGGTGCACCCATTGCTAATCCAAGTAGTCTCTTCTTCGGAACCTCCAAAGAGTTCCATTGTGACACCAATGTATCACCTCTAAGTTGTACAACAATAGAAGATACCCGAGGTACTACATGATGCTAACACAAGGGCAACCTAAAACCTGCCATCACCACAAGCACTTACAAGTCTACATGTCTGCAAGTTCTGTCTTATTGGGGAGAAACATGAATAGTTTGATTGGTCCGTAAATCTAACCTCACTATAGACTACACACAAGAGCACTAACAATCTAAACAACAAAGCACCAACACAAACAAACCTGATGCATAAACAAGAAGCGAAGATGGAGGTGTATCAATCTTAAGAAACATAAATAACAATATTCCATCTTAAAAACATCCATCAAAGGGGTCAAACCAATCCAACCCTAACTTATATAGCCTCAAGAGGACATTTTAAAACACTCAATTTTGGAGGCCTTTTGCTCTCCATATTGATAATGTATGGCTTTATTAGGTGTTTCAATATCCTATCTAACTCAATTTTTTTTCCCCAAACGAACATTGTTTGAAACTCTGAAAGATTTTGAAAATCTTTGATTTCAATTTCAAACCCCTAAATGTCAAAATTTCACAATTTTGACACTGCTAGCCTTGTGTCTAACACCTCGATAGATACTTACATCTTCTATAACCCCATCAAATTTCATATCAAACGGACATTATATGATAATTCTATAGTTTGCCGTTCATATTTTTTATCCAAAAATTTTGAAACACCAAATTTTGGACTTCAAGCACATTTGTCCAAAATCTTTTTCAACCAATCTCAATTTTAAGCCCCAAAATAACTATGAGCATCGATCAACCCACTTCATCAATTTTCAGCCGCGCTTACGCCCTTCAAAATTCTCGATTCACATTTAAGCATTCAAAAAAGAAAATACATAAATTCAAAATTGATCACACCAACTTAGAATCAACTCTAATTCTAGATTGCCACCACGGTGTTCACTCCATCAACGCCATGCATTCTCTACAGCAAAAAGATCGAAGCTACCATCGATCAAAACTCACCAAAAAATCTTCAAAACTATGAGTTGGAACTCATAGTTTTGACCACAAAATATAATTTAAGTTTTTGAAGTTATCTTTTCTACTCTCAAAACGTCCACAAGGACACTCCGCTTATATCCATAGCATAAAAGAAAGATTACAGTCAAGCCAAACCCACATTGTGTTTCAAAGACTCCAAGTATCCGCACTAGCTACTATTCACCGTAGCCACACTCTCAAAGGCTCAACCATGAAAACTGCACTCCAATGAGACCTAATTCGAATTCCACCCCTTGAGCCCTGTGTCTCATAACAGTGTTGTCGGCCCTATCATCAATTTCCAGTTCCAACGACACTGACTGCACTATGAGTCTAACTGTTGTATTTGCTCTTGTATGCACCTAACTACCTAACTAGGGTTACCATTACATAAGTCATGAAAATACTTATTTTTACTATTTTTACTACAGTAGAGATATATGACTACACTTTTACGACTTCGATTCTCGTTATGTCATGAGTTTGATACTTTTGTACTAGCGCCATAATAACATGTGAGATTCTCTTGACTTCGATTTTAAATATGTTTAACCTACATTTCAAGATTTTGATGGAAATTCCAATTGATTTTCTTAACATCTTTTATCAAATATTTGAATATCGTTGATTTGGGGTTTGAAATTGCGATAGTCGCGCATGAGACTATCATCCTACATACATCTTCAACGTTTGGGACATGTTCATCACCTTTGAACTCGGATATTGAAACAATCATCTGTACCACGAGATTGCTAAAATAAAATATAATACCAACTAAACACAAAAACACACCACCGATTCAAGATCCCTCAACAACTTGGTCTCCGAATACCAAAACCATGGGATTATAAATCGGTGATGATGATGACTGGACTGCACTAGACGGTTTCTTGTGAGTCAAACTAGAGCTTCAAAGTTTTGGAACACGTTTTGCACTCAATTATAGTTCATAGCGCTCAGTTGGAGTACTTGTACTCGGTGTTGCTAAATTAGCACACGATTCAGTAAAAAGGATTGAATCGGTGATAAGAATACTTAGTTGATCCTGAATCATAGGCATAGATTCTTCTGTTCTTGTGTTTCTTGCTGAACGAAACAACCATGTGTTCTCTACCTCTCCCTCTGGATAACATATTCACGAGGTTTGGAATGTATAGTGCAAGGGTTTAGGGTATAGCACCCACCTGGAGCCTGTGGATATTTGTCGATATCACTATGTTCATACTCGTAGATGTCAACATTATACCTGTAATCGATGCGCCTAGTCACGTTCTAAAGACGATAAGTGCGTGACATGCACAAAAGTCATGCACTTTTCATCTTTACAACGTTCAATAAATCAAGTCACTTTAGATTACCTCAATACTCGATACATCTCATACTCCATACATCTCGCAAGAGACCCTGTCGTTCTAATCTAACTGTAAACTATTCTTCCTTTCCGCAAAACTCAAGAATCGCTTTCATTCCTGATGACCGAAAATCCGTGATTCATAGATTCCTATCGATAATCCATAGACTACCAGTATTTGGCCCACAACTTCTCCTCTTCGCGAGATATTGACTACTGATTGTTGACTGCTTTCATTGATGTGGCCTGGAACATGAATAAGAGTTCTAAGCGTTTCCTACAGGTGCGTTTGGGGACGTCTGAGAAGACATGGCTTTTTGTCTCCCAAAAGACGAATCACGTATGCTTCCTTGTCCTCATTGTAAACCTGATCTAAATTTACAATCTTGAAAGTATGTTTTCCCCTAATATAGTGATGGTGGAAGACCGCCACTATACATGTTACACAATTTTCTGTCAGAAGGTCCCTCTATGAAAAAGCTGTACTTATGTAATTGAATAGTGGAAATACCTGTCTACTGTTCTAAGTATCTATGCCTAGCTTCTACCTTTTCCAATGGTTACAAAATTCTTACATACCTTTCAAATACACCTAAATATACAACCCAGGTAACTTATCTCCTAATAGCCAGCTCACAATGTTAAAGCGAAGTTCACATCTTCGTGGCCGAGTGTCGCCTCGGTGTCATCAACCTTCACCCATGAGTTTCCCTCCTTTCGGTATTGAGGAACAGCCAGAGTCAGATTTAGAGGGGAGCTTGCTTCTGAAATCTGGGATTCATCTTTGATACAGGGAGCTGATGAAAATCCGGGAGGCTCGATAAACCTGCAGGGGGTAACATCCGGACTACTTTCTGCAGCATCCTGCAGAACAAACAGTGGCAATTGTTCCACTAGAGTTTGAGTCGACTTACGGTCCTTACCACCCAGACCTAATTCAAGATTGGGGTTGGGTTCAGACTCTTTTAGATCATTCACTCTTCCTACTTCCAGGGGAAAAAACTGATAACCAGAGGAACCTGTCGTCTTCTCTTCTTCCCACGACCTAGAGCTGATGTATGTTTCTGTTGCCGTATGCTTTTGCAACAGATCGAAGGTGCTCGAACTTGCGCCTGGAGATGGGAGACCCTTCGGAAAAAATGGTCGCGCAGATACGTCCTCGTTTGTATCGACTTCCAAGAGCTCTGTGGACTCAGCTGAGAGAAATACATGAAAATACGGAACCGTGCCAACAGTGCCCTTTTCTCCGTCGTTCTGTACCTCCTCCACATCCCCATCAGGTCCATTCATGTCCAGAAACGGAATCGGAGTTCCAGTTCTCTCAGCAGCAGATTTGTATTCCCCTTCTCTAAGAACCACAGGTATGCCCTCTGCCTGCTTTCCTGCCTTCGCAGAATATCCTCTTATTTGTGTAGATGCTTCAGCGATTCTAGCCTCCTCTCCAGAAGTCTTCGCATCTACCTCACGGTCCTCAGTACGAGGAGTAACTCTTCTGACCACAGCACTTCCTTCATTGGATTGTTCTCTGCTGTCCCCACGTCTTTCTATGGACGTTAACTTCCGCGAAGGTCTCCCATGGTATGAATCTGGAGAGTCAGAATGAGATCTCGACCTATGCTTTGATCGGACTTTAGCCGTACTTCTCCTTTTCCTGGGTGAGACAGACGGTGAACGAGGCCTTCGTTTAGATGCTGATCGAGAGCGTGAGCGTGATGGAGAGCATGAACGAGATCGAGCATGGCGACGATGTTTGCTGTCTCTGGGTCTATCAACCCGATCTTTATACCTGTACTCTTTGAACTTATCCCTCTCTCTAACCACTAACCTGTCCTTCTCCCGGTCCCTCTCTCGGTCTCTGTCCCTATCTCTGTCTCCTCCTCGGTCTCTGTCCCTCCGTCTATCTCTATCCCTGTCTTTATCCCTTCCCCTGTCTCTTGAATGATAACTTTGCCTTCCAGCGCTCGAGTCTCTAGTTCTATCCCTATATCGTGTTGGTGATTTCGAACTTGACCGTGAAAGCCTGTGCACTGAACCCCGTGAGTGACCAAAACCTGAGTCTTCGTTGAACTCCTTCGGGCTGGGGCTTGGAGCGAGCATAGGTGAAGCTTGTCGCGAGTACGGCCTCCTTTCTACAACACTCTTCTCTCTCTTTATGGATTCCAGCTGCTGGTGGCTGTTCTTCTCCGGGTTCTCGACTTCACCTCCATTTCCAAGACTACTGTCACATTTGCTGTTCACCTGCATAGGAAATCAACGCTATCATGATTATATTCACATCCAAATCCACTCAGTAATGGTGCACTAATGAGAGAGTGGCCTATTGTGCTTGTTTCGTGACGGTCATCATAGATTGTCTGTTTCCTCCTACGATAGCAGATAAAGACGGGACAATATCAAAGAATCTCATAGTTCACATTTGTAACGTCTACGGGAAAAGTAGCATGCAGAAGTTCTGAAGAGTCCTTGCATCATTTATCCTTCAAAAAGAATGGTCTTTCGGACCAGATAGAGGTGCTTGCTTTTCTCAACAATAGTCTGAAATAGAAACCTAGGTAGACAAGAGCAAGGCCGGCTTATGTTCTCGGTTATGTTCAGCAGACATTACAGATAGAAAGACCCAGAATACTATTCAGAAGGCACCCGCCACTAGAATATCAACAACCATCGTTAAAAGAAACACGCCATCGACTATTACCTGCGAATTCACTGGCAAACCATCTCTGACCTTGGCGAACCCAGGTGGCCCACTTGGGAGGGGGGATTCACAGCTCCGAGTTCCACCTAGAGAACTGTCAAACCCTGGACATGAGGCGAGGGCAGGAGATCCATTTGCGGGTGTTTCGAAACCCGGAGGCACAACTGAGACCAGAGGTAAATTTCCAGAAGATCCAACGGGAGAAATTTCAAATCCCGGAGGACCAAAAGGCGGTGGACCCATTGGAGGGGGTGGCACCTGCAATGGGGCAGGTCCACTTTGATTTGTATCATACCCTGCTGTATCCATCGGTTTGGGAGTGAGGGTTTTCTGATTTGATCCATTTGCAGTGTTATTAAAGCCTGGAGGTCCTACTGGCTGAGGAAGATTTTGCAACACGGGACCTGAAGCTGAAGAATTCTGAGATAGATGGGGACCAACTGGCGAGGATACCTGCTTCTGAGGAGGTCCAAAGCCAGGTGGAACGTCCAAGTCTGCCGAGCTTGTCTCGCTCGCAGTGAAATCTTTTGGACTGGTATCTTCGCCTCTTTTACCATCCTGTGAACTTATTGCCGCATGTCCAGGAGGTGGAGGTTGATCAGGAGCCGGCTCACGAGGTAGAGGAGGACTTGGTAGGCTATTTGGCTGATCCCAACCTGATTTTCTGGCAGGCCTCTCAGGTACTCCCAGTTCTTTGTTTCCAATCATATCGATTTCCATGTCTGCCTCCCCAGAATCACCACCACTGGGGGCTGTCATTGTCTGTGGGCCCGGCTGCTTCTCCATCTGCAATCCTCCAGGACCAAGCCTTGAAGGTGTCTGCGAGAAAGATACACATGCTTGCCCGGAGACCTCTCCAGATTGTTGCGTCGAAAGTGGATTAGTCTTCTTGGCTCGATAGACACCCCAAAGAAACAGCTTGTTTTTCCAACCTGCGAAAGTGTTGTCAGAAGTTCGCAGAATTAGATAAAAGATTTTTCATTTGAAACAAGAGCTCTTTGGGAAGATAATCACAGTGGACAGAAGACGTGTAATTTAGAAGGGCAGTTCGATTATAAACTTACGGTGATAGTCTGCGGGAAGTAAGTGAGAAGGAAATATAAGTATTTCAGCGCCCTCAACCTGACCCATCAGGACGAGATCGTTGGTCATCATGTGCTCCACAAGACTCCAGTAGCTTTTATCAGAGCTGCAGCCATATGCACCGTTGATCTAGATTTAGCTGGGCAATCTCTCGCAAAGAGAACATAGTCCACAATCTACCGCTGTCCTTTAAAAGCAAAACTAGAATAGATCTATGCTACGAATGGCAAGGAACTAGTATCTGATAAAAAATAATTGGATCGCTGTCAGTTTCCAAAACATGAACTTGCTACAAACTCATCACCGATGTCAGGTTCGGATGTTGAATGTACGTTACGTGTGTTAGTTCCACCCTGAGTCAGAATCCTGAGTGTATTTAGCATGTAAGATTAATCCGCACCTTTCACCCCCCGGGAAAAAATAGAGTGCTATCTCTTTATCAGTGGGTGGCTTTTGCTGAAATTGCTTCGGCCATGCATCGCCATTGAGCATACGCCTGACTTCCTCCAGTTGCAGTATCGAAGGCAACAGCTTTGTCACCGCTCGAACTTTGGGCGCTGCAAAGCTGGATGAAAATCCTTCGAGTCCACCATAGAATGCTGGAGATGTAGCTGACACGACTTCAAACCCACCACTGCAGCCCCAGACTGGATGATTAGAGCATGATATATAGCTAGTGATACTTCACACTGTAGTGTAGGTATCTCCTGCAAAGTGCTCTGAACAAATTATCTATACATTTTTAGATGAGCCATTAGATTCCAAAAGGTTTTATCAGTCTTCATCATGCTAATCAAGAAAGACACATATGTAGTGAGAGTTAGACACACATATAACGTGACATACTCACGAATTGTGAGGTAGCCCAATAACACAAACATCGTTCCTTCCTTTCTGGTTCTTTTACAAAATATGATCCCAGTCGCGACGTCACAAAAGTGTGATCAGTATCATAAGAGTAAAGTACCTCCAAAGGCACTGGGTTTCTGGCACTGCAGCAGGACCTGGGCTCATGAAAGGAGGACCTGGAGGTGCTCCTGGTCTATAGATCATACTTCCAACTGAAGTTCCAGTTGTGTCCTGATTGAACATGCCTTCCAAGGCAAACGTCGTGCGAGCTCCAAGTGGGGTTCCAAGCGTACCCCAAGAAACCAATTCTGGTATGCCAGGGCACCGTTGTTGCGGCCAGGCTGACATGAGACTTGAAAAAGGAGGCACAATACTCGCAGTTACAAGAGATGGCTCCAAAGGACGAACAGCCATACTTGCACCTGGTATCGATGGAAGTCGTGCCAGAGGATTCACTGCAACATGAGAAGCTTGACTTTTCTCTTTTGAGTAATTCCGTGGCACATTTTCAATTATGGCAGTTTCAGTTTCAGGCTTTGGAGATTCCATCACTCCTAAAGCAGGTGTGAGATTGCCAGTTGAAACTCCAGGTGCAGATATACCACTCTGAGTCAGAACCGGGGCAAGATGTCTAACCTGGTTCACAGATTTCGAGGTAGATACTTGAGTAAATTTGGCATCCTTCGAAACGATGCTTCCGACATGTTCACCTGAAATTGCTTTGGTCACCACATTTCCAGCAGAAACACCGTATCCCAATGGGCTACTCTGGCCGGAAACTCTGGCAAGATTACGAACTTGGATGACAGACAGTCCACCTTGTCTAGGTAGCTCTTCCCTATCATGTACAGCTGTCGATTCAGCAGTATTAACAGGTGAGCTTCTTGAGGTCGTCTGCTCAACCTCTGCTGGAGTATCGGACAGAAAAATGGATCTCGACTTTATGGGGACCGCTTTGTTGACCGACGTGGCACCGTTAATCGAAAGCACACCCGTCTGAATCTGTGCTCCTCCCAAAACGCTATTAGGTCGAGGCCCTTTCAAGATGCTTGAGCTCGCCCCTCCTAAGTTCTCCCTGGGATTCTTTAACGATGACAGAGGGGACGGATTAATGGTCGAGCCAACTTCCAAATAATTAGAAGATGGAGTGCTACGATTACTGCAATTTTGCGCAGTATGTCCCCACTCCTTGCACTTATAGCACCTAGTACTCCCCATAGTGGGACTGTTCTTGAGAGCAGACCAGCACCCTTCAGAAATGTCAATCCGCTTCACGTCCTTAGCCCTACTCAGTAAGCCCTTCGGACTACTGGTAGCATCTTCAGCCAGTATCGTTTCCTTTACCATAGGAATTTTCGATATAGAGGAACCAGGAAGACGCCTCTCTGATTCATCAGATACTTTAAAAGCAGACTTCTGCATCGATGTAGACCTCAGAGCCTCACTTACGTCCACACCTGGCATTGTCCACAACAAAATTTAAGAACAAGTTATTTTTATTACATATTTTCGAATTGAGATGTTTTCACACCTTCAGTTAATTTATATACAAAGACATCCAGGATCATATTATTTTACATCTAATACCTCCGCACCCTTGTTCTTCTCGAAGATACATAGGATCCAAATTGGCCAGTAAAGAAGAGTCTGAGGTCTGATGTGACAGGAAGAACAATGTGGAATGTTACCGACACCCTGGACAATATGGAAGACAACAGGCTTGTTAATAACATAGTTAGACACCCTGTTAGCCAAGATTACGAGCAGCTTAGTCATTATGTTTCTCTATCCTGAGAATCTGTACAATAATGTATAATCTGCGAGTGTAGTGTTTGGTTGGTTTTAATCAGGTGTTTTAAGAACATGCACACAGTATATTACTTGGTTCCCACTTGAATGATCTCCGTTTGTTCAGAGTTACGCATAAGATGACAAAAACAGATCGAAAACCCAAAGTTCAGGCATAAGGAGGTCATAAAGACCAGCAAAAGGAGGCCAAATCTCAACTCTCCTTTCTGACCTCCTCTTCTGATATGCTTGCTCTCCCTTCTCCAAAGACCACACCTTCGGCTTTATTCCATGATATATTTATGTACCAAGATTAAGTACAAGTACTCAATACGAGCGGCGGGACTATATATAGGTTTACCTCAGGTCATAAACACCTGCTATTTTTTACTGGAAATAATGTCAATCTGCGTAAACAAGAAAACCATCAGAAAGCAGGAGACAACGTGGGATAGTGGCTTACAATTCCACTTTTCAGGCGATAACTTTCTGTAAACCTTCCATAGTTTAGAAAGGCCCAAGTGACCGGTTGTGCCTGAATGACCTAATCTGCCATAACAGATTAGGTCAGCTGAACAAAAGAGAACGGTTAAGTTGTAGTAAAGATGTAGAGGAGGACGAATAGATAAACATGCAATTGGATGAGATGGAGGAGAGTGGATTTTAAAGCTGATCATGTAACAAGATAGGCCTAAATACAGAATTTAAGACGATGTAACTGAATAATGTGTAAAAGGAGATATTAAACTCACTGCAAGGCGCTGAGTAATCTGGAGTATAAGAAGATACGACTCAACTGGGTGTAGTGATTTTATTAGCTTGAGTAATGCGGATATAAGAAGATGGGCCTGAATGTTGCGGATTACTGGTAGGTGATGAGTAAGAGGGTAAAGTGCTCTGTAGACAAACGACGACTGGAAGCTGTGGACTACAAGTTAGGCGTTGGAAAAGAAGCTGGACGTTAACTATAGCTAACCGTATATGAAGTGTACGAGCCTGCAGAACCCCGGCAGGGTATACTCAGTAACTTTCATGTCATAGCCTGAACACCACAGACCTACTGTGTGAGCGATGAGGGTAACATAAAGATACGACAAGTACGAAAGAAAACCCAATCCCAGACTAGCCCGGCTAAAAATTTGAGAACCTTCTCTGGAGTCATGATGCCAGCCCTACCCATGACACTCAAATAGCAGTGAATAGTGAACATTCGATCCGATATAATTCGTACAAGTCCACTGAGGCATCTCTGGTTCTTTTCACATTTCTTCACCGCTTTCTTAGCATGATGATTTAGCGCTTACTTTGAACTTCATCGAATATGCTGCATGTTTATCATAGCATCCCATAAAAATTTAAAAGCTCTACAGCTGACTTTGACTACATATTTATACCTCAACAAAATTACCGAATATGTAGTTACCACAATCACAAATTGAACAAAGAGAAACTGTTTTGTCATGTTAATAGGCATTTGCATCGCTGTTAATACGTGCATTATTTCCGTCTAAAAAATCGAATCTCGTTAGAAGATGACGTTAGTTTTCTTTTCTTGGACAGATCCTTTTGGTCAATGACCTTAGGGAACTTATCTAGTTCTCTATAGTCTTCTCGCCCTCCAAAGTCCAAATTGTTACAAAAGGACCTTCAACGAAACATGGGGCTCGGGTCTGACGTTCCGAGGAGAAGGGTGCCATAAGCAACACGCTTCCTAATGACATTGCATTCAACAGAACTTTATTATAACGATGAAGCAATTTATTTGTAACGATGAAGCACGGAGGAGTTGTCCGATACAGAAACCATTTATCCAGTCGGAAAGTCCTAACTTGAAACTAAACCCAAACTTGCAAAAATACAATATATATCATGGCAAGAAAGAGATGGTACAGTCATCTCCCATTCATATGATTGATGATACCTTCACAGAAAAATGTTAAAAACAGAGCTAACAATAGAAGGACATCTAAAGAGGAGAGGACTATAATGCAACAGTGAATTCATCACAGCCGCTAGCACCAAGTATAGCATACCTGGAGGCCGCAAGCTTTCCAATTTTGAGAGCTCTCCAGCGTCTTTTCCTTTTGAAAATGTTTCTTCACCTGACTTCACTTCCAGTTCCGATGTCGAAGGCGCACTTCTTGACAAAGTGGTCTTTGCCGATTGAAGGTTCACATGACAGGCAAATTTTGATCCCACTAAACTAGGCGAATCACTACGTGTCTCATCTTGCCGGAACCTACTGGTGCAATCAATCTCCTGATTAGACCTGCATGCTTCGTTGTAGAACTGACTTACTTGAGAAACTTGTTGTTGACCAGAGGTTCCACTAGAGGTAACGCTCTGAGTTTTCAGTCTTTCCACAGCGGGTGATAGCCCAGTCGCATCAGGAGGTTGCAAAGCACTATGAAAATCACCTTTAGGTCGAGGGCTCTTCATTACAGAACCTGAAGATTGTGAACTGGGTCTTGGTGTATCGGCCCACTTGGTATACTCAGGTACTCCGTGTAAAAAGGGGCTACCCTTCACCTGTTTGCCAAAATTTGAACCAACTCTCAGATTTCCCCCACCTGACGAGCTATCTCTGCCGGAAGGAGGTAATCCATTTCCATCAAAAGGAGCCTCTTTGCCAGCCCTAGGGATGGCACTACCCTTCATACTGCTTGATCTCATAAATGATGGGACAGATTCATTCGACCTTTGGGACCCTGCTCCTCTATTAGAAGAGAGAGGGGACGGAGTTGTCAAAGGAAATGCTGAAGAACGGGGTGTGATCACTGGACTGGCTTGTTTGTTTCCAGCTAAAAGATGGCTGGAGAGAGCATCACTGTGACCACTGTTAGCTGATGTGAATCGGCTCTTGTTGCCTGACTGTCCCATAGGACTCGCGCCTGGTCTTGACAAATGAGAAAGAGTTCCAGCTGACCCAATGGATTTCCCTGAATTCCTGCCAACACCGCCAACCGGAATACTGGCCAGAGCATTTGGTGAGAGGAATTTCACTTTTCCTGAATCAGGAATTTTGAAAGACCCTTCTCTAGAGAGACCTCGACCTGCCAAACCCATGTTTCCAGGAACAGAAGTGGCTGCATTCTCCACAACTTGTTTCTTAGCGGGAACGGGATTCACTGTCTCCTCCGCAGGTCTTTTATCAGAACCAGGATGACTGGGTGCACCTTTAGTCGCTCCCTTTTTTTGAGGACTTCCCTTTCCCTTGTCTAAGCGAGCAGACAATCTCGAACGTGTATTTCCCTTAGTCGGTGACTTCTTCTTTGGGCTTCCATGAATCGCTCCAGGCGAAACAAGATTAGAGATCTGCCGCTCCCCTTGCCTCATATTTCCAGCAGTCTCTTTCGCTTTACAGACTTCACACATCCACCCATCAACAGGTACTGCAACAAGTAGAGCCTGCATACAGTAGCTGTGCAGACAATTTGCCCATCAAGGACGAGATTTGGGATAAAGTTACAGACATGGCATTTATACATGACTTAAAAAAAGGAGCAGACTCGCCTTCGCTTTAGATACATGTATAAGTTACATAATATTCACTTTGTCGCGAGGCAAATGGATGTAGATCGTAAACTGCATAAAATCTCCTACACAACGAGATGCCTCCTATAACATAAAGGTCTTGACGCGGAAGCACGAGCAAACTTCCATAACTCACATGTGTTCTGCGCCTTCGTTGCATGCACTACATACGGCGAGGCATTCCTCATAACCAGGATCTCCACATATATCACACACCTTGATCTGAAACATGAGACTGTGGTCAGCCGTGATTCATAACATAATTGAGCCTTGTCGGAAACGTCCCTACATGACGTCTGATCAAATGAACGTCCGGCAAAAACTCTTTTGTGTTAACAACTGAATTAACACGTGATCAACGGCAGGGCTTAACACGCAAGGAGACCGAAGAGCACAAACCGGGGAGGTACAACCATAGGGGCTCTATTTAAGGCAATAGCCCGATGCATTGGGACTGTCATGCCCGAAACATGGCATAGCATTCAATCTGAACAAGTGGACGGATTCGAAGGCAGGCATACATAGAGTATCCAGAAATGGGGAAGTAGGCAGCAACAATCCATGGGATGAGCTGCACTTATACGAGATAAGATAAAACATGGCTAAAAGAAGAAACGAATGCATATGCGCTGCAGGACAATGTGCGATATGGTTCCTCCAATCCCATGCGAGACAAGGAACCAGAAATCAACATCTAACGACGGGCATCAATCCATCGTCACAAGATCCCGGTTGCTCCATCACTGAGTACCGGGGTGAATAGGTAATATCTTCACATTACATTTGTTAACACGCATGTAACGTGAAGAAACTACTTTTAAAACCAAAAAGAATGAGAGATTTCATGTGCATGTGCAAAGAAAGAAACAAAAAGAACCATTGTAAGTTCGAAGAATGCGATTACTCTGGAAGGATCAGTGGTATGAGCAAAGAGAAGGAAGCCAGTCTAACAAACCCTCTATGAAGACCAACTGAAGTACTACTCTGCAAAATGTCAGCAGATGTATACATGGAACTCTTAGACCGGTGCAGTATCTAATCAAGTAAGATCGGTCATGTCAACAATCGATACATCGGTTAAAAACACAAGATTAATCATAGTAAGTTTAGGTAGATCGAAGTAGCTGGCAGAACGGCCAGTAGTTCTCCGTCAGCAGTTTCTGTATCACTCTAGAGCTGTCAGTCCTAACCAATATACTGGGCAAACCTGAGTAGGGTTTCCTACAAGAAACTAGTCGCCAACATGAACGGTAAACCCTTACAGCTGATCTTACGATTGAGCAACGCACTTGCTGCCAGTTGAGAAACCTCGGCTCACTTACCGCAACAATAAGAAACGGTTAACAGTTAGGTTCCAGCTAGCTGGAAATTACGTTTTCATTTCTTGTTACTCTCGGGTTCAAACTGTCCGCGGTCAGTGTGAGACATTGCGTCGCATCACTTCGTAGGCATCAAGAATATGATTAGATTCTACGCTAGCAGTGATTACCTGCTCTCTCTTGTTCCATGCTTGTCCAACGTCGGACAAGGATGAAATCTGTAATTGCACTTGATATAAGCAAGAAAAAATTTTGAAAGACCACCTGACATGGCATGAGAATTATCGTACATTCTTCATCTGTCACACTGTTTGGCTCTTACACTTGCAACTACTATTGTAGAAAATCAAGTGCAGGACAGAAAATCTTGTTTAAGGTCGAGTCTCGAGGGTCGCTAGTTGTTAGCTAAGATATCAATAAAAATTGCCGTTGAAACCTGAGCGGATGCACGTTCATTGGTTCATGTAACCAAGTAATTTGGAGAACGTGAGGATCTGTGAAGTTTTGCCATTGAGAAAGAATGTATTGGTAGATCTAATGTTCATCTTCAGCGCATCTTAGTATCATGTCCAAATCAGAAGTTAAAACAGAATGAACAAGAATAATATTGAACCTATCTATACAGAATCAGCATGTAACTGTCCAGGGACATTGAGCATACCACCTTACATGTAGAAAGGTTACGATGCAATACGGGAAGACAATGACAAGTTGGTGATTAGTATACCCAGTACTCCGAGGTTGGAATATTAACACGAATTTCAATACTACCACAAGGCCAGATATAAGCTTTGGTGTCAATAGGTTTTGTTCACTGATGCAATCTCCAAACAATTGACAAACCCGTGAAGTACAATCCAGCTTGGAGAGAATATATCGAGGTCCTACTTCTATAGGTGTGACAATTAATCGACGATTCAGACTGCATGTGCCTCTCATTACTGAAATACTGTGCACTCCAAGGGTCAGAGATGCTTTTCTGCACATTCTCTCTGAAATCTGGTTATGATGCACTGCAATGAAGAGCACTACTACTTTCCTGCCTACTCGGAGTGGCTGACTGAGCACGAAGGTGACTAAATAATAACATGTGACACTCATTACATGCTTGCTGATGTTATGACAAAGCCTTTGTCAAGGATCAAGTAGTTAGGCAGCTTAGAAAGATAAGGTTGTCTTCATCCTACTGACCGTAGACAAAGAACAGTTGGTAGACATTATGGATTATGCCAGCCATGCGAAGGTCTGTGTGAAGAAACTGAGAAACAAAAAATTCCAATTTCTACCTCACTGATTCTGCTATATGATTTTTCATGAATTTCTGATATATATATATAGCAAACGTCATCTGAGCAAACATCGTTCAAATTTTAAATCAGCTACAATATATCTATTTATAAAGAAGTGATGAAGACAACATATTGAATTTAGCAACTTACATCTTCAACTTCCTCCACCGAGGATGAATTTGCTGATTCTTTGATGGACACGTCCTCCTCCTCCGCAGAGTTCGTCCTCAGAGCACCAGGTATATCGACTTTCAATCGCGTCTGATTTGATGTAGGTGGTGTACTTACGGAGGAAAATGTTTCCTTGACAAACTCGGAATCTGTACTCACGTCCTCCACGGAATCCGCAGTCGGAGTTCTGTGGAGAAATTTTTCTGTTGATACATGATTAACAGTATCTATAATCAACTTACTGTCTACAAGAGGCGATTGCCTACTTGGAGGAGACAACGCCTTCGGAGCTTCATCCGTGATTGCGACCCCGACATAGGCCTCAACACCTTTACGAACTCGAGCAAATATGGCATCTATCGCTTCTTCGTCAGTACGAGCCAGTTGTCCCTTACAAGGATTAACGGTTTTACCGTCAGAAGGAGGCACTCTTCCACGCGTTTGAGACTTCCTTTCAAGACTATCCGAGCTTATTCGGTTGTTTGGAAGAGTTGCAATAGTAATATCCACCAAATTCAAGGAGTTGGCAGTACTGCTACCCCCTTGAAGTGTCGTGGTAGCGTCAACTGCCTCTTCAGGATTCGCTGCAACAGAAGTATGACCCTTGGCATGTAAGACAAAGGTTGGAGAACTCTGAGGGAGCTGATGATCTACTTCTCGATTAACAAGACCCCAAGAAGGAGGTGTACCACTTGGCATGTACGACGTGCTATGTATTAAGCTGGAAGGTTGATGCAAACCATCAAGGGTACGATATCCAGCAGTGACGGAAGATGCTTCGGCAGACAAACCTTGAACGCAAACATTTCCTGAGCTTGCGACTGAATGGTTCGTGATAGCCTTCAGATCCTCAGGAAAATGAGAAACTACGAATGAGGAAGTGATATCTCTTGATTGCTCTGCTTTCGAGCTCTTCCCTTCACCTAAGAAAATGCTCCCTTCTGCAGTAGCATCACAATTAGAAGATGGAGTCCCTTCCTTCTTCATCAATTCGGGCAATGGTGCAGCAGTGAGTACGGTTTCTGGCATTTGACATTCTTCAACTGGGGACTTGACAACTGGCCGGTGTTGAGTCAATTCCTCCGTCCTCAAAGACTGACTGACGTCGGAAACACCAACCACAATTTCACCGACCTCAACCCCGCCAGCAACGTCGTTGTTCATTGACTTGCTCGTAAAGGGTAAGACATGATCTAAACCTTGCCCCTTTAAATCCAGAAGGTTTACAGAAGTTAACATCGTTGTCATATTTCTCCCCTCAGTTGCCCCACCAGGATGTCCTATACTCAACACTCTATCATCCGTATTCGACACGCCCTGTCCTATTACAAGGGACCCAGGGAACTTATCTTGGATACAAGGCTTTGAGTGTGTCTCCATCGCATTGTCATCTCGGTCTCCACAAACTGCTACTTCCACTAGCTTAGACTGATCACTCTTGGTATCTGCTAGCTCCAAGACGTCGACTGGCAAACATCTGGAAGACTGTCCAGAGTCCTCACCTGCCGTATCGCATCTAGTCAGATCAAGAGGCTCAATCCTTGCATCTCGACATTCGAATCTCGCTACCTGCGGACAGTAGACTTGATCCAGAGAAATAGCACCCGCAACACTCTCGCAATAATTTTCGCTTTTGAGAGTCACGGTATATGTAGCTGGAAGTGACTCACTGATCTCGACACCAGAGAGGGAATCTCCAAGATTATCTGTCTTCAACAGAACCTTCGCCGCTTCAGCACCCGAGGCACTTCTTTCGACAATGCGTCCAACTGGAGTGATCTTTCCTGTTCTGCGAACACAATTTTCTGCAGCGGTATCGTTGTCCTCACTGTTCTTCGAATCAATTTCAAACTTCTTTTCAACTAGTTTCGAAGACGTGTGGGGTGAGCTATCCCCATACTTCCCTGCTACTTGAGCCTCCAGTTTGACAGCTAATTCTGATTGAGGTTCCAAAGACAAAGAACTCCCTTCAATGAGCGAAATCTTCTGGTCCTCAGGTAAGACTAGCTTTAGATCCTTAACATCCTTCCCAGAGCTAAGGTCTTTCAGCCCCCTAAACTTCTCTATTTTCATACCAAGCTCATCTTCTTCATCCGTTGAAGCTCTTGACCTTCCTTGCGCTCCTTTGTCACAATGTCGGCTCGTGTGCTCAACACTTCTTCGTTTATTTGGGTGAAGACCTCCAACTGGTTTGTAAGGTCTTCCCCTCTTACTTCGTCTGACAGGCTCGGGAGCTAGCGACTGTTCACTGGATTCTCCTCTTCCACCCTTGCTCCTACTGCTATCCTCTGAGATGAAGCTCCCTGCAGTTTCTACAACGTAACTGTGTCCCTTGTCAAATGAGTCGGCAGTTTTAACTACATCATTCTCGCTAGCTATACTTTTACTTCCTTGCTGTGAAGTTTCTTGAGAACTAGAGAGTGCTGATCTTTTTGACGTGAGATCCTGTCTCCCAGATAAGGATTCCGCCTTTGAAGGGGTTGACTTCCTGCGATGAGCACCAGAAGGTTTGAAAGAAGCCTCACTCGGCCGTTGCTGCAGACTACTCAATTCATGACACTGCTTACAGAGTCGATCCACAGGGAGCAATGCCTGCAGTGAACAAATGATAACAAAGATCAACTATGGTGCCCACTAAAACACTACCTTTTCCATCGACTTGGTTTTCTATTATTGAAAAAAATTTTAAAAAAAAGCCCAGGATATGCCTGGTATGAGGGTGGCTTTTCTCTGTAACACACTTTTAAGGTTAGCTTCATACTCGTGGACACTGGGTTCGTTAAGTACAAAAACCTCTTCGGGAGATGCTGTATCTCCTATTGGTCCTGTCATGGCTTGTTGGTGTCTGCCTCCCTCACTGGTAGGTGTCTGGTCCGGCCCATTGGAAATGTGTTCACTTAAGTAGGTAAGGTCTCCAAAATTTAGTGAGATTCCTCTCCTACTCTATGAAGCCTCTTATGAAACTTCACGGGCCTTTCTCGGTATCTTACTCATGCAGGAAATTGATAATCTTCGGGATGCAACAACCGACCCTACTTTGGCCACTTTACCGCCTGGAGGCAGTCCCTCTACACAAATTGGGCAGTCGGTCCGTCGACTACTGGTACTAGGACTGCACAAATGAACAATATCTCGAGATCTTAGCACCGTATTTACATACGTTTCTACCAAATCTTTTCTAACCTTAACTCTCATCGATACAAACAAATTCACATGTGCCTGCCTAAAAAGCCTGAGGAGATCCAGCTAGTCTACTAGGGGAAACCTAAGTAAAACGTTCTCATCTATGGTGTAAGTCTCCAGGTAAATGATGTAGCCTTTAAGATCCTCAGCTCCGCTTTGAGCTTTGAATTCTTAGCTCCACTGGGATACTCGGATGGTGGACGGAGGTTCTTGTGTCTTCAAGGTTACTGCCCAGAAACATGGAACTTTCCGGGCTAACCGAAAACAATTGGGTCCCTAGAGTACTACTAAGAAACCATACACACAGTTATGACTGTCAGAAATTTTAGAAAGCACAAACATGGCAGAATCAAGACTTTCCGCACTTCGCATGAAATGGTAGGGTTGATTGTCACGGACCCATCCTAAAAGGGGAAAGCAAGCAGTAGTTTTGTTTCCAAGACTTTCTGGTAGATCGGTGCGAGGTCATCAGCACCAGATTTGCCGGTGAAGAATGTCACTGGATCAAACTCAAAGTTGAATGGGGATGTCGGGACCTGTCAAAGAGTGTGTTTAGATGCCGACTTGAAGGCCAGCTCTGTCTGCGGTGCAAGAAACGTTTGCAATTGAAATTGAAACAACTTGAAAACAGACTGCAAGTGCTTTCAATTGAAAGGTGACGTCGTTCTTTTACGGATTTGAACGGTTAGTTAACTAGGACAAGGCACACTGGGATAAGACGAGGTTAGGATGTTTGATGGAAACAGAACACGATTACTCGCAGTGGTAAAAGGCGTCAGATTAAGGTCCTCAACAGGAGACACAAGATCTCCACATCAGCGTAAAGAGGGTCAATCTTAAGGAGAACAAGAGATCGATGGTTACATCTATCCTGGTGGACGCGCTCTCTGTCCACCAGGAGGTCCAGTGAGATTGATCAGACAGATGTTGATGGATAGGACGACTCTCTGGTATGGTCGAATTGAAGAGGGAGCTGGCTTCGTCTTCGAAAACTAGGAACAGAGTAACAGGAAATTTGCGGGTTGAAATTTTCCAAGATAAGACCTGCACAGAACCTTATAGAGCCAAGCTCAAAGAGAAACTGGAAGTATTGCATAAGTTGGTGGAGACTACTAGACGTATACCGACCAAATAATTAACTGTAGTGAGCAACAGATGAGAAATGATGTCAAGATCTACGAACGAAAACAGCTCGTTTTTGTGGAAGAGCTGTTGAATGGTGGTCCCTGGAAAATAAAGCACTCACCAACAGAGAAAGGAAATGCATAAAGCATATAAATTTAAGGTCTCTAAGCTATATCCACGTTAAAGTTGCGTCAGTTGGTACTACTTGCTATTACTGTGAACTTTTAAAACAAAAGGTATCGCTTTTGAAATCTGTCTCTGTGTACAATGTACAACGTCAGGACATCCACTGATTCAACGTCACAACTACGGACCCAACATAGCTCCTTGCTAAATCTCATAGAAGAAGCTCCTCAACCCCTTTCCTGCTTCTCGAGGAGTGGACACGGGAAGCATGTATACAAGTGCAAACAGATCGACAGTGATGGTTATCAGTGTTCTAGTGGACAGAAAACGATGTTGACCTCTATTTTATTCCCAGCCCACTGTACACTAACTTGGAAAATTCAGGGTACTATTCTGCATACAATGCTGTAGATTTAGCTGTTGTGTTCTCATATAAATACTATTAAAGATCAAGAAGTCTTCTCCTAAATAACTGTTCAACTGAATTGAAGTTCGAACTTTGATCTGCGGACACAGAACTGCCGGCTACGAGCGGGAAGCTCTGTCGTGCCATTCATCTGCTGCCTCCTAAGCTTTTCTTTTGGTGACTAGATGATAGCACAAATAAGTACCACATGAACCTAACTCAAGAACTTATAAGCTTTTCTTCCTAAAAATATGAGGTACAATAGATTATATTTCTAATAGGTTGCCCCTGGACATAAAACTAAAAGACAATCAGGAACATAACGATGAGACATATTTTTGAGTACAAGATAGACAATTGACTTTCAAGCAATTCCCAGCGCATTTGAGCACATCACGAAGTCACATTCCGTATCAGCAAAGTCACAAGAGTAAGAAAGCACACATTCAAAGGTAGTTCGAGACATGTCGTATGAAATCCTCGCTCACCTGTCCAAAGTTGGAACGGTAGAACATTTAGTTATAACAAATCAATCAATGCAGTTTCCATCATCTGTCTTTCTCCAAATTGAGAATGTAACCATAAGTACCAAACGAGAGACGTCAAAAGACACTCTTCGAATGAGATGCTTACTTTAAATCTACAGTGAAACAAAATATGTGATATATTTAAAAATTAAGATGAGGAGGTAGGACTTACATGTGCTGCAGGTACTGAGTTCACCTTGATGAATGGGCTTTTTACAATTTTCGCACACCTGAGCAGAAAAGATAGATTGTTCAGCATCCTTAAAAACCTAAAACTCTAGTCGGTATCAAACATAACCCCGCAAATAAAGGTTCGGTCATAAGGACGGAGTGAGGTTTTTCAATGTTCCGTATACAGAAAAAACAAATACAAATCTACGAAAACTTTTCTTCGTTTGTTTTGTTCCGTGAACATTCACTATAAACATTAAGTATTCTGGGAACCCTGGGAAACAGGATCTAGTCTGAGATACAGAAGATGCTTCCTTAGTGTGCGGTAAGCTCTTTCCGACCTCTATTTATTCGAAAGAAGAAGAGGTTGAGCACCATAAAATCGTAGAAGAGCCCAAAGATAAGAGGCATGAATGATGTACATTGAACAAGTGAAGGGGCAAAGCATACATCTAAATGACTATGAACTAGAAGCCGAAAAGATTACATAGTATATGATCAACCTCGGAGGCTTAGCATGCAAGAGACCCAAAACAACTCAAATCTAGGCGGTACGTCTCAAGGGTGCAAACTAAAGACGCTAGATAGAAAGAAGCAGGGAGACAATGACAGAAAAACCGAGGCCTGTCGTGCATGAATTGAAATAGTAAGCGAATGAAAGACAAACGTCAATGAAGAGCAAGCAAACATTGCAGACATAAAGCAAGAACCGAGAGATAGGAAGGAGTGTCGCCCCACTAGAAACAACATTCATAAAAACAGGAAGGGAAGTAATATATGTATAAGTATTACATCCTGCAAAAGAAAAGAAATGAAAAACTGAGGTGCGGTTGAACTAAACGCGAACAGAAAAGACAGTGCAGTTTAAAGAAGCACAGGGATGCAACCATTCTACATCTGAATAACAAGCATCAATTTCCGATCATGCAGCCCGGCGGCGTCATCAGTGTGTACCCACGAGCAAAGGTTTCTGCCCAAAATCGTGCGAGGTAGGAGTATAAACTGGAAACTTTACTCCTACCTCGCACAATGTGCAAAAGAATGAAACCAAATGTACACTACCTTGCATAGCCCACCATACAGCAGGCAACCCTGGTACTGCCTGCACGGACCTATGTCAAATGTTGACTAGCGCGAGACAAGATTTGAACATAAATAGAAAAATCAACGTTCTGAAAACAAAGAAGAGAAGACGTTGGGTACTCACTCTCCACAACTGTACCGTTGTAGTTGAGGTGCTAAAGCGATAAGAGAGTGCGAAATTAGACAGAACAGAGACAACGTGTGGTCCACTCCACACGTTGTCTCTGGACACACGAATAGTGAAGGTGCGAAAGCCAGAAAATATTGTGCAAATAATAAACAAAAAGGAGAAGTACATGGCAAGACTAAAGAAGTACGGTGTGCATAAATTTATTATCTCATACAGGCTCCTCGCTTCCATGAAATAAATTAACTACTTTGTTAACTATATCCGATATGCTGGCGTACAGAGGGAGAAGTAAATGGAAGTCAGGTCTGCTAAAATTAGGTTTGTTAAAAATTTGCTCCAAAGAGCGCCCGACATGGTTCACTTGTTAACCACATATTCTGGCCTACACAGTCGAAGCGAACAGGCTGACGCATGGAATAAATAGAACTATGGCAAAGACCACCAAATTGAAACACAAGGTCACCCAAGTCCAGAGAAAAAAAAGCCTAAAGACAAAAGGAGAACGGAGGTCTAAGCCCTCTCCTAATAAATATCTACGTCTCCTACCGCTAATCTAAATCCAAAGATCTACAGTCATTGCTCTGCTACCCGAGAGAAGATCATTTAGCACGCGTTCTTGAAAGTGTTTTAACCCATCTTCCAAGGCGGCTCCGTCACGCAAGAAATCAGGCATTCGATTAGGTGTCCTAGAATGGTTTTCTCTAGGTTTATTTCCAGATGGAGAACGTCTTTGACGAACACGGAGACTCTTCCGTGACTTCGCGGGCCCAAGAATTCAAACCCGAAACTCCAATCAGAATGTCGTCGGCGTTGTGAAGGAAAACTTCAAGCTTCCACACGGAAGTTGTAACAGAGAAAACTAAAGAAGAATCCACTTATCTCAAGAACCCTTATGACCATACAAATTTATAAGTAAAAAAACTAACCATGGCGTTGTGCTTACACAAATGATCTTTCTACGTAACACTGATGCTAGTGTACGATAAAACTAGAAGCACACTGTGAGTTCTATTCTTGAACTCAATATGAGTGTTAAATAACATCTACCACGTGACGAGCACATTCTAGCCAAAAAGTGTCACCTGAGAATGGATTATCCCTAACTACGCCGTCTTAGAGATAAGGCAGTGGACTTATGGAAGTGATTTGAGCCAAAACGATGTGAACTGACGCTTTTCACGTTTATCATAATTGAGAGTTCTACCTTAGACGCGACCTACCTGACATGAAGATCAAGAATGTTACGAATATCACCTACATATGTGTAGCTAAGTTTATCAACATACCGTCGGACTTAGAGAACGCGAGGCAAGAGAGAATGGTGTTAAGACTGGTGAGTTAACGTTCCATACAAAATAATTCACGGGTAAATACGTAAAAACTACTAGACAGCGCAGAAAGTACCGTACTAAAATTCTGACCAAAGGACCCACTTCAATGAGTTGAGAGATTGTAGGAGTGACATCTTCGGAACAAATTTTATCTTGTAATCAGTGACGGAGGGTGATGAGCTCTCTCGTTACCTTCAGAAATTCTTCTTAGAGCTTCAAGAACTAGCTAGCGTGACACTGACCTAACTAGGGTTCAAACTATAGTTGGTGTTTACCCATATCAATATTTTGGTTAGGAACGCTCATGGAAGATAACGTGAGGACGATCTAATCATGACGATGGAATTTTGCGGATGAAACGAGGGTAGTCAAGTAAGTGCAAGTATGCAGTATATGCAGAGATGAATGGAAGGAAGATGGAAAAGGACAAAATCACCATTTTTTTTCCAAAGAAGTTCATATAGAAGGTATGACAAATGGGAAGACTGTATACGAATGGCAGTCATCGGCAGCAACATGATGTCTGCTTAAAGAATTTTCTAATATCACAGAAAGAATTTAAAAGAAGATTCATGGAGGCTAAGTTTGCACTTATATGTTTGTACCTGACATCCTTATTAAGTTGTTTCATCTCTTCCAACATTCAGGCCTAAGCTTGACAGCTCGATCGAGTGGTCTACTGCAATTTGTTGACAAGGCCATACGGCTCTGCAGTGAAATGAAAAATCAAACCTGAAAACAAGATGAAAACTGCTAGGCATGTCGCGTTACCTCTCCGAAGTCCCCATCATCAGAAGGATCGTTGCGACCAGGCCCTCGCATTTTTGCCTTGCCCTCCAAAACACATGATAGCTACGATAGCAAGCAAGGGAACCGACACAGTGATTAGTGACAGATCTCAGGGACAGAAAAAGATTGGCAGATAAGACGTGAAAGAGGAAGCACAATCCACTTGTCCAGTGGAAGAAATTCCGGTGTCTTCAAGCAATAAAAGCTTCCGATGATTTCTGCACTGTAAATATGCCTAACCACCAGAATGTCAACGTGAATTAACGCTTACTCTTAACCACCGGGTATGCGCCAAGTGCCAGACTTCATGCTTGTTACATGCAGTAAACACTGCCAAAGTACCTCGAATGAAAAGGTCTACTTCAATGCGAAAGAGCACATGACTAATATTCCGGCATCACGTTTAAATTCATGAGCCCTTAGAACGTTCTCAAAGAAGCTTCCTGTAAAATTCCTAAGGGTTACTTTTCACGTGGAGTGCAAACCAAACTGTCATGACCAGGAAGTTCGGCATGCCGTTGAGAGCAAATTCCAGTCCTTATTCTCCTTTCCGACCAAACATACGTATACCCATATCTTCTTCTCTGTATCATACGGTCTATCACAGGTGAAAGACCGGCTAAGGTCGTTCACCCGTCAGAAAGTGTACTTTCATGAAAATAGTGATTGATTAGACATATTATTGCAGAAGAAAAAGAAGAAGCATGATACATAATCGATTAAGATTAATTGTTTTGCTATCTATCAACCTCTCTAAGTGCTGAACGCAGGCGACATGGGACTATACCAAGAAGGTAAAATTGCAGATCGTCTGGAGAACAATGGAAGTAACGCGTGATCAACCGTTAGGGCTTAACACGCAAAGAGACAGAAGAGCACAGACCCGGGAGGTACAACTAGAGGGGCTCTATCTAAGGCATAGCCCGATGCATTGGAACCATCAAGTATATTAAAACTATCAGGTATGTTGATTGGAATAAACATGTTACTTCTCTCTTTATTATTGTTATTATTTGTAGGTTATTCGGAACTCAGATGTGAAGTGCACATATAAGAGATAAAATGAAACATTGTTAGAAACACAAAGGAGTGCTTATGCAATGACAGAAGAATGTGCGGTATGGTTCCTTAAATCCGATGCGAGATAGGAACCAGGGACCATCAACAATATCTACCCATCACTGCATCGTCACAAGATCGTCTGGTGAACAATTAATCTCCGACCCTAAGTTAGCTGCTTTCGCCTATCACCATGTATAGTCTGAACTAAAACGGGACTCATTCAAGTGAACGCACTCACAGAGAGACAGAAAGCCATTGAAAACACAACAAAGATCTAGATCCTTCTGTGAAAGCAAATTTCCAATTCCTGTTGATTCAAAAGTTTAAAGCACAATTGGCTGCATAAAAAGATTCTCCATGTGAACATGACAGCCGCATGTCGATTCATATCATGTAGAAATCTGTTCACCCTCTCCTGATGATAACAATACAACCTCATATATTGATGAAGCAAGCTTGAATTGACTCTATTTTCGTTTCATGGGACGATTGTGGCGTTCTAGAGTGTTGACATGGCTTCTGGATGCTTGATATCAACATGTTATTGGCTGTGATTAACCAGCTCGTGAATGCAGCCTTGACGGAAAAGTCTCTCCACATCAATTAAATACCACCATCTGTGCTGGTGTTCAATGTTTTGTTGGAAATGGTCTGATGAGAGGCCATAGATGTTTCTTGCTTTTCCCTGGTTCTGGAACAAACAGGCCATGTACTCTTGGCAATTGGATCAAATACTGTAACCATGTGATTTTGAGCCTTCCTACAACGATTTGCAACGGGTGAGGAAGGTATCATCCAATTCTCCAACACCATCGTACAGTTGAAGCCTCCCGTTCCTAACATAGCACCTCTATTATCTTTCAGTTCATACCAAAAGAGTCTGTCTGTCCCATAGCTCTGAACCATCTACAACAAGAAATTGCCTCAATACATTGATTACCTTCGTATCATGCTTCACCATCATCATTGTCAACGAAAGTACTTCATAAAAAAAGAGTTTCACGGTATTTTTGTTGGTACCATTCTACCAAAGCACCTTGTGTCCTTATTATACCTACTGCAAAGCAACTCCCAATTCAACCTTGCATTCACCTTTCTTCTAACCATGGTGCCTCCATAAACCGGACATGGATGTGTGGGATTTCGAGGCAGGATTACACTCGTGACGATAATTACACGTCGAGGCAGGGATTGAGATATAGCGCTTTCTTCATATGAAAGGCCAGGTACAATCAATGAAAATTGGACCTGTCCGTTCATCTTCATCCTGCCTCAGATTTGCCTCTTTACACTTGTATCTTGCCTTTCAGATCTTTCTCGATGTTGGATTCTAACTATATCTTAGAATATGAAATCTAGTGGATTTCCACTTTTAACAATTCGGTCCACAAATTCCACGATTGCCTCGTTTCTTACCTCTAAATTTCACCTGGTTGATGAGTTCATCTAAGGTGAAGCTGATATCAAGTGGATTTGAACTGGGGCAATCGGATGAAGAGATTCCAAGATTTGGCCGTGAAGGTGCACCGGCAAACTTTACAATGGAAGCTTGCTCACAAAGAGATACTTGATAGACTTTATATTACTTCTAGAACTTGAACCGAAATTAGTTAGTGTGTCCGGTGATTGATCAGACGATCTGCAGTATAACTCAATAACACAATTCCCCTTCACGGATTTACCCGCTAATCTATAATACGACCCAGAAAGTCGTCGAAAAGGGACACAAAGAGGTTGTTGGTATATTCAAGTTCCTCCGGCGTTTGGAAGTTGCTAATAAAAAGTGAACGTTCAGTTGGACGTCACATTACGCAATATTGATATAGAACCGCAACATGGTATAGTAATGACATCCAACGAGTACGTTGGAAGCAGTACAGCTGAGAGCCTGCCGAACTATGTCACAGCACCCACAAGAACGGCCTGGGTAGGAAAAAGGTTGGGGTACGGAGTGACTTCATTTCAAGTTAGTGGAGACATTGCCATGCTGAAATGTAGAAGGCAGCTCCACCACATGCCATCTCACTGGTACCCCGGAGTTTTACTCGATCATACGTGGACTCTCTACAGGCAGAGGGGACCTAAAAAGCTTTGATCCAGACATGTGCAAGATATAGTGAAGGCCGTAAAACTTCCTCGGGGGATCCGTGGGAGAAAGAGAGGGGACTTTTGAAACTTTGATGTCTGACGCTATAAATAGGCCTCAGAGTAGTAAATAGGGAGAGAGAAAATCAAGAACATAACATTATTCTGTCCCTACATGGTTAACGCGGATATCACGACGAGACTAACTCTACCATGACAATCATAAGGTAGTACATGATCGACCTCAGGGCCTAGCATGCAAGAGACTGAAGCAACTCAAGTCTAGGTGGTACGTCTCAAGGGTGCCAACGAAATACATCAGATGGAAAGAAGCATGGAGACAATGACAGAAAAACCGAGAACTGTCATGCATGAACTGAAACGGTAAGAGAATAAAAGACAAATGAATGCGTAACCGGAACGAAACAATGAGTAGAAGAACGGTGGAATATGGAAGCCAGTGCGAGCAGACCAGCTGTCAAACTGACAGTGCTAGGAGAAGTAAGTGAGTAGTATGGAGGAACCTGTCCGACGTAAGAAAGTCCTCCAGAGACCATCAACAATTTTTGAACGGGAAGCGTCGAAGTCCCGTCGCGTAGACCATCAGTGGATACCCAGGTGCATAGGTTTCTGCACTGGACTTCGCGGGGGCTGAGGGTGATTCGAAGCCCAAGAAGTCAAGGAGAAATCGATGGCTGTTGCCCAGACCTATGTCAAATATTGCCTAGCACTATCTACCTATGAAAAACAGCATAGCAAATCGAAAACAAAATCCAAGAAAAAACTCATCCAGACTCCTTCGATTGAAAACAACCATGAATAAAGAACGAGCAAACCTGCAAAAACTGAGTGTCATTCCACTGTAAACGGCATTCGAAAATTCCGAAGGCAACTTAATCATCATATACAGATCAGAGATGAATCGATGAATCCTTGTAATACGAATGAAATAACGTGTACAACATATAATAATAGATAACATATTACATGATCAACGGCAGGGGCTTAACATGCAAGACGACAAAAACATCTCGGACCGAGGGTGTATGTCTCACGGGTTCCAACTAAGTGATAACGAATTGAAAGAAACATGAAGACAAACACCAAATAGCAGAACACGGTGGCAACTGAATAGATGCAAACATGCCGACAAAACCAAAGGGCAGACAAACGGTGGAAAACGGAAGCGAGTGAGAGAAGTAAGTGGGAGAATAAATCCAGCTGTGAATATGACAGTGCTGCGAATCTAAGTGAGCAGTATAGTCTGGAAGTACCACTTCAACGCAAGACAGGCATCCAGTGACATCACCAATCTTTGAACAAGCAGCGTCCAATTCCCGTCACATACACTCCGCTGCATCATCAGTGGATACCGGGGTGCATAGGTTTTTGCCCAGAACCGCGCAGGGGCTGGGAATAACTTGAAGCCAAATAAACCAAATATATATCGATGGCTGTTCCAGACCTATGTCAAATATTGCCTAGCACTCTCTATCTCTGTGAAGAGGAAACGAGAAGACAAACATAAAGTAAAACCGAGAGAACCGATGGAGTGTCACTCCACTAGAAGCAACATCCATAAAAAAAGGGTGAAGTGCAAACACCATATGCAGATGATTACTGAGGTGCGGCTAAACTAGAAGACGGGCTTGTGAAGGAACTACCCGCCGTATTTAGTTTCACATGTCGTACTGCTAGGAAGATCCCCGTAGCTCAACAACTAAGAATGACCATATTCCGACGCAGGACAGCAGCCAGGATACGATATTAGGCGCAAATTGTAGTGCTGGGTGTCATGGTTCCTAATCAAGATAGATATAGCGTGGACTAGATGTTGTCCAAAGCTTCATATTCTTTATGATGCATTTGGACTTTTAAGAGATCCTAGAGAGCACATGTGGAAGGGTGATAAACAGATGTTGTCTAAAATGTGGCTGTCATAGTTTATCATAGACCTGGATTCCAGTTTTGGAACAGACCGGAAAATAGGCAAGTCCATACAACAGCAGGTGTCAGCAGAGAAGGTTTAATTGAGTTCCCAGGATTTCCTAGGATATATACCCGTGCGATAGCGTCAGGAGAGATCATCAGATCTACGAACTCCGGATTAGCCAGGAGAAGAGTAAACTTTGGACGAAGTCGAGTTCGTGTGTGAACAAGTAAAAGTTGCCTAAGAAGGCGGCACAATTAGTTCCCATGCGAATCAAAACTGTGTGTCGATAGAAGCCGTCTTCAAAACATGAAGTGTAAATTATCTAAGAAAAAATTCAACCAAGTACTGAAGAGATTTGGAGACTACTACCATCGGTGTGATAAGGGGCATTCAGAAACCTCTGAACGAAAACGAACCCAACGAGATGACGTAGAGAACTTGCCGTGCTCAATGAAAAGAAGATCCTTCTGCTAATGTAACGAGACGCGACTAAAAAGATCATTAACTAGGGTAGCCATCCGCTTTGAGATCATCAAGCAAGGTCAATATTGGTACAAGGTGGTATATTAGTAGCATGAGAGTAGGAGCGGAGTGTAGGAATTAGAATTAGGGCGACTATAGTTGAAATCGTGGATGACGTTGCAAACGCCGGCAACATATCTAATATACAGGAGGAGAGTGTATGTAAACAACGTTGGTGCAGAAGCGAAGCCCATAGATAATGTGTTGTAGGAAGCAGCTCCTAACCATATGGAAACCTGTGTAAGAGAGGTGTCATTGGCTGATAATATAAAATGTGGCTTTGGTGAATCCTTGTGTAAGTTCCAGAAATGAAGAAGAAGGGCAGAGAATTATTAACATGAGCCGTGTTAGCCACAACCGAAAGCTGTGTAGCAAAGTCGGTGTTCCTGCCAGTAATGTAGAAACTAGTACATTAGTAGATGAAGCCACATCCTAACGGGCCCGTTGGCCTGAGAAGTAGCCACAAGAGTAGACAAAATGCCGAGGGCAATTATCCATGTGGGAAATAACGAACTTCTAAAGATTCTAAAGATGCTCGACAGGAATCGAGAGGCTATAATGAACGTAGGAGATAAGCGTGCATCAAACCCCTCCCGCTATCCCACACCCTCGTCACCTAACTTAAGTCGGAGCTGGGTTTCAATTGGAGATTTTCGCGTTAGATTTCTGTCAGTTGAGTTATACCTAGTATCAAGCGATGAAGTCCAATAAGGATAGGAGAAGGCATGAAAACATTTCCCACGGTTGGGACTTTGTAGAGAGAAGTGAGAACAGAATATTGATCAATAATAATAATATATAAATAACAAGTACAAGCAGGTGAAAGCAAATGTAGTGAACCATCAGGTGAGCAAGCACGGAAGTGAACGGATAAAGTGACAAAGCGAGAATATATGTCGCAACAAAGGCAAAAGAAAAAGAGGGTTATCTCAGGATATGTCGCTATCTCTCTTACTGCTGCTTTAACAGTTGTTGCATGCAAGTGTAATATCCAGAAGCAATGGATGGTCTCAAATACGCATCACCTATCATAGCAATCTTCCTATCCATCGCTGATGCTGATGCGCGCTGCAATGCTATATCAAAAAGCTGCCTAAAGCTCTGGACCCAAAGTGATAGCGATAAGTATACTCCCTGTCGTCTAAAGTGGTGAAGTCGTGCCCACGATATTAAGTGTATTACTTGTTGAGCAGGAAGTCCAAGCATGTAATAATGATAGTAGCTATGACTATGTGAAAATGATTACAGCTGTAAAGACGAGAAAGTAAGCAAAAACATACTATGGTTACAAGAAGAGAAAAATAACAGCAAAGAAGATGACAGATATGAATAGAAATTTCCAAGAATGGAAGAAATGAATTGCTTACAGGAAGCACTTGAAAAAATAGAAATGGCAACGCCATGATAATCCTGTAAACACTATTCGAAATTGAAATACTAATAGGATCAATTACGAGCAGAGAAAAAGAGCATTGCAGCAACAGTTGATTCCAGTGATAGGAGTCCAATAAATAACCGACAGCTTTGCGCGGACATAGCTCCAGTGTAGTCGGTATACCCGTTATGGCTCCTCTTCTTGCGGGTTGACGAGCCTTGCTGGAGGAAGCCCGACCCGCTGGCTGTAGAGGGTAATGCTGCTGCCACGTACTATTGTAGCAATGCGGTAGAAGTCTAGACAAGACATACTCGAACACATGGATAGCCAAACGGGACCGGAAATGATCATTTTCGAATGTTGCGGGAAGAAAGGGAAGGAAGCCAAAGAGTTACGATCGTTGAATCCCACCTGGTAACCATCAAGATATATATATGTTTCACAAAGACCGGTTACAAGTACTCCAGACCCGGTCTGTTTTTGGCAAATTAAGTTTATTATTTCATAGGGCGATCGTCCCGCACGATAAAAAGCACAAGTCCATTTCTGTGCAAAGGCATTGCATTCATTCTTGTCAGGCAACGAACAAGGAGCGGTACGCAGTGGCGAGCTTTATGTGCAATTGTACTGAGATAGTTAGAAATGATTATGGCAATTACGCAATGAATCAATTTGTATTTCAGTGTACCTTTCAATTTATATTAAAAAATTAATGATTACATTTCTCGGTTATGATTCATTGGTTATGATCAGAATCAAAAATTAGATTATGTATCAATCATTCAAGTCAGATTTCAACAAAATCATATGAGTGTAAATATTTACGACCCAGTCGTATCAGATCAAAATGAGGGCGTGATGCGCGTGAACAAACCAATGAGACTTTCCATTATAAAGGTCAGGTAACTCACTTTTGGTTCCGACAATTTCTCCGTAAGCCGCAGAAGTTCATCAATTGTCTTCTCCTTAATCTGAGCCATCGTAACAGCTCTTCGATCAGACTCAAAAGACGCTGAACCTGCTTCTGTCGTTCTTCTGAGTGCCCATCGAGCTCTTAAATATAAGGTATGTGCCTTGCCCTGCACTTCCCTTCCTTGATCAGTAAACCGTCAAAAAATATTTCGTCCTCCTACGGACCTCGTATGTACTCAGAAAGATCTCCACGATTCCATACAGTAAAGGACCTTGCCGACGCTACTGACGGAGTGCCATTGGCTTCAGCAGTCACCTAGTTGTATCCGGGACTTGACCCAGTCAGGCCGGCTTGTTCGGGGTTCATGACAAGCTTTTGAAAACAAGCCAACGTCCAAGGCACCGTGTAAGATGAACTAAGGTAGAAGGAGAAGAAAAGATGCAATGGATGATTAATTGTCAATAATTTAGAGTGGAAGCAATACTTCAACCACGAACAACTGATGAAGAAAATCCAAACCAATTTTAAAAAACGAACAAATTTGTATAGTGGGACGCTGTGAATGAAGAGACTACCAACTTGCATTCCGACTTCCATGTGAGCAAAGTGGAAACTCGGAACTCACTTACTTGGCATATCAAAGTGCTTTGTAACGAGGTTGTACAGGAGAAACCGACATCGAGCGCGAATTGCTAGATGCAACGTGTCGGATAAGAAGGAAACAGCGATTGGGTTTCTCAAATCTGCCATATAAAGAGTGCAGTTAAGAATCGAGTGTCAATCAAGGAGTTAGTCTGCAACCACGAAAACTCAAACACGAGATCGCAAATTGGCAATCCACGTAAGAAGTTTTCAAAACATGATACGAAAGCTCAAAAGCTGCTTCCGTGAAACCAGGCCCAACAGAATATTGACCAACAACAGCTTATTTATTCTCACAAAACAAAGACCGAGATTTATCAACTTCTATTCAATCAATTAAAAAAAAAATTCTCCCTTCGAAGACCCAAACCTCGTGATACATTGAATCCTTGCCGGATATATAACTTATTTCTATAAAAAAACAATTTACCTGAGACACAAGTAAGATCTTGGTTTCTACATAGTATGAATATATAATAATGCAGAATGATAAAACGCTACACATTACTGAGAAGGAAAAGTCTGCGTAATAACTTTGCTTTATGGTTTAAGCAGAAAACCATTCTTTACTCAATAGGAAAGATTCACAAAACGGAAGTGGTGGGCCACTATGAGGAATTATCTTGGAACCATCAACTTGTGAACATTCAAAGTTATTCCGTGAATGCAAGCGACTTCCTTTCTTTCAAGGAGATATTACATTAGAAAGGAGAAATATAAAATCTAATTAACCTTGACAAGCCTCGCGTGGCAATGAGCTGCTTGCAAACAGGCGAAACGTTTGGAAAGTCTCTTGAAGCTTCGTTGTAGACGAACAAAAGATTTCACCCTGTTTGCAAACTGCTCTTTCTCACTGTAAAGGATGTAACGCAAACTGCTGCAACCGCTGAAAACATCCTTCAGTACTGAAACATCGTGTGCCTCACAAGCAGAGCTCTTATCGAACAACCTACTTCACGTCAACTATCTTTTGGTTCCATACCATGGTTGCAACGTGGACTTTCAACGCCCAACTTACTTGACCAAAGAAGAGGAAGAAAGAACACGCGTAGAAAGAAATGATGCGTTTAGGAAGCGGCCGTGTCGCATGATAGTCCGAAACAAGATGTCTCCAATGTCCATCGAACAAACTCTTGACTCCCTGAAATCTGCAAAGGAAGAGGGGTACAAGAATAATCAATAGCCATGCGTTTGAAACAGTAGAAAGTCTTCGGCCACGAGGAGACTAACGCTGATAACACAAACTAGTAAAACAACATATGACTTTGCCATAGACAGAGTAAAACGCTGTCAATTCAATATTTACGACCAGTGGTTGACTATCGTCTATTACCTAGTCCCATACCAAAGAAGACTCCAAAGCCCCTCTTACTTGAACAGATAGAGTCAAAGAACGTGTAATTAGATTCGGTGACAGAATTCTGTCAAGGTAACCTTGACAGAATATGAAGCGTTTGAAAACGAAGCCAGGACCAGGTTGAACCTCCAAGAAGGAAAGAAAGACTCTCGTGGTATGCAAGACATGTTACGAATTGTTTCGCAACAACCTCACAAAGCTGTAATGTACGATGGTGCAATGAACCATCAATTGTTCACTACCGTTCAATTCCAAAATGGGTTATCGAAGTCCGATCCTGCACACGACAGAATCCACTTGTGGGATCTGATGATAATTAGAGGACCCATCACTTCCGAAGTGGTCTCTCCTCTCCTTCAGGAAAAACCGGAATTCGGTAAGATTATGTTGGGAATTTCTTAGAGGACATAGTCGAATGAGAAGACAAGATTGCTTGCCAAATCATCTGCTCGCAAGACCTCTGTTACACCACTCGACCAAGAGAGACCAGATTCACTTGTTCGTCAAATCCGGACTGCACAACCTCTTCATACGCCGCCGCCAACATCAGAATCCACGCATCGGACATCCGATATGTGGGCCGTTATGCAGACTAGAGCTACGCTCATGAATAGCCTGAATTATGCTTCCCTCCCAACAAATTGAATGTGCACTCCAAGCCAGGCCAGTCGTTTAAGATTGAACTTCGTATAGTTAGATTAACCACGGAACAGATGCCCACCTGGTGCCGAATGAGCAGGAAACGGCCCCATGACTCAACAGGAGCCCGAATGAAAATCCTCCGACATGATACTCAATATAATTCACGCTACCAGTCGAAAGGCCTGTCGAAGTCCTCGAATTGCCAGGATCATTGGCCCAAACCTTGCCATGCTCCAAAACCAAAATCAAAACATCGAATATTTCAACAAGATGATAGACTTGCTCAGACCACCGGCAAACGAAATCTGAGTCAAAGCTGCATCTTCCTAGCTTCCACCTCAGATGGCCGGGTCTTTCGACCTAGTTGCCGAGCAATCAGACTCGTTCCCTGCTCGTGCTCCTCGTTTGCAGGCAATGGACGTTACCGCCTGATCTTCCCCGCTTCCTTCTTATGTACCGCCTTCTTCTCTTATATAATATTTCCTACTAGTGTGTTGTACCCGCAGCAGCGGACTTACACCGCTGTATACTCTGACGCTCATCTCTCGTCTCTTTTCCCATAATCAAGCGCCCTTGATGTAACTCCATTCCTTCCCTCGGGCCGTCGAATTGCCACCATGCTGGCTTCCCTTCTTCCTTCCTTGCTTCCTCCTCGTGCTGGCGCCCCGCCCTCCTGCCCCGCTGCTGTCCTGTCCCCGCAGCTCTGCTGTAATCTGCTTCACTCAACCTCTTTCTGCCCTCTCCCTCTCCCCTAGGGCGTGTGTTCAGCTGATGGGATGTCCTGGGCCTCCTGGCCTAGAAGCAGCCAAGCTCCACTGTACCGAGAGAGAGACTCCACTGCGTCCCTTGAACGGGAAAGCATGTTCCGTATGTCAACCACGCTGCTGGTGCTGGAGCGGAGCGGGCTAGCCCTGGCCTGCTGCCCAAGCCTCGCTCGAGCCTCAAGGCTCAAAGCAGCATGAGGGAAAGTGCTGAAGAAATGAGAACTGAAGGTGGGAGGAACCTAACTACAGTACCGTGTACATGTAATGAAGAGTCCGGTCATCGCTCGGCTCGTCTCTGCTTTCTTGATTTCACGTCATTTACACGTCCATATTCAACTCGGAATCCGCGGCCTAGAATTATTTGCAAGCATAATTTATTTCTTTTAGATCCCGGGGTTTAAAATGTCGCCGACAGTGCTACTCTTCCGTTCCGTCAGTGCTTGCCTTCCGCGTCCACATGCCGACTGATTTCGAACCAGGTGGTCCGATTGCTGTGGCTGCCACGACCCGTCCGGCTCTCTTTATCTGTTTGTGAGCTAGACTATAACAGGCGGGTACCAACAACCCGAAATCGAATATGTGATTCAACTTCTTTTTGTTACACTTTTCTTCCTAAAATCCTTGCTGAAGACACAAACTCTTTATTTGTTATCAAACAACTACATCTCAGCCGTTTTGGCTGCATCGCCATATGAGCAAAACGCTCACACACAACTATCTCCGCCTGATTTCCTTCACTATCAACCTTAGCATAAAAGAGAGATTACCGTCGACCCAAACTCACTTTATGCTTCAAAGACTCCAAGTTCATGCAGTGCATATAGCTTTAGTCCTTCCGGGACCTTCGCTATAACTTTAACAAAAACCTATCGTTGTTTTTCACACGTGTCGACGTTTTCCTCTATTTTAGAAAAATACATACTAAATTTCAAGGTTTAATCCATGCGTCTCCCGGGAAAAGTGAGACGGATACACATAAATAGTTCACTTCAAGAGAAGTTGAGCTGTTTCTTGTACATAAAGTCCCTGAAATCTATTTGGCAGATCGTATGGCTCCAGTTGATTGAGGGTTGGTTAGGTCAATCTGGTAGGATTGAGGTTCCCTACCATTAATAGATTTGATACATGCAGTGTAGTTGGTATGTTGAGTAACTTTACTAAAGAATCCCATTCAAAAGCATGTGAATACTCAATTACCTAAACCATACTTTGGAGCATGGTATTACTCATTGATAAAGAGACATGTTTGAAGGGTAGCGTGAATCATATTGATAATGAGATAACAAATTTAAATGTTCAATATTTAAATACTGCTTCTCCCTTAGTTTATATTTTTTTCTATGGGTGTTAAGCAACAATCCACAATGTAGTTATCTTCAACATAGATTGAGTAAAAAGTTGCATGTGTTGTGAAATTGATTGATTTCTACATATGATTTTAAATATATCTATTAATGTGAATAGTGCAGTTAGCTTCAAGTGATTATTGCTAAGTCATTTTGTTCCATGCTTGGACAAAGCATATAGAGTACTATTATCATTAAAATTGACAAATGCTATAATTACTATGTTGATTATATTAATTTATTAATTAATACATATTTTATAATTTATTATATAACTCTTTTTGGCTCTTCATCTATTAAGTAATGTTAAATTTTTTGATTTAAAATATATAAATATTGAGTTACTCCATGAATATTTCAACTTGTGCAACTTTGAATACAAACAAAATTTGAAATTATGTGCGTTTTACATTATATTTTAAATAAATGAAGAATACAAATTTGTAAAATTTTACAGTATAAAAATCTATTACATTTTATCAAAAAATAAACATAATCTAAAAGTCTAATTTTACTTGACTTTTAGTTAATTTTAAAAATATGTATATTTTTATTCATGTAATTAAATTAGTATATATCAATTAAAATTTTCAATTAATTATATTTATTTAATATCTAGACAATAATATGTATATCTGATTAAAAATATATTTTTTAATACAAAAATTTGAACTAATGAATACCTCAAAAACTTCAACTTAAATTGAAATGTATTAAAATATGTTTGCAATAATTCATATAATCAAGTATAACTACAAGTAACTATGTAATTCATTAGAAGTGTGTGGATAATGTTCTAAGCTTTGTGCAAAAAGTACAATCATCACATATATAACATCAATATATTTTTTTAAAATACAATATATAAATGAATGTCCATATCTTTATTTCATCTTTAAATTTATGATGCATGATGTAATCATCATTTTTATATCCTTAATTTTTCAATTATATTTTGTTTGAAGTAAAATTTTCATACAATAAATTTTATTTCAACATCATATCAAAAATTTGATATAAATACATTTGAATGTTACTTAAGGAGTTATTGTTAACAAGTTCTATCCTTGATCATATTATTTTTTAACAAAAAATTATAAAATTAAAAAGTTAAATACAAGTATATACATTCCATAAAATTTGGTTAAAAAAATCATGAATTTGTCATCATGATGGCAAACATTAAGTTGTTAACATGAATTTTGTACTTAATTTATTCATAATATGTAAACTTGTGTGAGTATTTTATTTGTATAAATGTATCAAAACTACTTTGTATGAAATTTATTCATACTCAAAATAATAATTTTTTATATGATAAAAAAATTAATGTTTCAATTACTAACATAAAATATTAATTTATTATAATTTGTAAATATCATAATTATAAATTTTATTTCAAACATATTTATTTTTTTATATTTTTTGAAATTTTATAAATATCAAATTTTTTATATTTTAATTTTTAATAAATCAAAATTTATAAAATTTAATTATTTTTAATGATATTATAGTTAATATTATATATTTTTACATTTTAAAATATAATTTTATTTATTATTATTTTCAGAATAAAATACTTCATCTGTTTAATTATTGATATTAATTATTATAATATTTGTAGCTTTAAACTATATATTAGATATTAAATAATTAATATAATTATTATTTTACATTTGTAAGATTAGCTCTTGTCTTATTCATCATAGTTAGGTTAGTTATATGTTAGTATGAAGCCTATATATATTGGGCCATCATTGTTGATATGCTTGAAAAAATAAAAACCAATACTCAAAATTGGATTGAAATCTTGTTCAAGTTGTGGGAAAATTGTTAACAAGAGGAGAAAAAATTAGTTCGGTTTGAAATTGCTCCATCAGAAATTTTGGAAATATTTAGTTGGACAAGAGGAGAATATATTGGAAATATTTAGTTGGACGCAAATCCCCCAACCCGACCCTTAGAGCCAATCCTTTTTCCCGAAGTTACAGATATATTTTGTCGACTTTTCTTACCTACATTTTTATGTCGACTAAAGGCTATTCATCTTGGAGACTTGATGCGGTTATGAGTACGACCGAGCGTGATGATTACTCGCTCCTCCGGATTTTCAAGTAAAAAATAATTGGTGAAATATTTCCTATTACATCTCTAGAAAAAGTTTCTCATTTGTGGCATACATACTTAGCCACATGAAATAGAGAAAGGTCTTGCCATCCTTCACAAACAAAATTTATTGCATGGAATGTGGCAATACAAGCATGAGTTATGTGAGCATTGTGTGCTTGGCAAATAACAAAGAGGTGCATTTGGAGTTGGAGTGCATAACTACTTGATAAATGTAAGGATTTATTTAATGGAGAAGAAGTTTGAAGTCTTTGACATTTTCAAACAATGGAGAGACTTTGTTGAGATTCAAATTGGGAGGAAGGTGAGATATACACATTCATATAATGGCGAGAAGTACATCTCAAGTGAATTTGAGACATATTGTCAAAAGGAGTGGATTATTCATCATCTCACAATGACATATACTTTGGAGTAGAATGATATTGTTGAGTGACTCAACTGAACATTATCGTAGAGATCAAGGAGTATACTAAATCAAATTGAATTACAACCAACGTTTTGGGCTAAATCTGTAAATGTTGCAGCTTATCTTGTAAACTTGTCTCCTTGTAGTGCAATTAAGATCAAGACCCCGTTTGAAAAATGACACAAATGGTTAGTTGATTATTCTATGGTTAGAGGGATTGATTGTGATGCTTATGCTCTTACTTCCATAGGAATTAGGACTAAGCTTGATCCTAAGGCCAAGAAATGTATTTTTCTTGTGAATCAGCATGGAGTGAAAGGCTATAGCTTTTGAGATCATCTTAGTTGCAAATTAATTGTCCGTAGGGATGTGTTTTTTAATGAATCCATATCATTGGAAAAGGGAAAAAAAGCTCATACTCCTATTACTAACAAAAACAAATCTTCTGTCCGAAATATAATTGAGGGGGAGATTAATCTTCATACATCTCATGATGGATCACAAGGGGAAGTTCCACCCATTGTAAAAAAAGAATTGGAGTAGATAGCTTGTGGGTCATATATTGAACCACCACAGTTGAATTAACCTTGATCGTCAACTTTGAATCACCACGAGTCTTCAACGAGAAGACAATTGATAAGTGTAGTTGAATGTCATGCTTTGAAAGGTATGATATTTGGTTCCTTCACACGGAGTGATTGAAGTTATTGAAACAAATGTTGACGATTTAGGTGATGTATTGATGATAGAAGATGGAGATCTATCTTCATTCTTTGAAGCTTAATCTTGTAACAAGTAACAAAAGTGCGATGTAGCAATGTATAAGGAGAGGAAATCACTTCTAGACAACAAGACATGAGAACTTACGGATTTGCTCCTTGATAAATAAATGATCAATTGAAGTGGGTTTACAGGATGAACGATGGAGCTACAAAAATAAAAAGCAAAATCTTCAAGGCTTGATTGATGGCTAAGAGATTTACAAATTGTCATCCCTAACGATAATTCCTGTACGAATATTGCTAATTGCACTATCGGCTCTAACTTCTATATGTTCATGTGTACATTCTCTTAGCTAACTAGGGATGTTGTTACATAAGTTGTGATAATATGTTTTTGTTACTTTGTTTTTTTTTTTTTTTTTTATTTGCATGTTGTCACGATGTTTTGTATGGATCTTTTGATGAAATGATCTTCATGCGACAAAAGTAAGATTTTGTGATGAAGTAGAGAATGGTATGCACATTTTTTAAGTCCTTGTAAGGATTAAAGTAAACTGTGAGGTAGTGTAACAAGCGCTTCAATGATTTCATGTGCTCACAAGAATTTATATGATCCATGTGTGTATATGAAATAAATAGTAACCTAAGTTTTGGACTTATTATTCTTGGTAAGTATTTTGATGACACGCTTGTTGTAACAAATCTGATGCTACTAAGCTAAAGGGTCAGTTGAGTACAATTTTTAGTATGAAGGATTTGGGTTTAGCTATCAAGATTTTATGCATGTATATTCATAGGAATCATAAGGTAGGGAAGCTATTGTTGACGTAGAAGAAGTATGTTGAAAAAGTGCTTATCAAGTTCAACATGGAAGGTAATCTGAGTATTTTTGCGAATCTCAAGCTTTACGTTGTCCTTTGCCCAACAGATGCAAATGAAAAGATCATGATGTATAAGATTCATTATGAGAGCTAGCAGTTAGATTCAAGTACTTGATGGTGTGCATCGAAATGGATTTAACATTTGATGTAGAGAATTTGAGCAAATATATGTCAAATCCAAAGAAGGTGCATTGAGAAGTTATGAAGTGGATATGTAGGTATCTAGAGGGTTCCAAAAATCTAAAAGAGGATATGTTTTCATTATCGCATCAATTAGAGATATACACTTCAAAAAGATATCTCTCATCCATCCATAGAAGCAAAGTATGTTGAGGTAGCAAAGGCAGTAATATGGTTGAACAAGCTGATTACTAAAATGGGGTTGTCACATGATAACATGAATATTTATTGTGATTGCCATAGTGCGCTTCATATTGCAAAGAACTAGGTGATGAATAGAAGAATGAAGCGCGTTGACATTGGATACCATTTTATTAATCATTGTCTTATAATGAGGCTAAGCTTCTCAAGATTGATGTAGAGTGTAGGTGATGTGTTTTTCATAGTGATTCATATGGATAGATTTTCAAAAGATTATGAAAAAAATAAAAATTTTACATCATTGAGTTATGTAAATAGTTTTATGTTTATGTAATCTCTATTTGACACAATGTCGGCTACAACTTAGTTTTAGTTCACTCTTGTTCATAGAGGGAAAGCTAATTTTTAGTTTTTTCTTCTAAAACTTTCCACTAAGCTACATATAGACTACAAGAATTGTTGATCCCCCTAGACTTAAGTTAAGGGGTAGTTTGTAAGGGTAACACTTGTCTTGTTCACCATAGTAAGATTAGTTATTTGCTAGCATCAGACTATATGTATTGGGCCGCTCCCTTCGATTGATTAGTATGTAGACTCTCACTAGGGAGACTCATGTACTTTGAATTTTAGTGAAACATATGACTTTGTTGTGGTGTTGCTATTGATGAACCATGTATATGCGTTATTTTTGTTCTTTGTTATGTAGATGTGCTTGCAGAAATCTAAATCAATCCTGATAATATTCAACCAATATGATGTTTTCATGAATATGATTTCATGTTTTAAAATATAAATTTATCATTAACCTTGATGAAAAGATAGTCTTCAATTTAATATTTATTTTGAATTACAATTAAATAATCATTAAATTATATACATGTACTAATATTTTTTTATTTAAAATTTTGATAACTTATTTCATACAAAATTACACCAATTTACACAAAATTTAGCATTTAGACATCATAAAACATTATCTAGTATGATAATGATTTATATGTTCAATTCAAAATGCAAAAAAATCCTTTCAAAATGAAATGAAATGGTATTATTTTGAAAAGGTATAAAATGAAATTATTTTCAAATAATTTCTATTTTAAATCAAATTAATTTATTTGTATGATATTTCATAATATTTTAAATATTTTTTTTAAATTTCAAATTTTTTTAGCTCTATATCTATAATCTGTAATCCAATTAGTATATCTACTATGTTTTCAAAATATTTATAAATTTTTTTTAAAAATAAACATACTATTTTTGAAAAAAATCAAATAAATTTTATTTTTAAATTTTTTGAATTTTTATTTTCATTTTTTCTAATAAATATGATTAAGAAATTCAAATGATAAAAATTTTAAATATTAATATATCAATTTTTTGCTTGATTCTTTACAATTATAAAAAAAAAAAAATTATTTAATATAATATGTATAAAATTATTATATATAATATAATAATTTCAAATTTTTATATTTCTTATATTATTTATTATAAGAAAAATTAATGTTCAAATAATTTATCAATAAATAAATCATGAGTGATATGATGTTTCTTAAATGATGAATATATATATGCTTTCACAAACAATATAAATAAATAAATTAATATGTATATATTACTTATTATAAACTTGTTATATAATACATAGAAAAATATATGTCTTCAACTTTAAAAATATATTTTAAAAAATTGGAAATTTTTATTTCAACCAATAATTCGATTTTTTTTCAAATAAAAAAGTAATTTAAAAAAATAATAAATAATACAAATGCGAATCAATCAATTTATATCACATTTCATAATTTATGAGTCAAAATTTTAATAAAAATATTTTTGTGTCTTTCTATACATTTTTTGTTAATGTGCTCTAATTTTATTTATTTTATTATTTTTATATATATAATAAACATCAAATAAAAAATATGAAGATTCATGAAAGTTTAATCAATAAGCAAGCTGAATTTATAATATAGAAGTAAAACATTTTAAAATGTATCAACCCTATTAACGTAAAAGAACACATAAGTTGACAAGGGATTAAAGATATCCAAAAAATATATGTGACATTTTGTTTGGATATATTTAATTAACTCTACCCAAATACATCAACCCTGCACTCAAGTTTATTTTTTTAAAGCTTGATAAACATTTACACAAGGTTACTATGTATATATCATGTAATTTACTTATAACAAGGAGTTTTTATAACACATTAACAATATGATCTTCATTATTTAAATATACAAAATATATGTTAGTTGTAGCATTTTCTCATGAATAAAATGATGTTGCAAATAGACGTATCCAATCATAGCATGAAATACATGATTTTTATCTAATTAAATATTATATATGTTATTAGCATTAAAAATAAATGACTTTAATAATTTTCATATCTTATGCAGGACACTCTTAGTTAAGTAGATGCACACATGCATAGTAGATACATCAATTAGAGCCAATAATTCAATAAGTGCCATTACCACTGGATATGTCGTTATGACCTATAATGCTCTAAAGATACTTGGAGCTCTAGGGGTAAAGTCCAAACTAGGACTCCTTGGAGTGTAGTTTTCAAATTTGAGGTTTGGAGACTCTTTTATGCTATGATTAAGAGCAAAGTGTCATTGTGATCTTTTTGAGCGAAGTATGAATTATATAAAAAACTTCAATTTGATTATATGGTGAGAATCATGAGTTTTTTGAGCATTGAATGTCTTTTGGCAAGTTTGATGGATGTTATCTTTATTCTAGTTGTTATTGGATGTGTAAGATGCTCATGGGGAGAAGATCATGGTGATGATAAAAAAATTTAAAAAATAAATAAAAAATCGTGTGTTCGATTTTGAAGTTCTGTATTTTAGAATTAAGTGTTGGATTTTATAATAAAAAATTTGGAGATAAAAATGATGCTGAAAATTAAACAAGTGGATCAATTCTTATAGTAAGTTTGGTATTTAAGATCAATAGTGGTGGAAAGATTTGAATATAAGTGATTAAAGTTTAACAATATTTGTTTCAAAGGTTTTGAATAAAAAATAGGAACATCATGATATAAAATGATCATATAGTATCTGTTTGATATGAAATTTGATGGGATCATAAAAGATGTAAATTTGTTTGAACGGTGTTAGAAGTGCAAAATTTGTTTGTTTAGTGATCCAAAATTAAAATCTAAGATCTTCACAATCCTACAAGAGTTACTAATCATATCCATTTGCACACAAAAATTACGAAACATAGAGTTTTGAGAATTGATTGTTTTACACAATGTATTATATGACTAAGAATCACATTATTTATCTAGGAAGGATAAGGATATTGAGTTTTAGTATTTTTAATTGATGTAACGACTTATGTATCATCATCTCTAGTTAGCAAGGTGCATTCATGAAGGTGGAAATATGTTAGGTAGAGCCAAAAGTGCAAGTAGTGTTGTTTGCATTCGAATTGCCTTTAGGGCAATATCGCCATTATTATACCTAGGCCTCAAGGGATAGAGTTCGAATAAGGGCTCATTGAGATGCAATTTTTGAAGTTGAGGCTTTGAAAGTGTGGCTATGATGGATAGTAGCTCATGGAGGAATCCCAAATCTTTGAAGCATAAAGTGGATTTGGCTTGATTGTTATATGTCTTTTATGCTATGGTTATGAATAGAGTGTACTTGTGGATATTTTGAGATAAGAAAAAATTAATTCGAAAACTCACATTGGATTATGTGGTGAAAATTATGAGTTTTTGGAATACGCAAGAGGTTTTGGCGAGTTTTGATCGATGATAGCTTAGATTTTTTTCCTATAGAGTGTGAAGGGGTTGACAGAGTGAAGATTATGATGGCAATCTAAGAGTAGAATGGATTTAAGATTTGTGTGATCAATTTCAAATTTTTGTATTTTTTTGTATTGCTTAAATCTAAATTAAGAATTATGAAAATCATAAGTGTTGCTAAAAATTGTCAAAGTGGATAGATGCTTATAGTAAACTTGAAGCTTAGAATTGATATAAGCCCAAAAAGATTTCGGTCAAAACTTTGATGTTTTAAAGTTTTGAGGTAAAAATATTGTACATTTTATCTGAAATTTGGTGGGATCATAGAAGTTATAAAGTATCTTGCGCAGAGTAGAGATGTCAAACACAAGGATGACAATGTAAGAATTGCAAAATTTGGACATTTAGTGTTTCAAAATCAGAATCAAAGATTTTTGAAATCTAGCAATTTGCTTATCGCTAGGGAAGATAATCTAATCCTAGCATGGAATAACATAAGAAGTAAGCCAAGTAACTTAATCCCAAGGATAATTCTTTAAACTCTAGATAAGTTTCAAATCAGATAATGTCTTTAGATGAAAAAAAATTTCATTAAATAGGGAATTGAAAAAAAAATACCTTATACAATTAGAATAGCAACATCAAATTATCGATTTGGAGAGCATAAGACATCCAAAACTGAGTTTTAGTGTTTTTGAGATTTAGCAGTGTTATTTAGGTTTCTTGTGATTGATATACCTTCATTTTGGCTTGTTGTTTGTGCACCACATTTGTTTGTGTTGGTGTTTTGTTGTTTAGAGTAATAGTGCTCTTGTGTGATACCGATATTGATTTGTGGACCTGTGAGACTATCCATATTTCTCCTCAGTGAGACAAGACTCGCAGACTTATAGAAGAAATGAGTGTTTGTGGTGATGGCAAGTTTCAGGTTGCCCTTGTGTTAGCACCTTGTGGTTTACTCGGTGAGGAGAGACTGATGACTACTGGGTTTAGCAGAGAGTCATCAACTTCATTAACTACTTCATGTTACGAGTCTACAACACAAACCCACAATTGTTATCGTTCACATGTGGGATAGTTTCAACCATCTAGACTTAGTGATGAAGGGGCTAAATCAAGACCATTTCCATCATTTTCAAGTCAACAATTAGTTGTTGGAATGATGTGTTGGACATATTATGGATCATATCACAAGAAGGATTGACTTCAAGGATAAAGGATGGATCTTGTTGTGTGGTGGCATAGGAAGTTTAGTAGGAATGATTTTATTTTTTTTAATAAAAAATAGTGATATTTGATATAGTTATGATCGTTGTAAAGATAAAATTTGACAAACTGGTACGAAGTCCAAAGAGGGATGAAAGTATAGACGAAGGGCTGTTGAAGTGTATGGCACGGAAAGTTATGAATGAGCAAATATTAAGAACCGTCATTTCTATTGTGGATCAAGAATAGAAGCTATTCAGAGAAATTGAGTGAGCTAGTGTGTAATATGCCGGAGAAGAATAATGAAGAAGAAAGTGCATACCTGATTAGGGTTAAAACGACTTTCCAAATGACAAGTGTCAAGAAGTTGCAAATGGGATGGGTAAGTGCTTTGATATCAATGACGGAGTGGACGTCAAAGGATGTTTTGCGATTGAAGAACCCGGGAGTTGCATTCTTGTCATGTTGGTGTGATTATGTGTTCCTTGAGCTATGCCAGAAAGTTTGTAGAAAGAAGTCAAGATATCATATTGGAACAAGAGTATATCAGAGCTATGGGAAACATCGATATAGACAAAAGTGCTAAGATGAGATTATGCGGCACAGAAGGATGAGCTTGATTGCAAAGGCTCTACATTGTATATGGAGTTTGACTTCAATAAAACCAAGTGGTTTGACCCTAGGGAATGTTAATGCACAAATAGGTACAAGATTGATTTAATAAAGTATGATTTTTGTAGAACTTTAACTAAAATAGATTGTTTTTCCCAAACAGTATTACTTATATCAATATGCACAAAGGTCTCATTGTGGAAGGATTCATTAGAGGTTCCATTAAAGTTAATTGCATTCTGGTGCATATGTACTCGAGGATGAACTTACTTACTCCTCAGGAGAAGAAGGAGTATTAGTTGGAGACCGGATTATTTGATGTCGTATAGCATAAAAGTAGCATGTGGACATAGAGCTTGCCAAGGTCTATTCAAAAGGAGGAAATGACTCCATCAGCATAGGAAGACAAAATGCTATCGGAAGAGTTATATTGGGTAATGATAAATATTGACGATGAAGTTTTTGAAGATGATGGTTCAATAGGATATACGAAGAAGTGCACCTGAAACCCTAGTGTGAAACTTCTTTAGGAATCTCTAGTGAAGAGAAAGAAATAGATGGTGAACATGAAGATGGAAGAGCCAACCCCAAAGTTGTCTCGGACAAAGATTAGTAAAACCAAGGAGGTCGTTGTTGCAGTTCTTTTATCTTCACTTTCAACTTGTTCAGAAGTTGGAAACACTGGTGATGGCAATGCTTATGGAGTTAGAAGAGATGGTTCTTGATTCTATCCATGGGTGGGATCCTCATGGGTATGGCTACATGGAAGTAATTCGGATGATGAATTAGATGACCATAAGAATGCATGACCAGTCGAGGACAATTGTCTAGCTAAAGGAGAATGTGGATTGTCTTTCTAAGGAGAAGAAAGAGAAAGAGATGAAAAGGTGAAGGAAGTAGTAGGATCAAAGACGTCATATGCTGAGATCTGCACGATTAAGGGAGCAGAAATCAAGTTCGTGGAACAAGAGAATAAACGGTTAAAGGCTAAGGTGCACAAATTGAAGCGGTGCTTAAATCAAGTAGATGTTGGGAGATATGCGCGGTTGGAGTTCCTTCCAAGCATGTGTGCCTAGTACCTCTTTGTCCGATGCAATGAGATAGAGTCATAGCCGTTGGAAAAATTTACCAATGCAATGGAGAACCTAGATGATTAGAAGAACAAATGTAAAGAGATGTACAAAGTTATTGGGAGGGAGTGAAAGGAGTCGTTATTGATGCACCAAAGAGAGAGTATGGTCGACATTCAAGAGATGAAACTCATAATCGTCACATTTACTCCGGAGATTGAAACACGATTGGACATCCCAAAGATCGAGCAAATTCAAAGGAGAAGACGATTTGTTTATATGATGGTTAGAGTACTTAAAAATAGGAGAAGTGTTAATTGTAGTGTAGCATAGGACTAAGGGTCCAATTCTCATATTGTTTTGAGAAGAACACAACTATGTTATCTTGGAAGGATGAATTCTTTTGGAGCTGGTGGCATGCACAACACTGATGGGAGCAATGGGTTGTTGATTCTTGAGAAGTTAACTTGAAATTTGACATTAAGCTATCACACTGGATGCCTGTCCAAAAGGAACTTCAGAGGCATTCACCTTACAACATCATTGATCTTTGTTAATGGAGAATCTCTTTTAGTACAACTGAAATATCTTTGAATCTATTACATTGACTAATGGGATTGAAATTGAATGTTGAATGGTGTATATGCAAGTTGTGTTCACGTTGATGATAACAATTGTAACAACTCTACATCTCTTTGGACTTTGATGTCATGAGTTTTAAAGAAGTCTAAACTCAATCATTACCTTCCAATATGTTTTGTTTAGCACTTCATTCCTTTGGGATTGAATCTTAACTACAACAATGTACATGAAAGTAATGTAAGTACATCACATGTTGCATCAAAACCATGTGAGCATTATTATAGACATGGTCACATGATTGATGTTTTAATCTCCATCCTGAATTCCGTACAGCTAAAGTTGACAAGTCAATCAATGGAAGAGGATGAGGAGTTCAACATGGCAAGGGTGGTGGTAGAGAACTTGATCCTAATCAAATGTTAGCCCATTAGGCTAGTCATGTGATGAACATTACATCTAGAATGGAATAGTTGGAGCAAAAGATAATCAATATGCCTATAGTCGAACAAATGTTAGATTTTGGAGCTCATGCCTCTTTATCATATGATGGAGATGTTGTAGAATACGTGTGCACAACATCATAATCATGTTAAGTTGTTGTGACTTGTAATGCAACATAAACTATTGAGTCTAGAGGAGTGTCCATGGAGTTATATTCACAAAAAAAGGAGGCAGGTCGATCATTTAGACTTCCTCAGTCATTCACATTGTTTAAGGCACTCAATACCTCATCTATGGCTCCTAGATGACCTACTGGAGAGATGAGAATAAGTCAATATTCATGTACTTGGAGATGAAGCAAGTAGGGTCCAACCATCAACATCATCTTAGGTAGCATCCGCCGCAATGTTGGGGATGGTAAAGATTCTTGTTCATGCTCTTGTTTTCTCCAAAAAAAAAATCGAATTTTTTACTGCTTTAAAACTCGTTACATCTTTTACATGTATCATCATATGTAAAGTGTCATATTATGTGAACATCATAATTATAATTTTCATAGCTTTGTATATCCTTTTTTAAATCATTTAATTTAAACTTTTGAAATATGTTATCAATTATTGTTATACCATTATATATAATTTGAAGCTCATGCATCATCACTAAAATGGATTTTGTTTCTACATTTGCAAACTTCAAACATCATAGGATAGGTAATTTGATTAATGTACATATATTCAAGTCTCTTTGATTTTATTGAATGAATATTGAGCTTAAATTCAAATTGCAAGATTCTTAACTTGAATCATATGGCAAACATTAAGTTTAATTCAAATGTATGAATTGAAATAAATATTATCTCTTAGTGGATAATAATTTATTTAATTTGAATCTATATATCATCATTGATAATTAAATAAATTTAAGTTTGATTTCATGGTCATGATGCAAGCCCATGAAAAAAATAAATTATGATTGAAAGGTGAAAATTTTGTGATCTATTTTAAGACTTAAATCTGAATTTTTTATGTTCAGCGAAAGATAATCATCAAAGTTACAAATTGCAATCCATATCAGATAATAGTCAAACCAACTACCAGGCTTATTTTATAGAGAACATCATTTTGCTCATGGAGCATCTCAATAAGAGTAGTTGTCAAACATGACATTTATCATCCTTTCAAATATTACAAGCATGCTTGCATAATTATTAAGTTGGAACTATTGTTTTATAAATATTTAAAAAATGACATGATGCACAAATATGCACATGATATTCTTTACTGACACCTTCATGATCCTCTAACAATAAACTTTTTTTTAAAAAAATCTCACATGTTAGTATTATGTGCAAATAATCTTTATATGCGGTTACACATTTCAATTCTTAGTAAATGTAATATGAAATATGAAATATATAAATAAAAGGTCAAAATTCATCTCCTCTGATGCTAATATAACACAAATTATCTTCATATTGAGCAATAGCTAGATTTGGAAAAAGCAATAGCTACGAAAAAGTTATAATTTCTAAGAATCATGATTTAGAATCACAACCAAAGTGATAAATGTTTCTTTTTCTCCTCTCAAAAGCCAACCAAAAAAAAGATTACAAGAGATGACATTATGACTACACATAATAATTCAAGTACAATGTATACTAGATAGAATACTACAAAGGATTTCCTTCTTGATGTATACTACACAATTTGAAATTGGATTTTTTTGTCTTTATAACTTTTTAGTATGTACTACACTAGTATATACTAAGTAGGAAATCTACAGAAAACAAGAATGATACATCAACTCATCATATGTTGCTTATTGATAATATACTTACTTTATTGAAAAATATATACACTAACATTGATACTCTTTATTTGTATGCAAATATTTTAAAATAGGCTATTTTTTCCATCACATTCATGCTCATCTCATTTGTTTATTGAATGACTATAAGAAAATAAACTTATTATATTTATCCTAAAAGGAGATTTACCCATAAAAAATCTAGCCATATCAAGCATGAACTGGAATATTATGTTGCATAACATCCAAAATTTTTACCACATTAAATCTATCATGGAGATGTTATTAAATATCAAATCTATACTTCAATTTATTTTTAAAAATATTTTAAAAAATCAATCAAATTTTAAAGTAATTTTTTAATCAAACTTTTTTTCCCAAAGTGTTAATTAGATAATTCACGTGATTGAACTATACATAAGATAATAGATATTATGTTTAAGTAATCTTTTGACGCTCAAGACTTGTGTCGACCATTAATGTAGTTTTACTTAGTTAAATGAGATTCTTCAATTAATGAAAGTTCATCATTAGTCCCCAAAAATATATATAAATATTCATAAAATGTTTTTATTTAATTAAAAAAAGTTCATTTTCTTGTAGATAAAATTTAAAATACAAATCATCAAAATTTGCAAGTTATTCTATAAAAAAGTAACTATTCATCAATAATGATATGCATTATATGCAAACTAACCCTAATCCATGATGAATAACTAAAATTTAAATTTTATTTCAATTATTTATATAAAAAATATTTAATTTATTAATATTTAAAATTCATTTTTAGATATATGAATTCATTCACTGATAAAAAATAAATATTTTATAGTTTTGGATAATGTGAAATATCTATATATGAATAACATCTATGTGCTTTGAATGATTTCACAAAATTATAATCTATAGAACTTGTAACACATATAAGAAATTTATACAATATGGAATTTAAGAATATTATTGATGATAATTTTATAGATTTAAAAAATAAAAAATTTGAATATGTGTTATACACAGAAAAATATATTTATGGTGTGTAAAACCTAGATAATGATTAAGCAACAATATTTATTTTAATTAAAATTAAATCATTATAAATATAAATTTTTTGTAATATAATATAATTTTTTTTTTATAAAAAATTTATTTCTATTCAAAAATATCTTTGTTGATACAAATATGATGATTTTATCAATTATATTTATGGTATTATAAAATTTATAATCAATCTTATCAAACATCACTTTAGTCAAACAAAACATAATTTATCACATCACTTTAAAGTTGTTCTCAAAATAAATCTGAATTTTTCAAATATATCAATGTTTTCATGCATTTTATATAATTACAATAAAGAACTCATCACTATTTTAATTATATTGAATAAAAAATATTGGTTTAAAATGAAAATTATTATTATTTTTAAAACTTTAAATTATATAAATGACATAAATTTTTATATATATTTTATTGAGATTTTGATAAATGTATTTAATTTTATTTTGTAGTATATAATTTGAGATTTATTATAATTTTATGAAATTTTATGAATTCAAATTATTATTTTTCACATGCTCCATATGTGTATTCTTACCATTTTTCAAATCAAATATGTTGATGTGACTCTCAATATTTTTATTGTTCTTACTTACATAGTTACAAACAACATGATTGAATATTACATGGTCACGATGAATGTGTTCATATGTCGACTTAGTTTTGTCTTATCTGGTATGATTAAAAATCAAATACAATGCGTGAATCATGTTGAAGATAATTCAACATGAACTAAACTAAACTTGGTTAGTAAGTGAAATTACTAGCGTGTTTGACTTACTAACAGGACATTGAGCTTGAATTCAAATGAATAAATTTTATGCTTCAATTCAAATGATTGAACTTTGATTACTTAACCTGATCTACAAATGGAAAAGAATTCAAATAGTTGGAGGACTACAGATCAACATTGATTATCATATGAACTTCAATCATGATCTAGCAGTCATGATGCATGCTTAAGAGTGCATAATGTTATGTTTGGAGTTTGAAAGAGACATTAGCTACTCTCAAAATTTGAGCTCAATTCTTCAAGAGAGAGGGAGAAGACAGACGTTGCTAAGAAGGTTTCATTACAAGAAAAAATAACATCAAGTGGTGTCTTGACAAAGTTCGGTGATAGTTTGAGTGATATGCTCAAATGAAGATGTTAAGATTGGAGTCAATATATGAGCCGTTTATAGATTCAGGCTTGGAGTGTATGGTCAAGATAGAAAGTTAACTTCCAAAGAAAAATTTTCGTGTGAATTAATTAAACTGAGTAACTACTACAAAGAAGTATTTTTCTGGTACATTAGCCTTAGTTACATTCATGTAACTTTCAAGTTCCATGAATGTTGAACATGTATGGTTATGTTGTTGGAGTGTTGAAGTTTTGTGTCAAAACCTTATAAATGTGAAAATATTGGTCTCGAATTGGTTCTATTTCAACAAAATCATGCTACTTAAAGTCATGATATAAGTATTTTTAGATTGAACTTCATTTATTATGTAATCTTAAAAGCATGATTAGAATTTGAATGTTTTAACATATCTTTTCTCATTTGTAAATTTTCAATATATATATTTTAAAAATAAATTAAATATGATCATAATAAATAAAGAATTTTTATTTTACATAAATGTTTAACAAATAAATTTATGATATTATTATTATTGATTAAAAACATATAATTTTTATTTAGAAAATTATTTATAATTAAATATGAAGATCAGATTACTTCAAATTTTAAATTTCACTCAGTAACTTACTATATTATCATTCACTGATGTTAGTGATTATAATCACCTCCATGTTTGTTATGAATATATTTAAATATTCATACATAAAATAAAATAAAATAAAAATAAAATATGCAGTCAAAATGAAAATTGATTTTTGATATATAATTTGAACATTATTTTTAGTCCATATATTTTGAACATAAAAAAATAAAATAAAAATAACACTTGAAACATTTATGTGTATTTGAAATCTCATAACCATCTTAATAATGTTTCGATTCATATTATATAATATGAATAGTATATATTATTGATGATTTTTATTTCATATATATTACAATAGGTTTTAATCCATTGTAATGTGATTTAGAATATAGCCTACTTAAAACTGTTTGCACACAAATAAAGGGTATCAATGTCAGTGTATATAATTTCAATCAATCAACTAAACTATTCAATTGGCAGTATGTGATTAGTTGAAGTGTCATTCTATTCCTGAAGTGGAGATGTTCTAATTAGTATATACTTGTGTGGTATACACTAAAAAAGTGATAGAGACAAAGAAATCCAATTCTAAATTGTGTAGTATAAACGAATAATGAAATTCCGTGTAGTATTCTATTCAGTGGACATTGTACTTGAATCATTTACCTATAATCATAGTGTGAGAGAAGTGTTTTGAACCTGATATAGACTTACAGTTTCACAAAATCCAAGAGACTCAGTAAAATAATAAAAGGGATGGGAAGACCCCATCAAATCGGACAAGGATGATTTCATTTCACAAAAGGTGATTTATCTTCACCCCATACAAATATTCGAGGTAGAGCATCACTACCAACGTAAAGCTACTCGTACCGTTTTGCAACTCCTTAACCTTGAATTAGCTTCACATGCTGTAATGATTATTACAAGCATAGTTCTACAAGAATAGAAAAGAAGAGAAAAAGCTCACAGTAAGATCAAACTCCTTCAGCAAAAGGCCCCGAAGCCACATTGTCCCCGCAAAGTGAAGTAAACAAAAGGTAGGTTCTCTTATTCAAAGACGAATAGAGAGCCACTTTCCGCAGTGAACTGAACCGTGAACTCTCCTGTAAGATTTACTGCATCTACTTTAGATTACAACGAGGTGGCGATCTCAACCAGAGTCTGAGGTAATTTTCGTTCCAGATCTGGTGAGAGAGCTCATCGTAGGTGGTGGACGGAGGGATTAAAGCGGTAAAAGATCAGTGGCAGTGCTATTTAGCTCTACTCTAAATCCGACTAATTGCGCTTCCCCAGCGATTCGGGGTGGCGATGCTGTAACTTCTATGAGGCAAGACTCTGTGCAGAAGGTTCGGACGGTAATTCGAAACCGCTTCAAAATATTCGAGCCCGCGCAAGAGACGACTCCACGAAGGGGGTATCGGAGGTGAACGGTGACATGGTCGCGGTCGTCGTGGTTGATGTGGAGGCTTGCTCAGGCGCATCGTGGTACAAACGCCCACTTCGATTATGGAACTGAAGAACCGGTTTGGACAAGGGAATCGGGGGCATGGGCACAATCCCCGCCAAAATCATAATCACCTGTCGCATGGGAGGACGCTCTTCGGGATTGGGATGGGAGCACAAGAGCCCCACCAGGAGCAGCAGCTTGATGGCTCCAGCGTCGTAGTGACCGTTGAGCCTCCGATCGACCACATGAAGAAGTTTCCCGTCCGTCAGGTTGTTCCAGACCAGATCGGCCAGCGTCTTCTCGCCCTCGCCGCGCGCCGGATCCACAGACGCTCTGCCGCAAGCGATCTCCAGCACAACGGCCCCGAAGGCGTACACGTCCGCCTTGTCCGAGAACTTGCCATAGACGACCACCTCCGGAGCCAGGTACCCGAACGTTCCCACCACGTTGGTGGATGCCAGGCTCTCGCGGCGGTCCACGAGTCGGGCCAGCCCGAAGTCCCCCAGAAGGGCATTGAACTCCTCGTCCAGCATGATGTTGCTGGATTTGATATCGCGGTGCAGCACCTTCTGCCGCCACCCCTCGTGAAGGTAGTTCAGAGCCGTGGCCACATTCATAACTATGCGGAACCGGAGCTCCCACGACAGGACCGAGGCTTCGTCCTGCGGGTGGAAGAGAGCCTTGTCCAAGCTCCCGTTGGGCATGTACTCGTACACCAGCAGGAACTGTTTGCTCTCGCTGCACCATCCCAGGAGTTTTACGATGTTCCGGTGTCGCAGTTGGGTGATGATCGACACTTCGGCCATGAACTCTCTCACGCCCTGCTTCGACTCCGAGCTCACCTTCTTCACTGCCACAACTTCTCCTGTTGCGGGAATCACCCCTCTGTACACGCTTCCGAATCCTCCCTGGCCCAGCTTGTTCGTTTCGCCGAATTCAGAAGTTGCCGTTCTCAGCAGCACGTACGAGTAGCTGTATCCGAAACTTTTGGCAATCGAGTCCAGGTCCGTCTGATCTGAGCCTATCTGCATCGAGGTCGACCTGTTCGCATGCTGTCTCTTGCTCCGACCCATCAACAAGAGTCCAGCTGCACATAGTAAGAGTAGGAACACTGCAACCCCCGAGACTCCTGAGATCAAGGCAACCGGCAGTTTTTTTGAGCTGCTGCTGGTGCCTTCTTTGGCTGGTGCTACCGCTGACAATGATGGCGGTGCTGCAGCCGCCGAAGGTCCTGGTGCCGAGGGTTGTGGTTGTGGATCAGGAGCAGGAAGAGGAAAAGTTTCGAACAACCATCCGTATACGGTGACAGAGTCGGAGCAATTGCATTTTCCATTTGCAGCAGATACTCCGACGAATACATCGGGTTCATCCTGCCCGAAAACAAACGTTAGATTTACCCGGTACCGGAGCAGAGCTTCCAAAGGCCTTGTATCGTTGGAACTTAGTCTCATTTGCAACTCTTGTGACGAAGAATTGAAATCGATCCATGTGAATACACTCGGACTGTTCTTCCCTACGTCCATGCCTGGATTCAGAGTTCCCATTGGAGGGGATGGTCTTCCGCTTTCCAGCTCCACTCCCACTTGTATGTTATCGAACTCTCCGTTGCCAAGGTTTTGACGTATATTATATTCGACTGTCATGGAAGGGACAATATTCTGGGCCCCAGACTCAGCGAGATACACCATAACATTTCGCATCACGAATGATATACCATAACCGGCCCCAATAGAGGAACTCATCTGCCACTGGAATTCAAAGCGACTACTGAAAGAGTTCCACTTCCTGGAAGATGTATTCAGCAGCCTGATCGGCTCAGTCCACATAGCTATGCCGGCATTGTAATGGTCCGTTTTATTTGTGAAGGAAGGTTTTAGCTTCAGCTCTCCGCTTTTGTTATTTGCTTCCACTTGGCCTCCACACCACACATTTCCTGTCTGTCCGCAGTGGAACGGCAGCCCTCCAGCAGACTTTCCAACCGTGAAATTTGCCTTGACAGGTATGGAAATCAGCTTCAACGTCATGATCAAGATCGTCATCTTGACCAGCAGAACGTTTAGATCTGATCTGGCGTGCGACATATTTTATTTTAGAAACAAACGTCCCGCCCCAGGTCTATTTCGTCATGCTCTCATCTCAACTACGGAGCAAGTTGCTCTCGAGGAGCTCGGTAGCCACCATGAATAACCCCCTCGTAAGTAAAACTTGTGGAAAGCAGTCGAGGGATGAGTGATCACATTCTAATTGAGCTGGTTTCATTGCTCCTCCTCGATAACAAAAGTCAAAAAGTAGTAAACGCTTTCAGCTGAAACCCTTACAACAGCAACGTTGTGATCATTCAAGCAAGGTTGCAAGGTATCTTCAAAGAGCAAATCAAGAGCATGTCATATGGACCGTACAGTGTAGACGATGGAGCAGAAGTCACGACACCCGGGCACGGACCAAAGCTAGAGCGAGAAGGATGCCAATCAGGGAACTATATTAATAACTGGTGTTCGCTTTCAGAGAGAAAGTCAATAGAGGAAAACGCACAGGCTTGATTTCTCATGAGAACTGCAATGGATTGGCCCATGGGTGGACTTCTTTAAACGGTAATATATCTCGGGCTTATTTGGTCCATGATCATAATGGTCAATCGAGTGTGCCAAGGAATCCTTAGAATATTGAGAAACTAATTAATCGATCTTTTTTTAGTCTCAGTCCACTGTTAAGGATGAATGCCATTCAACTTTCCCACAAAATCTGCCTCTCCAGGAGCGCAACAAGCTCACTCCGTGTGCCTGCAATAATTACACTTTTTTTTACGTTTACTATCAATACCTTAAGTTACAAGACTTGTGACAATCGATATGACCACACACTGGCGACGAGACGCCACTAAAATGAGAGTATATAAGCACCGGTGTTGACAAATTTTTGAAAATACTTCTTGGCCTAATGTACCTTCAAGGACGATTCTATTTCTACTTTTCCGATTACCAAACAGTAAGTCTTAGTATGGACTGAAATGGACATCATCAACAGCCGAGGTTGTACAATCCTGTGATTGAGATCCTACCAGGAGGATCTTATGCGTTAGACCAGATACTCTTCACAGTCTCACCTTGTAGTAGCGTTAATGATAATCTAGCGAAGTCCAGTCAATCTGTGAAATCCGACCAGAACTGTGGGCTTCGGAGACAATAAGAGTAGCCTGAAATGCAGGATTTTTTCTCGTAGTCAACCATTACTCAGATCGAGAGTAGTCTCTTGTCTTCAGCTGTTGACCACAAATGCGTGGGATCAGCCAACATGGTAGTTCGAAAACTCGTAAACTCATTCAAGACCAGGTTACATTCAATTTGAGGTGCAATCAGAGACGAGACTACGATTGAAATTCAGAAGCTAGAAATTTAGAGTTTGTTGCTGCTGATCGTAATGATGAACGTAGCTTTGGTCTTCCGCGGATATCACAATCTCACCTTTTGATCGAAATTTCACACAACTGAGCGGAGGGGTGTGCTCTTCCAATCGCACATGAGGCTGTACGATTTGGAGGTGCACTCTACCCGTTTTCGAAGTATGTCAGGAGATTTTCAGGCCTATGCCTCAAATCCTGGCCCCTAATAAATTGCACTGTTTCTCGACAAGTACTTCGATGTACAGTGATGTACTTGTCACATTCCTAGAGGAGACTGGGAATTGAAGTATTTCTAATTCTTTCCATGTTATAAGATTTGTGGCCACCTTTCGCGTCAGAGAAGTATATGTATGAGATCATCAATCGAGGTGACTTTGATTTTCCCAGTTACAGTGCATCTCCAAATAGATAGATATATGTTGATAATGCCAATGATAACAGTTTGAGTGCATAATCACCGGTTCCACTGTACTACGTGGGTACTAAAGGTTCACTGCCGCTTGAAGCAGCTGTGAGTCCTATGTCATATAAATTAGCAATCTGATTATGTCACATTAAATCTAAGATTAAATCATTATAATACGATTTGTCTCTTATTATAATGATTTAATCTTAGAATCACACAACCGGTCCACTACAGGGTTGAGATGAGTTAAAAGATATTCTTATGACATCTCCAAGGTAATCCAAAAAATGTTATGTTTATTTAATACTCAGTCTGGCTGACTTGAATGTAGATGCTACGAATTCAGGCCGTTGTGTTTAATGGATCAGTTCTCATACATTCTAGCTATAGATACTTTACGAGCCTACACAACTGATAATCGTCCTTCATGTATATATCCGGGATATCGCCGATACTGATAACACGTGACAGGGATCAGAGTTACAAGTCATTTCTGACAGTGCCACTCAGTCTGAGCTTCTTCTTTGAGAATTTGTCACCACCAAATCTAATCATAGGCTCCAAACTCTTCTAAAATGGATTCAGATTCTTCCCTTCAATTTAGTCAGAACTCCTCCTCTGAGGTACCTGCTCTCAGACTGCACAAACTCATACCAAAACACTCAATATGTCACTAAGGATTGGTCTTACAATGTATTAATGAGTCTAATCCAGTCCTGAATACTGCGTGAAAGCGAACTCGCACGACTATCAAGACTCCATATCTATCATCAAGCAACATTTTTTCCCCTGCTGCTCCTGTTCCTAGACCTATTATCACGGCAGTGGCCATGATACAGGACTGCTCCTCTTTCATCCATCATCCTCGTAGTAAGAGCTTGTTCAGCTTTTTCTTTTTCTTGAGGCATATTTTCGGCCTGGAGCCTTGTGCTTTTACATGCGCTCAACCCCATACGTTGCCCGTCGGTGGAGGCAACCGGGCCCCGACCTTGCCCATCATGGGTCCTCTACTACATTTTACCCAGCCTGGACTCAAACACGGATTCTGGTTCTTGCCAAGCGTAATAAGCGCTTGGACAGCTTCCGCTTGATGTCGAAAGCGGGTGAAGACAGAGAATTTTCATATCAGAGTTCTAAATTTGGCTTTGAGAACGTCACCTGCAGAAAATTCTCCTTAAACAACACATTATAATATTAGAGAGTGAACTGCTTTCTCCCTTACGTACGTGTAGAGCAAGACTCTGCAGCAACTCACCTTTTCTATGCGTTTTTTTTCTCCATCCAAGAAACGTAGGCTGCATGATCCATTATTTTCCACAAGAAAAAAAAACGTATACTATTTTCCAACCTCTGATGCTTGCGAGCGACCCTCATCAAATGGTTTCTTCCTCCTGTACAGTCAAATTACTTTGATTTGATATCGAGAGGGAGTTGCCCTCTCGTTTTTCCTGTGCCTTTGGATAGGATTGTGGTTTCATTCTATGAGTCGCTGTTTTTCTCTTCTCAGTTTACTTCAATTTCGATATTCGCACTAACAGGCTTTTCCCTCATAGTCCTACCGATATTCTAGAATGAGGGTTTTGGATACAGGGTGAGATATAGATAAATAGCGCGCATTAAGTTACAAATTGTTCTGAAAAATTAAGGTACATTGGACCCTCTAACCCTAGAGAAGGTACATTGGAGTCTTAAAATGCGAGTATATTGCTCTCATATGGGCAGTCGGTACAAGATTTACGTTACTTCTCTATCTTGGGCACCCAAAAGATCTAATACACAGTGCTGAAGTTCGCTAAAGCTGTAGCGTACATTCATCCGATCGTTGTTTCGTTTAAAGATCCAGGACGTTTTCTGTATCCACCCTTAAGTGTTCCTCATGCTAAATCTTGTCTGTTCTCTAAATCACATTTTTGATAAATCGAGTTGTGTATCTGAACAGGTATTCCAAATCCTCCATGCTTTTCACCTCCATCCCCCTTCGATTCACAACGGTGAAGTGGATCTTAAAGACTACTAGATTCTTTAATTTTTCTGATCATGACCACGAATAAATACACTTAAAGTACATCAGAACTAAAAATTGACTAAATAAAGTAGATGTAATATCAGTTATTCAACATTTATATACAGCCAGTTTGGTGACTTCCAGGTGTTTCAATCCAACGGTTCTGAAGAAACACAGTCGACTGTTACACCCTTAGCTCTTATCGTGGCCTATCTATAATATCCGTCTCGCCGCTTTCAAGATCGTACAAAATTGTAGAGTTCTCTGGGAAGAGACTTTGCTAGACCAAAAGTTCAAATAAGAGGCTGCCCGGTCAAGTACTCAGTGATCGCTAGAGCTACTGCACCAATCATAGCAGCCCGGCCATTCCAGATCTCAGCTTTTGCAGTGAAAATGCGGTTCTCTCTACTGACCGGAGAAATCCCCTGAAACATTGGCACTAGAGACGCGTAAGTGATGATTGAGGTCGCTAACACCAACCAAGCAATTCCACCGTTGCTGATTTGTGTCAGAATTCCATCACCCGTATTTAGCTCGACACCGAGTGCAGCGACAAATCCTAACATCGCCAATCGTCCGTTGATGATCTCAGGTGCAGGTCCGCTGAAGGAAAACACATACTCGAAGCTGGTGCTCACCTGCGCGGAGGATGCGAACGCCAATTTAAGGAATAACTAGACCTGAAGATCCCTGTCCTCAAAATCACGTCACTGAATACCGCAACATTTTGTACTCTCCCTACTTGTTAGGACCGGATCCAAATAATTAAACATAACAAAAAACTGGAGGATGATCGAAACTACGCGGCGGAAAACTTCTCCGACAAGCTTGAGACAGTTCTCGCGAGGAAATAGTACCTTCCGCTTTGGTACCGGTGTCGGAGGAGGTGGAGGTGTGGTTGATGTAGGACCAATGGGTTGAACCCCGTCTGTTGGTCTACGACTAGACTCCGAGTTCTTGTTGGGCTGTACAGCAAAGACAGATCTGGGCCTATCATGGAGACGTTGGACCCAGACGTTCCAAATCTCGCGAAGACTATCCTCTCACCATCTTGCGAGAAGAAGTAGAAACGACAGACGAGCCTCACATCCAACTTTTAAAGAATTTGACGTGTACTTTTACCTAGGCATCAGACAGAATTCTACCATGCAAATTGCAAAATTGTCTATTGCTACCAGTGTTGTGGCCAATACATTTACCTCCGCCATGCAACGAACTCGAACAAAGCGATTGCTCATCGTCGGGACGCCACTTTTGCACATTCTCGAAATGCCCACAGAATTCGAAACCACGCGAAGAGGCTGGACCAGGGTGGCGGCCGATGCTAACATTGCTGCAACTGTGGCCATCATGCGCTGTCGTCTGTTTGTTTCAAACCCTACGAGTAGGATCCCCCCAAAGCAAGTCCCCTATTACAAGCGGGACACAAAAACAATCACACCCCCTCAAAATCTGCCCAACTGAAGCTGTGGCGTCCAGATTACAAACATTCATCCAGACAACGAGTCTTGCGCAATATCGTTAAAGCTAATGCACATGGGGACCCACAATCATTAGAAAACGTGAATTGGATAGGAGGACTGTTAAGAAACAATTACCAACGGAGGTAGGGTTGATTTCTGCAATTACACTGCGGCTAGATCGAGCGATGATTTTATACAAGAAGACTAGCAGCGCAGGTGAGTGCTCTCGGGTACAGAAACTGGCCTTTTGGGACCACGTAGCCGATCAGCATCAAAAACCAAGATTGAACAAGAGCCCTCGTCGATTGGTTCTTTCTAGACCGGTCTGGACGACGAGACTTTTGAATGTCGACGTGATGGAATATTCACAAGCTCGTCCTCCCGCTCCCACGTCCCGTCATGCCGTCGCCTTGAGTCCGGGACTACCCGCTTCACCATCGTTACGTAAAGTAATCGGTCACACAGGATCATAAAAAGATATGAGCCGAGAAGAAGTCGGATTGCAGACGGCTTCCGGTCTCCACTACCTTGACCGATGACTTTTACTTACTTGAGACTTGTTTGGAAGGCCGGGTGTAGCATGCCCATACATGATCTGGTGTATAGACAAGAAGGTTGCTCCTGAAGTTTTAAATATGCTAACAATATTTACTTCACGTCGCATCAATGTTCCCTGTATATCCTTATGGACATAGATTCAGATTGGACAAGTTCGCAGAGGACGTTATCCGCTTCTACCTTGGGATCCCAACTATTTGTTGGGCATTGAAGCAAATTATAGTAGCTCTCTCTATAGAGGCTATGTACCAATGCAGAGTATTATACTATAAAACTATCCTCACAACCCAACCTACTATCATGGTGGAATGTGATATCTTTCCATGAAGCCATTAGAGATGTTGGGTTTGTTATGATAGTTGATTGTGTATAATTCATATGGGCCGAGGGTTGGTATGTTGGTATATCTTCATATACCTTCAACTCGGTATATCTATATTTGGTCCGGTGAAGACAAGTTTATTGGTATTGACGATGTGTTTACATATACTACATTTGACATAGTTGTGGAGGAGGTGATTAGCCATCCTCCTCCATAGTTAGTGAGTGTGAATAGAGATAAGGTATATGGGTATGCAAAAAGATAATTCTTTGTTACTCCAACACGAGAGACTTTCATATTAGTGGATCACTTTTTTTTATAATATTCTGTAAGTGTATATCCATTGCTCTACACATACCTAGGTTGGTACAATCCATATGAGATCAATCACATTAAGTGAAGAATCTAGAGCCGACCATACTAAATGACAAGCGGTATTTTTTTTTATCATATTGTGTAGTCTATTTTAGGTAGTGTGTATACATTATTCTATAGAGAGCATTGGCATGTGCAAACCGAAGGAGAACCATCATGTTAGATTTTGCTTATTCAAAAAATCAAGTGGTATGTATTTTGTTAGATCTAGATAGTTTGGATATCTAAGGAACAATAATACTTGAGCTGTTAAAGTTGAAGGAGGAATCTTGACACTTCTATTTTCAAAATTTAGCATGGGTGAATATGGCTATGATGAACAATATCTAGTTTACGAACATAAAGTCTCTAAAATCTATAATAAATTTGATTCAACTGTAATATTTTTTCTAAAATTATCATCAAAAGTTAATTGTCCTCGTGGATGTTTTTAAAGTAAAAAAATTAAGAATCACAAAGTTTAATACACTTTATTTTTAATCAAAAGATACAAAAATTAAGGACCACATAAATATACCATATGCTTCAGAAATTTTAGGTTATTGCATTAGCTTCTATGCCATATTCTCCAAGATTATACTTCAATATTAAATGCTTAAAGTTCTGATATAAAATCTGTCCATATAACATATTTGTTGATTTTTAATTCATGAATATCATATCATGTAAATAGAGCATGTAACTATGTGGTGTTGAAGAGATCTATTTGTAAATTAGAGTATCAATTGTGATATATTTGTGGGTTAATGATATTTTTTATGCTCATATGTTTAATATGGATATGACATAGATTGTAATACAATATGTTTGTGCATTGTAAATATTAAGATGTGATATTTTTTTAAAGCATTTAATATGAATCATAAGCTAAAAACTTTTATAATTATTTTTGATTAAAATATATAATAAAATAAGAAGATAAATTACAAAAAATTATTATGATTATTATTTTGAAAATTTTGATTTTTTGTGAAATTAATTTTCAAAAAAATCAATAATAATTAATAATTAATAATTAAAAAAATATTTTTGAAATACAAAAAAATAAAATTTAAGGATGAAATAAGTAATAAAGATATATTTAAACATATTTATATATAAAATCAATCATTTGACTTAATAAACCATAATCATAAACTCAAATATAAATAAAATAAATGTATCATTCAAATGAATGGTATTATTTGAAATCTTATATTGATATTATTTTGAATATTTTATGTTTATTTATGAGGATAAAATTTATTAACCTACTTTAAAGAAAATCAGTATAACCGATTGAATTAAATTTTTTTTCAAAAATTATATGAAATTGAGATTATTATATGTGATGCTACTAGGTATAAAATTAGCACAATTGTGTTACACATGTGTTGCATATATTACATTAATATAAAAATTATAAAATAAAACTTTTTATGAAATAAAAAAGTAAAAAGTTTTATTTTATAATTTTTATATTAATGTTATGTATGCAACACAATAATCTCAATTATATGAAATTTTTTATTGAAATAAAAAAGAAAAAATGTTCATTAAATAAAATTTTACTATAAAATCGGAAGAAAATAAAACATAATACATAAGAGTTATTAAGATAACATAACACTTTCACTTTCAAATTTTGTAGTGTCATTTAAAAAATTTATTGGTCATGATGAAAAGACTTTGTTCCACAAGCATACACATGTTATTACGTACTTAATGATCATGTTTTCATCTCTTGCATTCACATTGAAAAAAAAATTTGGAAAATTTTCAAATCTAGAAAATATTTCACTAGCTGTGGATCTCTTAAAACTCCAACCTAATGAGCTCAATAAAAACATCCCAAACTAATAAAGATTAGCAAAACTCGGTTCAAAGTGATTCTAAGTGATGTATGATGATTATAAAAGAGATTTAGAAAATATGTTACAAATGTAGAAATATATGATAGTTCAAATAAATTTTATAATGTTCTTTTAATCGTGATGTGTTGTTAGGAATGGTGAGTGAGGGATTGTCTTATTCTTATTATTCTTGGATAACAGTATGTGAAAATTTATTATTTCAATGTGTGCATTCAATGAATGTGATATTGTGGATGTGTTGCTTATTTGGTGTTGCTTTGAAAAGAGGTGAATATTAATTGTTAGTGGCGGAGTCAAGATGGTAGCCAACTGTCATGGGATGTGGTCATTTGATATTCATTTATTAATATGATTATTTATGGAAATATTTCAATTTGATTATTTTTAAATAATGTGTAGAACTTTAATGTTGCAATATTGTCCCGAGGAGTTTTTCCTATGACAGTGCGAATTCTTTTGACTGAGGTGTCCAATCACAAAAGTAGAAGAAAATTATAATTCCTTTTTGCAATGAAGGAACTATAATCACATAGAAAAATTTAGGATTTCCTTATGTCTCATTTCTATAAAGTTCACAATAAGCAGATCTTGGTATATGATTTAAGATCTACAAATTGCCATGATAAAGTGTAGTATTTTTTTGACTTCTTTAAATATCATCATATTGTTTGCACTATCTCAAAGACAAACTTCTTGACATAATTTCACTTTGACTGTTCAAAAATAATTCCAACAATCTTCTTCATTATCATGTTGTTTGGATTGTTTATTTTTTATTAGTTTTTATTTAATCTTTGTTCTTACACATGTTTTCTTCTCAAATAACTTAAATTTTATTATCTAAATTGAATCATAATATCTAAAAAATATGAAGAGATTTCTCTAACACTTTACTCTAGCTTCAATATTTTTGCACCATTTAAGAGAAATCAATTTTCAAATGGATTATATAAAAATAAATAACTGATTAATAATAAGAAAAAACACATAGCATGGAATTGATTAAAACTCTATGCGAGCATATTTGTTTGATGAACAATTAATATCCAACAACTTGTTTAAAAAATTTGAAAAAATAGCTTGAAGAGTGAAAAAATCTCACGTATTTTTTTATGTTCATGCCATCATCAACTTTATGCTTTGTGCATTGCATGCATGAAACTTTGGACTATCAACTCTTTACTTTTCATACAAATATAGTTCAAAATAGTTATTTTTGTTTTGAGTAAAAATATTTAAGTAACTATATTTCATATGCATTTTTTGCAATTGGGAGAAATATTCTAACACTAAACCAAAACTAACAGCATATTGGATGTTATAAATATTACAAAATAAACTATGTTTGTCCTTTTGAAAAATTAGACCAACATACATAGGATGTTTAAAGCATTAGAATTTAAAGAAGGTCGTTGAAACTTAGATTGTTGTGATGGATTCTTCTTTAACTTCATCATAATTTATGAAAAAATAATGATTTGATAATTTTGATAAAATAAAAAAGTAATATGATTAATTTTTTTTTAATAATAAAAATAACAAACTATGAAAAATTTGATATGGAGTTGAAATCAAATCAAATATCTATTGCAATTACTATTGTCTTGGAACAAAATGCATAAATAAAAAATAAGGTTATGAAATAATATAATTGTCACTAGCAACAATCATTTCAATAAATTTAGTATCTAAAACTGAAAAGATTATGCAATAAATTTTCCAAAAATATTCAAGATATGATCACGGTCGAAGGAGTCAATGATCCTACAAAATGTATCCTTGGTTAACTTTTTTGAATTACATGAAGAGGAAATACAATAAACTTCTAGCCTTTCTATCAGAATTTGCTCAACATCTATAAGCTTAATATATAGAAATAAAAAAAAGTTGATAAAAAGACCCTATAACTATATATTTATGATGAAAAGATAAACTTTACAAAATATTCAAATCAATTTATAAAAACATAAATATTTTAACTCAAAAAAATTATCTCAAAGCTAAACACACATCACAATAAATTGTCATCATACCAAATTTTCCTCTCTTTCTTGCTACTATGTATAAAAGATATAACTATCAAGAACTTAACCTCTTACAGCCTCAATAATAAGACTTTTTGTATTTTACTTTCCGGCAATTTGTAGTCATTTGAACATATATACTTTTCAAAATTTGAAGGAAAAATTTTACGTTGATATTTCATGTTGCAAAAAGTTAAATTTTTTCAAAAATCTTAGTATACTATTCAACTTAACTTCAACATTAATAGTTTATTATTCTGATTTTTTAGCATTGTATCACAAGATTCTTTAATCACATGTTGAGTATAAGAATCATGAGACTCACATCCTCCAATTACTAAAAAAAATTCTTATTATATTTTTTATGTCAATCTTTTTGATGATATTTATAATTCATATCTCTTTATTTCAAATCAATCAAAAATAAACAAAATTGTAAAGAATTTAGCAATGATATTCTCATCAAATTGCGTGCAAATAGTATCTATTTTAAACATACCATAATTTGCTATGAATTAATGTCATGTCAACACCTTTGCCAAGTCCTATATATCATCAAATGTACGGTTTAATTTCAACATCTCATATGGTTTGCAAAATATCTTAGTGTATGGTTGAAAGAGATTGAAATGTTTTGTAAGAAAAGAAAGTAGTATTATTCTTTTTGTCATGCTAGAAGTAATCAACGATTCTTTAGATTTTTTCTCTTGATTTATTTGTTATCTTTAATTTTTTGTATGATAAGCTACTTGTTCTTTTATGCCAAGAACAACGCCTATAAAGAAAATTTTTGACTTGTGTTGCATATTATGATATTATTGGACCAATGAAATCAAACCCAAAAAAAAAAACATTCAGTTATGATGATATGTAAAAACCAGATAAATTAAATCATTTTTATATAAATTACCACCAAGAACATATGAGATGGTTGTTATGAGCAGGCCACAAATGTATATGATGGTTGTTATACAAATCTTTTTTGGTTTTGTTGATTACATGTATAAATAAAATCCAACATTGTTTTCCATCTATCCACCTCATGTTCACATATGTAACAAGGTGCCAAATCTATTGAAACCAATAAAATTAAAAATATGATACGTGGAAGTAGGTGATCGGACAGGAGTACGCCGGTTTCTCTTACCAAAGTCAGATGAAACAGTGGCAACTGAGTGCATAATTTATTGTACAATAAATCGAAAACATAGTTGTACTGGTTTCGGCATCCGTGGACTTCAAGAAAAACAGAATTCCGTTATGACTTCTCTCGTGAAGTGATGTTAATTCAGTAAAAGATTTACCAGAGTGCAGAACGAACAGAAATAAGTGTCCATGCGCATCACATCATATGATTATAGTTCCGGTTAGTTTCCTGCTCTCTAGTAATCAATTACAATCCCAAACCAAAAGAAGTTGTCGGCTCGTTTTCTATCAACCTAAAGTCACCTAGCAACTTCACGAGTACTTGCAACCAGAAAAACTTTGTAAAATTTGCTGTTTCTGTCCCTGTCAGTTTATTCTACGTTCCCACACACTGCATGATAAACTCACTGTCATTCCCTTTCCAAAGTTCACGGATCGAGGCGACGTTGCTTGCCCCTTAGCCCAATGTATTATGGAATACTTCACTTCTAGCAAGACGTACTGCTCAGATTGTCGCAGAAAATGTATGTACCATTCTAACTTCTTTCTACTCGCGTGGTCACAGTATTTCTGCGAATTAAGAATCCTGTCTTGTCCAGTGTTGCAGTAATTTTGTAGAACCGAATCAAGATTGGAGCTACGTCAGAATCTAGAAAGGTCTTACGGTTCTCAATTCATATAAGCATGCTCAGGAGAGAATCAAGCATGTTAAAGTCAAATTTCTAATTTTTTTACTTGAAGATCATTGGTGTTATGTGGAACATTCATGTTTTGAAAGGATAAGAGTTTTCAGCTGTTGGTATTGATAGTGAGTACAAATAGGAGATTAGAGCACCAAGAAGAGATGAAAAATGTTAAACATTTCAAGTCTTTGGTGTTTATTCCATCGAGTGAAATATTATGAAAAGAGAGTTACCCAAATAACAAATACACTCTATATTTTGATGCACCAAGAATGCATTTATTTTTTATATATCCTAGATAATCTAAACTAACATATGTGTAATACTACCCATGTAAGCTTACACACTTAAAGTATATGTCATGTTATCCTTTCAATGTTATTGGTTATGACAAATATTTACATATAGATAGACATGTAAAAATAACATGGAAAGGTGCAGAAAATGTTGGTTTCTACTCAGTGCCCACACATAATTCATTTGGACAAGAAACTATGTGATGGTTTATTGTGTGCTAGAGCTTTATATCATTGATGGAATTTTTTTTATTACTTTTCTCTCACTAGCTTAGGACGTTTGTTTCGATTGCAATGACAGAGCCAATGAGGAGTTCCATACGGTTGTCATCCTTACTCTAGAGATCTTAAGATTTGTATTCTCCTGTGGGCATCTAGTAAGATACTTCTAGGACCCCTTGATTATGAAAACAATTTGTTGAGGGCTTTTGTGAATGATTTTGAAAATATTCTTTGTAGTAGTTGGAGAATTTAGAAAGATATGCGTCTTGATTTCGGCTTGGCACTGTTTCGGTGTCATGTAGTGAGTTGATTTTCTTCGGTTTCTCATGAAGATTAAGAATCAATGTCCCAAATTACATCCTTCTCGACGGCCCAACTGAGTGTCTAGTGTTTGCTGGACTGTATGAAAGAATGAGAAGTTACGATAGAAAGTCTGTCCTCCCCCTCTACCGTTGACGATGTGGCGACGATCGAATCCTCGCCACTGCAGGACTTCTTCGTCTGCAAAGCGTCCTCCATCCTGCCAGTGGAGAAATTCTCATCATCTGTGTACGTATTAATAGGAAAATGCTTATCGACTATACAATGCGCGGTCTGTCAGCAATTCCCATTTGTGGTAAGTAGTTTACACATGTGGTGAACACAGACGCAAGGAAAATGGAAGCTCATGCTCCAATTTCCTGCAGTGCATTCTCCAGGAAGATAAGACTTCGTGAGCGTGGAGAAAGTTGGGTGCGCATTCAGGGACATGGTCATCGTGAGGATACTTTGATTAAGGCAGCAACTTTCCCACACATTACAAACAGGAGCGTTTCGAAGATGGGAGAACGTAATTAGAATTACAACCATCTAACAGCGAATGACGTGCTGTCCATGTTTATTGAGCCTTCATGAACGACCATCAACCAAACGTATACTCGGATATTGACCCGCGTATCGCTTGACTCACACGACGACACCATCCAATTTGTGTTTCGTAGAACAGTGACGAGTGGGTTATTATTTTGTTTGATTTCTAGAATTATTGAATATTGAAATGATACAATGAATAAAGAAATATGAGAAATACATTTGGTAGAATTTCAAATAAATTATTATTTAAAATTTTCTTCTAGATTAAAGTTATGAAAAAACTAATGCACGATGTCACTTTTTTGAAACAAATAGAAAATGAAAAGTTAAATCAATACGCAAAAAAACAAAGAAGTTGGAGTACATTTTCGTGTAATATTAAAAAAAAATAAAAACAATATAAAATCTACCATGATAAGATTATTACAATGTTAACCAAGAATTTCATTGGAATTTGAAAAATTCCAATTCGAAATAAAATAAAATATAAAAAACTCTTTTCAAATGTTAAAATTATTCTCATTGTTATTCAAATAGAGTATACCTAGAATATTATATTTCTAGATTGATGATTAGAAAAACATCACCACATATTATAATAAGACGATAACTTTTATTATTGTTGTTTTTTAAATAATAAATATATCAATTATAGATTTGTATTATGAATTTAAAATCTATAACAAAAACATTCACTAATGTCAAAATTAACACAATATAATTAAGAGAGAGTAAAAATCAAAATATAAAAATAAATCCACCGCAAAGAAATTTCATGTTACAAATGCAATCATTTCCAACATAATTGTCCTAATTCAAGTGCATTCTTATGCACTTTAATCATAGAAGCAAAGCAGCAACCAAACCCACCCCTCGGCCATACATGATAGTCTTGGCAAGGTCCATCTCCCATGACATTCATAGAGACTCAGCTATAACATAACTTTTGGACCAACATGCCAGGTTTAAGTCCAGACCGATTACCAACGTGCTGGCCTTGGGGATACGATGATCATCAGAATGTTTGAAAAACAAGAGGACAGCGTCAATCATATCCGGCAAAACAATGGTTAGGGAGAGGTAGGACCATGCTCTGGCTTCGTTCCATCCTGGGCTTCCTAGCTATGGCAAACGTCATCCCCAAGATGGGACGACTAGGCAGCTGCTGACAAGAGCTTCAGCGTAGTAAGTGATCCATGATCAGTCCAGAGAGAGCATCATAGTTCATGCGACAGTCAATGTTCGGTGTATGTACAGGTAGATTCTTATCTAAGGACAAGATGAACTTACAAGTCCGAACGATTTTAATAATATTTATCACAAGAACTTCCGCCTGCAGATCATATGAACGGCCGGAGGAAGAACGAAAACCGCAACCTACAAGAGCCCAAATTGCATCTTCGACTTCGAAGCTTTGTCTTGGGCTCCTAGGTCTGACTATTGGTACAGTCATGTACATGGGTGTTGAGAAAACACTCGGAGTTTTCTTTAAGTCTACACATTTTTCAATTAGGTTGGTGGGTGGTGCTGTTCGTAAGCCGCTGTACAGCTGCATGAGGCCTATACCTGCACCAGCATACGATACGGAAAGTTGCCCCCGCAACACAAACATATCTTCAAGCGTATATGAAGTTAAACAATTTACACCCACTTTTGCCTGCTGCCTCTGCTCGAGTTTTCCTTCGGTTTTCCCCCGTTCAGTGAACCATTCGACGAAGGTTGGTTCAAAGGTTGAGCTTGCCGAGAAACCCTCTCCTTGCTTACAGATGAGGACCGTTGTTTAGGCTTAATAGGCGTGTTGATCCCAACAGTAGACAAAACGCCTGTGCTGGATCGAACAGCATCGTCTCTTCTCTTGGGCCTAGTCGTCACCATGCCAGTCACAGACTTGGACAACTCTTTCCGATAGTTGGGTATGTTGTTCACCCTCTTGATATCTCGAGGGTGGCTGTTGGTAGTAGTATTCTCCCCGGAGCGCCGGCTGCTGCTGGAGGACGACTCCATCCCACTACTACTACCGCTAGAAGCAGGAGCAGGTCCTCCGTCTGTTATCTTTCTTAGAGCTCCTCTAGAGAATTCTTGGGATGAAGTAACATTCTGGAATATACTTAGAGATCGACCCTGGAACGCTGCCTCCTCGATAACGTTGAAATCCTGACCACCACAGAGTTCCGAGCTCCATGGAGTGTCGATAATGTGGAACTCCTGAGCAGATAAATCTGAGCCCCAGGAGGTTCTACGATTCTCACTGCCACACATGGACGTAAAGGAGCTGCGAAGTTGGCAGTCATCCGCTCCGAACAGCCTGTAGCTCCTTTCATTCAAGTAGATCTCGTCTGTTTCGTCATCATTGTCGTTCTCAGGGGGAAGATTCATTGGGCGCAGCTGTGCAGGGGTTTGGCATGCCTGAAGCTCCTGAACCTGTTCCACACAAGGAAATTAGTAAGGTCGTGTAATTTTGCAGTAATGCACTTCTAGAAGTGCTGGAATTGTCTATAGACTTGACTTACCGTGCCTTTCAGGGTTTGAACTTTACCTTGCCCTCGAGCTCAAAAATCTCCTGCTTCAAGGTCATGATTGCAGTATCTTTCTTCCGACATATTTCCTCCAGAACCGCGAGCTTCTGAACCAAAGAGAAGGTATGAATGTCAGACAGGTGTGAACAAGAAGAGGGACTGCTGTTACCAAAAGAAATTGCATAGATGATGGTCCAGATAATTTGTCCGGCTCAATGGGAGAGTAAGTACAAGAGAAATAAATTCAATTCCAATGGCTCCTTGGCCAACTTTTTGTGGATCAAGAAATTTTAAGCTGTGTAGAACAAAAGAAAAAGAGCCGATATAGGGGTAATACCCCGACCTTCTCACTGGCTTCTTGGGTTGCTTGAGCAGCTGTAGCCATGTCTTTCAAAGCCACATCACGGCGACGACAGTCCTCCCGAAGCTCGGTAATCTCCTGGGATTTGGCACCCACAAGAGCCTGCAACAGATTAAGTGGGAGGTTATGCTGGGAGAACGAAGTTGAACTGCAACCATTCGCACCACAGGAGCTTTAATTGTAAATAGAAGCCCAACACTTGATATAGCGCAGTTCGGTGGTCAGTACCTTCCGACTTCGGATCAACTCCTGATAAGCGGTCTCCTTCAGACGAACCTGCCGTTTGAGCTCCATGATCTCATTACCTGCTTTGACCTGCTCGTCCATTTCATATTGTATACTGAAGCATCAGAATTGGACTGTTCTAGAATCCATGAAATTTGTAGAGTTCAGGAAAGGGGTTATTTCCGTTCTCGCCTTGATTTGCTGGAAGTAAATTACCTGATTCTTACTGTCTTGCTCCCAAGCTTCCAAAAGCTTTCTCTCCACCTGCTTTCTCTTCAGATCACATGCCTTCACGTACTTCTTCAAGTTTTTCATTTGTAATTCCATCCCGGCAACCTGCACATGACCCACATCAATTCCGAGTCTCAGACTCAATTCACGTGTCAATAAGCACATCAACCTTTCCCTTCAACTAATTACTTGAAGAGGTTAAATAACACCCAGGTTTCCTCCTTCCTCCCGAGTCGCGCTTTAGTCATCAAAAACGAAGGTTTCATAAAACTTTTCAGAGGTACGTTTTCTTCAAAGAGTATTTTCTGCGGGAACTGAAGACTGCGGAGCCATATGCTCAAAGCATAGCGGCCATATGCTCAGGCGCATAATTAGAGGTTGTACCTTTGCAGCCGACTTCTCCAGCTCTGCAACGAGCTGTTCAGCAACGGTCACCAAATTGGAGCAACTGTCAGTAGTGGAAGTATCTTCGCTCTTTTCATAAAGGGGACTCATGAGCTTCTCCACTTTCTCTCGCGCTGTTACCACGATGGTAGGAGTGACCATGTTACTTTCTGAAGCAGAAGTCTTGCGAGCGCGGATGTCGACTGAAGGTGGCCACGCAGAGGGCGACCGACTTTCTTGCTCAAAGTTTCGAGATGCACTCCCAAAGTCGTCTTCATGATCTGTGGACTGAATTCTTCTAAGAAACGAAGACTCGGGGTTATCAAAACCTCTTCGGAACCACTCCTGCCACGACTGAATGTTGACACTGGCCGTTGAAAGTTCAGTTGCGTCTTCGTTCAGAATCTGCAAAGTAGTCAGAAAGGAAACATTAGACCACACTGCCAGTAGTCTAGAAGTTTGAATGTACTAGCATTCAAATGCCACGAAAGCGATGCTTCTTATCTTCGGACAAAGAAGTGAATAGATGCTGAAGGAGTCTGAAATGCAGACCTTGGCGATCTGCAGGTTGGTGAGATAATCATCAAAATCCGACGGAGAAATGTTTAGAGAAGCCATCGCCTCAGGTCCAAGCGTATGCCACACGTTAACCATCGTTGTTTGCAAAGCGGCTATCCGAGAGGCAACTTTGCTCACATTCTCTATTATTGTTGACGACTCTACAGACGCAGAAATGAGATCAGCGGTTGTCCGTGTGCTCTCTCACCTCTTAACTCTCAGCTCTCAGCCGAAATGACGAGATCTCCACGTGCATATTGGCAACTGATACCATTGAAACAGCATATATATTATCGAACGTTTCGAATTCATGAGTAGGGATTTACCTGGTGTTTTGTGACTCCAGGCATCCTCTGGTCTTTGTGGAGTTATAGCTATAGTCTCCTCGCCTCCAAGAAGTCTAGCCTGAAATGGAGCAAGGCAAATAAGTATCAGTTTCACCTGTTCGGTACAATGTTCGAAATTGTAGCTGAACGCGCAGTATCTACTCATCCCTTAAACCTGCCTCACCTTTTCACTGATGCAATTGAGAGCTTCGAGCATGTTGGAGGCTGCCTCGTCCAGCAGTGAAATGACTTGTTTCTGAAAGACGCATCCGGACAGATTGGGTAAACTCAATTGGCGACGACGTTGAGGGAGAAAATGTCGAATCACACTTACAAACTTTAAAAGAGCAAACTACTTCTTGGCTCACCTTGACATCAAGAATGATATTGGCACAACGGGCGCGAGCCGAGAATGAATCGTCTCCTGCCTCTGATTTTGGAGACCATTCTTTTGAAGTATTCACCTGCACATGAGTTTAGGTTAAGCTTTCAGGCAACCTCAACAAGCCAACCCTATGCTGCCCACCCTCCTACACTCAACACTAGTAGATAATGTGACCTTAAATTTAGTTAGAAAGTATACCTCAGCTGGCTTTCTCCGCTGTTTTTCAAGTGGCTCGGGACTGAATGGATCCATTATGACGGAAGAAGTCTCGGACAACCACTCGTGACCAAACACAGCATCCGCAACAGGTTCACTCTGTACGTTAGCTCCTGCACCCCACTCTGGGTTTGAACGCAAGTCTTCTTTCTCGGTTTCGGCACTCTCTTTAATTGTTTCTTTTCCATTTCCATTTTCCTCAAAGACGACATCCTTGTTTACAAGATCCTCACCAAACCTGCATTCATGCTCCTCATTAGCAGATTCCTCCAAGAGTAACCCGATGTCCAGTGACTCAATCCAACTATTTGACAGGATCATTTTCTCCATGAGCTCCAGCCCAGGACCCCCACTGATTGGAGATTCTTCCTTCACAGGAGACACCTTTCTCGTAACGCTATTGAAATTCAGTTGTCTATTTACAGCAGGTGAATCGGCACTTTCATCATTTAGCTCGGTAAACTCGCCCAGTGAGTCACAAAATTGATTGACGGCAGTGTAAAAATCCGGCTCTGTGCTCAGCCCTGGACTCGGTTGAGATCTTCGCAAATCCACTTGACCCAGTAAGCTAGCAAGCTCCTCTACTGCATTGGTATAAGTGGGCTCTGATCTTTCTGTTTGGAGTTCAGCACGTTCCATGTCAACTTTGCTTGAAAGGCTGCTGAGCTCCTGTCGCATGTGCATCAGGGCATTTTCCTGCACAAATTCGTGAAGAGGAGTGGTGAGTTGTGTGCGGCAATGGAAGGAAACCATTGGGCTCTTCGTTGCAAGACAGAAATTGCGCTGCTCCTGTTCTTCTAAGGACTCACCCTTTCATTGATGACTTTCCGCAAGCGGGCTACTTCATGAGAGCTCTTCTCCTTCGCAGCTGCTGCAGCTGCTGCTGCCACTGCAACAATGAGAACTCGCTGTAGGGGATTCAATCCTTCCCACACAAAAGCCTCCGGTTCCACCAGATGTCCTCCCATCCGGCCTAAACTGGTGGCAGTGTCAGCATTCATGAGGCGGCCATCCAAAGACAGCCACGCCACATCCTGCAATCCTGTCGGTTGATTGCCATATCTGTTAACCTGTTTTTGTGGGGTCTGTTTATCATACAAAGTAAGGGTGGAAAAAACAGTTGGGCCTGAGGGGAGGTCCTTGAAGAGCTGAAGATAGGAAGCACTTCGAGCTTTCAAGCGACCTCTCCACGGCTTAGTCATTTTCTTGCCACGTCTGCCACCCAAAGAAACGCACTGTCTGAGTGCAGCCGAAACCGTCTCTCCTTTAGATACATGTGTTGCACTCTCTCCTCCACCATCGATGGACTCATCCTTGAGATTCCCTGATATAAAAGCCAATCCACGCAATCTCTGAGATTTTTTTCCCACACATTGATCTCTCTTCAAACCACTCGATTGTACATCTACCCTAGCAGAGCTCCATAGGCCACGATCTGCTTGGGGTAGTAAATCTCGTGGCCCAATGACTATCAAGTCATGATGTTCGAGAAGATACTCCGACAGGGACCTTTTACTGCAATGTATGGTGGTTTGAATGAAGCTCACCCGTCCTATGGCACACTTATAAGATTCATCATCAAGTCTTTTCCGTGGTGAAATTCCGTAACTACAGATAAGGCGCCACTTTAAAATGCAGTGCATCATTGTCATGAAAGCGGACAATTCAAATGATTTTAATCACCAAAGCTTGCTCAGTGCGTGTAGTTAACTGACCACCTGCATCAAGCGCACATCTGCAGGATGATTGAATGGAGGGGATGCTAGACAGAGCCCACGATCATGTGCTTCCTTCCTAGCAGTGCTTTTTTCCAGAACATCGCAGGTTGATATGATGTTACCTGTTCGTGCGCAACTGCCTTATGTTACACACACATCTCAAATCTCTCGTTACTAGATTAGATTAGCCACTTCAGAGCCCACGAGAGAGACCGAGTGCTAGCGACCGAGGAAGGGAGTGAGAGAACGGAAGAGATCTGATTACATTCCATGTTCCCCTGAGGTCTTCTTCGAGATTCCTCCCATTAAACTAAACCCTCAGGAGTCACTCTCTTCCCCAGCAGAGCTCTACAACTGATCTACAGTGATGGATGCCATCGCGCATGGATGCCACCCCCGCCGCACACGTGTTCGAGGCACCATTCGCAGCCCAGAAACAGAAAGCCAACAGACTACAACTGCCACTCCCCGGACTGCTCCTGCTCCTGCTCCTGCTCCCACCAGTTGGTGTTTCGGTGTTCAGTGCTCGTTCGTTTTATCTAAGGCTCTTCTCCTCTTCCTCCTCCTCCTCCCCCACTCCTCCTTCCACTTCAGTGAACCGATAAAGCCACAGCTTACTCCGTCTCCTCATGCTGAGTCACGTGCTCTTGGCATAGTTTCGAGATCGCTGCAAACGAGGACTGCATGCCGCGTAAGTCCGCACTGGAGCTGCTCGGTGGCAGTCCCAATTGCGCCCTTGGCTCTCTTGACCCCCAGCACCCAGGAAAGACGGACCGAAGAGTGGAATTCGAGGGCCCTTGCAAATCATTGCAAATGAGCTCCCAGAGCCGGAAGAGCTCGGGCATTTATCTCGAATCCCCAGTCCCTCACGGACACTGTGCGCTCGTCAGGAAACAGGACGACTGGAAACCTCTCTCCGCTCCGCTCCTCGCCATGAAGGCGGCAGAATGTCTATGTCGCACTTGACGTCACTCGGTGGATTCAGCAACAACTCAGCCTGGCATCCCGCAGCGAAAAGCTCATCGGCTTCCCAGAGTCAGTTCTCTGAGTAGTCGTGTGAGGCTGACAGATTTTCGGCTCGACAATGGGCCGGGCTCCCCGGAAGCCAACTTCGGATCGACGCTGACCGTGCACAACCCCCACCGGTGCTACATGCCCTATCGGGAATCCTGAGCCGCATCGATCAAGAAGCGCGTATGATTCCGCTCGGGGAACGGTCACTGCGACTCTCTGCTAAGGAAAGGAAGGACCCCAATAGCGGATTAGATTTTACAAATCTTAATCACGCGAAATGTGTAGATTCGTATTCGCGAGCTGTTCTACTGTTTGCAGGAAGGTTCGTTCCGTCCCGAAATTGCGGCCCGAGACAATTTCAACATCTGGGCCCTGAGGATGACTGCGGTGCGGAGACAGGGATTCCTGGAGCGGGTTATGCTCGGCTTGCTCGTTTGCAATGGCATGCCGAATCCGACTAGCAGTCCTCTCGGCCTCATAGGATAGGTGAGACGAACAAAATGCCCCACTTTGAGCCATTCATCCACCTCCATCAGTGCATCGCGAGAGACTCCCCTCGTGCTCGACTTGGCTTGAGCTTGCGTGCACCTCGGATGACGAGGCTTCGGCAACGTCGGAGGTGTTGACGCACACACGGCAGGATTCAGGAAACCCAGGGATGAAATCTAATTTCTAGACTGAGTGCGACAGTTAAATCTTCGTCATCTGCGAATGTCTGGGGCCTTCGAAGGCTTACCTGCGTTTTCTTCCGTGCTGCCTTTCGCCATTACTCCGGTCCACGATCCCCTAGAGACGGTTCTGATGGTGGTGGTTGAAAAATCTCTTCTTCTCAGACTTCAAGCCTCAGTGATAAGTCTCCCGATGAGATTGCCATAAGGTACAGAAGTTTGCGTCCCTTCCCAGAACTCTCAGCTGCTCCACCTTCGCTCCCAGAGCTCATTGATAAATGTCTGTAAAAGAAAACTGACCCATCCAACTCAATGCCTTCAGTTCAGTACTCGAGATGTGACTCCAAGACAAATTTACTCAGCGCTTTAGTCAGACCATTTCCCAGCAGATATACACCTTAGTACCACTATACTGCCAAATTCATCTACCAAAATTTCTCGGGACACAGCAGCCAATTCTTCTAGCTTGACCTTCTCCGAAGATAGTACGTCGATGTTCTACATGTGCAATGCACGGAGTGCCCTGCTGTTACATTGAGAATGCATGATTCGAGCTTGATATCCATCAACAGCAGTTTGAATCCATGTGGACGTAACTCGAAGTAATCAATCTGGGAGACGGTACATACAGGTCAATCTTAGACTAACGTTTCAAGTGGTGAACCAATTTTGAATATCTCGTCTGTGCGAAGACGGGTTCAAATGTGAGCGTACCAGGCCATGGAACGGATAGATTCGATGAGTTGCTTCCGATTCAGTGATGCTCAGAGACACCCACTGTCCTCTGGAGCAATTCCACAGTACTAACGGTAACAGAAGAACAGCAGCCGGATTCAACTGACACGAACTCATTCAACCTGTGGGAAACACGGCCACCAATTCGCCTCGACCCATTGTGATAACAGGTGGTCAAAGCCAACACACACCGACAAGGGTTCCCGAGCGCCAGTGCAAAGGCAGAGTAATTAGAACACTCTGACAAAGATTTTCGTTCGGATCATTTCTGTGTTTGGGACACAAGGCTCCTCTTCTTCCTAGAAGATGGGAAGTAAGGGCGGTAAGTGGTGGTCAGAAGGAGGGGAATGAAGAACGTTTGAATTCGAACACGAGCGCGCGCGTTCTGTTTCACATGACTCCTAACGGTAATTTACCCTGCCCGACTGAAATTTTCGCATTCATTACCCAGAGTTTCCAGTGCCCATTACTGCCCCAGTTCTGCGGCTGCCCGCCCCCTCTAGCGTGGTTTTACTATCCCCTGTCATGGATCCGGTCATTCCCGCACCTCGCTCAGGTATTTGTCCCAGGTCATCCTTGGGACTGGCGTACGGTGACGGGACCGTTGAGGCTGCCCTCGGGTGGGCGGATTGTAAATTTCCGGATCTGCCCGTCGGTATAGGCTCTAACGTGCGATAAAGCCTCTGCCCAATTTCCTGTTCAGGAAGCATATGAAACAAACTTATAATAGCGGGTATCGAGAGATTCAAAATTTTGAATATAAATGATTGATAAAATCGGGGGCTTTTTGTGGGACCTTGGCACTGTGGGCAGCTGCCCGGAAGTGAAAAGGCTCAAGTGACTGGAAGACGGGCAGACTGTGATGCAATAACTTTAACTATAATTGGAGGTGGGCCATGTAAAAGTTCGGCAAGATACAGAGTGCAAGTTCTCCAAATATAGAAACTTGTATCTGTCCCCAAGTTTGCCTCCATTCAGAATCAAGGGTCGTTTAAAATGTTGATCAATATAGCAGTCAATCTAACTCAGATCTAATTAGCTCTGTACAAGGGACGATCTGGATGGCTATATAGTAATAAATGTTGGAGTTTCGTTGCTTACATCCCGCTAAACTGACTCGGTCATATGGAACTTAAACTTGTCCTCGATTTGAACAATCTATCCAGGTACGTCACGTGCCTCACGCTACTGTGATCCAAATTCTAATGGGCGATGCTTAATTGTTACTAGAACTTGGCAAATACTCAAGTAAAATATATTAATTTAACTAATATACGTGTGAAAAGGTAATGCAGTTTGTAGATTATGAAAAAAACTATATTGTATTGTATCCTACAAGTCTTATAGCATGTTGGTTACCATAAACATGATGTATAGAAATTATTGGTAGTTAAACAAAATTACAATTTACATTCAGTTTAATTTTTTTCTTTCACATTCAAATATTTATTATAAAATTCCTTCTTACAAAATTCAGTTTTTTTATTTATAAAAAAAAATTTCATAACTGACCCCAAAAAATGAATGATTTCACAATCAACAACTATTATTACTTTTTAAAATATAATTATAACTTATTATAATTATAATTTACATTTTTTCTTCATGTGTAAAAGATAATATCTTTTTTAATATACAACTTTAAACAAAAAATTAATATTTTAATTCCAAATAGCAGTTGATACTGATTAATAAATATTAAAAACTTGAATTTTATTTTATTAGACAAACATATAAATAATCTGTATTATTTACATCTCAACATTCTTAATTGAAAAATGTAATTTACAAATATGAAATACACACTTTCTTGAATGTATGGAATAACATGATATAAATAAAATGTTGATTAAGTTACTTTATCTATATGTGGAGGCTATAATGAAGTTATTTTTATAACAACTTAACTTTATCAATCAATTTGATCTAAATAATTTTTTTAATGATAATATGGTTGAAAGCAAAGTAATTATTGATTGATTATGTTGTTAAGGATAAAAAGCTAAAATATAATATGTTTTTCATGATCACATTAAATAAATAAGAGATTTATAAGCTACATTTAAGACTTTGATGGTTTTAATTTGTATGTCTTAAATTTTATATGTACATGTAGTAAAAAAAAGTAAAGTCATATGGTTCCAAGAAGAGTTGATCATATACAACACTATTATCATGATACTCAATAATGATATAAAATTAAATTAAAAACATCAATGCTAGATTTGATTTTTAATTGATGGTACTACTTATAATAATAAAGAATATTAAAAATTTGATATTTGTAAACATATTATAGTTTAACTTAGTTGATGAAATATGAATGGATACTAGTAAGACAAGAGAAAATCTAAAAAATGAGTGTTAAAATGATAAACATGATGAAATTTAATAAGTCAATAAAAAATCATTTTTTATTTTTTATTTGAAATAAATTGATGAATAATATTTTTTTATATTAATATAATATTTTTTCAATATTCATCTCTTGTCGGTAAAAAAGTTAGACTTTGCTCTTGTGAAATCAAAATATAAAGTAGATTTGAAGTCAAAATTACATTGTTATAAAATTTGTTTTAATCATTGACTTTAAAATATGCTTTTGTTTATTTAATTCTCATTCTATATTTAATTTAAAAAAGGTTGATAAAAAAAATCATATGAATATTTTAAAGAAAAGTTATTGCAAAATGATAATATTAAAATAATGCTTACAATAAATCTCACAAATCATTATTTCCATTTTTTTTATTTGAGTCTGAATATCTTGATCATTATAAATGATTGTTTAACTTAACATAGACAAAGATATGAAACAAAATTGTGACATGAAATTATAAAATCTAAATTTAGTTTCATGACACAAGCTCATGGTAGTGTTTAAAAGCTTTGACATATTTGTTAAAGTATTTTTATATTCATATTTTTTGTAAGTTAAGTTTAAAAAATATAATATATTATGTCATGTAGTTATGAATTGAGTTGTTTCAAAGCTCATGAAAAAACATAAAGCAAAATAACTTGTTAATTTATAAATTAACATTTTTATTATGAAAACAAATGAGTTTATGATGTTGTCAAAGTTGATTACAAAGTATAAACATTATGAAACAAAAATGACTTTTGTAACTAATGCAAAATCAACAATTTTAAAATGAAGAAAGCAAGGAGAAAATAAAATAACATAAAAATCATAGTTTTTTTTTCAAAAGAATTTTACAAGTGCAAATAAAGATAAATAAATTATTAAATGATGATGCATTATTTCAACATAAAACACTATAATATTAACTTTGATTGATATATTGATGAACTTAATTCATATCACATGACTACAAAAAAGTTAATATTTAAACTTTATATCTAAAATATAGATTTTAAGAGTTTAAGAATTAGAACTTAGATGAAATAAAAAAAATGACATCTCATATCCCATTATGCATGTAAACAACTCATTCATTAACAAATCATAACTTGATGTTAAGGTATTTAGAGACAAAATGTTTGTTTATTAACCCATCAATAATAAATCTTTGGTTGTACACATGATAGATAAAAATTATAATAAATATATTATCAAATTTTTTTCTATCATTTATTTTATTAAATAAACTATAATGTATGATAAATGTAATACATCTAATTTAAGTATTGATTTATATCATAAAAATACATACATTTTGTTCAATTGAGGTAATTATTCAAATTCAGTGAGAAGATGTATTAACTTATTATGATGTAAAACTAGATTGTATGTTTTCATATATCCATATATAACACTTCCCAAAACTTCCCAATATTACATTTTATTTTGCATGAGAATGTGAAATAAAAACATATCTCATAATTCATACATTCATATAAAGAGAATAAAGTTTGATTGCATCCCTTTGATTATTTAAAATATTACATGAATGTATTTTTAAAATTATAAGTAAAAAATCATATCTATCTCCAAGGAATTCAAGATTTATGGAGAATCAAACATTACATTTTATCAAATGTAATGTTGAGTGTAATGGAGAAGAAAAAATTCTATAAATGAAATTTGAAAAATTATTGATTAATTATTATATATTTAAACAAAATTTTAAAGTTTGTATCTTTCAACAAAATGAATTACAATAAAATGAAGTTTATATATTGCAAAATGGGTTGGAGCAATGTTGAATAAAATGAATTAGATTAAAATATATTTGATATTTTTCAAAATATGCAGAACCGATGTTAAATAAAAATGTGTTATATACATATAACAAAAATTATTGCATAGATATCATACATGTTAAAAATAGTTAAACAAAAATTCAATCAAATTATTTGCAAGCATCAAATATCATCTTTATTATGTGAAGGAGTTTGGTCATGTTTGTTATGTATAGAGTATTCTGAATACAAGGTTTTAATGATATTTTGTAAGTATATGATATTGATTCAAATTCATAATGTTATTTTATAAAAAATATATAATTATTCATCATTAAAAATATTATATTTGAGTTAAAATATAAAAAATATAAAAATGTTTAAAAATTAGTTTATATATATCATATGGAATATTATTGATCTAATCTATTTAGGGTGATATCATGACATAATATGATTTTTTTTCAGTTTTGTGGCAAAGTGTAGGTAAAATTTATAAAACATGATGAATTAAAGTTGAAAGAGATTCAACACATATTAAGAAATTCATCACAATTTGTAAATTATAGTTCTTTAGAATTCATACAGAAATCAAAAAAATTCAATATCATATGAAATTTTTATGCATGAGGGTTTTTTTTACCATACATCATGCATATATGATCATGGTTATAAAGACCAAAATGAATGAATAGTATTATAATACATTGTGAAAAATAATAAGTGATATTAACATATATAAATATCACTATATCAATAATAAATATAAAAGTTGACAAAACTTCCATGAGTTAAATGCATATTTTATTACAAGTGGATGGACAATATTGAGATGACATTAAATGAAATTATAATAAGATATAACGTTATACATAATTATCAAAATTATAAAATAATATATGAATACATATTTTATTATATTGTCAAGATGTTTACAATATGTGCAATCATTACGATTGTTATACAACACAAATGAAAGATGAGTAAAAGAAATGTGAAGAATGTATGTTTGAATGGTGATTTGATAGTTGGATAATAACTTATAATTCGATTATACAATAGTCATATAAAGTAAATAGGTTAATGCAATATAGAATGATATGTTATAAGGCTATTTTGAAGCAAATTCTAAGTTTTTTATAAAATATAATTAAAATACTTATAGATCCAAACATGTATCGGCACATGGGATAAAATTTGATATAGCATTTAGTTATACGATTTGATTTTAGTTGTTGAGATGGGATAAATTAGTTTAATAAATTATAAAAAATAAAATATTAATATTATGAATACAATTTTTTCCTTTGTGAAGCACTTCATTCAATTTGAACTTCATTTACGCTGATTTTATTTATATATATGTATATTTATACAAATTTAGATTTGATAAATAGTGCAAGAAATATATATTTTACATCAGGCTATGTCTTTTGAGTTCAGATTGCATATATTAATTAGGCATTAAAAAAACAATTAATACTACATTTGTTATGTATAGAGGTAGAGTACAAAGAAGCTGCAAATGCAACATACAAAGTGATGTGGTTAGAGCAACTACTTGCCATTAGATTGATTATTATCCAACTCAATTGTTATTTCTAATGATAACGTATGTATCATTATATACGATGGTATTATTGTATTTTATCATACAACTTAGCATATTGAGATGCATAATCATTTTATTTATGGACAAAATTTTCTTGATAAGATAGATTTTAGATAATTGAGAATAATAAATATAATATTGATGATATTCACATAATTTTTATCTTAATATAAGTTTTAACATTTAAGATATTAACTAAATATACATGTTTTGTATAGTATCATTGACTGAATCATATATGAGTTTAAGGAGTGATGTCGATGTTTTCATCATTTATTGAGTAAGTAGTTAAAGTTAGAAATATATAGTTGATGTTTAAGTTTATAAATAATTTAATAAATTTTTAAATATTTGAGATTGCTTTGCATTTATGGTGTTAATATATTGGAGTTGGGGATCTTTCATGTTCTTAGATTTTAAATTTAACTTTTAGTGTTCAATAGTGATCTCTCCTGCTGCATTCTCTTTCTCTTAGTTTGAACCAAATTGTATCCTCATCAACAATGAACACATAAGATGATTGAATTTCTAAAAGATAAATATGCTATTTGATACAAGTGAATTTACAAGATAAAAAAACTCATATAAAATCGTAAGCAATTACAATGTCACAGCAAAAGATGTAACAAATTTTTTTATGGGCATAAGAAATCATGTTGCCCAAATTGCTTATATTAATGTCATTTTTATAATTATTATATATGAAAATAAAAAATTTAATTTAAAATACAAATTTAAAAATTTATATGTATGTTGTAAATATTCAAAGATCCAATTAAATTTTATTGCATATCTGAATTACAAAGTATATTTTATAAGCCAAAAATAAAATAAAATAAAATATATGATATGAAAGTATAACTATATTTTTTATTACCAAGAAATCAATGTTTACAGTGCTGATTTTTTGTATATGTATTTATCAAAATTGGATGCAATATATGTTTATATGTCTGTGAACAATTAAAACAACACATAAAGTAATAAACTGATCATTCAACATGGATGATCAGTTGCAAATTATTTGTAATAAAATATATTTGAATTCTTTGATTGTTCAATAAAATTAAAATTTTACATGACATATCACATATTTGGATCAATGCAACATAAATATGTATAATATAAACTAGTGTAATCTAAATGAACATAATGTAAGCTCAATGTTATTAATTTATACTATAAGTTTATCAAATAAAAGTCTCACATTTGCAAATTTATACACTTATATATATATAGCTACTAAACATGATTTCAATTATTCAATTATGCTTGATAGTCAATATATATGAACTTAAAAAAAAACATAATTTTGATATTTTGAGGAGAGTTTTTAGATTGGTGAAGCAGAAAATTTAGCTTGAATTGTATTTCATATTATTTTAATATGTAGATTTCATATGGAAAAAATTTCCATATTCAAACTTGGCAGTTAGTTTGCAACAAATAAGTTTTGTAATAAATTATGTATTAAATCTTAAGAATGATGCTATTTATTAGACATCAAAGAAATAATATAGAGTTAGTTTTTCATCTACAAAGGTGGTATATAGAAAAGATGCAAATGCAACATTCAAAATTGCATGTTTAAAATATCTATGGATTAATATGTGCTAGTCATAATTGAAAAATACTTATCTTGGTGATGATAACAAATATATCAGTATTTTTATAATAATATTATTCTTCATGTTGTAATTTAATTTGTGAGAATGTCCTTACATTTAAGATGAATTTTGATATGTGAATATTGAATATCATGTGGTTAATGTGTTCACATAAACTTTGTTGAATGACAATCTTGAACATATAAGATATCAATTTGAGTGATAAAGGTATATATAAAACTTAAGGAGTGATGTGGTTATATTTGATGTGTATAGTTAAAGTCAGCTAGACTTTTTGTGAGTGATATGCTCTACAACACGTTTAGAACCATTGATATGTGTAGGTCTGAAGCAAATGATTGCCCATAATTGTAGGTTAGGGTTCTTATGGTTTTGGAGTTCTCCCCTCTTGGAATTCAAAAACATATGGGAATGTTTAACATCAATGCATGGTTTGATGTTTGCATTATGAATTATAACAATTCTTATGAATGTGTTTCCATCCATACATTAAGTTGTATACAGTAACACATGATAGTTACATGATAGCAAACACAAAAATGAAAAATTACTACACTAACATAGAATCATTATTAATGGAATCACACAAGACAAAAAATTGCTTACCGTATGATACAAGATAACCTTGCACTGCAAGACCAAGAAAAAGACTGAAAACAGATAGATAGATAGAAATAAATAAATAAATAAATAAATAAATAAATATATATATCACAATCATAGAATTCACATATTGCAATAAAATTTTTGTTCAGTCTGAAGTATAATAAATACAACTCTCTCGTAACTTTCACCATAATCCATCTTTGCTCTATGCGGCCCATATGCTTACCACCATAGTCTTGTACTTTAACCACATAGGTCCCAAGTTATGAATCATGTTATACATTACATCAATTAAATTAGGTCTATTGGCTTGTCTATTGGCTACGGCTGAATTTAAAGGGAACCACTTTCAATGGGATGCACTCTTGGATAACTTACCTCGGCACCTAAACTGAATTGAGAATTCTTCTCTTCATGGTGCCAATGTTACGTGAGGATTATCAAGGCTCTCCTGTTGAATAGAGTTTGTGTAATATTGGGATATGAGAAATATTTACAATGTCAATTAACTGAAAATCCTGGGTGAGAGAGGATCCGTTGCAATATAGAAGAAATATAGCAAAAAGGATGGGAAGACCCCATCAAGTAGTAAAGGGATGAAACCAAAGGGGTAGGATGGGACTAGGCCCAACTAGCATCACAACGGGAAGTATGTGCTACAGCACCTAAGATATCGTGATACGTTTGAAGCTTCGTTGCTTGCGTTTGGAATGAATTCGGTCACGAGCAGTCTTCCATGGAATAGAGATTTTGACCATAGAAGGATAGAGTCATGCAGGTCTCAGGTTTCACGACCTTTACACCTATAACTCTAACTAAAAAAGAAAAATTAACATTAGCAGACTTATAAATCCTCCTCGAATGACAGAATCGATAACAATGAACTTTGATGATCGATAATGGCCGATCCAAACGTAGCAAGGTGTCCAAGAGAAGGCAGAACAGGAACACTTCATCAGCGCATCATCTAATGAAATCAGATCAGCCACAGTGTCAATCTGCTTGCCAGTTTAAGTGGAATGAAGAAGAGTGTTTGGCACAAAGTAAGATCAAAGAGCATCAAACAAATCCTCAGGTTCCCTGTTTCATGTGCAGCGTCCTTTGATGCCGTACCACACGTGGACCCACAAACTCTGAGTGCCATGTAAAAGAGCAGGAACAGGTGGATGTAGCCCCCACAGATAGAGGCCAAAGCTCCACAGGAAGCGGATGAGCTCTCATCCACAGTCCGTCTTTGGCTGACTGTTGCAGGGAACAGCTAAATCAGGAGTCGTTGATGGAGCTGGATTAGGAAGTTCAACAGAAATCTGCACACGGATTGGTGACTGGGAATGCATCCTTAGGGCTGGGAAGCATGGGATAGTGGATGAGTCTGATGAGAGCAGAGTGGAATCTCTGACTTGCTGCTAAAATCTCGAGAGAGCAATTAGCAGGCTGAGCGCACGTGGATCAAACAGCAGCATGCACCCTTAAGCCTCACACTCACCAAAACTCTGCGGAGTTTCCTCCCCCGCCTTGGGTGAGGTCGAACTCATTCTAGCTCACTCGTTCGGTCCTCGCTCTGTACTTAGGCACACGCTTCGTGATCACATGTTTGTTGGATTCTATTTTCTCTCCCATGATGGAGTTTGTTGTGGTTTTGTATGAGTTTGGCGGGCTGGGTGCATGCAGTTTAGTAACTGGGATAAGCGGGGTCCTCGTTCTGCTGGGAATTCCTGTATGCATATTGTGGATTTTATGCTTCGAGGTGCTTTGATTATGGGATGAGGTTGTTGAATGATGATGGTGGGCAATTAAAACCAACGTGGATTGTAGCAGCCTGCGTAGAGCGGAGAAGGACGAATCCGAGCTGAATGAGGAGAGGAGATTCATGGAGCCATGCCTGGGGTATAGAGAATGGAAAGGCTTCAATTGATGCTGCCTGAGTTCAGGCCGCAACAACCGTGGAAGTTTCTCGGACAATCGGGGTTTGTGAATTATGCAGCTGGTGAAATGTTCCAGTGCGCTCCCTAGGGCATCACTTAAACCTCCAATAGGGTCGCCGGCTAAAAGTAATTCAGAGAAGAAAGTTGAGAGAAATGGAAGCCCTAGAGATGACAGGAAAGTGGAAAGGTTGGGGAATTGGCTCAAAAGACATGGCCATCACGACTGCAATCTGCGCCTGGAAAGGTGGCCCCGTGGAAGTGATGCTCCTGGATATGGAATGGTGGCTGGTCCCGGAGGGATCAACAAACATGACGTCATTGTTCGCGTGCCGAAAGAAGCGCTCATGACTGAGCAGGTTTTTTTTTGATCCTCATAATGGAACTTTCTCGTCAAGCTGTGTGGAAAAAGTATAAGCTGTTAGGTGCCGTGCTAAACTACTGGATTTCCTCGGATATGCTAGGCTCAGGCCATCATCGGAACGTTGTAGTCAAAATACTTCGTCTATGCCTAATAGTTGTGAACACAGGGAATTTGGCTTCAGACGTTCTCACCCTGTGTCTCAGTAAGCACCTTCTCTTCGAGCAGCCAACGTCAAGCAGTCGTATCGTGAATCCTCGTTTCGTTGAGAGCTGGAAGCAGCAAATTACAGAAACAAGATGTCTTTCTATCGTTTACGCTCCACCCAAAATTTTCTTCCTCGTCGTCCCTTACCAGGAGGATCACCCAGCCAGGGTGCGAAATCTATGTTATTCGGTCTAAGACAGGAAAATCATTATGGTTAGAGTAAAACTGCACCCGATGCCTTCTGAATTTTAGGCCTCAATTAGATAAAGACATAAAGCAGAAGATTACGAAGCAGAGCCAACAATATTCTCCCAGTGGACTGTCCAGTTTTATGCTTGAGCTTACCTTAATTTTTTTTCGTTTGAACCGATGCAGACCGCAGCGACTTGTCCAGATGTTGGCCCCATAGCCGACAGAGCGCATCTGAGCCCTTGGCAAGCTATGTGCTTGCATCTACTATGCGAACGAGCCAGGGGGGAAAAGAGTACATGGTACCCCTACATTTCGTTGCTTCCATCCGAGCTGCAAATGGCCGGTGCCCATCCCATGCTTTGGCCTCAGGTATTCACCTTTCTCTGAACTTCTAGACTTGGCCTCATAAAAGCTGCACTTTTTTCATCCTGGGCTCCTCCTTGCTGACCAAAATTCTGTACACTGTCGAAGCATTGAGATGAGGAGCTGAGACTGAGGATAAGGAGGAGGCTTTGATGCTCTTCACTGGATGGGATAGCAACGAAATGCACTTTTGGTATGAGTATGAATTCCCTGTAGTCTACATACATTGGACAAGGTCGAGGTACTACTCTAGGCTTCAGACATTGAAATCTTGCTACCTTTGAACTCGGCATTCATTGTTGGAGTGTGCAGAGAATGCGAAAAGATTGGTTAGCTGGATCTCCCATGCTGGATACTACTGAGCGGAGATTGCAAATATGCAGGTCAGTTCCTGCACCCTGACTGCCCTTGAAATTTGATCTGGTTTTTTAATCTTGTTTTCATCAGATTCTCCAGGCCCTCTAATTTTCATGAGCCAAATATATGACTCTGGATCTAGAGCTGGGATATTAAAGGTTCAGGGCCTTTTACGACCCGTGTGTCATCCAAGCTTGGCTCCCGAGCATCATACGAACGTTTCCATCTCTACTACACTGGAAATTAGCAATCATCGGTAGCTTTACTATTGTCTTCTTCAGATAGGATTTGTTTCTTATCTCTAGCCACGGGATGAGGCCGGAGATAGAAAGTGATGTTAGTTTAGTTACAACTCTTGCTATGTTACTTCTTAGTAGTTTTTAAAACCAGTGAAGACAAGTGGGCTCCAAGTCATTGGGCTATCAGGGAACTGTGTTTTCGAAGAGAGGGGGTTCGAAGAGGGGGGCTGGTTCAGTCCATACCTTCTGAATTTAAGATGATTTTTTGTAGTCTTCAGGGAGGATCATGAAGCCATGCTTGCTGGTGGTGCCAGCAAACTGATGCCAGCTGGTCCTGGAAGTGGAGGATTTGTGACCGAGTCAGCCGTCCGCTGGGCAGCAGTTATTCTTCTTAGTCGTTCCTTCTCTCTTGACTTAGACGAGGTGGTAAGTGAAAGATTCTGTGTGAGGAAGAAATTCAGTTTCAAAACTGTAGGACCTCAGTATCTAGTGTTGCAGTCTAGAATAACCTTTACTCGTGAGCTAGAAATAGGTCAGCTCATCATCTACAATCTACTGTAGAGTATGACTGTATCTTCTGACAAGCTAGTACAGATGATTTTCATTAGGGATCAAGATGTACTCACCATTATAGCTTCGTGACGTTCAGGTGCAGCTGGATTCTGGACCTTCTATTGCACTAGTGCCATGGGCAGATATGCTTAACCATAGTAGTGCAGCTGGAAAAGAGTCATGTCTTGTATACGATTCTCAAACTAGGACAGCTTCCCTTCGAGCCCACAAAAATTATGAAGAAGGGGAGCAAGTGTATGACTCGTACGGACCGAACTTGTCACCGTCTCAACTTCTCTTGGACTACGGCTTTGTCGACAAAGAAAATCGAAATTATGCAGTAGATTTACCGGCAAGTCCTCTCCTTGACCTTCTCAGTACAATGTCCATCTGCGAAAAGTAATTTACTGGGTGGTTATGCTATTCTCATTCGCCATTTCTCTTCATCCAACGAATCTACGGTTACAGCTAGGCCTAATTTGCATTTCCTGGTTTACTAAACGCAACAGCCGAAACTGCTACATAATGGGGCAACTGCGCTGATGTCTTACTCTCATCAGGTACAATATCTAGGCCCTCTGAAAAGCAAGCGCAATGCAACGCTCTTGGAGACGGTTGGCTTGCCATATGGTAAGTTCATGTTTCCTGCCGATTTCAAACCATCGTTTTCCAAGTTTAAGGTTGGCTTCTTCCTCATGCGTTCCCTATTTTAGTGATAACATACCTTTCTTGCTGGCGTTAGCGAAGTGTTCTAAGCTTGGATCATCGGCCGCTTAACTCTTTTGCACGTGAAGTTCTTGCATGATCTGCATGGGGTCATTCGTCCCGTTATCCTTTGGAAACGTGAAATTCGTTGCAAAGAACCTGAGATGCATACTCATGGTCTGGAACGGTTTCCGATCACAACTGGCCGAATCTCAATGTTCTTGGATGGTTTGTGTATAGGAGGAACAATGTTTACACTCACTCCAACTGGAGTGAATGAAAGCGTCCTGGCCTGGACCCGAGCAGCGGTAGCTTCACCGAAGGAACTCTCAGATGCCGGGTGGAGAGAAGATACGGCCATGAGTATGTGGCAGCATCATGGGGCATCGACAGCAATGGCTCACTTTTCCAGGGCCATCACTCGTGAGAATGAAGGAGAGGTACAATATGCAATCAGATACTCAGAAGAATAACAGCTGAACAGGAGTACAAAATAACAAAAGTACGTCTGCAACGTGTCCGCTTAGGTTTTTAATCAATACATCTGACAGCTCCCTTATGCTTGTTGTTCATAACCTGGCTTTTCCTGGTCTGCATTCAAGGTGTTGAGGAGAATACTCTGGGCCTGTGAAGACCTTCTCAATCGCTATCCAACTAATCTCGAAGACGATGTTGCCTCCTTGACTGCAAATGATGCTGACGGTACAAAGGTGAGTTATCTGAGAGCTCGCATCATCAACGTACCTGTTGGCATGTCAATTCACAGTTATTGCTTCAGTGAAGTTTTGTCCTAGTGAAGAACAGTAGCACAATAGTTCAGGTATCTATATACCAGTTAAAGATATTCTGCAAGTTAACCACTGAATTAAAATTGGAATAAGCTGTAGAGCTTGAAATCGCGATGTCATTTAAGCACTATCGACTGAAAACTAAGAAAATTGTACAGGCAGTGCCATTACCGTGGGCAAGACAACAGGCGGTGAGGGCTATAATATCAGAGAAGATGGCCTTGATAGGTGCTCGTCAGCAGCTTTGGGAGGCGTTGAAGAAGCTGAGGTCTGGGGTATCAGTGCATCAACTATATGGCTGAGAAGAAAGCTCTTAGGATTCGCCTAAAGTAGTACAGCCTTGAATATCTCTAGGGTTTTACTAAGGACCAAGTCAGTTCAGAACTCTACGGTGGTCAAGCGCTACTAATTTGATGAGATCGTTGCTATTGTTACTCTTCGAGCTCTTATAGTGAAGTTGAGATCCTATGATGTCTCGAATGGCTCGTCCTGGGGATCATTTATTTGGACTCTATATCTTCTTGCTCGATCCAGCTAAGAATGGAGTAATCTGGACATCTCTTACCGAAGTCCCTGCATCGTCAACTTGTGAAACCTTTTGGTTCACGGTGGTGCTGAAGCAGCAGTGAGACAGCTACTTGGTCATATTGTTCTCGTCTTTTGTCTCAATCGATCTCACGTCGAGAACTGCCAGTGTCATTAGTTCGCATTAGCACTGAAGCAGCCGTTAGAAGGCTTTGTGATGTCACATGGTTCTCATGGTCAAAACCGGGGAGGGGTGGAACTTACTAATCTCTCTGTATAGCGCCAAGTTTCTTCAAGTTGCTACTTGATAAAGAGAATAGACTAAATGTGTTGGAGACTAACTGGGGGCATGAATATTATCAATACACATACAATATAACGGTGGCTGCAATTTTCATACCATGCAGAGAAATCACCTGAATACTACCAGGTCCTGCTGTTGCCCCAAGTGGAAACAAAGGAGGTTCCTGCATGGTACGATGTCAGTGGAATGTCGTGTACAGACTCTTGAGTAGACCGATTTTGTCACTGAGTATGAGAGGTAGGTCCCCAAAGAGTCTTCACCCGTAGAGAGGCCTAGCGAACTGAATCACGACATTTAAAGGGGCCCCACGGAACTTCGTCTTTCAGACTAGAAGTTACAAAACTTTGCACACTGGATGTTAACTGCCCAGCAATGTATGGCTAGCGTTGGTATTGAAGCTACTAAAGAAAGCTGGCAGACTGACTGTGAAACCAATATCGAGGTTTGGAATCTTATAAAGTGATTACGTCTTTGTAAGTGCTCTGCAAGATACCTCGGCATCATATTACACGCAATTAATCTGCCGAAAATTCCGTGTAACATCATCGCCAATTTCTGGTGGTTCCTGCAAGACACTTAAGTATGCAAGTACCTCAAACGTCTTTTGCTTCTAGACCATGACCAGCAGGGATTGAGGCGTTGTAACGATCGTCAAGTCTAATCTCAATCGAAGGAAGAAAGAAACATATAGAAAGGATCGGACCGTGTAGATGGAGCTAAGGCTCACAGGTAAGACGCGCGGCACGACTCAGAGCGGAACGTATTTTTATTCTACACAAAAGAAGCTTACCTTTTGGACCCTAAGCAGTGGAATTGTTAAGTCACCACGATTCACGAAGATGCCGAAGTCGAACGTCACATGGGAATAAACAATCTTTTCCATATCCATCTTTGCAAATTACTGGGGATTTGTGTTTGGCTCACAGGAATCAGGATGGGACTTCAGCCACTTCACCGCCTCATCTGACACTGGAGCATATGTACGATTCATCAGCAAGAACTTTATCCGTACTTGACGTGCGTATCAATGATGATGACATCATAGTTGCGAATCTTTGCTGGAGAAGGAAGTACATTACAGATTTTCTCAAAATGGCCACTGGCACCGTTAGGAATATGCTCTGAGCTAACTATATGCAATATGGAACTCCACAAGCATATATCACTATCATTGAAGCACTGAGTTACTTGTTAGAACAACTTCCCGATTTTTCATGTGGGGCTCATCAGATCAGAGAGTCAAATAGTAAAGAAGGGCATTTGAGGGCAACTACCTCAGGTGGTGGCAGTGGAGAAGCAGGAGGAGTAATTCATACAAGAAGCAGACATGTTTCACCCACTTGGCGAGCTAAGCTGGGCAACTGTTACTTGTCGTCCAAGCTCTGCATGACCAGATAATGTCCCATCTTTGGCCTTGCTGACGTAGAAACTGAAAGTTTAAACTGATAGTCGTGCCAGCCCTATATGGCCCAATTACAGCCGTTTGTGATCTTGACCATGTGTAAAAATTGTAATACCTTATCTACAATAGTTATGTAGAGCAGTTTGAAAATATACGGCAGGAGGGAACGTAGCAGTTACAGAGGTACAGCTCCCTCATCTGGAACTTGGTGCATTCTAAGTGAAAGTGTTGGAAAAGTGGCCTTATCTAAACTGATTCTGCAAATGATGAAATGAGAAAGGACTACTACTCTAGGGCAGAGAAGTTCTGACTTGAGAGGACAAGATCCGCTCTACATCTATGGCACTTTTCATATTTGTTAACGAACTGTCCAGCTTACTCCAAGGACATTGGGACTATTATCTCTCATCGTTTACTCTGATTAACTTTCCATGCCGTCAACTAACTCTTTTAAACAGTGGTCCAGTGAGTATAATTTTCTTCATATCAATTTCTTTCATGATCAAATATTTTTACTATATCTAGTGATGTGGAAATTTTTATGGAACTTGCATGTGGTGTTATATACTCACGTGGACATCCCAATTTGCAAAGTCACGAGTTTTACGAAGTCGTGTACCCGTGTATCAAGAAAAGGATGTACTCCAGTTGAAAATACATTCGTGGCCGGAACATTCCCGCCTTGCATGTATTCAGACTGGATTCAGATGTGAAAGTAATCTAATTTTCAAACTGAATTGATTCCCGATCATTGGCACGTTCACATAACACATTCATCACTGTAGCAAATTGTTGAAGGGTAAAGAAAATGGAGATCGAGTCCGCATGTGAGCTAAATTTTCACGTTCATATCCTGTAGTGTTAATTTGAAGAGTGTGCACAACCCAAAAGTTGCCCCAGTAGATGCTCTGAGGCTCCAAGTACCCTGCCAGAGTATTCGCATGCTGGTGGTATCTACAAGCTAGCTGCCTGTCTATATGAGAATTTGATCTTTACAAGTTTTACTGCTGTAGAACATGTTGATCTCATGTAATCGGAACTAGTAATAACCTAGAAAATCCGATGGATTCGTCATGCTAATTTGTGGGAAACATGTACGTGGCAAATAGCCTAAGAACCTGTGTTGACGGTTATGTGGTCCCCTAATTCACAACTTACAGCAACGGCACAATGTGATAGATACACTGTTTCCGAGTTCACGGACCACAAATATGCTGCTCACACTTGGGCCTACAAACATTCGGTGCGCTCTAACAATTTGAAAAGGAGATTCATATTTTACAGAGGCAGAAGCGGGGAGATTAAAAGCCTAGGAGACATTGAACTCTCACCAAGTGCAGTTCTACATTACACATTCATACTGACCTTCAGTGAATGAAAGACGATCAGGTGAAGAAAACTTATCAGATTCCTTTCTCCGTTTTCGGGAGTCATGCATGCAGGGTTTTGCTCAGTAGAAAACAGCAGTCAGAACGCTTTGCATATTCTCCAAGTTCTTAGCGTTGTGTGATACGAAGCTCGTTGACCTCCTCCATGGTTTCGATTCACGAAAATGGAATAAGAATTCTGATAATCTCTCCCCACCTGATCATCTCTCACGAATCTGTGGGGTCTGAGATATACCTTTCCTGAAGAAGGATGACAAGTCATGCCCGCGTTTCAACTTCTCTGCAAAAGCTCTAAGTCAGAGGCATCCTGACGTTCAGTTACCTTCGTAGCCTCACATTATAACTCTTGACTTACTTGACGCTGACCTTCAGCCAGTGAAAGACGATCAGGTGAAGAATATTTATCAGAACCCTTGCTCCGTTTTCGTGAATCATGCTCCGCTCATGTGGTAACAAAGTGTGATAACCTTGAGAGCAGTGTAGGTTCAGTATCTTTTCTCTTTTTCCATGAAAATTGGTGTCCGTCGATATGCATACTCCCTCTCATGACTTTTCGGATCCACGAAAATGGAATAAGGTTCCTGATAACCACTCCCCACCTGATCATCTCTCACCAATTCGAGTTCAGAATCAAGAAAGTTTGACAATACCTGGCGGCTTGCGTAAATAAGAGAAATCTTGCTGACGTAGACTTCTGTAAAAAGGACAGTGGATAACCAAAATCAGAACCAAAGCGTATAACAAGCATGGGAATAAAGAGTTCCCAATCTTAAAAACGAGTTGATCAGAACCTAGAACAGAAACAAAATCTTGTAGGCTAGTAATCAATCAAGGGTATATTAAACGAAAAGAAATCCAAGCCTAAGTTACTTAAGTCGAGTCTCGAAGTCACGCACTTCACAGTTACTATCTATGGGGAGTTAATAAGAAAGAAAATTACATAACTTCAAGTGGAATTTACGTTACATCTTTAGCAATACAATCAACGTTCTCCTCGCGGCGTTGGCATCTCATTCGATCACCACTCGACTAGTTCAATGCAATCGCAGAGACGTCCAGTACTCTACTTTCTGCAGAGTCTGACTTCCTTCAGTTTCAGCATTATTTATTGCTGAAGATGCAGAAAACGAAGAGATTGCGTATTGGCTGTACCTGTTACACAGACTATATACAAAGTAAGTTGAAACTTATTTTGCTCAATCCATGTCATAGACCAGCAACCGGTTGTTCTTCAAACCAACGAGCGTCTGTCGAAAATATTTAAACTTCAAACGCACGAAATATCGACATTGTACATGGGGATAGTGAGAAGATTTGATGTGAGGACTTTACTCGACTTTAGAGAAGGTGACGAGTTATACATACAATCGTGTCTGCAGAACTTGCACACTCGCCCATAATTCAGATCGTCCTGTGGAAGTTTCATGGTATTGCATGAGTCACCTAGTGTCACGGTACTATATATGGCGCTGCAGGTACTATATCTCAGATGTCGTGAAGTTCAAGACTATGAGTGAGAGTCTTCATCCGACGTGCAGCATTATGTCCATCAGGCAGATGATTCCTACGTGAAATCTCAAGGCAGGAAGGAAATATATATATGCCCTCACAGATAGTCGTAGTCTTCTAAGTAAAACATAAAAGTTCCCGGGACGTACATAATGCGTACGATCTTACAGCTGCAACACACACGGATCAAACCAGCGAACCCAAATCGTCAGTAATTATGATCACGTACTTTCCTTGTTCGTCAGAGCAACCGTGATGGTTCGTCAGAACACTTCGAAACTCACCAGTGATACAACGACGAGACAGATCAATTCGCAGTCAAACTGTTCTGAAAAAGGTAGAAAGTGCAACAGCTATGCACAGACCCAGGACGTGTGATTTACCTACCTACCAATACAGATTAGTTGGCCAAAACATCGAGTGGTATGCTCTAGAACATCAAGCCATGATTTCAAACACCTAATATGGCGGAAACTCATGACCAGCATTCCTCATGCACTTCTGGAGAGAAGGGCAAGGGATTCTGTCGCGCTAAAAGCTCGGTCGTCAACATTCGTCACAAATTCTCCTATCGTCCGGCTCAGCGAGATGCATTTATGACAACAATTTACCACCATTAACCTCTCCATCCATACGTAACCCATACCTTCTCAGTAATTAAAAATTAATATTCACGACCTACCTCCTTATGCAAACGCACTTGATCTCCAATTGATAAAAAAACACAATCTACGACGCTCCACGCCACCACTCATTAGGGTCCGTTTTCATTTGCTTTAGCCTGCATTACGCTCAGACCATTACACACACTTCACAAAATTGACCAGAACTCAGAGTCCTCCTCCAACCGTCCATATTGCTCAGAGCGAAACATCCTCTTGACATAAACGCATGGAGGGAGGGAGGCGAGTGAGGGGTCTGCATATGCGCCGCACACCCTTCACTTGTGATGCTTGGTGATGTCTGAGTGCAGGACTCCAAGGCGCACGGAAACTTCTGCCAAAGCCAGTCAGTCTGTCAGTCCATTTTGTGCTCGTCTGTTTAAATGAATGCATATTTATATGTACAATCATAGGCGCCTCGCCCCGACCCGCCTGCACGGTCTTCACTGCCCGCCCGCGCCCTCGCCCCACCCGCCCGCGCGGGCCTGACTGACTGACTGACTGACTCCATGCCCGCAGCCCGCCCTGCCCGGATGTGGTAGCCAGACAAGTACCGCAAGTACAAACAATGATATACCCAACGTCGGCTTCTTCTACGGTACATACTCCTGCCTTGAAGGCCACCACTGTACCGTGCTATTACGTACCACGTAGGATGGATCTGGGAATCCTACGCATTCAGTTCTGAGCTTCTGTCGTTCCTTCGAGCAGCGGAACGCAGTGAAGTGGGTGCAGCTGTGAGTGTTCCTATTATGATTTCGTTTCGTGGCCGGCGCCTTTCCTTCCTTCCCCGCTCTAATCATCGGATGTCTTCTATTCTACTCCTGGACCAGTTCAATCGAGGAGTTTGCAATGTGCATGCTCGGAGGATGCTTTGCATTTAACATCGTGAGTGTCACAGGAATATGATAGCGTTGTAGCGCAGTGGTGAACAGGTCACCATCGCCCCACACTCCAGCACCATGTGAATCAATCATGTGCTTCTTTAGTATGATTGCACATTAGGAATATCCATATCTCTGAAGCTCCAAGAACGAAACGTGGCTCGGCTGATTCGTAGCTTGAAAGATTGTCAGGATGAGAGTTTCTCACTACAGTATTTTCTTTCGAATGTCCGGTTGAGGGAAGCTTTGAAACGCCTGGTAAAAAGAATATGATCTTAATACGGTGATTTGCTCTGCAATGTGGCAAGCACTAGAAAATCGATGCAACATCTTCCGGTACAATGGTTTTTTAAAATTTTGTTATGACGGTTGCCTTTGGACCTGTACGAAATTAAGCAGCCCATACCGCCGACGAATAAACATCGAGTAACTTCCTGTCCTTCAAAGATCCGAAGAAAACAAACCTGAAAACTTTAAACACCTTCAGATGTTTAAATGTTGACACTAATCTAAATATAAACACTAATATAAACATTAAATATAAACACTAATTTTCCCATCCTTTTTGCTATTTTACTCGGTTTCCCTCTTTCTGTAAATATTGATTTCAAGGCAGAAGATCATGTTACATAGGTCTCTCGGGGCCTTCAACGCTTTAGTATCATGATTTCTTACAAAGGAATGATATACAAAACCGTTAGGTTGATCGTTGTTCCTCGGTCTGCGCAGTGGTCTCAAGCTGCTTCTACTAGTTGTTATTGGTAGTTGTAGTGGGAGTCTGGTTGTAAAACACGCTGTGGTTTCGTTCCATAATGAAAATAAACCGAGGATCATATTTGAAGAGTGTACATCTTTTGTCCTGATAACGGTACATAGGCGTTGCATACAGCATGCAACGCCTACTGAGGTCAGGACTGTACGTATACATGACAGTCAGATATCTAATCCCCGGGAGCTAGAGATAAGGTCTATAGAGACAAGCAGAATCTTAGCCTACTTCTTAAGTAGTGTTACTGGTCATCAATATTGTCAGATCATTATGTTAATGATTTCACAACGCAAGGCAGAAAGTCATTTCAAATTAATTAAGAATCTATTCTGAGTTAATTTCAAAAAAGCAAAACTTGCATCTGCACACGTTTGCCTTCAGATCTTATTCTGACAGAAACATTTACTAACAGCCAATCGTTCGCCTTCCAAGCTGCAATCATAGACAGGTTTTACTCCAAGTCCATGACTTTTGTTAAGATCGTTTGCGGTTGATTCGTTGCGTGATTGACAGAGTGTCGTTGTGCATGATAAGGTTGTCATAAGATATTCTTGTCCAGGAATTCTTGTTCATATACGAATACCATACAGGAAGAGACACAGTAAAATAACAAAAGGGATGGTTTACGAGTTTACCCATATACGAATACCATATAGATTGATACATACCTTCAATCACTAGTCCTCAGACAGGTCTGACTTGGACTATATGAGACGTATCGTCCCAGGTAGAGATGGTGGAGAACATATTTGCCTCTCTGAATTATCGCTGAAACTCACTCTTTGAAAATGTATCAACCACACATCTAGTAAATATTTCTATATTTTTGCTTCATAGTTCTTACAGCTTAAAAAATGAGAGCAAAACTATAGCATAGAGTTTTTTCATCAATGAATTTTTGATCAGATTGAATATTGATATGATTTTATGACCAACAAGTTTCTTGAAACTGCGAGTTACTGTATGCCATTCAAGCTTCAAAGAATTTGAATACAAACATAGGTTGGTTATAAGGCGTTAGTAGAGCAACATAAGGGGTCATTGATTTGCTTGAAAACGGAGGTACTTCTGGATATGATGATTTAGCCCAAAAGGAGGAAACAGGTACTGAACGTTCACCATTGGTCACATGTGTAGCATCGAGCTGTAGGACGAGGTCCACCACAATGACACACTTGTAGGGACGGTGTAATTGCGTTTTCCGTCACATATGATGTACGAAGTTCCAGCTGGGTTTCCACGATCGTTTTAAAAGCAACATCAGCATATCTGGACCATATCTACCACTGTGCTTACAAGATCTAAGTACAATAACTTGCACTGCAAATTTGTATTCGATGTATTTTGGATATCGTACGAGGCAAAAACGTATAGATCCATAGGCTGCTGCTGTAAATTTGGTGGAGGTTTTTTTGGTACTCTTCAGAAACCAACCCTAGCACGATAGTTCAAACTCGGTTTCCATTTTTGGTTCAAACACCTCACAATGCTTGTACTCAACTTTCCAACAACCACCATAAAAACAAGGCTGAGCTTTCCTGCAAATAGACAAAAAAATTGTCTGAAGTAAGTGACTATTTTCAGGCACTCGATCCAGAACGCTCGGTCGTTATAAACCGCCTATGTGAAAAGCAAAATTTGTGTTCGTCCCGTCAACAGCTTTCGACGTCCGAACGTGACAAGGACTAATCACAATCTTAGTACATGAAAAACATGGTCATGTATGTACAACTGTACCAGCTTTGTACCTACACAAGTTTGCAGCGTCCTTGAGCATAGGATTGCGTGACCAATCACTGTCGTTGACCTGAAAGTGTATGCAAACTTGATATGTTCAAGTTGACAATGATATAGAAAAAATCCCAGTCAAAGTTCGTCATCTTGACAGATCTCAATCAGAGAAACAAAAAAATTCACCTTTCCATCACCAGGAACCTACTGCGTTCCCATTCTGGAAAACTTCTCGCTTTTCTTCCCAACCACATCAATTACCGCGAACGACACCAGCCATGTCCTCGACATGGCAAACTTAGCACTTAGCAACACAAACGCTCCACAGCTACCGATCATAAAGAGAGATCGATGGGTGGAATTCCGCCTCCTGCCTCCACCTTCCCACAACCATCAGCTGACCTAGGTCTCGAATACAACCGTCCCTAAAAGCTGTAACATGGCCCTCTTTAAGTGGCAGGTAGAACTAGTCAAAAACCAAACCAGGTGCAGGTGCCAGGCACTAAGAAGTCTGACATGCTGAAGCGTGAGGGCTTCCTCTCCAGTCTTCTAACCCTAGAGCTGACTAGAGGTGTAGTCACAGGTTTACGACCAACCTTCGGTCAGCCGGTCTGTCTCTGTCTGTCCCTCACACTCGTGAATGGTCACTGGTGATCGTCGTGGTTGTCGTCGTCATGCCCACAGGACGTTCGTACTCCGTCGCTGCTGGATTCGACACGCGTATTGTTCGAACACTGGAGGCTATTCCGTTTGGACCGACTGAGGCCGACCGAGGCCAACCGACCGACATACCAACCGAATATCAGACCGGCTGCAGCACGCGATCCTATAACTGCAGCCGAGAGTGCTGGGGATCCTACCGGGTGGAGCGGGAACCTCTACGTTACCCTGGGTCACCCTCGTGAGCCCTCGAGGGGTGAGACGCGTCAAGGGCGACGGCACTTTGTTCCTTTCATCTCAAGCCAAAGCTGCCAAACCCGGTCCCATTGGGCGGCGGCCTGGATTACTTCCTTCTTGAAATCCGCCTTCCGCGCTTTGAGATCAGAACTGTAATTCGAAAATGAACCCATATTGTCAAAGGGGCTGCCATACGCAAACGAAAGGGCTGAACCTAGTCGTAGGTTCAGTCAGTCGGACGGAAATTAGATGTCATTGTTCTTCTCTCATTCCTTTCACCTTTTAATGTCGTATGTGCCACTTTTGGTTTCCAGGGCCTTAGCATGCGGTCAGTATCGCCCTATGATATACACATACTCTCTCTAGTCCCTTATCTTTTCCAAGGTTATATGCACTGTCGCTACTGGTATTCAGTGGTAACAAGCGATTAGTTCTCTCTTATCTTAGGTCCCTATCTAGCCGTCACTGATACCAAGACTTTCTTTTGTGTTATTCCTCTGGTGTAATCATGCAGAAGAAAGTCACTAGTGTGAGTGGGAATTTCAAAGTCCTCCACTTATAATATGTTCACTTGCAGCTAAATTCAGTGCATGAGTTGGTTATAGATTTATATATTTACATAGAGTATTCCCAACTTGGTATACTTGTTTGAGGTTTTAGTCAAAAGGCTCGTTTTGGTGTTTCTACTTCTAGTCCATCCGAGAGATGGAGTAAGACTAGCGGCACACTCTTCGGATTACGTCATGTTGACATTCAGCTTTAACCATCTTGACAAGTTCACCCAAAATATATTTGTCTTAAAAATCCTCGGTACATTATAGTCATCTGAAGCTTTAGTTCCTAGCAAGATTTACATATGATTTATTCTAGTTTCAAAAAGAAAAGAAAAGAAAAGATGCGGAGAACGAAGATAGCTTTGTCTTCAGCCTAATTCTTACTATTAGTCGATCCGAGATAAGTGTATATCACAACTGGAGTTAGCTACAGCAAAATATCTTGAAGGTGCCTTTGGGTGTGCATATGCTTCACTTTTTCTTTCACTTTACTTTCCTTTCCTTTTCGAGATTGATTTTTCCAATCATTTGTTTCTTGGAACATGCATTTTTATTTAAAAGGAAATCTCTTCAACTCAAATGGGGGCTTGCAGGCAACACCAGTTGCTTGAACCAAAAGTAAGATTATGATGATAATTCCACCACATATTGACAGTCGTATTGTCAATTTGCTCTGATGATTTGTCAATATGACAATGTGACTTGTGGAATTACCAATCAGACTTTGTGGGATTGCCTTTATCTTTTGGCTTGTGAGAATACTGTCTCATTGGAGTTGATATCTTCGGAATCTTTTCTCACTGTTATTTGTAAAGGAAATTATTAGACCTTCGAAATATAACGAAAATAATGTACTGAATATTATTCTGGTACATTTGTCATTTCATTTGAATGAAGTTTAATAAAAATGAATTAGATAGAGAAATTTACTTGAAATTAGTCACATGAATATAAAGTGTCAAATTTACCACGCTAATAATTTCTCTTTAGAGTGTGTCACTGGGACTAGAACTCAATATTATAAACGATCCAGCGGATCCGGATTGTAAGGGTGGCATGAAGACAAAACCTGAATGTACAGTTCAAATGTAGTGAACTAATTCTCAAAATTTAACCAGCCAAACTTCATCAGCGTCCTTCCTTTCAGTTTCATTATTAGCTTCTAATATACATTGGTTTACTTTGTTGTTGGTGGGGTAGGCTCCTGTTTTCAAGAAGTACAAAGATATCTTTATACTTCTTTTGTAGAGCTTAGTTCACGTGAATTTCTATTAACGGGGGAATTTATTTTCGCTGCTAGAGAGCTACTGGTCATTGTGGGCTACAAATTCTTTGCTTGCGCTGTAGCATCGAATGTCAACAAAAGCTAAATGCCTTTTGGGGCGGATGTAACGCAAACCATGACCAAGATTCATCTACAAATCATTAAATGATTAGCATGTTGAACAACTGAATTTTTGAGATATTGATCATGGCCACCAAAAGAAACATACCTCTGCACATATATTCTAAGAGGTAGGAATAAAATCCCATTTTGATATCTACTGTGGGTCTCAGCCCACTTTACATATGCAGTATCTAGACCCTGATTTGAAGCTTGAGATTTTGAATCGTCGTTAGAATGCTCAGTCCATGACCTCTTTGGGAACCACCGCCCGCAAATCCCAGAGCGACTTATCTGAACTCAATATATCTGAACTCTTTTGTTATTATACTGTGTCGTTTGGTCTTCAACTTATCTGAACTCAATATACGTCATGAATTGAGAGTCAGGAGTAACATGGAACTCCAGGACCGATTTCTCTTTTTCAATCTTCCACGAACATACTCTTATTTCCAGTGTTACAACACGTTCTGGCTAAGGACAAACATTCAGTTGTCCATTTGCAAGTTTATTTTTTGAATTATTCAAATGGTTTGCTCTAAACCCCGAATAGGCCACCTCTTGGACGTTCAACAATATATCAGACTGTACTGTAATTTCCGTTACATTGGGCTCGACAAGGCATAACTGTAATGGCTCAGCCGGACCACAGTCGGCTCGAGGGGAGGGGCTACTGCGACCACCCCACCCCCACCATGGTAAAGTAGGTGGTCGGCCGGAGGGTACCGCAGCGTGGAGAGCGAGGGAACCAATGTACTGCGTATGCACTTTGGCCGTGTTCTAGAATAGAGTGGGTGACTCGTAGCCAGTCAATCTTACTGTTGAGTGGACTGGGGATCGTGAGCACGACATGGTTCTCCGCGAGGCCCTGGTGGACGTCACACACGGTGGCGTTTCCGCCCACCGGGTGAGTCGTGGCCTTGCTCCGTGCCGTCGTGGTTCTGGAGTTTCTTCGTATCCGGACACGGGGTTGGGGCGGTTTGATGTTTCGCAGTTGACCGGAATGACATGGACGTGAAGTTGGAGCAGCATTAGGCAGCCCAGAATTTTGCAGCGGCAGATCCTGTCGTTACATCCTGAACCAACAACCGAAGTAGCTGGACTGGAGTGGAGGGGTTTTCTGATATCAGGATTGAAGCAGCACTTGTTTTTCTGGTGTTCATTCATCACAATGGATCTCTGCTTTAAGGTACACTACAGTACAGCAGCTCTAACAGAAGTATCTATGGAAATCCAAAAGCGAGATATGTCCTGATGATAATGATTCCTTGTGCCTCTGGATGGTTAAAGTGGACGGGAAAGGATCTCGTGAGCCAAAGATCGAGCTCCAAAAGAGTCGTTTGCTGTGATTGAAAAGCACCACCTGAAGGGATGGATCGTTCGTTTCTCTATCAAAGGCCTGAGATTTTGTGTTTTTGTTCTACTCGTGGGCGAGTTGCTTTTGCTCGGAGCATTTCTGGCATGCATTGTACTGGTAGATACTCTTCCTTCATATCTATGATTTCTACGCATGTGACTGTGACTGTGATTGTGCGTGAGTGAGTGACTCTATGACTTCTGTGCATGCAGTGAAGTGAACCTCACAAGGCGTGATTTGATGTTGTTGTGTTTGTCGTTTACCGTCACTTTCAGCTCTGCGAGTGATGATGTAGCGCGCCTCATAGTTTGCTGCTTGGCTGCTTTACTTGCAACTAACTGCAGGTGATTTCTGTTGGCACTGTGCTTTGAATCCAGTTTCAAGCTATAAGTTACCCAGTTTCAGACCAGCTCTTTTTGAACCATTTCTGGGGTCACTGGATACTAGACTTTCTGGCCCACTGTTTTAGTCTGAGTCTGAGCCTGGGACAGCTGTTTCTTCATTGATATCCTCAAATACACTGTTCAATCAGATTCTGCATTGAGATGGACGGCTGCCAAAAGTGCGACATGTGCGCAGAACAAGTTAAATGACACATTCAGGATTAAACGAGAGAACTCCAAGACAGAAGGCTCGTGAGAGGGCTCCGTGTGATCACATAAGTCGTGAGCAAAAATCTTACAAGGAACTTTATGATGGAACATAATGCGGCGCCGAAGCATCCTCACTTCATGCGCTAAAGTTCCGGATAGCTAGCTTTGCGTGTTGTAATGCTCTATACGCGATCATTATTCCATACTGGTAAAGCCGCTCACTGTACGTTCGGTCTAGTATCGACATTCTTCCACATAAAAGCTTTAAGCTTCCTTTTCACATCAACTTCCTGTTTGTATTATATGTATATGATTGGCCTGGCTCTTGACCTTCACGCTCCCTGTCCATGCCTTCACATCATATTGGCCATAAAGGTTCTTTCTTCACTCAGACACTTCTTATATCTTCCCCAAGCTAATGTGAAACTCTGTTGGTCTTTTTCTCATATTCAGTGCGTTCTCAAATGAACACTTCTTTTCCCCTCGAAACGCACCTGGCTGCATTTTGATCACAACAGGTACAGCTGTGTACAAACTGTGGCATCCCAGCTAAGAAGAAAGAGTCTTCCAAGAATGTTTGAAGCTAGGCTGAGAAATCTAATCAGGCCAATGGAGTAAACAACCTTACTCAGTCTGACGTAGAGAGAAGAGGCATAAAAACAATCACAGCAAGGAAGTCAACGTCGTCTACATTCCAAAATGCAAGATCTGTGCTCCATTTACAAGCATTCCAACAATCACAGCAAGGAAGTCAACGTCGTCTACATTCCAAAATGCAAGATCTGTGCTCCATTTACAAGCATTCCAAGACATGTGTCTCCTCGGTGGCCACAAAATGTAAGAATTAGCTGCTCCCTATGATCACCAATCAACCAGTGTATCTTATGAACCACGGTTACACAATGTGGTGCTCTCCTTTGAGCAAACTGAGATGCGAATACTCGTTCTTCACCTTTCGGCCTGAAGCACTGGAACAGCCGCTTTTCCCACATGGAAGTCCTCGTGATCCACACGGTGCTTGAAAGACTCGTTGAAGGGCTGTAGGGGTGCCACAGTTCACCACGCTTCAATGGAAACCGAATGCGTAGCCCTTGCTCTAGATCCACTAGGCTCATAGATACTAGTGTCACCATATTCATGCATGTCCCCTGCCTGCACCCATGCTGGTCTGATTTACAAGACCAGGATAACGGAAGAGAATTGGAGAGAGCCACTATACTGATGGGCTGTGGGCATTGTAAGAGTTTTTTTTTTATCATTTAAGTGTGAAGGAGTTCGGCGAGTCGACGGCTGCAGTGGCGTAATGCATGTAGATTGGCAGAAGAGATGCTTCGGCTTCTGAACTGCCGAAGTCAGCTTTGTGGGGTACAGGGACAGAAAAGCTTGGGACTACAACTACAGTGCAGTCTGATTTGTAGGACTTCGATGAATTTCAATTCGACAGAGTCGAGAAGGCCTACTTTTGCGAGTTTACAGGCCTGTCGTCAAGTGCTTACTTATGCCCAAATGCTACGACATGTGAACAAAAGTGCACATGCTCAAGGAGAAGGAACGCTGGTGATGAGAAGAAAGTTGTAGCCACGGTAGAAAAGACGACTGAAGTAGTAGACCCTGAATTCAATATATTTGACCTCTCGGGGAATCGTACGGACGCCTCATGCAAAATTGCGTGATAAAGTCCAGCGAGACCCTCATGAAGACCTTACCCCTGTAGATACAGAGAGACTTAACCAACTTCACTATATGTCAGACTCGATTGGGCAGGGATTGTTCCCGTCAGCACTGGGCTTTGATGATATGTTCCTTACGTTAGAAGCACAGGTATACACTCAATAAGATGCAGTTCTGCACCGAAAGTCATTTAAGTCCACGAATGCAATCCGATATTAGGAAAAATAAGTTTGGTACTCTCGTGCACCAGGGGTTTGAAATGATTCCGAGTGAAAATCTAATCGTAAGACCTCTTCGGTACCTTTCTTATCCAGACAAGATGGTTCAGGAAGATCCGGACTCTTGTATTACTTGAAGTAGTTTTACTCTTGCAAATTCACCTCTTCGGTGATTAACAAAGACCCAAGATTTGGACAAGCTTTCTCCAGGGTCGGAGGGGCATATTTTGTGAGCTTAAGGTGAGATATATTCTAGACGATATTTCACGTCGGATTGTGAGAGCTTTTTCTTTGGACCCATTATTCAACTCAACCTAGAGAACTGCAGTAACTGAAGAAAGATTCTTTCAGGACTTCACGTGCCTTTCCCAGATTGACTGGGTGAGAGTACTAAGGTGCAAAAAAGCGATGGTCTTCAAAGTTCACACGTTCAATATGAAATCAGAACCAAGAGAGGGAGAAGGTCAAAACAGAAATAACTATTAACACATTTGTGGCAAGTGTACAAAGGGTTGGGAATGTCCCAACTTTTAGATCGTAACTTTGGTATCTATCATACTGCTCCAGCCCGAAGTTCCCACATTACTCTACGAGATGCTGACGAAGGATTCGTTTCAAAGCACTAATAAGGGCCTTAGGTTTATAAATAACTCCAACTCTTTCGTCAACAATTGAAGTGACTTCCATCTGCGGAACATAAAGTCATGTTTTGAACCTGATAAGCCCACAAGTCCTCGAAGTACAAGACATCTCACTAAAAGAAATGATCGCAGTACATTTAGACCGCCCGCTCAAGTCAAGAACTTGAAAGTTCAAGGGATTGGCGGTACGTACCACATTGCTGATATTCATAGCGGTAAGCCTGTCGTAGTCAACCAGTATCTCCCCTCCTTTCGGCACCAAGACAACGTTCACATACTGACTTGCCTACAACCCGACAAGCATAACAACAACGATATCTGCTGTCAAGCTTACCATAAAATGCTGGAACTCTTGGCAAGATCATAAAAACCAAAAGAATGGGAAATTATAATCGAATCACAAGTACTAGTACGGGGATAAGCAAGATGTTGTGGCAGTTGAAACTGCGTACCGGGTACTGAAGAAGATGCTGTGGATCATTGCAGTACTTCCGATTTAGAGCATTATTAACAGCTGTTACGAAATCTGAAGCTGCCATGCCTGAGGTCTCTCTATCATATGAACCATTGATGACAAGAATCTGAAATGTTCAAAATAATTGAATGAATCAACGTGCTCCCTCAAAACCCCATCCATGCATATGCACACACTGTGAAGAATACAACTTCAGAATGCAGATATTCCACCTTGATGAGGCTAGTCCAATGCTGAAAACGCCGAAACAGTTTTTTTGGTATTACTTCAACTTGTCAAAAATTTCTCTTGCAGTTCTGATCAGACATGTCTCTGAAGGGTAAAAATGCGCAGCATTGGAATTTAATGATATTTTGGAACGAATCCTCCTTTCTCTACATGTATGTCGCCTTACTGTCGAAGTTTTGGTATTCTAACAACGTTCAGGCAAACAAGACCATGAACGCCTACACATACCTTGGGACATGTGCGTCTTGCAATCGTTTCTCCTACTCCACGAAGCACCTACAAATTACTCAAACCATCAAGGTCAGAGGGAAAGACTAGCCAATTCGGGTGGTTTCAATCAATTGTTGAAAGATGAGGGGGTGGTAAGGCACAAAGCCGTCTGAAAGACTCCAAAACAAAATGGTTTAGCAAAGACTATTGAGCTACAAAGCTCAATAGTCATCGAGCGTTACAGAGCCGAGCTTGAAATACACTATCAAACAAAACAATATCGCTGACTTTGAATACAATATGTTACCAGAGATGGGCAGATAGATGTGTAGAGAGAACCCATTCCATACACAACGGCATCCACTTGACGAAGCTGCTCTAAAACAGCGGTATTAACCACAGGGAAAACCTGTAGATCAGAGAACAAGCGTTAGATTGGAACTAGCTTGAAAAGGCCAAAAACAATCAACTTGTGCGTTTTAATAAGGATTTGTTTCACCAGACAGTTGGTGGAACGGTAAAGTGCATCCTCCTTGAACTATCGACAAGACCTACCGATGGTAATATTTTCAACTCGGGGATTAAAGATACTTGCACTCTAGAACCGTTCATAATGTCTCGTCTCAATAAACTCACGCTATTGGAGTTATACAGTCTGCTTTCAACCCGTCCTACTCTGTCATTCCAACGAAAGACATCCGATAGATTCTTTCAGACTTACCAATACGAGATTCCTAGGGTCATTAGAATGTTTCGTCTCAACTATGATAAACCGCAGATTACCACCATATGTAAAGAAACAAAATGGTGAAGAGTAACAAACTATTTCAAAGCTCCCTCATTGACCTCCAGATCAGGTATACGACATTTGAGGTGGATTAAAGCTTTGTGAATCTCTGTGGGCAGAGTATAACAGGGATGGTACAGACACATGTTTGATGCACAGCCAATACTTCTACAATGATATTTGGAGGAAGTCCAACATCTAACTCCGTCTTGCTAGGAGTATGAAAGCATGCTGGAGATGGACGGGAGTGAAATCATGTAAAAACTGGTAGGCTCGGTATACTCAGGAGTTCTCAGTAAAATGTACACTTAAATCCAAAGGCTACAGGTGCAAACTATATAATGAGGGATATTTCTATGAAGTGGAGAAGCCCAATCATCCCAAACATTTTACAGTTTTATCCTGATCCTTGTAAAGAGACCCACTCCACGACTAAGTGATCCAAATCGATCTATTCATCCATCTTCATTCATGTCCTGAAGGCTCGTGATATTGAAAAATGCATCATTCCCAAAAATCTCGAGGAGAGATAACAGCAAAGTACAGAATCACTCTACGATAATAACAATATGACAAATGCGATTTACCTCGTGCAGGAGGTTGGTGCCCTCACTTGACATATAGAATATGCGTTTGATGGGGGCTGGAAGGGCACTTAAGGTATATTTCACCTGTGTTAAGTAGAGTATGAAAAAGTTAGTGACAATTTAGCGGTGGATTTAGTTCGTAAAGATTTCGTGGGCACTGGCAATACAAACGTGAAAGACCTTCCTTTATACGATACATGACAAATAACAAGAAGGTAGACTGATCTCCAGGAAGAGAAGAAGGAGACGCTCTATACGTTCTAGACTGCACAACCTCTGCATCTAACTCTAAGCTGAAGCATAAAAAACATTATATTTCTCCGATACAAGATAGATTTGACACGATACATTTGAAGGTGAAGAACTGAAATGGAAAATTCTGTGTGAATGAAGCCGGGGATAAACATGAACCATGAGAGCTTGGCAAGGTGGAACATTAAAACCAGCTTGGCGGGATGCAGAAATAATCTACAGAGAACAACAGAGACGATCATGGAGATGTGAAAAAAGCAAAGGATTGAGATCATCCGAGAGCAGGTCGTTGATGCTTCCCATCCAAGACTTACTACTAAGCAACATGAGTTTCCAGTCTTATACTTCAACTAAATGTCAAACTAGAGAACTAAAGGAGATCCACAATAGCGTGGATTTTTCAGTCTGAGATGTTCATTTACTTTTGGGGTATAGAGTTGGGAGTACTGACTTTGTTTACAGCTTGTGAGATAACGCCGTTGGTGTCCTTGTTAATTGGGTGAGAAATCTCGTTTTGTCCCTTTATGATGATACCATTCTGTATGCAGGAAATCATCGTATGCAAGATTATCAGTAAGATTGTCATATGGGCGTTCGATACCCAATCAACCTGTAGAATAAAAAAATAGCTTGAGCACAATGCCAGAAACTGACTTCCTACTTATACTCATCTGAAAGAACAAAAAAAAATGGACTTTATTGATGAGACCACTATATATACTCACATGTAGCTCTGAACCGAGTGTAAGGCGGTCATTTGTGCAGATTGCAGGAAGCACAAGACTGTCAGTGGGGCACTGACAAACGCGAGAGTATAGAAAAATTGCTGCTTCTAAAGACTGTAAGAAGATACGAGCTCCTGCGAAGAAGAAGTTGCCTATACTGCAAACGAGAAGACGGGTGTTGATCAGTTGGCAATGGCCAAATTTTGAACATTATGACACCACAAAATCAATAAGAACCTAACCATAGAAATGGGTAAATTCTTCTTCGCCTTCATGATATCATTGAAACTTCTCCACTAGATTTGGTCATGATGATCAAGAAAACCCGCGCATTCAAAGCAGTAAGATTCAGTCTTCAAATCTATAACCGACAATGAGTATTCTAATCGGCTCAACCAACACTAAACCTCTTAGTTGAAAGAGAAACTCGATGCTTCTTTCTGAGATTGATAAAGATGAGTCAAACCAATATTGAGGATAATATACCTCCCATTGCGAAACTTGAACCTTGCGTGTGGATGTCGAAGAATCTGCTCAAGAGATAATAAGTGCCATGAGCAACACGTGAATCAAGATAACCAAAGAGTACACTCACGCAACTTTGCTTGCCTTATAAGACTCATGAAAGAAAGCTCCCTCATTCCAGATGCAACATTGTGAAACTTATTAGCATGTACGAAGGGGGGATGCGTAGAAGGATGGTGTGTCAGAGCACCTGCGTTTGGAAATGTACGAGAAAAGCGCGAATTGTTTCCCTGTAAGGACCCGAAACGCCTTGCCAGAGTGCATGTTCTCCCTCCACAATCTCGTACCTTGAGTGGCATTCCAATCGGATTGACAACCACATGAGAACTGTGAGACTTAGTACGCTTGTCCAAGCCCGGTCCGCACTCATTGCTAATGATAACAACATAAAGAGCGAGTATCTTTGAGGACAATGAACTTGAATTTTAACCAGGCCACTTTGTTCGTGAAAACCCCCACCTGAGAAGAAGGAAAAATCACAAAACAAACGTGAGACAAAACACTAGATTTCAATACCACTCGGCTTTCGCTTCCCCCTCGTTCAAAGACAGTCGATGGCCAAGCAGCCTCTTCACAGCCATCGCTTCGGAGGTGCTTTCATCCGAGAGTCGCAGGCACCTGGATCGAATGTCTCCCACGGCCGGACCACCTGCATTCGTGGCAGTTGACGTGCAGTGAGTGCCACATTCTGTCTGAAGCATCCCCGGCGTAGATGCCACTAAAATCTAGAAGGCCAACACCCCATCACGAAATCAGAGACAGAGAGGGACCATCATACCGAGGACACGGACAATTTCGGATGTGCTTCCTCCATCATCTGAAACAGGTAGCACATGTGCTACACGTGTGGTGAACTTCTTGAGCTCCTCCACGACACCATTGAAGGCGGTTCCTCCTGCGCAATTCAGTGTGCAAATAAAATGTCTTGAGGGAGCAAGCGATGAGCTGCACCAAATGTAGACAGAGCCCGCAAAACAGGGGAGACAACTGCAGATTGCGTATTGCCCAGGAAATGCACGAGAAAGGACGAGAAATCAGCCCACCTGAAAAAACCAGGAGAGAAGGGGTTGGGATGTGCGAGCAAAATGTCGTCGAAGTATCCCCATAACCACTCAGAGAGGGCAGGGCCGTGGTGGTGGACGGAAGAACTTGCACCGATTCATGCAACGCATGAAAAGTCATGGCAGGCCAGCATGGCCGCGACTTCAAAGAGGCAGACTTGAGAATGTTGGGGGAAGTCTTGCAAGGTGGTGAAGCTATGGTGAGAGGCGTTACTCCAAGGAGAGCACGCATGACTCTACCCGTCCCTCCGCGCTCTCCTCTTCTTTTGCTCACATTCGCTCCCTTGCCCCTTTCCTCCGCCCGTCACTCTCACCCCTCCCTCACCTTGGCCTCCGATTTCCGACTCTTGTGGTCCAGGCTGACACCCGCGCTTCAATGACAGCGACACTTCACCGAGATTTACGAATTGTGGTGGGACCCTCGGTGGGTGTTTGTGCTGTATGCTGCGCTCACATAACCGTGGTGGACCACCTCTTTACTCCCAGTTATTAGCCTAACACGGAGCTCGATAAAGATCGATGCAGTTGTTCACTGACCTTGTGACCAGAGTACGTTTTTGATAAGGCTTTTCAATTAGATTTTATCAGCATGTCTGCTGGCTGCTCTCCGCTCTGTCACCTTGCCAATTTCAACAACGAGTCATCTGTTTTTCTGCCCAGTCCAGACAATATAACTCCCAGTATAGCCGCAAGGTGCCAATGCTCACTTGCTGCCTCAGCGCCTCTGAGTTTCTGCATCGTTTTAAGAATGAAGTTGTTGGCAGTAACGGAGGTTGGTATCCTTTAAGTATGCTGGTGGTGGGATCTCCGGTCCACTTCTTTCTGGCTTCGCCGACCTCAGGGACTACACCCTTGTCCCTTCTGTCGATCTTCTCAACGGAAACCGATGCAGCTGCTCGGCCGATAGGTTAACTGGGCCGTTGTTATGAGCCCCATTTCAATGACTGGTATTAAGCAAGAAAAACATGTGCCAGGATGATCCGAGCATACGACGTCCTGCGCCAACTGTGGCCAATTTTCTTTTCATTTCCGGTCCGCCGAACATGGCACAATCATTTACAATGCTCGGTGTACCAATTGGAGGCTTGCAGCAGCAACCGTCCGTTGAGGTTAGAGTTTATTAATTCCGACCACCGGCTTTCAATGACACCGTCTGTCGAATAGGCTCTGTTAGGCGTGGGACAGGTCATGGGATCATCAGCTTCCGTGCCTTTGCTTTTGCTGTCGACCGTCTATCATGTTGCATCTGCTTGTGAGGCTGACGAGAGGCGATTAGGACTTAATAATCTCCTCACGTTTGACGTATACACATGTCTGAGGTCGAGGTTTCCGGAACAAGAACTAATACATGGATGCTGAATGTCGGCCATCTAAATTGGCTAATATTATCGCAGAATTGTCTTGGTTGCGCATCGGAATCGCCTTCAAAGACGGGGGGAGTAGGAAAGCGACTGCCCTTCGGATCTTCTCTGCAAAAGGAGAAGAGTTTGAACTTTGACCATATTCCGAAACCCAGTCAATGCACTGCAGTGGCTTTGTCGCTGTCTTGCCTGGTAAGCAGTACCCGGTACGAGTGGGTCTGGACTCTGGGCATGTCCTGTGGGCCCAACACGACTTCTGGGCAGACATCTTCTGTGCGCTCTCCACGTAATGCTGCGTTACACGCGCATCGTTCACCAGCCATCAGTGCTCCTGCGAGAGGGGGATCTTGAGGTAATCTCGGTTTATTCTCTGAGCGTATCACTGGTGTCAATCATCAGGTCCAGGTCCATGGAGACCGTGGGCTTGGTTCGTTCAGGCCCGTTCTTCTGCCACCGAGTTATGAGATGTTACTCGCCAGAGGAGACCAAGTTGAACCAACAAAGCCTCCAAATAGGCTATTTTGACCATCTTGATTGTCATGATTCCGCATCTTCCTGAATCATTTAGGCCCCCCGCCTAAAGCGGAGATGGTTCTCAAATGCTCAGAGACCGTTCTCGAAGCCTTTTCCTGCTGTCTGGGAACGAAGTCTATGCCTTCTTTGCACTCATGGCAGAGACATATCCTCTTCGCCGGCATGGAAAATACTTCTCCTTAGTCCGACACCATAGATGCGCGAAAGATTCTGAGAATGTTCCTGAGATACGACTTGAAGTCATTTCCCATACGTACAAGATCCATCCGAGGATTCGATCGTTCACTTAACGTCAGCTTTGCTATCGACCCAAGTTCCAACTCGATCTCTAGCTAGGGTTTTATTTCTGTTTTCTCTCTAGCCAGGGTCCACATCAAGCGTTGCGCAATGCGCACGCCAAAAAGGGTTAGAAATCCTCTTTGCTGTGCATGGAACTTTCTCAATGAGGCCTCGTCCACCGTGAATCGTATTTCGTGAAATGTCTACCTATTCTCGACCATCTTTTCTATTCCAGGCCCACTTCCATTACAATACCATTGTTGAAAGATGGTGGCTCACACGCAAATGACCTGTTTGGCTCATGAGGCGTACATACGAGAGTATCAGAGAATAAACGGACGAATCCCCGAGTGCGATCACGGACTCTCTACAGACGAGGCGCAGTTGTAAACCCCACTGTCCTCAAGGACCGATGGCAATATAAAGTCCAGCTTAAATATGTCCGAGCTACTACTTCCGCTCAGAGTTTGCTGACAGCGACGATCGGCTCCGATCGCAGGCTTATTACCACACCGATCGTCAGCGCCTGCGTTATTACCTGCAGCGACCGTCCGGGTGGTGATTAGCTCGAGAACTGAGTTGGCCTAGGCTTTTTTATGACCATGACTGTACTGGTGGTTAGATTAAAGCGAGATTACAAAGATCCATAGAAACGAGATCCGTGGTGGCCGTTGTTGTATCGTGGAATATACATGAGAAATGGTGTGGGGAGTTGGATTGATCTCGTACTTTATGTTTAGTAAAGTCAAAAAAGTGATGAAAGAGGAGATTTGATCGCGTGGACTGAGTGGGAGTAGGAGAAAGGCGAGAGATGTACGAGCAGGAAGATATGACATGAGAGAGCATGAAACCGTCTAAGGCATGTCAGCTTTTCGTGCTATTTCGTTAGCCGCTCAAATCACCGAGTTATTATTGTGCAACTCTCGAGTTTAGTCCATTGATTTTTAAAAATACAAAGGATTGTGATTTCTTCCTGATGAAGTCTTATCTGCACGCAAATTCTTCTTGCACGATCTGATCTCACGTGTGTGGGAATGACAAACAACTACAGAGTTGTAATGCTGCCAGTTTAGTTCAGCTCAGTTGCCGAGCATCTACTGAACAGATTCTGGACTAAAAAGGATATGGTGAACCCCTACGTACAAGAATAAGACCTTTCCTTCTGCAGAATCTGCAACAATATCCAATCTACTCAATGTTAAGCACGTAGATTAGAGGTACTGTAATTTGAGATCTGAATCAAATAGCAGGAAAAGCTCTGAACTAACTACAGCACATGCCAGCGTCTGCTTATACTCATGGTTGCAATAGAGTTTACATGATGCTCAAAAGCAGTAGCTTCTGAGTCCTGACATAACATCAAACTACCTGGCGGATGACGAGAGATATAAATGTTATAAATTGAAGTCACTTTCACTCTGTTCGATCCTCTCATCCATCACATTGATTGTGTAGTCCTCAAACCTTGCTGCTATAACTCCAACGTTACTCAATTCAGCAGATTCAGCATAATAATTTTCAAGTGTTCTTTATCAATGATCACAGAGATCATTATGAGTATCCATCCTTCAATGCAAATTCCGAATCTACTAGACATCTTGTTGTACTTCAAGAGAAGGGAACATCATTAAACACACCGACAAACTACTGTTAAAATTTTAAATAATAATACGCATATTTAAATCTGCACATGACAGAAGATAAATTTTAAATAACTACTTCCTCAATGTTTCAAGAATGTTTTCTAAATTATTTTCCCTAACAGAAGACACACCAAACTCCAAAACCAAGAAAGCAAACCACGCATGGCATGCATGCTTTCAGGTCTTGAAACTGCTTTCTTCCGGAAAGAACCATGAAAATATTCAAGAAGAAATTCTTTTTTTGGATTTCAATTTTATCTTTCTATAATCTTGATCCTTGTTATTACAGACTTGTGCTGAATTTGAACTATCTTGCTGGAGAAAAAATTTTCAAAATCTTAAGATCTCTGTATGATTTACACACAATTTCGTAATAAATGAATAAATCTAATCAATGGGAATCTTGAATTAGTGTATACTAATGTAGTGTACATGTAGTTGTCCGATATTTTATAATCTACATGACAACTACTTTGAGACAAAAAATTTGAAATAAAATTTATCTCATTTACTTTAAAGAATTTTTTTCTTCAATATTTATTTAAATATTAAATTTAACATTAATTTTTTTAAAACTTATTAAATATTACTCAAAAAAAAATTTGATGTAAAACTCCAAACATGATTCTAGTATAATATAGTGTTTATAATGATATCAAAAATATAAAATAAATATAATTACAAATATAAGTCAAATATTTAGTTAAAAAAAGGGATTATAAAAATTTTGATTAAAAGTTGCAAATCAAATCTCAAAAAAGTTCTATGCATTTTTTTGGTAAATTTTTTTAATTTTTTAATTTAATAAAAAGTTTCCATAATTATATATGGTATAAAAATTTAATTTTTTTTGGAAATGTCAATGTAATGAAGTTTTATAAAAAACACTTATAAATGTAAAAATCTTGCACAAAATTATTTAAAAAATTGCCTAATAATTTAAAATTAAAAAAACTTTTATATAATTTTTGATGCTTAATGTATAAGAATTCAACATCTACCATCATCTTAACGTGGATAAGAATATTATATCTATATTCGAAAAAATTCTAAAATAATTAATAAGGTAAAATATATGTCAGTTATTCAATATAATTTATACAGCACAAATCAATTCATGTTTCATTTATCTTTATGTGTTTTATTCATTTCAAATAAATGTAACTTATAGTTGAATGTACCTTTTAATAAATTATTGTAACTAATAATCATAATTAATAAATTTTAAATGGAATAAAAAGATTTTAATTTATAATCTACACACATATCCAAAAAAATTTATTTATTTTGTTTATTCATTTTTATGAAAAAAAATAATTTAAATCAAACTTCAGTTTTAATTCAATTTTATTGAAAAATATCTATCTTTGATTCAATTTTAAAATTAAAAAATTTCAGAAGTTCAAATTATCCAAGTGTTTGTTTGAGCTATCTTTTCTATTCTTACATGTTTATCAATCCAGATTTATAACAAAAAGATTGTAAGTATTAATAATTAAATATTTCAATATATTGGAAAAAATTTAATCTTAGATTTCTTAATATCATAACATAGAAATAAAAAATTGAGAACTAATTTTATTTTACAAAATTATTATAAAATATCGAATGTTTTACTTTTTGTATAAAAATATTACTTGGAGGTTTATTTGATTTTTATCATAAAAAATTACCCTTTGCAATATCAAATGATAAAAAATAAATTTAATTATATTAATTAATTAATAAAAATTTATTTTAAATAAATAATAAAATATCTGAAACCACATGAAACTTTACGCCCTTCCGTACAGCCATTTGAACTAGTTCAAATATTTTTTTGCAGTTTTTGATAAGTTATTCATATAGATATGATTAATTTTAATCTTTGTGATTGTATCTATGATGGTAATATCTTTATTCTTATGCATTTTCAATATTTAAAGTTTTGGATCTATTTTTTTGAAAAAAATAAAAAAATTTAAGGTTTTTATCCAAATTTTAAATTTTTTCTGTGTTGAGTATTCTTGTGCAACACTTCCATATCAAATTTTTAATTTCATTTTAGAAGAAATGACATGCATATTTTTGGATTTTATTACATTATTAAGAGGTATGCTTGATCTTTTTAAAAGAATTAAAGCTTTGCTTAAATGTAAATTAGTCTTTTCCAAAATGCAGTTACTATTAGGGCCTCTCGCAACTTTCTCACAAGCTCCTTTACTAATTCTTGCATATTCTGTGGCAATACTTTGCCAAACATGGAGAGTGAATAGTCCATTCTCTTCGTCTTTCAATTTGGGTTCCATTGGTACCTAAATTGAATACTATGGAGAATGATATAGTGAGATATGAGTATTTTTGTTTTTTTAGGATTTTGAGTGATTTCTCTTCGATTAGACATATGGGTCGGGTTTTTTTTTCCCATCTCTTCCTTTTACTGCATTGGTTCTATTGGAACCTAGTTGGAAAATTATGGAGATCTGAATAAAAAGTAATTTTAGGGTTTCCATAGTTAGCATTTTCCAATGTGAGGTGGGGTGCTAGGGGGTTGTGGTTCTGCAAGTGGGAGGAGATACATGAGGGAGTGCTGGGTTTCTTTATCGTTCCCTTTGTGCTAGCTATGGCTTGACTTTCCCTCATGGGGTCGCCAAAAGCGGTGCGTGATACACCATGTCCAGTGTGTCATTGTCTCTTTACCTCGTAAGGGGTAAAGACCCACGTGGGAAAGATGCACAAAGATTATGATTGGACTATTTGGGATGCGCATGTGAGGAGTACGGTGTCGCATGGACATTTCTTTGCTCTGAGAACGCCCGAGCACCTGGCTGTAGAAGAACCCTCTAGAACCTGGTGTGAGTTGACAGTTTCTTATTCTTCTCCTCAGCACTCCACATTCGAGTTCATTATAAACCGACAAAACTTCAGCGGAAGAAGATTATGATAGCCAATGATTCGACCAATAACTCTCGCTTAAACTTTACAGAAATTTTCTCCACAACCCTTTCAATCTCTCAGAAAAGTTTCAGATGTTTTTCTGCTCTAGATCTCTCAGAACAATTGTTGATTTGCACAGTGTATCACAAGACGATATGCAGACCCCTGTGTACGAAACCTATCACACATCCCAATCCTTAACTTCAATTGCTCCCAGATTTCATGAGAAGGTCACTCATCATCAGAACTTGAACTGTGCAAAGTTTTTTTGACAGAACTTTCTGATATCAAAAGATATGATTACACAAATTGAATTTAAGGTGTGGAATTTTTTTTCAAGAATATTAAACATTAATTAGGATTAGAAATATATTTTTTGATCAACCTTACACATTCCGTACTAACTTCGTGACAATCAGTGCAGTCCTGCAACTCTCACTGTATACACAAACTTCAAGCTATCACTCCGTACTCAAAACTCATCCAATTGAGTCGAAATTTCAATCCAAACACAAGCCCGAGTCGTAAACTATATCACATTCAACTCAGATCTCCCAAAACCCTTGTAAGATTCTCAGAAACACCCCAAATACACTCAAAGGTCTAAATTTCTCACTCTATCTTTGAATCACCATTTCAGAGTTACAAATCCTTCAAATCCATCCATTCTTGAGCCCACTTTGTAGCCCGTCCTGTCAGCTCTCCAACCCTGTCTTCAGATCTTTGAATGTCCCTTTAAAAGGTATCCAAAGCTCCTCAAAACCTCGAAGAAGTTGCCCAAGTGCCATCATTGGCCCAAACCCCAAGACCAATGAGAATGAAGAGTGTTATTTTGACCTCTAGTGTGGCCAAATTAGCTCCATTTTAACTTAGAGCTTTACAACTATCCTAAACACACTACTACATCCGATTATTCTTCCTGTTATAATTGGAAGAATAATCGGGTCTGGAGAGTTTATCACTTGTTGCAGAAAGTTATCTCCAAAATGATACACTAACCACGCCCGAAAGTGATCACGATGAAGAAGTCTGATATTGATCACAAATGGATTGGGCATCGGTACATCTGGAGGATCATGTTGTCCTCTATTTATGTCATACGTCGGCTCCACTTCGATCAGATAAGGTCCTTAGTCAGCAAAGTGATGTGTCTAGCTCTCTCCCATACCCTTTCCATCATGACTGCGCTTTATATCTGATAAGGTCCAAGATAATATCTCTTGGAGCCTTTTCAACATCCTGACCCTACAAAGTTGATCCAACGGTGGACTCTTAACAACCTTACAGTGCGTCGTCGGTTGTCCTAACCTAATATATCGCCGTCATGACAACAGCTCTGAAGATGACACATGTCATCATCTTCTCATAGTAGCCGCGTCACAACACGACAACAGTCACATAGACATCAGTATTTGTCACTTCGGGGAACACGTAGACTACATCGACTCCTTCGTCGAGCATTCCAGGTATACCATCGTGGGAGTGGTTAGCTTTCCATGCAGGTTCGATTCTAGGGTTTTTTGAGACTAGATTTCCATGTCCACGTTTATTACATAGGCTTCCTCGGGCAGTGCATGACGAGGCTAGACGTGCTTTTTCGCTTATCGCTCGATCGGTTGGCGCGCGATTCCATGGACGAGTTAGCATGGTTTTTGTTTTTATTACTTCCGTGATGGTGTCTACGTTATATTAGAGGGGGACGTGCTGGACATAGGGAGGTGGTAGCTAGATTTCGGAGATTCCGAGCAGGAGATTGGACTACATTGCAGGAGGAGTCTATTCAGGCCACACAGGTTATGAGTCAGGTTCAGTCACATGATACTTCTGATTCGGCATGATTGCAACGGTGTAGGATCTTGGGGCAGGTCGGGGAGTATAGCAAGGCTGCACTGGCCCTTCATCCTTTGTCCATGGCTAGTCCTACTGAGGAGATGATTTCCTCTTTATGCCTTCTACATCCACCCATGGGCGAGGAGATACCATTAGAGGTCTTGGAGTATCACCCAGAGGAGCCATTATGTCTTGATAGATCATTATTTGCTCATTCTCTATGCACAACCCCACGTTTATCCCCTAGGGGTTTGTCAGGGATGGTATATGAGCATCTTCGAGATTGCTTCCATGCGGATGATCGCTCTAGTGGTTTCACGGAGTTGTTCCAGGTGGCTGCATTAGTTGCAAGAGGGGAGATTCCGTTGTCAGTTAGTCAGGTTCTGGGTGCTAGTCGGCTTCTCGTGATGGAGAAGGACATTGGGGGCATCATACCGATTGCTATTGGAGAGATCTTATTACGATTAGTCAGCCGTACCATTGTCTTGCAGCATCGCTCACACTTCCAGGAGCATCTTTGTTCACATCAGTTTGGAATCGCCACACTAGGAGGCTGTGAGACGATATCGTTGGGCATTAGAGCACTTCTAGATATCCATCCGGATTGGGTTGTCTTGCAGGTGGACGTTGAGAACGCTTTTAATAGTGTCTCACATGCATCCATTTTTAGAGAGCTTAGAGAGGCTGGTGGACCCCTATCATGCCTCATTCCTTTCGTACGGTCTTTCTACGGTTCATATTCTTCTCTATTTTATCAGCATGGCTTTTCTGAGGAGGGAGTCACTGTTCTATAGTCCGTCGCTGGCACTCGATAGGAAGATCCTTTGGGAGGACCCATATTTGCCATGGCTCATTATAGAGCTCTTGTGTCTACTGCTTTGGCCGTACCCGATTGTGTGTTTCCCTCGTTAGCGGATGATACACACATTGTGGTCCATGTAGACAACATTAGGCAGGCCTTTGATTACTTGACTACCGAGCTTCATCTTGTAGGCTTGAGAGTCAAGGTGTCAAAGTGTAGGGCTTGGTCTCCTTTGGGCATTCCGCCTCATCTTCAGCTTCCAGAGGCATGTATGATATCGACAAACGGCTTACGTATTCTAGGAGTGCTAGTAGGGTCTGAGGATTTTGTTTCACGCTACCTTGACGTTGCATTGACCGAGGATGATTTGCATGTAGACAACCTTCCTCTACTAGGGGATCCGCAGGTGGCGTTTGGTATACTATCATCTAGTATTGTTCGTCGATCCACCTATCTTCTTTGCACAGTTCCTCCTTCACTTACATTCATATCATGTTTGACAGCCTTTGATAGGAGGATCATGAGCGTCTTTGGTGACATCATCGGACCATGGATATTCGAGTGTGTGACTTGAGATTTGGCAAGGAGACAAACATCTTTGCGAATTTCGTGTGGAGGGGGAGAATTATTATCGATGGAGGAGATTGCACCTGCGGCATTCTTGGTGAGTTGGACGCTCGTTGCACCTTTGTTATCTTCTCGATTTGTGATCGCAGATAGACCTATCTTGGAGATATATGCAAGGGACATCGATACAGGATCGTTTCCCTTACAGGTATTATTACGACATACGACAGATGCTTTACCACGGGAGGTACGACATGAGTTTCCATCTTTTTCTTGTTTGGCTACCGATTGGACTAGGGGTCTATAGTCTATCTTGATGGACCGACAGTTTCAAGAGGCTCTACATTCACTCTTAGTGGATCCAGCCATTTCTCGTACTACTAGAGGTCCTCTACGTTCTTGCTCGGGCAAGGGTGCAGGCTCGTGGATCTTGGCTCGACCATGCATCACGGCTTTCCGACTTGCACCAACTACTTTCTCCACAACGATGAGGTTCCGTCTTGGCTTGGTCCATCCATCTACATCTTCATTACTCACATGTGAGTGTGGTATCACTTTAGATGCAACAGGTGTTCATATGACTCGTTGTCCATTCGGAGGACAGAGTATAGCTACCCATGATGCCATTAGAGATGTGGTGTTTGCTATGGCGCGAGAGGATGGATACCTCACATGGAGAGAGCGTTGGTATGCCTTGCAGTCGACAAGGGTTACGACAGACCTGTACTTGGTTCAGGAGGACCAGGTCACTGTGACAGATGTGGTGGTTACCGATCCTACTAGAGACATAGTCACAGTTTCAAAGGGGTGATCACCCATCCTCTAGGATGGGCGACGAGTGGAGCGGCAGCAGCCAAGGTCTCCAAGTATAGAGGTATGCAGAGAGTTCACCTCTTTGTTCCTCTAGCTTTGGAGTTATATGGAGCTATGGACACTGACTTCGACATGTTCTCGAGGGAGTGCGCGAGAGCCTACCATACTAGGCGACATGGGGTATCACTCTCTTTAGCTTACTGTATAGTCTATTTTAGGCAACGTGTTTCCATTGCTCTACAAAGAGCACTAGCTGGTGCAATCCATAGGAGAGCAATCACGTTAGATGATGCTTCTTCGGATGCTTCTATTGTTTGTAGACCTTTTGACCTAGATAGTTCAGATATCTTAGGTGCTGGAGGACATATTTCCCCGTGTAATACTATTGAGACCTAGCCCCATGTTACCGGTTTGGTTCCTTCCTTGTAAGCTTTGATGGGGTCTTCCCATCTCTTTTGTTATTATACTTTGTCCTCAAGTTGGACCTGGCCAGGTTTTTAGTGTTATAGCTTAATGTATGATTGGATGAGAAAGAGAATTAGAAATTTTTATACAGAAGTTTTAACGGTTATAAATATTTTAAATCTTCGCAATTTTTAACATAAAAATATAAATAAATGAAAGGAAAATTGATGTATCAAATACATCAATGACTTTAACTTTCGTTTGAATTTTTAAACCTCATTTAGATGAATAAATTTAAATTTTTCAGTTACCTTTGAAAGTAAAAATGATAGATATAGAAAATCATTTATCTAACAACACAATACTCACATCTGAAATTGCTCATGATATCACAATCCAACGTAAGTGAATCAAAATTAGAGTTAATTTTAGAAATTAGATTTTTTAGTTTATATTTTTGAATTATGAAAAAAAATTACTCTTCAATTGGCATTTGTCAAGGTGGATAGATTCTCACATTGATCTGGCACATCGAATATGGTTGGGGTGTAATATATTTGTTTTAAACAGAACCTTACTTTGTGCCAAGTTAGAACCGCTTTGGGTAAATTGCTTCAGGGAGTAGTAAGTTATGGAATGCGGTATGGTGAACTTTATTTTGGGTCCGTGACCATTTGTCCTCGTCTCCACAGCATTGAGGTTTTTCGCAAGAGCCAGGAATTGGTGTTCGCTTACATCAGAATAATAATCAGGGAGACAGTTTCCTTGATAATTCCACAAAAGTGTGGTGGATGGAGGCCGGTCAGGACACCCCTCTGTTGACAGATGACCGTGGACTGCAGAATTAGGAGCAATTTCGGGCAATAATCTTCGTTACTCGAGGTCCAATGCCGGGGCCGCTGAGGCTCCCCTCCTCCGATCCTCCATCTGCTGGCGACCGGGACTCAGTCATCTGACGATCAGCAAGTCTGGCCCCAAGGCTTGGAGCAGTGGAAGTCATGTATCTTGGTTAAAAGGTGCTGAAGCTTTTCGCGTCCATGTGCTCGAAAGTTGCACGAGAGAAAGTATTGAAGATGGCATCAGGGTTCTTTCACTTTTGATCCCAGCAGAATCTGCTCCGTTATCCTTCATTATCCCCAACTGCAACATCTAAGGAGGCTTCGTTTTGGGTTGTTCTCCTGACAGCAAATGAATGAAATTTGCTGGATAATGTCGCTTTTACAGCTTCATCTTTGGGGGCGGACATAAGTGGTTTGTGCGCTGAGCAATAATTTCGAAAGTCGAGCAGATGTCTATTCGTCATCGAGGGTGGCAAGAATGGAGCCAGACTCTAGAAACTGTGATTGCGAATATTAGAAGAAGGTATAATATGCTGGTAGGTTTTACTGTAATTGCAGTGCAGTATGTTGGATAGTGTTTCTTCTGTCAGTCAATGGATGCTCTTGCGAGTATCGATGTCCACTGTTGGCATCCCTACCTCTCTTTTCCTGGTGGTACGAGATCGAAATTATCTTGTGGCACAAAACGTACAGTTGAAGCGCTGGCTTATTGTCCGGAAATTGAAAGCATCGAAAGATATCTCCTGGCATGTCGTCATGATTTTACCAGTCTCCAGACACAGCATTTATCTTGGTAACATGGTAAGGACGACGGTACGATACTCGACGGAACAAATTTTGTATACAGCGAACAAACACATAAATAAGTCTCCAAAGCATCTCGGAACTGCCATTATTTGACTCTTGGCTGTCATCAAGGCTTGCATTCTCAAGTTCCCACTAGAATTTGAAACTCACAAATCCGAATTCTCAATCGGAAACAGCCACCACCGTGAGATGCACTTCGGGAGTGCTCTCTAGCACATTGGCCACAAAGACATTCCATCGCTATGCAGATACTTTTATGAGCTACTCGCTCAGGGTCTACCCGTGACGGAGACGTTGAGCTCTGGTACACATTCAGCATCAGTGCATGCATCGCGCTTCCCAACGTGTGAGGCTCCCTTTACACTGTACCAAGGCGGATTTGTTTTGGTAGATGCGAACCCATTTCCGTTGGTAGATACTGGATAGATGCTCGTTAGCTACACCAAATAATAACTGATGGGTCACGTTAAAAGTTCATGTGGGTCTTGCTTTCAAGCAAGAGCGTGAGGCTGGACCATTCTTTGTGGAGGGCAATTGGCATACTTAAAAGAAATCGTTTGGAAGGTGGACAGAGAAGTGACGCGCGAGTTTGCGTCGAGTAGTCCTTTGGGTCAGTCGATGCAACCGACTGTGGATGGTTGTAATTTCTGGCTCTGTACCTCTTTTTAAAGGGGGTAAAGAGTTCGGGAGGTGGGCATTATACGCTGTGAAATCAAGGCGGCGAAAATTTGGGTCGTTCAATCTTTCATCGGTCTTGTTCAATTCCAGAGCACATGTAGAACGTTTGCTGCGTGCGTGGAGCAGACTTTGGATTGAAGAGAAGAACGTTTCAAATTGAGAGGGATAACGTATATTCCTCCTTATTTTATTTTAGATAATTTTGTAATTAAAGGAAAAGTTCTGATTGGATGTGTGACCGGTCATGCGTCCTCTGAAGTCTTTTTGAGCAGCGAGGACGAAAGGAAACCGTACTTCAGTTTACCAATTTCATCTCTGCGCTGTCTTGAGTCAGATACTTGCCTGCATCGGGAGGGTTCGGGCTGGTTTGGTTTCGGATTAAGTTGGAGAAGGTCACGATTGTTCAGTAAGCTTTTGACGATAAGAATAGAGGAACCAGTTGTCATTCGTATTTCTTTTATGGAGGGTTAAACCTGGGAGCATTGGAGACAACTAACTTGTGCATGCACTGAGATTCTTCGGTAGTTGTAAATATATATTCTCATTTGCGAAAAGGCAAGACAGATGTTCAGTGTGGAAGATGATGAGTTGAGAAATTGAAGCCTCTGGGCCGTGCTGACCTCCGAAATTACAGAAATTGTTGGAGGGTCTAGTCGAGAAGCTGCGGGAGGATGGTCATTCATACGGACGGAGACGAACATTAGCAAGATCTTTATAAGAAGTGGTCAGGAAGGAGCACTCGTATAAACGAAGAAGGTTCAGGAACTTCAGTGGGTTTTTGAGGAGAGTTCTTCTTTTATTCGAGTGAAAAGGAGGTGGAGAGGGAATTACAATGGGGATCGAGGATGATGCCATATATTTGGGATTTGACAGTTCCACACAGTCGTTAAAGGTGACAGCTCTTGATTCGAAATTGAGAATCTTTGCGTTTGAAAATGTGCACTTCGACTCGGAATTGCCACATTATGAAACCAAGGATGGTGTTCATCGGAACAGGGGTGGTATTGGGAGGATCACGGGTCCTGTGCTGATGTGGGTTGAGGCCTTGCAGACCGGCCTGGACAAATTGAAGAAAAATGGATTCCCTTTTCACAAAGTGGTGGCGGTTTCAGGGAGTGGGCAACAACATGGCAGTGTCTACTGGAAAATAGGCAGCAGTGAAGTTTTGAGGCGCTTAGATGCATCACAGACATTGGTGTCGCAACTGAAGGACGCTTTTTCCACATACGATTCACCTGTTTGGATGGACAGCAGCTCATCCAAACAGTGCGAGGAAATCGAAGAGGCTATCGGGGGCCCTCAAGCTCTATGTGATCTTACCGGTTCTCGAGCACACGAAAGGTTTACCGGCCCGCAGATTCGTAAACTTTATCAAACACAGGTAACTTTCGCCCTATCGTCGCCATTCAGTGTAGTGAAGAGATCCAACCGAATTGAGAATTACATGTTTCACGGAAATGACTGCACTTGACTGCAATGTATGGAACTGTGACCCAAAAAATGTGTAATTTATAGCAGTGCTATGGGTCATGTCGCAGCTTGTTGTAGGCACCTTATCATCTCAGATATTGCTTCCATGGCCCCTCGCTGTACTTGCAAGCTGGATGGTATTTGTTGTTTCACCATTATGGGGAATGGTGAAACAACAAAATCAGATTTTTTTCAGAATTTTGTGACGGGATGAAAAGCGAACAATCACCTTTATTGTGTATAGTGTCTAGCTTACTATCATGATTGGTTCGTGGTTAATCGGCACAAACAGGAGGATGTTTACAACACCACAGAGAGAATCTCACTAGTCAGCTCCTTCATGGCATCCCTTCTTGTGGGGAATTATGCGAGCATCGACCACGCGGATGGAGCTGGAATGAATCTGATGGTTCTCAAAGAGAGAACTTGGTCTGATGCAGTTCTTGAGGTCAGTTTCGAGTATTTGTTAGGTGAACTGTACATGTGATGAGTTGTGAGCACCGGCTCTTTAAAGTATCTCGAAAACGGGTAAAACAGTCTATGAATACAATATCTTATTTCCCTTTTTTTTTTCACGGATCATGACAGGCTACGGCACCTAACCTTAAGGAGAAGTTGGGAAACTTAGCAGCATCACATGGAGTAGCGGGCAAAATTCACTCGTACTTTGTTAACAGGTTTTTTCTCATTTTTCTCTCGGAGCGTGTCATCTCTACTTTCGGTAGATATTCTGATTGATGTCTAAACGCTAGATATCAGTTGCGTCGCAAGTTGAGTGACACATGCGGTCTAAGTTAGTGATTATAATAACTATGTGTCGTAGGGAGCATCTGTGCTGTCAGTAGATTACTTGATTGGTGTCAAGATGCTAGAAATCAGTCGAGTTTGAGTTTGAGTGACACAGGCAGAGTAAATTCATGATTTTTGTAATTATGTATCGCAGGTATGGTTTTAGTCCAGACTGTGTAGGAATCAACTGGTCCGGAGATAATCCATGTAGTCTTGCAGGTACTCTTTTATTCAACAAGACACCCGTTTGCTTCAATGCATACTTTGCCACTGATTGTATATTGCTTGTTGCAAGACTTGCTTTATGTGGAAGTGTGGGATACGAATTCTTACGTATAACAATAGTTTTGTGGGATTTCAGGACTGGCGATAGAGAAGCCCGGTGATCTGGGCATAAGCTTGGGTACCAGCGATACTGTAAGGCGATACTCGGTTTTGAATCGATGTACAAACCTGCTTACAACACGTGTTGCGTAACCAGATAGAACAAGCACCGTACAAGTATTGTCTTCTAGTAAAGGAAGAAAAATGTCTTGACACTTTGTGGTGGCGGTTTCTGTTGCAGGTTTTCGGTGTCTCTACAGATCCAAAGCCTGGAGTTGATGGGCATATATTCCCAAATCCTGTGGATCCAAACTCCTATATGTGTATGTTGTGTTACAAAAATGGCTCTCTTACTCGCCAAGGTAAGGAAAAATTGTCCAGGTTTCTTTTTCTTGTTCTTATATTGTTATATTTACGCACTGAACAGCGATAAGTGTTGTGCAGATTCTTGGGTTGGCTAATTGATTGGTAGGTTTAAACGCAGAGGTGCGTGACAAATGTGCTGGGAAGTCATGGGACACCTTCAACCGACTTCTGGACGAAACTTCTCCTCTGAACGGTTTGGCCATAGATACTGCTCACCATATATCTACGCTTACTAATTGTTTTGCAAGCTGCTCGCATCTGAAGTGCTCTTCAGTTCATATAGATATATTCTGATTGTTTCACAGGAGGAAAAATTGGATTCTACTACACAGAACCAGAAATCCTGCCTCCATTACCTGGTGAGTGGCCTAGTAATCATCTGCAGCTCTGTTGTTTTCAGCAATGTACACTCGATATGTCAATCACAAGTGCATGTGCTAAGTTCTAGTGCAGACTTTTCCACTCTCTAAGTCATCAGCCATACTCATGAAAGCTGCATTTTGCATATGTGGTTCCACCAATACAGCTGGTAGGCATCGCTTCGACTTGAAGGAGAACAGCGGATCAGCTGTAGTCCATGTGGACTCTTTTGATGGCCCCACTGAGGTAAGTCAAAATATGACTGTTATTACACCGATGTGGCTCGTGGTAAAGTAGTAGAATACTCATGTGGACAGGACGTTCGAAGACTTTCTCCTTTTCCTTGTGCCGTGTATCGCATGTCGACGAGAGCTAAGGTTCTGCTATTGATTTGCTTTCATCTTGAATCTTCAGAGATCGAAGTTCTGGAACAATGCTCTGATTGGCCCTTGAAATTTAGGCTCTGTATAGATTCTCCAACTCGGCATTTTTCTCGTACGGATGTAGATATTGCTACAATATGCTTCTTAACCTTCAGGGCTGCACTTTAAATTAGACTTTGTTTTCTGGATTATGTTGGTCATCTGCTTCAGTTGGTTAGTTTCTTGGCCTGTTCAAACGTTACCGTCTTGCAGGTCAGAGCCATTGTAGAAGGCCAGTTCATGGCAATGAGGAGCCATGCTAAGAATTTTGGTATGCCTGATCCCGAGCGCGTGATTGCGACGGGAGGAGCCTCAGCCAATCATCATCTATTAAGAGTTTGTGCAGATGTTTTTGGTTGCAATGTTTACATTGCATCGAGACCAGGTAGAGGGGAATTGAGTCTTTTATCGACCTTCTGTTCCTTGAGTTCTAATCTTCACTGATAAGTGGATAACATACGTCATCGTGTCAAGATATGCATGCATCGTCAGGTACCGCATCCAGTCGTTGCACAAGCATTCTTCTGATCTGATCAGCGATTCTGATTTGCATTGGGGCAGATTCGGCATCTCTTGGGGCTGCATTGCGCGCAGCCCATGGATATCGGTTACGGACGGACAAAACCTTCACCTTTGCCTCACTTTTGAAAGAAGCCTCAGAAGACGCTGCTACTCAGCTCTCACTAGCTACCAAGGCTGGTGACCCGGAATTGCATGGCTCCTATAATTCGCTAGCGGAGAAAAAGCTCATGTGCGAAACGTTACTCCTCCAACTATCCTTAGCCCAATCCATACCGATCGACTAGATCAAGAAAGTTTTGAATATTTAGGGCGTCTCAGATCTCTCGTATGCGAGTAAGAATCTTCAGCAGAGACCACGCTAAGGCTCCAGTAAACTTTGTTGGCCTCGATGTCCATGTAGATATCCATCATGCCGCGTGCTGGCCTATGGCACGGTATATGTTTGTATCAATATATCTAGCTTCGCAGAGGTTAGATCAAAGTGAAGGCAGGAGCGAATTATGGTTGAAGTTAGACCTTATGCTCATCTGTGGAAATTTAGCGGAACAAGGTTTCCTGTAACTTCGTGCATATGTAATTATCTCCCCTATCTACACAAGCTATAGAGAGTGGCATCCTGATGCAGGGAAATCTTTTATCAACCATACACTTAATCTTTTCGAAAGCGTTTTGAGTATGTAGTAGGACAAGACTCCACACCTCGTTCAACATGCCTAGTTTTGTAAGGAGAACGGGAGAACACCTAATCCACAATCAAATCTGATTTACGATCTCAAACTTGGAGAGTCACTGCTCATATAATACAGATGACTTGCTTTCAGACATTCAGAACGGAATCATGGAAATCTGTGACTTGACTGAATCTCGTATCGACGACGGTAAGCTTACAGTGGAAGGGATGCCAGACCGTGGTTTTTCAAACGAAAACGCGCACTCACAATGGAGGAAAGAATGAGCACCTGACCAAACAATTGATGGCCACTTGCCTCTATGCAAGAGCAATTGCCCAACCTCATCCTTGGTCCGTGATGCGCTGGATCACCCTCGAATTCTTTCTGGCGAGTAGAAGAATGAAGGCTAGGGCCGGGGTGGGTTTGTTTAGGAAGAGGCCCGTGCTTGGGAGGAGGTCAAACAGAGGGAGATGCTTCTTTGTTTCTGTCCCTGCCGTAGTACCCTTTTGTATCGGCACGAGAGAATCTCTTCTTTTTCTCCATATTTCTTTAATATGATAGATCCACCGGACTCTGGTTGTTTTATACCCAGTCCAAGACTTCCAGCCACCTGCACTCTGTGCTTCCCTCTGATGCCCAGCATTTCCGTCTCTTGTGTTTTACCTTTATCTGGTTGTTTAGAGCCACATGGAGTCAGATTGCACATTTCTCTCTTACCGAAGGCGAAACTTGTGGGAGTCGTTGACGGTCTGTGTCTGCGTAGTAGTTGGGTATCAATGTCCATCTGGAAAGCGTCTCTTCTTGATCCGGGCCCTGCATGCGTGTAGAGGGATGAGTGTTTCTCTATTCTGGACTAGTGCGTGACGGGCTCGAATTGCAGCATTTTGTGAGGACACGATGCCGAGTGCAGAAGAGGTTGTTGCGCAGACATTTCAGCGATTGAAGGTCGCAAGTGATGTGAGGGAGAGAGAATTTGATCACCATGAAGCGGGTGTGGCTAGACTTAACAACGGAAGTTTTGGGAGTTGTCCGTCGTTTGTCCAGAAGGCTCAAGAAGAGTGGAAGGACAAATGGTTCAAGCAACCGGATGCTTTCATCTACCATCAAATGGAGGATGGTTTGATGGCATCGAGAATGGCAATCGCAAGGTTAATCAACGCCCAGAACGTCGACCAAGTCGTCCTCCTGGACAACGCCACCACTGCAGCCTCCCTGGTAGCTCAAGACCTCGTGTGGGGATTCTTGGAGGGGAGGTATCAGAAAGGAGATGCAATTTTGTTGTTGAATCATGCGTACGGAGCTTACAGAACGTGCTTCGAAGCGATTGCTGCCAGAGTGGGTGCTGAATTAATCAGTGCCAAGATACCGTTTCCTGTCTCCTCTCCATCACACGCCCTAGACTTCTTTCGTGACTCTCTTTCAAAGGCTCGTGAGGAAAGTCCAGGTCGAATTATTCGTTTAGCGGTGTTAGATCATATTACATCCATGCCTTCCATGCTTTTGCCCGTGAAAGATATGGTCAGCTTGTGCAGAAGTTATGGCGTGGAACAAGTGTTTGTGGACGGAGCACACGCTTTCGGGAGCGTGGAAGTAGATGTTCAGGATTTAGACGCAGATTTCTACACCAGTAATTGCCACAAATGGTTCTTCGCACCCGAAGTGGTCGCTTTCTTCCACTGCAAACCCCAACATCTTGGCCGCCTCCATCACCCTGTGGTTTCAACCACGCATGGTCTAGGATTGGCAGCCGAATGTTCGTGGGTTGGCACTCGGGATTATTCTGCCCAGCTCACCATTCCTGCTGCAGAGGAGTTTATTGTGAAAGAAACAGGAGGTCTGGACGCACTCAGAAGATTGAACCACGACTCTGCACTAGCCATGGGAGATTGGCTTGCCAAGGAATGGGGGACAGCTTGTGGCGCCCCGCCGGAGATGGTGGCCTCCATGGTGATGGTAGGATTGCCACCTATTCTCAACATACAGTCGTTTGATGAGGGATTGAATCTGAGAACACGTCTACGCCAGGAATTTCACGTCGAGATTCCAATGCACTACGTCTCGAAGGAAGACCAGGAGAGTGCAGATCGAATCACCAAGATTCCAGGCATTACCGCCTATGCCCGTGTGTCCCACCAGATTTACAACAAGATGGACGACTTTCTGCGACTTCGGGACGCAATCAATTCTTTAGTAAGAATGTGCACCTCGAAATGATACCGACTGGTGCCAAGTGCATTCCATCGTTCAATATTTGTACTAGAGAATCTGAAAAACTAGAGAATCTGTAAAATCTACGGGCTTCCTCGTCCAGCGCAAGTTGTTATCGGAAGTCCACTGTCAATTTGCACATAGTATCATTGACTCGAGCTCATGTTGAAGAATTGCTAAATATGTACCTTTTTAAGGCCTCTGATTATTTAGGTGTATAAAGAGAAACACCGAGGGACATGGTCACCAATTCGAAAAGCGGATTCATTGTATCAGTTCTGAATGCATGGATGACTACCACGCGGAGTGGAAGTAGTGAGAGTCCAACGATAATGGCTAGAAATTTTCAGCACACAGAAGTATGTACATGAGACAAATTCTGTCAGCAGACACCAACTCTCTTCACATCTACCCACCCCAAGGACAGGTAAAATCTAGGCACGGCTGCACGACCTCGTGAAAATTAGGCATGCAGGAAACTTCTGCTTAAAGAAGGATGAACTTAGCACCTTCATAATTTATGTTGCGTTTGGTGATGAAGCGTAGTCGACAGTATCAAGCTACCATCCGTCTCTCAAGAAAAAGCTCTCAGATGGATGAGTATTTCACAACTTTCAAGCACAGCGTACGCGAAAAACCTCATCCGATCAACTTGATCGATGGATCTTGTACCTGTGGAGAAAAACCACCTGTCCAAATATCAAATTGGTAGATGCCTGGTATTCCTGGTGTCCATCTAACACAGTATTTCCCACTCCTTGTACTCCACGATGGGGCTCTTCTACCCTTCTTTGTTATCCCTGTGCAGTCTAACTACAGCAGTCTATTTCCAAGGTGCAGTTGGAGGAAAGTAGAGAGGAGATTAGTGCTGCGCAATGGAAACCTGATCCTTTTTGTGGGAGTAGGAGCCAGTATCGTACAGCTCTACGCGGAAAGGGGGGTCCGTATATATCGACATTCCGTGCGACACAACTGAAAACCTATGCCATTGTTCGACGGAAAAGAATCGAGGAATTGATATCGGAAAGCTTCCAGTTACCGCCTGTTCGCAATCAAAAGAAAGTAGCGCTCTTTCCACATTCCGACATTACTATTTCGCACGGCACGCAAGAAGTGATTGGGCGTAGCGCATGCATGAAACTTGGTACTAATGGATCTGGTCCGTGTTGATGGGAAAGTCTAGGGCCCTATGAGTGTAGAATAGCGTTTTCAATGAATCGCACAGAAGTCTCTGCAATTGATCAGACGGAAACATGGTAGGGCCACGAATTAAAAGTCCAGCTGTGATCACACAAGAACTGAACTTCCACCATACTGTGATGCCAGGAACGAGTCTCCTGTGAGGCTCTGAGCTTAGGGCTGACCTCTATGTGCAACGAGGTAAAGTGTGCATCTGAAGTACTTACATAACCAAAGATGGCGAGCTCAGAGGACAACAATGAGTCGCATGAAAAAGCATATATTAGAAAATTTGGCCTCAGTACCATGAGAAAACATTTGTCACCGAAGTGAATATTAGGTGCTAGGCCGCATCCCCACTCTCGAAAGGATGCAACTGCAGACTGTGTCGAGGACAGGGCCTGCAGGGAGGCCGTGTCGCCAGTTACAATGGAACATTTCCGTAGTACAGAAGAACCGGGAAATGGATGCTGCAGATGAGCTCTGTCCGCATGAGCTTCGGACAAACGCCGCCAGAGCAGAACGACTAGCTGGCAGAAAAGTCTGGCTCTGCAAGAATGTGACCGCCCATAAGTCCTTGTACACTACAGAAGGATAAGAGCCACTGAAAGCCTTATTCTCAGTGCTTGTGTCCTACGGAAAGAATCTCGCATCCCCACGACCGCGTGCCACTGCGTATCAATCTTGTCAGGGGGGTCGGGTCATTTGTAAGAGAGGGCTGCTCTACGGTAGGTAGCTCGAAGAAGACCAGTTCTGTTTCGTTGAATTTGGTGCATAATCTGTTTAATTTAACACTTGGGCTGATCTGTGTTCCCAGGATTTGGACCCAGATACGAGCGTTTTGAGCTGGACGAATGACACATTGCACTACAGTTTCGAAAACTTGAGCTGGAGAGATACGAATTGAGGATTGCAGTTTGAAAAATGGAGAACGAGGCGATATCTGGTTCCTACGACGTAGTGGTCGTAGGTGCAGGAATCATGGGCGTCTGCACGGCATACGAACTAGCGAAGAGGAAGAAATCGGTTCTTTTGATCGAACAATTCGACTTCCTCCACCGACGGGGTTCATCTCATGGCGAGTCAAGAACCATCAGAGTCACCTACCCGGAGGAGTACTACACAATTATGATGGCAGAGGCGTACAATTTATGGGAGGAAGCCGAGCGAGATGCAGGCTACGCCGTGTACACCAAAACTGGGCAACTGGACTTCGGACTCCGAAGCAATTCAAGCCTCGCCGCCACCGTGTCCAACTTGCAGAAGCTGGAGATCGACCACGAAATTCTCACCCCGGCACAAGTCTCCGCCCGTTTCCCCATGATGGAACTCCCTCACGATTACTACGCCGTGTACACCCAGCAAGGAGGAATCCTCCGGGCTTCAAAAGCCGTCTCCATGTTCCTCGCCCTGGCTGCCAAACACGGAGCCACATTGCGCGATCGAACCAAGGTCCTCAACATTCGGTCTCTGGGCGATGATGGCTCCCAAGGACTGCTGATAACCACCGGCCACGGCTCCGTCCGCTGTGCCAAATGTGTCATCACCGCGGGCTCGTGGGTGACCAAAATGGTGAAAGAGATCGCCGGTTTGCAGCTGCCGGTGGTTCCACTGCACACCACCATCGCCTACTGGCAAGTGGACCCGAAGCAACCTGACCTCTGCTCCGAAGAGCAAGGCTTTCCTGTGTTTCTGAGCTACGATGAGCCTCTTATCTACGGCACTCCATCCGTCGAGTATCCCGGCTTGATGAAAGTCAGCTATCACTCCGGTTATCCTTGCGACCCCGACACCCGGTCGGTTGCGCCCGACCACCAGGGCCTGAAGGAGTTTGTATCCCCGTGGCTGGCCACGATCTTCAAGGGCAACGTGAAACATGAAGTCCCCGTCCTGGCAGAAGGCTGTGTTTACAGCATGACTCCGGACGAGGATTTCATCATCGACATCTTGCCTGGTAAGAACCGCAGCATCGTCATCGGTGCGGGATTCTCAGGGCACGGATTTAAAATGGGACCCCTGGTGGGTCGAATCCTGGCGGATTTGAGCCTCACGGGCTCTGTTCCCGGAATACCCATGCACTACTTCTCACTGGAGCGGTTTGCGCACAACCCCTCGGGCAATATCAAGGACTTTGGAGCAGTGGTCCATTTACCATGCCAGGTGATGGAGAAGTTGAGTTTGTAGGGAGGGGGTGCTGGAGTGCCTCATCAACATCAGATCGGCAGCTCTTGAAGATGCCCGTGAGGTATGCCGTGGTCCCGACGCAGTCGATTGCCGATTTATGAACCAGAGTGCTGCACGTTTTAGTTGTACACGTTCGGTTTCATCAGCTGGAACTTCATCATTATGCATATGATTGTCTAGGGGTTTCAACCCAACGAGACAAAACTCTAAAACTGATCAAAATGGACTCCAGGCACTGGCAAGAGGCCAGTGCATCGAGGTAGAGCATCTCGGAAATATTAGCCCGTATGTTCAGACTCAACAACATTCAAGTTTTCTGTATAAATTTGTCGGATTATACTCTTCTCCGGCATGACTACACTTCAATTGTTTCTTTGAGCGCAATTATTAGTGCTTTATGCATCTTTAGAATATGTGGGACGTGAGGATTCAGGAAGTCTCCGAGAGAAACCCTTCTCGTGTAGCTAATCTCTTGTCGTCTAGGTGTGTGAGTATCGCCTCTGTGGTGTTCTGAATATGTAGGAATTAGGGTGATAGTTCGTTTTTTCATTGTTTGAAAAGGCCCGCTTCTATAGAAGTATGGTACGCTCTAATGCGGTCAAGTGACAGATGATCCGTACTGTTCTGGTTCTCTGATTTAAATATCATAGATCTTTGAAGGACCTTCATGACATGTCAAGTCTGAAAATGAATGAGTTCCGTTGACAGAAATTTTTATAATTGCAGAAAATATTACTACAATCGACAAGTTTGATGTGGTGGTATATTACCACAGTCCATGCAACCACAAAAGATATTCTGATGTTAAAGGTTCTGAACAACACAAACACAAAATGTGTTGAAACAAAATCTACATATCTTGAATGGGGTACTTGCATTGTGAAGTCATAATGTCCGACTATCTTTCCGAAGCAAGATGGATAACTAACTTCTCTTGAGTTAAAGGTGAAAGACGAAGTAAAATAACAAAAAGGATGGGAAGAAAACTAAAACTTCTCTTGAGTTTATTATGGGTAAATCATTGACATTGAATCATTAAACCATTTACACGCAAGTTGTGGGTTTGCTGAAGATCTTCAAGTAATACGTATATAACATTTCGTATTTTACAATTTATATATGAAAATTTCGTTGTTAGTGGTCAGCCTTCCACATTCTCAAAATATTATAAAACCAAGGGGTGAGAACTTACAGGCTATGAAGCTTGCAGGAGTATGAAAAAGTGAGAAGTAAAAGTACATGAAGATGTAAGAGTGCATAGCACACAAAACAAGCTAAGGACTTGAATAGAAAATGGAGATTATAATGTCAAACTATGCAATTTATTTCCCTAATATGTAAATGACACATCCTGTAAATTTAATGTCATAGTCATATATTACCTAAGGATTAATGTACGATAATAGATATATGTTAACAAGAATAAATCATATATATATATATATATATATTAAATTGTTGTCGCCCAATCTTCTCTTTAAAATTAATCTCCTAGCTTCATGGAATATGGTAGTTTTTCACTAAATGAACGACAAAGTAAATGATAGTATGGCCATCAACTACACTGTAGCTATAGCAAACAAAAGTGGCGCTAATAGACGTCCCTCACGGACACCTCGCGCTCCAATTCAAACTCATAATGTGTAGATTCCGATGACCTTCACTTTGGATACGACCCCTGCAACTAGCCCCTTGGTAAGTGCAATAAACTCGGAATCAATGTTTAGCGCTTCCATGGTTTCCAATAAGTATTGATGATTTACCATATGTTATGCTTTTTCAAAACCAAGCTTTAAAAATATCGATGGTTTTTTGTTCTTCTTCACCATCTCTTGGGCGATTCTGAAAGCCAAAATATTTTCAGAGATTACCCTTCTTTTCACAAATCCTTTGTGACAAACATCCACAACTGTAAGCAATTCCTCTCCAAACCTCTTAGCCAAGATTTTAGCTACTACTTTGAAAGATGTAATAAGTAAGGAAATTGGCCTCCAATTCTTGAGTTTGTGTAGGTCATCTTCCTTAGGTAGAATTGTTATTACTCCTTACGTCTTAGTCCACATCAGTAGTTTCTCTTCCCAACATTTTCACACTACTTCCCTTATTCCTTTAAGGCTTTGCTTTTTGAGTGACTCAAGTGTTTCTGAAGTCATTCCATTGAGACATGGAGAGCACTCATCCCCTAGTTATTGTATTATCTCCCGGATCTCCTTCAAAGTTGGACGCTTTCTAAATCGAATTTTTTGTGCTTCAGTCATCTCTTTTGTTAATAATATCAACGCCCTTTGTCTATGAGCTGCTACAACCACATCTACATCCCTAATAAATAAGGATTTATAAAAACTAAAGATTGTGTTTAAAACCTCATTTTGTGTATTTATCCATGTTTCATCATATGTGAGAAGGGATGTTAAAGTTTCTCTCACATGTTTAACTCTGAAGATTGAAAGAAAAAACAGGACAATGCATCCCCTTTCCTTATCCAATTTAGCTTACTTCAACATCTCCATATCACTGCATGTTCAAACTCTATTTTTGAATTTTTTTGGTAACCTTTTGACTTTCTACGCACTTTGATTCCCTCCTTTTTGAGCCAGCTCCACCCGTTCCTCTTCTAGATGTCTCTTTTCCTTCTTTCATTTTTGTCTTTCTGATTTTCTCTCCCAATCCTTGTTCTTCAAAGATATTTGAGCTGCTCTCAAAGATTATTCTTGGTCCTCTCATCCCAATGGTATCCTGCATTCTCCCATGCCGCACACATTTCCTTCTGAGTCTCTTCCTCTTTCAACATCATTGGATCAATCTTAAAGTGATGTATTTCTAATGTCGGTGGTTTAATATGCAAGCATATGGAAACATGATCAGCTAGAACTTACTTTCCATAGGTTAATCTCATAGGATCAGACCGTTTGACATCTAGTCCCACATGTATTCATTTTTTTGGCTCATGCGAGTCATGTACAAAAACTACAATGAATTCTCCTCGTGGGCTATCTACTTACATCCAAGCATGACGTCCATCCCCTTTTATCCCCGCATTCATCACCTTCCAATAACAATTCTAGCACATGCACTACCTTTAGAAGTAAAATCTACTATGATGTTTTCTTTTTTGGCTATCTGATTGAGATTCAATAAAATCTTAGAGTCAAACGTTAATCTTAGAGTCAAACATTTTCACCTCATAGAGAGTAAGTATATATATATACGTCTTTTCTCTTGCCTCATGAATTTTTTAAGTTGTCTCATACGAGTGTGATCCCCCATCCCACAAATATTCCACGAGTAGATCTTGATGCTCCACATTAATTCACAAGTTTTGATGGAGAAGTATCCCCTGTTTATCTCCATGTTGTGAAGTACTTGGTCCTTTTGGTGGTAAGTGAGTTGTATTTGTCATCAACTTTCCACTCCCCTCCTTGCTCTACTCAGATACTTTGCATTCATGGGCGGTTTGGCTTTTAACTCCTAGGTGTGTTGTTCTCTCCTATATTATCCTCTCCTCCAATCTTCATTAGTTGTGATTGATGCATTGTGATATTTGATGAGCTCAACCTCCTTCTCATGTTTTCGTCATTTCGTCATCACTTGGTTCAAACAATGCTTTGTCATCTACTTTGCTTACATCCAATGCATCCTTATTTTGTCATTTTCATCATGATCAGTAAAATAACTCTCGCCATCATTTTCATCCTCTTAATCATGGATTTTGAAGTTTGCCTCATTTGTTTTTTGTAAGCTATCATATGCCTTATCTGCATCCTTCTTACTGCTAAGATTTACTTCTCCTATCTAGTTGATATATCAACTTTATGCGTTTCTTCGTCTTCATCTTACAAAGAGGAGTAGTAATTATCTTCCTGATTTCCACCTCTCTCTTGCTTTCCTATATTCCTTCGTCCTCCTCCTCATTTTTCTGTTTTTCAAAACCTTCATACTTTCCATCCCCTCTCACTTTATTGTTTGATCTTTTTGGACAATCCTTGATTGAGTGTGCTCGCTCATGACATCCAAAACACACATCATGATATTGAATTTTGACCTCGTATATTGTGTCTATATATACTCTTTTGTCCTCCAAGACCACATATTCATATGGTTCGTCTAATGAATACATTCAAATACAACATTTCAATGTGAAGAAACCATTCTTCTCTATTTGCTCAAGGGATATATGTAGTAGATCTCTCATCTTCCTCATCATTCTCCTTGTGTGCTTCATGTGCTTCCAACAGTGTGGAATTTGTAAATTTTCCATCGACTTTATATCAAATGTGGCTTTCTATGGTAAAACGAAGACCGTACTTCGCCCAATATAAACTAGAGAAACCATCAATGCTTTTTTCTGTCCTCCTTAGATGCAGTGGTCACCAAGTAACACTTGTGTTCATCTTCAATATCTCTTCTACTGCTATTGCAAGCTGCTTCGAGAATTCTTCCTTAGTCCATTGTTGAATTTGTACATGTGTTGGTGAAATATCTAATGTCTAGAGGATGAAAGAACTTTCCCTCAACATCCTTTGTAGCATTTTGATGGTGTCATTCCACTCTTGTATCTACTTCAATAAAGTGGGCTTTGATCACAAAATTGTCTTCCTCTTCTTCAATTTGCTTGTCCTTCGCTCTCAATTCTACATCAAATTCCTCTGTTTGTTCTTTGTTGACAGAAATCGTGTTCATCCATTGTTCTACCTGCATCTCTCCTTTTTTCTCACTTCTTCCTATGCACTTCCATCTGCTTTTTTCTAGAGGTCTTCTAGTGGTTATGGAGTGGAATAGGCAAGATGTTGGGTACCATTCGGCGGAGCTTGAGGCCAGGACTTGTTCAAGTCCTCATGATAATTCATTCCACTCTCCTGAACTATTGGTCTTACTAGGGTATGGGGATTTATGTTAATGTTTGTCGTCTAGTTCTCCATATCACTCATGTAGCTCATGTGGTTAGTGTGTGGAGCCTTACCCATTGTTGGCTCTTGAATTGTGTATGAAGTTCTTACATCTTCCATCAATTGTCTTGTGTTGTTTGTAATTGCATGCAGTTGCGCCATTTCCACTTTCAGTCATTTTGGTAACTGTTTTGCAGGTGGCAAAAGGGATAGCGTACTTCTATCTGTTGCTAGTTGGCTTCTCTCCGCACTCACATTTGAAATTATTGTTGTAGACACATTTGCATGTGATTTTTCAGAATGTGATCCAAATATGAAGAGTGTATTCAAATTTTCCTTCACTCTACTATTTTAGAACTTTCTAATTGTATGAGAACACAGTGTCATGCGTCACTCCATAGCCAGAAGTAGGGTTGTAGCAACTAAGTCCCTAATCTCTCACTTAACAAAATTTACGGAGTTAGAACCTTAGCCCTTTGGCAGGACAGCCTTGCCATCCACAGGTCCTCGACGCGTGTGTTCCTGGTTCCAAGAAGCTGGAGGAACGCCAAACATGTGTCAGATGAACAGTCCGGATCGGGATCGGCGGCTGGAATCTCGAAGATTCTGCATGAGATGTCGTTCTTTGTCTCGCTCCACAACTGTCAAGTTACGGCTTGTCGAGCAGGACGGTGCCGTAAGCGAGCAGCTGGCTGCGACTTCCATCCGGTTGAAGTCACAAGTCCTTTGCAGACCGGTCCGTCCTCAACCCTCGCTCCACACAATCATACTCTACAGAAGTAAAACAAGGTGGTGCGCAAGAAATTTCATTGCGGAACTATGCATTTGTAATTTCCCTTGAAGTTCTAATTTTAAAAGTTCACAGGAGTTGATTTAAAATCTTACAAAATAATATATTTTTTAATTTTTTCCCAAGAAGAGAAAGGGTACGAATTAATGTATCAAAAAGTACATACCCCATCAAGTACAAGATGAAACCAAAGGGGTAGGATGGGGCTAGGTCCCATAGCATACAACAGTAAATATTTCATTCTGCGCCTAAAATATCATAACTATCTAGGTCAAAGGACTTCATAGGATATGAGCATCCCAAGAAACCGTAATATCCCACCTAATGTGATTGCTCTCTTATGGATTGCATCCGCCAGTGTTCTATGTAGAGGAATGGATAGATGTTGTCTAAAATAGGCTATACAATATTGTAAAAAAATTGATACCCCATATCGCCTAGTATGGTAGGCTCTTGCGCACTCTCTCAGGAACATGTCAAAGTTGTGTCCTAGTTCCATATAACTCCAAAGCTAGAGTTGACTTCTTTGCATACCCCTATACTTGAAGACATTGGATGGTGACACTCGCCACTCATCTAAGAGGATGGGTAATCACCCCTCCGAAATAGTATAATATGTATGATCTATAAGCACAACATCATTAATAGTAACATGAAGATGGTGAATCCTTGCTGAACCCATGAGTCACCACCCTCTCTTCTTACATGTTGAGCTCAATACGTTATCGTGTTGTGACGCAGCTACTATGAGAAGATGATGACATGTATCATCTTCAGAGCTGTTGTCATGACGACGATACTTTAGGTTAGCATAACCGAAGACATTGCAAAGTTGTAAAGAGCCAGGGAGATCAAGACACATCACCTTGCTGACTAATGAGCTTATCTGATTGAAGTGGAGTCGACATGGATAGAGGACAACCTGATCTTTCAGATGTACCAATGTCGAGTCCATTTGTGATCAACATCCGGTGTCTTCATCGTGATCGCTTTTGGATATACTTAGTTGGTTTCAAGTTGTCATTTTAACTCTTATTAGTGACAACTCATAATATGTATAGGATATCTAAGTAGTGTGTTTAGGATAGTGGTAAAGCTCTAAGTTACAATGGAGCTAATTTGGCCACACTATAGATCAAAATAGCATTCTCTATTCCCATTCGTCTAGGAGTTTTGGCCAATGAGGGCACTAGGGCAACTTTTTGAGGTTTTTAGGGATTTTGGAGATCTTTTAGGGGGAGACTCGGAGATCGGAGGATAGGATTGGAAAGCTGACGGGATGAGCTACAATGTGGGCTCAAGAATAGATGGATTTGAAAGATTTGTTACTCTGAAACGGTGATTCAAAGTTAGAGAGAGAAATTTAGACCTTTGAGTGTATTTGGAGTGTTTCTGAGAATCTTAGGAGGGTTTTGGGAGATCTGAGTCGACTAAGATATAGTTTACAACTCAGGCTTGTGTTTTGATTGAATTTTTGACTCAATTGGACGAGTTTTGAGTACAGAGTGATAAGTTGAAGTTTGTATAAGCAGTCAGAGTTGTAGGATTGAACTTGCTATCACAAACTTAGTACATCAATTATATCTTTTAATACCAGAAAGTTCTGTCAATAAAACTTTTTAGAGTTGAAGTTCTGATTATGAGTGACATTCTCATGAAATTTGAGAGCAATTAGAGCGATGGATTGGGATGTGTGATGGGTTTTGTACACAGGGGTTTGCATATCACCTTGTGATACAGTGGGTAAATGAACAATTGTGTTGAGAGATCAAGAGTAGAAAAACATTTGAAACTTTTCTGACAGATTGAAAGGGTTGTGAAGCAATTTTCTGTAAAGTTTAAGAGAGAGTTATCGGTCCGATCATCGAATATCATAATCTTCTTCCGCTGAAGTTTTACCAGTTGTAATGTGGAGTGCTGAGGAGGGGAAGAAGAGATTGTCAACTCACACAAGGTTCTAGAGGGTTCTTCTACAGCCAGGCGCTCGGGCGTTCTCAAAGCAAAGAATTGTCATATGCGACAATGCTAAGCAAGACAAAACACAATGGCCAACGTAGGTGATGTCTCATGTAGTAAGGTAGCATCTTTCACTCTACGTTTCAACTCCTTATCCCATACCAATATTGGACAGGTTGTGCCTCTGTCACCCCATGGGTAACACTGATCAAGAGACGCATTCGGGTATACGCCTCTCAAAGACTGTCCCCAATCTTCCGTTGAAACTCCTACAAGCCTCATAGCTTGTCAATTCTCACCCCTTGGTAGTCTCTCCTCAACCGTGCGAAGAACTCCATAATAGGGTTAAAGGTTGGGATCTCTGAACTCTTCCCAACTCTACTAGCTCCAACCGTATCATCAGTGTCAGGTACAGAGGATAAACTCGCACCTCCAAACACTATACCCGAAGTAATAGAGATGTAGTTTGGAGACCAATATTGTCTCCAAAACTCTATCTCCTCAAGATGTTCACGTCGGAACTCATGATAATCATCCATCGGCGGACCCTTCAAATGTTGGAATAATCCCTTCCAAGCCATAAACGGACTGAACAACGTAGAGTTGCGCATCCACTGTAAATCACACCATGAGTCAAACTCCTGGATGAAGTCATCCAACTCAATAGGGCCAACTGTACTTGAATATTGTCTGGGACCCTTGGTGGCCCCATAGATATCGTCCATGTCCCACAACAACGGTGTGGATACACACTCCAAGATATCACCAAGCTCGCCTAAGTCACTCTCTGAAACCAAATATGAAGTATAGGTTTGCCCTAAGTTAAGTTGATGTGATGTATCCACCCTCTTGTGCCATAACAAACATCACATCCCTAGTGACATAATGAATAGTTATCCTTTGCCCTTTGAATGGGCAACAAGTCATAGGAATCCATGTTGCATCTAAGGTAGTACCACGTTCATAAATAACTTATGAAGATGCAGATGGATGGATCAAACCAAAAAATAATCTCATCAGTGTAAAAAATATAATTGGTTGGAGCCTAAAAGCCCTTATGTATGATCGAACCAAGATCCATGAGCATGCACCCTTGCAAGAGCAAGAACATAGACTAGCCCTAGTAGTACAAAGAATGGCTGTATCCACTAAAAGAGAGTGTAGAGCATGCTAAAACTGTCGGTCCATTCAAGTAGATTGTATGCCTTTTGTCCAATTGGTGGGCATTGAGAAAAAGGACATGAGCTCTTGTTGTACCTTAGAGACAAATCATCTCTCATCTTCTATAATAGTATATGTGAAGGAAATGACCCCCATTCATGTCCCTTGTTTACATCTCAAGGATGGATTTATATGCAATCATAAATTAGGAGTATAATAAAGGTGCTAAGAGTGCAAAACTAGCCAAAAACGCTACAGGTTACGTCTTCTCCATTGATAATAAACCTACCCTTCCACAAAAAATCTACAAAGATGTCTATCTTCATGCCAAATCTCATATCACATACTCGAAGATCTCTGATCCGATAATATCATCAAAGATGATCATGATACTCTTATCAAAAAATGTCAAACATGATAGTAATATAGAAAGCCGGTGAAAGAGGAATCATGCAAAATAGTTAGGTGGATCGACAAGAAATACTAGAGAAGAGTATACCAAACGTCACATGCGGAACCCCTAGTAGATAAAGATCATCTACATGCAATACATCCTCGACAAATGCAGTATCTAGATAACGTGAGATAAAGTCCTTAGATCCTACTAACATTCCAAGAATACGTAAGCCATCTATCGATGTCATGCATCCCTCTGGAAGCTAGAGATGAGGAGTAATGTACAAAGGAGACCATGCCATAAACTTTAAAACATTGACTCTCAAACCTACAACATGAACCTTGGTAGTCCAGTAGTCAAAGATATGTCTAATGTGATCTACATGGCTCATAATGTATGTATCATCCGCTAAGAGGGAAGCACACAACCTAACACATTCAAAGAAATAGATAGAAGAGCTCTATAATGAGACATGACAAATATGTATCATCCCAAATGATCTCACTATTGAGTACCAATGGTGGATTGTAACAATGACTCCATTATGTGAAAAGCCATGCTGCTAGAAGAGAGAAGAATGTGAATCATGGAAGGACAATACGAAAGGAATGAGACTCGACAAAGGTCCATCGGCCTCTCTAATAAGCTCTTTAAAGATGGATGCCCATGAGACATTATTAAAAATGTTCTCAATGTCCACATGCAAGACAACCCAATCCGGATGGATATATAAAAGTGCTCTAATGCCGACGATATCACCTCACAATCTTCTCGCGTGGTGATTCCAAAATGATATGAACAAAAGTGCAACTAGAAGTGGGAACAATGCTGAAGGACCACGATATGACTAACAAGGTGTAATAAGACCTCCCCAATAACAATTGTCTAATGCCTCCTGTGTCTTCCATCATGAAAAGCTGACTAGCACCTACCATATAGCCAACGGACCATGGAATCTCCCATCTCGTAACTATTCCAACCATTTGGAACAACTCCATGAAACCAATGGAGGAATCATATGCTTGAAAATAATCTATGATGCTCATATACCATCATTGATAAGCCCCCTATGATAGGTGTGGGGCTATGCAAAGAGAATAGGTAAAAAGTGATCTATCAAGACATAATCTCCTTTGGTCGTTACTCCAAGACCTCTACGGGTACTACCTCGTGAATAGAAAATAATATTCTCACTATGACTAGCCATAGACAAAGGATGAAAGGCTCGTGCGGCTCTATTTTACTCCCCTGTTTGACTCCAATATCTTACACCGTCGCAATCTGAAGTATCATGGCTCAACGCAACTTCTCAAATTTGTGTCATGTAAGACTTCTTTTGCAAGGTAGCTCAATCTACTTCTTGGAATCTCATAAATCCAGCAGCAAACTCTCCCAATGTATGGCACGCCCCTCTATTAAACGGGGTTGAACACCACGAAAATAATTATATGATGCATTGAAAAATTAATTTTGAAATCGATTAGCAACTTGTGTCTTACTTAAGTCTCAAACTGACGGTTAGCTATTCCAACGCATAGCAAAAATTCTCGAACCGGAGACCAACCGCAGACGTCTTCGGACAGCGCCAACGTGGACATATGTAGGGTAGGGTCGGAACTTTTGAGCGGTTTCCTTAAGGATAAAGGACGCCTCGAGATAGATAAGGGCAAGGCTCGATCAGCATGGTGCGGGTAAGGATCACTCCTGTCCCGAAATGGCGCGACGGCAGAGCGACGGGACTGGATTAGGTGAACTCCTGAACGGCTCTTCTGGGTAGGGGAACTCCTTTAGATTCCTCGGATCCAGGTACTGTACTGTACAGTCCCACCAGAGTTTTTCCCTCCCTTACTTTCTCCGTTGATTTGCGACGGGTGGGGGCGGGCCCTGCAAGGGTAGGAGAATGCTGGCTCTATATAGGCGGAATTTGTGCAGAGGAATTGGAGACGAGACGAGACGAGACGAGAGGAGAGAGGAATGAGGGCCGAAAGGGAACGTCACGGTGCGCGGGGCTGAGCGTGGAGACGAAGAGGAGGGATTCTTTGGTGCTCGATGAGAAATCGAGTGCAAACGATCGATCGATTGGCTGATTTTTTGGGAGGAAAAGTGATCCATCGGTCGCTCTGTTGCAGTTAGGCAGTGGGAGGAAGCGTCCTCGATGTGTTTGTTTTTCGAGGTGTTCCTGCGCTGGGCTCTGCGGTTGGATTGTTTCAGGTCGACAGTCTTAGAAATGTTCGTGCGGTGGAAAACGTTTCCGAAAGTTCTGGCTCCGCTTCGATATACCGGAGGGCCGCTCGCCCGTGCCAATCTAGGGTAGCGTTGTTGTCGAGGGTGGGGGGTTTTGAGGTTACTCCTGTCAGGAAGATTTTTCTGAGTGAGATCCAGGGGAGGTGGCGGTCGGATACAGGAGGAGGAGGAGGGCTGCGATGAGTTCCACTCTGGAGGAAGAAGAGCCCAAGGATGCGAAGCACGTGAAATCGATTTTGGGCCTAATGGGCGTGCAAAAGTACGAGCCGCGAGTGGTAAATCAGTTTATGGACTTGTGGTATAGATATGTCGTTGACGTGCTGGGAGATGCGCAGATGTACTCCGAGCATGCGGGCAAACAGGCCATCGACTGCGAGGACGTTAAGCTTGCCATTCAGTCGCGTGTCAACTTTTCTTTCACGCAGCCACCCTCGCGCGAGGTCTCTCTCTCTCTCTCTCTCTCATCCATCAATTGAAAACTTTTATCAATATTAAACAAGTCTTTGGAAAGAAGTAGCGTACTTCCTCGCCACGTCCCCGAATTGAAATGGTGAATTTTTGCAGACTTTGTTGGAGTTGGCCAAACTGCGGAACAGCACGCCATTACCAAAGATTATTGGTGGACCCGGAGTAGCGCTGCCACCAGAACAAGATGTTCTGATTGCCCCCACATATCAGCTGGACATTCCGACGCGATCCTTCCCCTTTGCAGATGACGAGATGGACGTTGAGGACGAAGAGTGGAGCAAGCCCGACTCGGACAAGGAAACGGCCGTTTCTCAGCCAACTCATATTCAAAAGTCTGACCAAGATGGTCGAAAAGTTTCATTTTCCATTGGTGCAAAGCGGCCAAGGAGTTAATGCCTCTGCCCCAAAGAATAGAAAGCTATCGTTGACATGGTGAAGAGGTTTTTTTGTTCTCTCTCGATATCAGATTCCGCTTGCACGGGCACGTCGGTCCAATGGTGACTCGCGATCGATAGTGGCGTGCTTAATTTTGTATAGTATTCTTGTCTGATTAATGTAGCATATGTCAATGATCTGGCAGTCGTTCAAGCAAAAAAAGCTTGCATCGGGCCTCGATCGGAACCGTATATCATTCGTGCAAAGGAGTAGTGTCTGGAACAAGACCAGAATTAATGGCGGAAGCCGGAAAGACAGACGGTCTGCGCATACAATTGTTTCACGTGGGTGAGCCACTTTGACAGTAGTGGAACTCGTGAACCATCAGACGAGGAAGGGACTAAAGAAGGGACAGAAGCTCATGATCTCACAATAATACTACTGCCTTGAAGCCCCAGATGTTTACTAACTGTTCAAAGACTTTGGCTTCACTAGGTGATCATGTCGGCTTACAAATCATTGTTTGGTATAGCAGGGCTGAGGTTGCAGTGCATTCTAATAGAGATTGGATTTCCGGGGCAAAGCTTAATTGCTTTGTTAGCAGAGCATGTTAAGTTTGAGACGATTCCGCCCCCCCTCCATAGCGAGAGGATCGAGTCTTTCTTGAGGGTTCTTACTTCCTACCAGCGTGTTGCAGTTCGCTGGCCATGTGCTTCTATCTTCACTTGTAAAAAGACTCTTGAGTTTTATCAATTCTTGTAGCAGTCTTGTGTCGGGTCAGTGGGATATCGTTTTCACGTGATTATGCGAGTAAAATTTCACGAGCCACTCGCTTCGAGCATAGTGAATGATTTTTCCAGACTCGCAGCAAAGGCTGAAATCAGTTGCTAGAATATCTTTCGGTATTTGAACCTTCAATTACAGAACTCTATTAATTAAAAGCGTCAAATACACTCGTAACGAATTATTTGCAGTCCCCATATGTGCACTTTACCTCGCAGGAAAAGCGTAGTTACTTGTGGTATTGCCTTTGCATGAAATGCAGTCTGTCGTGGACAGGATTTCCGGTTCTGTGAGGTGAGTGCGGTTTATACTTAAAAGATTTAGAAACGCATTGTCCGACTAGTGTATCTTCTCAAACCCATTTTGTTGATTAGTGGGATGGAAGTTATATAACTTAAAGCAATCTTGGTCATCTCCCTTGCCATGGTTAGCGAGAGGAACTGTGTACCAAGGTGATCCAGTCCATACTTATAAAACGACGATGACGAATGTAGTTGTCATCGCCTTCACCTCATGAAGGCACACTCTTAAAGACCGCAGCCTAAAAGAAAGAAGGACCGCTCCAAAAGTCGAGACTGTTATGGTGAAACGACAGCTCCACACATGGAGTGCGAATCATCGTCGGTGAACCCAACGAATATCTGCCACCTCTTGTTACAGGACTTTATTAGCTCCACTTCAAAGTGTTTTCCACATTGGGAAAAGTGCGGGACAACAAGTCAAAGACAAACGTAAGCTCCTGAAACATTCAAAACAAGGTCGCCGCACGCCACAGATTCATCGGTTTCCGTTCCACAGTTGTGTTTCACGAGTCTGTCCCAGGGATAGATGATCAGGGCGGAGTGTATGACCAAGTCTAAAAGAGTCTTACGAAGACTAACTATCACAACTATTGGAACTCTATTAAACGTTGAAGCTGGTACTACGGTGTGCTTGTAGATGGTTTCTCCAATCCGATCTCCAAGCGCAGAATAGTTCCAATGATGGAAATTCTGAGAAGAAGAAGAAGGCCGCGTCAACCTGAGCCTCAAATCGGAGCCTCAGAGTCTGATCTCAGCAGGAGGATCGTGCCGGACGAGGATATCAGAAGGGAATATGTCGACAGAATTCTAGCTGATGAAAGATGGGTGTGGAAAGTATGTCTGCTAGCTCGTCTGTTGAATGCGTTGTTGGTTCGGACGTATTTCAACCCCGACGAGCACTGGCAGAGTCTTGAGGTTGCACATCGGATGGTTTTCGGGTAATGGATCCGCTGCTTCCAGCGTAGATCGATGATGTGTTTTGATCGTTTCGACTTGATTAGGTTTTTATTTCTTTCGAAGTTCGACGTCATGAGATTCAGCTCGTACACATTTTGTTAAGATTCGTCGATGAATCTAGCCTTGCTTTGCTCATTGCATCGGACTGAAGCTGCTGGGGTTTGGTGTGAAGGTATGGGCACTTAACATGGGAATGGGACAGAGGAATTCGAAGTTATGTCCATCCGTTGATCTTCGCAGCTTTATACAAAGTTTTGGCAATCACAGGCCTAGACACGCCATGGTTTATGGTATGAAGTTTTTGTTGAAGAATAAAGTGCATTTTTCTTTTCAGCTTAACCTTTCTATATCCCGATATTTGTTTTCTGTACTTCAACTCAATTAGCACCGTCAAGGTCGTAAGCATTGATAACCCCTCACGATTTTTCTTGGCTTGCATCCTCAATCCAGTTTAGAAACTGTTTGAACTGTAGAAGTCACAGTGAGCAGTGTTGAAGTTAAAAAGTCAACATCTCGACATTGGGACTTACAACACTGGAAATCTCACAGGCAAGATCCCCTCGGCTGCTTCAAGCTGTGTTCGCAGCTGCTTGCGATGTGTACTTGTTCAAGCTCACCACTCGAATCTTTGGTTCTCGTTCAGCTTTCTGGGCTGTATCCTTAACTTTTTATCTGCTGAACTTGAGGTTGCCGTTGCTGTCTTTATTTCTTTGAAAAAGCCCTTGTGGATAATAAGATTGAGGTTCCAGAAAACCAGATACAAGCACGGCATATTTATACTAGAGTCTGTAGGAAAATGAACTTGATATTCTTCCCTTTTTTCCTAATTATTGTCCTTCATTTAGTCCTACTTTCCTTAATCTGTGATACAGCTCTTTGCCCAGATGATCAATTGGTTCACGTTCTTCTGTATGACGAGGACTTTGTCGAACAGCTTGGAGACCACGCTCACTATCGTTGCACTCTTTTACTGGCCTGAAGGGAAGGATTTGAAGCTCCGATATAATGGCCGATGGATTTCTTCTCGACAGCTAGCTCTCATGATAGCAGCGTTCTCGTGTGCCTTGAGACCCACAAATGCAGTGATCTGGTTGTACGTTGGAGTTATACACTTGTTCCAAACTCCCAGCAAGTTTCGGTTTCTCCTGGCTGAGGTCTTTCCAATAGGGTACGGTTCTGATGTGGATTGAAATTGAGTTTCATGGGGAAGAATAAAATATATGTGGCGAATCTAGTTAAGTTTGATCAGTTAGAGCTGTCTAATTCCTCCATCTGAATTCTCGAAATAATGAGTTGGGATGTGAGCACTTATTTCTTGGAGACTGTTGAGAGCGTAGAACAGCTTGATCAAGGTGAGTTCTTGTAGTGTATGCTTGCAATTAAAAAACCTTGGAAATCGCAGATGCAATGAAACATTCTAGTATCGGTGCTTCTGTGCTTTTACACTAAGCAGGAGATGGTGAAGTGTTACTGATGTTCCTCTTCTTTGAACTGCAGAGTGGTCTGCCTTACACTCACTGCCCTGATCGATCGCTGGATGTATGGATATTGGACTCTTGTTCCTCTCAACTTCCTGAAATTTAACTTTCTGTCATCTGGAGGGGACTTTTACGGCACTCACCCGTGGCATTGGTACTTTTCACAAGGATTTCCTGTGATGGTATTCTCGTTCCTTCCTCTTACCATCTATGGTATTTGGTTGTCCAAAAGGTGGTATTATGCTGGCCTAATAGGCTGGGTTCTTAGTCTATACAGTCTTCTCGGCCACAAGGAGTTCAGGTATGCTCTGTAGGTCGGGGGCGTTGTCCAGGTTAGGGTCCAAAATGTCAAAAGAGTTTTTCTTTTCACGATAAACAGTTTGAGCTAATCAGATAATCGTCTGCTTCCATTTTATGTTTTTTATCCTCTTTCATTCGGCTACATGAATCTCAACTTTTAACACGAGGTAGATGTTGCTCACTTTGAGATGAAAACCGTTTAAGCTTCGGCAGATCGTATCAATCTCTGCTTGTCTAAAAAATGATGCAAGCAGAAACAAGAGATGATTAAAGTTATGTATTAACGAAGAGCATAATCTTCAAAAAAAATGTGCCAGGTTTGTGCTTCCGGTCCTTCCGTTGGCTATGATGTTTGCTGGCTACGCTCTTGATTCTCTCGAGGATCGGCGTACAAAACCTGAAGAAAATGATCGTGTTGCCGAGGACTCTCCTGATTCTTCGTCATCAAGTGAGGCTGGAGAATCCAGGAAGCAGGCTGCAAGTACCAATTTTCAAACAGCAACTAAATTCTGGTGGATCTTAATGTTTGTGTTCTCTACGAATATGCCAGCTGCACTATATACTTCTGTGATTCATCAGGTAACACAACGGTTGGTAACGAAACAAAATCACATATTGTTTCGGGCTTTTTACCCTGTTAGGCCTTCCACACAGTAATAGATGAATCCGCAGGATGCGGATTCATCTATTACTGTGTGGAAGGCCTCAAGTCACTCATCTCACCATTGAGAACTGAGGAACCTGTATTTTGATATCAGAACATCATAATGTAGCAACTCACAAGCCAAGCTACATAAGCTAGTATCTACATTCTTGATTGTGCAGCTCATGAATTAATTCTCTCTTATGCAGAGAGGGGGAGAGGCAGTGATGGAGTACCTTGCGAAGGAGGCAACTCATAATCGAGTGGACAGTGTCCTTTTCCTCATGCCTTGTCACTCTACACCCTTCTATTCATCTCTTCATAAGAATATATCAATGCGATTTCTTGACTGTTCACCGAGGTACCATCGATTTCTGTTGTAACATTGAAATGCGTTTTGCTCTTTAGATATAGAATTGCCCGTGTAGAGAATTTAATCTGTACGGTTTATCTGTATTCAAGGCCAGTCAGGGATGATGAGAGATAGGATATCAACTTTTCGATTAACCGATATGTTTCTTATCAACTGTGTAACCACTTCTCGATTCTTGTCTTCCTGCAGTGATCAGGCCGATTATATCGATGAGGCGGACCGCTTCAAGATCCAACCAACAGAATTTTTAACCACAATGTTCTCCTATGAGAATCTTCAACTGCCGAGCCATATTGTCCTTTATGATTCTGTAGATCAAAAAATTCTACCATTCTTGAGGGGACACTCGTACAGGCTTGTAAGCCACTTTTTCTTTCACACCGTTATCCGAAGATTGTTTATGTTTTAACTTGTTATCTAGTTAGATCAAAGCATGATGTTTGTCTTCATTAGTGTCACTTTCATCGGTTTGGACGAAAACGTATATCTACACTTGCTCCTAGATTTGACAAAGTTGGAGGCTGTGCCTCCTTGCTGATTATTGCTTCTGCTACAGGAGCGGAGATTCTTTCATGCTCACTTTCCCGTAGATCGAGAGCTTCAGGCTAATGTGCTGCTATACACGTTGTGCGGAGATGCGCGATCTTCAGCTGTGCTGTAGTAGGCGTCCGTGCAAGTATGGCCACCATTCACAAGACTCATGAGTAGTGCCCATGTAGTACAGTCTCCATGTTGTTGCCCACCTTTTTTCCCCATTGACAAGGTAGACCACAATTCCTTGCGGCACAAGAGAACTTGAGCTTTTCGCTATCGGAGATCGGGGACTCGCAGATACCACTGAAGAGTTACCAGGTCTGTTGTCTCTTGTTTTTTGTGGGGTTTCTTCTGAGTTTTTCCAGCAGGGAGATTACTATGCATCAATTGACCTTTGAATCTGTGTGGATTTTTTTAACGACGCACAGTTTTTCCCTAATAAATTGATGAGATGGTTTTAATGCAGCCCAATTCGTCTTGTGTTTACGTTGAGTTTGGACACGTTTCACTGGTACTACGGTTCTGCTGGATTCTGTGGACACTGTATTTCTCATTTACGTTTTTGTTGAGATTTTGTTCAGACTTGTACAGGTTGCGATGCCTGTACAAGTCTGACGAGACCATACACTGAACTTTGTACAGGCATCGAAACCCATCTAAAATGTCTAAGGTAGTTCGAGTTAGTAGTAAGCCTTGTTGCGTTCTTGTTGACTGCAGGTTTGAGCTACAAGCTTGTACATGGGTTTTGTGGAATGATTAGATGCGGCCGGATGTGATCTAAAAAAGTTGTGTGCATTTTTCGAGCAAGTTTTGGAAAGATAGATACGAGCAGGTTGTGACCTCCACAGCCGGCTTTGCAAACTAATGTGCCCTTCTGTTTGTTATTAACTTTTCACTCCTAGTTCATGTTAAGGACAAGCGTGCTTGGTTGTCACAATGCCGGTACTCGAGCCATGCGAGCATGCGATTTGTCACATCCACGCTACTCAGGAAACCAGTTACTGAAGTCAGGAGTAAAATACTTTTACCCGTGTACACACTCATCACTAGTTTGTACTCGTCTTATGTACAGGCAATAGAATAGTTGGCTACTTCTAACCTGCACCGTCTCTGCAGCCGCTTATGTAGAAGTTCTTCCTTAGATTGCCAAGTCGTCGATTCAGTTGTCCTGATCGGGCTACATAATTCAACTGCTACCACCTTCCGGATTTTCATCTGCCTACTTGTGTTTCCTCTCGTGCATCAACAGCTTTTTAGTTGTCTGCCACTAAGCAAGCACAATTGCGTTCTACTCTTAAGGCATATCGTTGTTTCACTTGTGCAAATGTCCTCGGTAGTGTTCATGTTGGTGCAGGTATCTTCAGTACATCATTAACTCCATTTTGCAAAAGACAGCTAAAATTCTTTTGTAGAAAACTTCCTGTCCACATTTCAAATGCACAACCTCCCTGTCAACGGCATGAACTTTCTTAAGTGAGGGTTTGGAGTAGGAGAAAATTCCAACAGTCGCCGAGAGGAGGAAGAGGACAATGTTGTTGTTCGCACGTCGCACCTGGGTAGCATTGGTGAGTTCCAGAAGCGTGAAGGATGTGTCCGTTTGGAATGTGGAAGGAAGACATTTTAAGCTTCAATTATTCGCCTCTGTTCAATTTACCACAGCTTGCAATCTCGTAGTGTTGGAATATTGTATGTCCAGGATTAAGCTCGTCAAGTTACATCAGCTAACAAAGATTGCAGTGGCATGCTTTCCAGTGGTCTAAAAGCTATTGCGGCTTGTTTTCCCCCGGGGTGAAAGTCATGAGCTCAAATGTGTTCAATAATCAGATTGGTTGTGGTGCTGCTGGTCTTGCTTTTGTAGTTTCATCATTTGCGAGATCGACAGAGAGTTGATCGGATAATACACGGAAACGAACCCAAGCCATGGGAATTAGTGGCTGCAATGTATTGGACGAGTGCAGACTGCATACATACCAGGAAAGGAAAGTGAGAACAAAATCACATTGCTGAAAACGTCTGATTTATCCGTTTGACACAGTTTCAAGGGACACAGTTCAGATCCAAGCAAAGACTTGTTCAGTTCCAGACACGCGACAGGCATGTGTGCACATCAAACTTTGGTCCAATTCCCAGAAATTACCCAAAATACTGAATCAAGTCAACTCTGCGCCTTCCTCCTCAATTCATCGAGATATTGGGCAATGTAAGCAAGCTGACGGACGAAGGACTCAAGGTAAGCGGGCTCCATCAGTAGCTATGCTTCGCCAGGTGGTGGTCCCCTGCAGCCCTGAGACGTTTCCTGGTGTGGAAACGTCTGAGAGAGAGAGAGAGAGAGAGAGAGAGAACTCGCTTAATGCGCTCTTCTATCTACATGGGCTGAACGGCCGGTCATTGATCCCGGGGATGATGATAACGTGAGTGCAATCAGAACGGTAAGATATGTCAAAGATCACTTCGCGGGAGCGACCAGAATAGGAAACAGAAATATTCAACACGTCACATAGACTCAACGTTTGATCCACCGTATGCTCTGCTCTACTCTACTCTTTTCTGTTCAATTCCGTTGGTTGGTGGTGTGCGTACAAGCGAAGCAAGAGCTTGCACAACCAAGGCTAGCTACTGTGAAAGAATTACGATCAACCAGGAACGTTAAGTGCAAGAAGCTCGAGCTTCTCCTGCTGCTGCTGCTGCTGCTGCAGTCAAAGCCGTGAGCACGAGCATCGAGGAATCCATCTATCGATCAGTTATCGGTCTAGGGAAGCTTTCTCACAAGTGAATGCCACAGTGGAACCTCTGCTCGCAAGGTACTTCACTGCGCTGCATGCATGCAGTGCAGCCCACACGCATGCTGAGCGCAAGGTCGTCCTCACTGAAACCCAAGCTTCACAGTGGTATTCAGCTGTGACAAAACATCCCTGTCCTGCTCTGCTCGCTGCTTCTCTTTCCTCTCCACTCCCAAACACACACACACACACACACACACACACATTCCATTACTGCCATCATCATTGCTAGAATCTAACATCTCGTTACAACGACGAAATGCTGCTGCCAACGCAAGCGAGGACGAATCACACCGAGTACATCTAGACCGAAGTCACCACAGACCACAGACAATTTCAGATTTTCTCCATCTCTCTGTCTCTCCCTTTGCCTTCGGGACAGGGGGCCAGAAGATGAAAGACGTCCTAAACCGACTTATAAACCAAGGGTCTCGTGCTCGTTGCCACGAACACGCTACTATAGAGTCCCTGTTGCTCACGCAGTACTCTTGCATGGACTGTACTATGAAGCTCTACCGCCATCGAGAATTCCTGCGTCGTCTGAGTCGCCATGGCATTCGTGATTCAGTGAAAACTCGTAAATTCTCTCGAAATAATAACCCGTCAGTAAAATAATAAAAAGTAAGGTAAATATGTTATATAGTAACTAAAATATTTAATTATATAGATCAAACGTTTTATTAAAAAACTATCAAATTTTTTTAAAAATCAATCAATATTTTATAAAAAATAATAAAAATATTTTATCTAAATTAAATTATATAATAATTTTAAAAATATTTATAATATTATAATCACAGATTGTTTATAACGTTTCATACTATGGGACTCAGGGTTGGAAACTTAAACGTTGGGGGTTGTACTGCACAGAGAGGACTCGAGGAGATGAAGACATAGGGCCCTATGAGAGTGATGACATATCTGCCGCTGTCACGCGGGTATGTCCACATTCGCAGCTCCACCTCTGTCCCCTAATCCGAATTAATACTCTGGTTACGGGCCACCAGTAACGATGTCCAAACCCACTCCCTATTATTCGGTTCTCTTCATGGCATATTCATCTGTTGCGTATAATGTTGAGCATATGTTGTCATTCGTTGTCGCTCGCTCGCTCTGACGGACGGACGGACGGACTGCCTGGCGTGGTGGTGGTTCAGGTTGCATACGGAGCGCTGCATCTTCTCATTTGCATATAATCATGGTGGGTAAGTCCCATGATCGACCTCCAGTGGTTCCCACAAGCCAAGGTTTGAATCAGCGCTTGCTTCATCATGATGTGATTGATTGCATTGCCCCAACATACTACTTAGTGGAAAGACGAAGTAAAATATCAAAAGAGATGGGAAGACCCCATCAAATCTTACAATGAAGGAACCAAACCCGTAACATGGGGCTAGGCCCCAATAGTATCACACTGGGAAATATGTCCTAACAGCACCTAGGATATTTGAACTATCCAAGTAAAAAGGTCTACAAACAACAGAGCATCCGAAGAAGCATCACCTAACGTGATTGCTCTCCTATGGATTGCACCAGCTAGTGCTCTCTGTAGAGCAATGGAAACACGTTGCCTAAAATAGGCTATACAGTAAGCTAAAGAGAGTGATACCCCATGTCGCCGAGTATGGTAGGCTCTCGCGCACTCCCTCACAAACATGTCAAAGTCGGTGTCCATAGCTCCATATAACTCCAAAGCTAGAGGAACAAAGAGGTGACCTCTCTGCATACCTCTATACTTGGAGACCTTGGCGGCTGCCGCTCCACTCGCCGCCCATCGTGGAGGCATACTACATACTACTTAGTAACAATGTTTCATACACAGAAGAAAGAAGAATGATTGAAAATAATTTTTTTTTCAGGTTTTGAAAGATAGCTATGGACTAAAAAAAAATGTACATAATTTGAAATTTTACACTAATGTTAATCAAGAACTAACCTACATTTAGATTGAAATTTTTTTGAGATATCATTTTTTGAGAGAAAGTTATGATACTTTAAGTATAGTGGGTATAAAAGTAAGAAAAAACCATTTTAATTTTCAGATTTGCTTTTTCCTTGTTTATGGTAATTCTAAGAGAGTTATGACATAAGTGTTTTGCATAGTGAAGATGACTTGAAACTCATTGGAAAATAGGAGATCAACCTCTTTGGAAATCCGGTTGTTTAAGATATCTCAAGGGGACCTGATTATTTTAGCGGATTCGAACACAAGAGAGTTCAGAGTGGAGTTTGAGGAGATGACACTAAAAGATCATAGGTTAAGAGAGAGAAGAAACGTGGAAGAGCTAAACCTTCATCTTGGACCATTGTCTCCCCATGAATCCAAAAGTGGAACCTATTGTGAAAATTGTAGAGTGATAGGACTTCCCATAGGACACAAGTGTAGTGGTGTGAAAGCTCTACTGAGTCACTAGTGAAGGGCTTTGAGGATAAATTGAGTGTAAATACCGAAAAGTTGAAATCTCTAGGTGTCTCAAGTTTCAACTAAGGATGGAGATCATTTTCAGAATGATTGAGAAGATGTCGATGATGGTAAGACTCATTGTGTGTTTAGGAGAAGAGAGTGCCATGCTAACCCTTAGACCAACTGATTTCATTCATTTTACCCTTGATGGATTACTCTAGAATGGAGGTAGTTTTGTTTGTGTTGTATTAGGGAGTCCCGTATAAATTTCCAACACAAACAACAAAAGAAGTTGGAAATGGGGAAGCTTTCGGCGTTTTATGGGAGAGAGGAATAGGATGTAGAAGCTTTTGTGAGGTACTTCAAGAGAGCATGTATAGAAAACAATGAGAAAAGGAAGCCTGAATGAGCTATCTTTTTGCCCGACTTCTTGGAGGATTGCGCATTGAAGTGGTACAATGAGTACAAGAATGAACATGTGGAGGAAGACACTTGGGAGAGTTTGACGAAAATCTTGTTGAAAACTTTCTTCCGGATGAAAGTTACGAGAAGCTAATGTGGGAAGTCACCTTTTTGAAGCAAGGAGAGAGTGAGAAGGTGAGGTCATACTATAGTCAAACTGACTAGAGTTACTCAACAACCTGAGTTAACTCCTAACAATCTTCCATCAATTTTGGCGGTTCAAGGATATCAACATGCCTTGTTCTCAAATTTTTCATTGTTGGTGCACAAGATCTTGCTCTATATGACATCATTCATTTGATTATTGATGGACAAAATAGACATATTCATCAGTATACATTTAGAAGAATATTCTTTTATTGGATGATCCACATGCATGAGTGATGACAAATGTACATCAAGTGTAATCATGGATTGGACCAACGGTATTAATGGATACAACGAGAGTAGAATCTTGTGCATATTGCATACGTCTATGATGGACAAACCTTCTTCCAAGGTGTAACACTGAAGGCAATGACTCCGGAATGACTTCCAAGATGAGAGATGGTCTTCTCAAGACCTCTCCTTGCTTTATATAGTGTAGGACTAGAGGAGTCCGAAATCCAAACTATGCCACATGGCTAACATGCGTAGGTTGCATGTTTTGTTATCTTATCCTAACCAATTCCTAACAGACGTCTAGCACACAATCTCATCCACCAATGCATGGTAGCCACCTCATCATTTACCCTTTTACTTTTTGGATAGTGCACACCACTATCTTGTCTTTTTGTGATCTAGTGACCACTCTACGCTTTGGCTAAACTAACTATGACTAACCAAGATTGGTTACAAACCTCCCCCCATTTAAGTCACAACGTCCTCGTTGCAAGAAGACTCAAAAGTCTCTACAAGTATCTTGGCATTTGTAAGATTTGCCAATGGTTCCCAAGTAGCTTCATAAAGTGGATAACCTTTCCATTGGACTAGATATTCCACTTTGGTGTTCCGCCATGCCCTCTTGTCCGTTTCTTGAGGATTCTCTCAACCTCATATTCCTCTACACCATCAATCATGGGTAAAGGAGGAGGTTGATGTGGGTTGCCAAAGGAAGGAGATCGTGGGGTATACTTCCTCAAAGATACACATGAAAAAAGGGGATGTATTTTCATGTGTGTTGGCAACTCTAACTTGTAGGCAACTTCTCCAATCCGTTGGACAATCAAGAAAGGTCCAATAAACCGTGGACTGAACTTTCGAACCCCTATTAATGACAAATTGGTAGTAGACAACCACACCTGATCACCTTTTTGAAACTCCACATGTCGTCGATGAGCATCGGCATATTGTTTTTGCCGATTTTGGGCAATGGCTAATTTGTGCTTTGCACGATGTACTCCTCGTTGGACTCGTGCCACAAACTCGTTCCTTTGCTTCAACTTGGGTTGATGGTTCGCATGTGACCTACACTCACCAAGCTAGATGGTGTGATAGGGTGTTCTCCATACATCAAGAAGAAAGGATACTTTAGTAGACGAATTGACCGAGTTATTATAAGCAAACTCAATCAAGGGTAAAAGTGCATCCCAACCGTCTTGCTCTTCCAAAGTGAAAGCTCTAAGCATGTCCTCAATAGTCCTATTTGCTCTTTCAGTTTGCCCATCTATTTGAGGATGATAAGCTGTGGATCAATCAATACTCTCACTTTTACTCCTTCTATCTCGCCCTCCGTCACAATCAAACATGTTTCCTTCTTTCTCAAACCATTTACCTCATGTTTGTGCTTCCTTCCCTCGCCCTTCCTCCTTTTCATCGAACCCGGTAAGGCCGCGAGGCAAGGTTCTTGGTGCTCGTCGTTTCCCCAGGGTTTCCATCGGTCGCCGTCTCCACCTTCAAGATTGTTGAGAGCTCGTCGATAGGGGGGTCTAGCTCCTCTTGCCAGAATTCGGTTACGGCAATTCATGGCAATGTGACCAAATCTTCCACAATTATAACACTGCCTCATTTCTCGTCTTCCCTCCACTCCGTCTCCTCCTCTTGAATTTGCTTCTCGATGAGGATTCGAGTTGCGACGATCTCCTCCTTGTGCGTTCACTCCCCTCGGAATGAAATCTTCTCTCCTCCTTATGTTGCCCAACTCCATAGGCATGGGTCCATAGTATTGATTCGAGGGGCCGATACCTCTCCACCGTTGTGATAAGCGTTGGACATTAGTTGTGCACAAGCAATAGTCTCGTTCAAGTTGCTTGGATTGTCCCGAATCACCTCATGTTGAATCTTTTCTTCAACCCTCTCTTGAATAAATCAAGGGCTTGGCTCCACTCATATCTCGTATCTAAATTCGAAGATCTCGAAATTCCTCAATGTACTCCTCCACACTTCCCTTACATTTCAAGTTTCCACAACCTCATCCGTGCCGTGATGATGGGATCAACTAGCTTGAAAATTCTGAAGAAGACCTCGCTTCATTGCACTCCAAGTAACTTTGTTGGCCGACTCATTGAGCTCCATCATCCAACCACGAAACCAAGTAGTTTGCTTTCTCCAACAACAAAGTACGAACAAAAAGACCACGCAATGTGATCATTGATATTGAACAAAGCAAGATGATACTCCATTCTCTCAATCCAACCTTCCAAAACTCCCATGGTTCGACAACCTCGGTAAGGTTCTATCTTACAAGCTTTTGTCATCTTGAGAATCATGGATGTCGAAAAGATCTAGCTCTCTTGCTCGTTGTCTTTGCTTGGGCTTCAAGAGCACGGGCTCTCTTGTTTCTTCACTTTCCACCATGGATGGTGGCGTCTCCATCTCCATTGGAGTTTCTCTCATTCTCTCATTTTCCATTCCTCTCGCTTTTTTTCTTTGTTAATTCTTGAGCTAACTCTTGTACTTGAGTCTGACTTTGCTCAAATGCGTTTCTCAAATCTCTCAACTCATGAATCATTTCTCTCAAAGTGTCCTCCATGATTCGTTTCCGTCCACTCTCTCTCAGTATAGGGTTAAGATGAACACTCTCCAATTTCTCAAGATTGGCAACACAAAAGGAATAGGTGATGCTATCCACCTCATGGTAATACTCCTCTCCAAAGTTTCTAATAACTAGGCTCCGAAACATAGTTTTAGGATGATACACACAATAGATTTCACACCGTGTGTTGAATCTCACTGGTGGTGGTCTATTGAGGTCCATCTCTAAACTAAAATGTAAATCGTGAGATCCCAAGTAACATCGTAGGTGACTATAGGTAAGATAACAAGATCTCGAGATCTCATCACTTGGTCCATGAAGTTGGCACCAAAATGATAAACCAAATCTTGAGTCAACCTTGCTCTCTCAATGTATAACGGTTTGACATGAAAAGGATTAAGAAATGGGAATCTCGGTACTATTCTATCTCCCCATCCATAACCCGCACTCCACAATAACCCCTTCCACTACTTGCGACTCAATGGCCCTACTTGCCCGGTATCTAACAAACACTCTCTCTCCTCAAATAATTGTACCAACCCCGGACTATTCTTCCAAGATGGGTGATCCACACTCATAGGAACAATAAGCTTTCTTTGTGATACCATTGTAACATCAAGGCAATGACTCCGGAATGACTTCCAAGATGAGAGATGGTCTTCTCAAGACCTCTCCTTGCTTTATAAACTGTAGGACTAGAGGAGTCCGAAATCCAAACTATGCCACATGGCTAACATGCGTAGGTTGCATGTTTTGTTATCTTATCCTAACCAATTCCTAACAGACGTCTAGCACACAATCTCATCCACCAATGCATGATAGCCACCTCGTCATTTACCCTTTTACTTTTTGGATAGTGCACACCACTATCTTGTCTTTTTGTGATCTAGTGACCACTCTACGCTTTGGCTAAACTAACTATGACTAACCAAGATTGGTTACACAAGGGCGATTTTATATACATTAAAATAACAAAAAGGATGGGAAGACCCGATCAAATAGGACAAGGATGAAACCAAACTGGTATCATAGGGCTAGGTCCCAATAGCATCACACTTGGAAATATGTCATATTGCACCTAAGATATCCAAACTATCTAGATTAGACGGTGTTGTGTTGTGACGCGGCTACTATGAGAAGATGATGACATGTGTCATCTTCAGAGTTGTTGTCATGACGGCGATACTTTAGATTAGGACAACCGACGCATTGTAAGGCTATTAAGAGCCGGAGAGATCTAGACACATCACCTTGTTGACTGAAGAGCTTATCTGATTGAAGTGGAGTCGATGTAGGACATGGATAGAGGACAACATGATCCTTCATATGTACCGAAACCGAGTCCATTTGTGATCAACATCTGTTGTCTTCATCGTGATCATTTTCGGGTATACTTAGGCGGTTTCAAGTTGTCAATTTAACTCTTATTAGTGACAACTCATATTGTATATAGGATGTTTAAGTAATGTGTTTAGGATAGTTGTAAGTTCTAAGTTAAAATGGAGCTAATTTGGCCACACTAGAGGTCAAAATAACATTCTCCATTCCCATTGGTCTAGCAATTTTGGCCAATGAGGGCACTATGGCAACTTTTTCGAGGTTTTTAGGGATTTTGGAGACTTTCCATGGGGACATTTGAAGATTTGAAGATATGGTTGAAAAGCTGACGGGACGAGCTACGAGTGGGCTCAATAATGGATGGATTTGAAGGGTTTGTCACTCTGAAATGATGATTCAAAGATAGAGAGAGAAATTTAGACCTTAAAGTATATTTGGGGTGTTTCTAAGAATCTTACGAGGGTTTTGAGAGATCTGAGTCGATTGAGATATATTTTACGACTCAGGCTTGTGTTTGGATTGAAATTTTGACTCAATTGGATGAGTTTTGAGTACATAGTGATAGGTTGAAGTTTGTGTATATAGTGATAGGTTGAAGTTTGTGTATATAGTGAGAGTTGCAGGATTGCACTGACTATCACGAAGTTAGTACATCAATCATATCTTTTGATATCAAAAAGTTCTGTCAATAAAACTTTCCAAAATTGAAGTTCAGATGATAAATGACCTTTTTATGAAATTTGAGAGCAATTGGAGTCAAGGATTGGGATATGTGATGGGTTTAGTACACAGGGTCTGCATATCGCCTTGTGATACAGTGTGTAAATCAACAATTGTTCTGAGAGATCTAGGTGAGAGAAACATATGAAACTTTTTTGAGAGATTGAAAGGGTTGTGAAGCAATTCTCTGTGAATTTTAAGCGAGAGTATCGATCCAATCATTGGATATCATAATCTTCTTTTGCTGAAGTTTTACCGATTGTAATGAACTCGAATGTGGAGTGCTGAGGAGAAGAAGAAGAAATTGTCAACTCACACGAGGTTCAAGAGGGTTCTTCTACAGCCATGCCCTCAGGCGTTCTCCGAGCAAAGAAATGTCCATACGACAATGATGTACAAACAAAGGAGCATAAGAAGAAGCATCAACTAACGTGATTACTCTCCTGTGGATAATACAAGCTAGTGTTCTTTGTAGAGCAATAGAAATACGTTGCCTAAAATAAGATATACAATAATCTAAAGAGAGTGATATCCCTACCGCCCAGTATGGTAAGCTCTCACGCATTCCTCACGAAGATGTTGAAGTCGGTGTCCATAGCTCTATATAACTCCAAAACTAGATGAACAAAGAGTTGATCTCTCCACATACTTGGAGACCTTGGTTCCAAGTATAGGGTAAGACAGATCCACTAGTCGTCCATCTTGGAGGATGGATGATCACCCCTTTTGAAATTGTGTCATGAGTAAGATCGGTAACCAACATGTCTGCCACAGTAACCTAGTCTATCCAAACCAATTATAGGTATGTCCTAACCCTAGTCAACAACAAAGTATACCAACATTCTCTCCATATGAGGTATGACCCTGTGATGCCATAGCAAACATCACATGCCTAATGATATCATTAGTAGCTATACTATGCACTCTAAATGAACACATGCTCCCTCTCTAGTATGAAATTGCACAATTGATAATTCACTTAAGTAGCATAACCGCCTGGAAATGGCGGAAGAGTCCGAATGTCCGATGGCCTTGAGTCATGATTTCAAAGTTCAAACACCTGCTGGTGCTAACACCCTCAAGCATCAATCACACAACGTTCCATAATTCCATTGGTCAAAGTCAGCTTGTCAAATGATTGGGGTTGTATGAAAAGCATCAATCTTACAAACACTTGATTCATAAATCTACCACGGCCGCCCTAACGCCACGGTGCTAACCTTGCACTCTTTATCATTACCGCGTGGACAGAGACCTCGTCCACCAACCCTGCCACGGGAGCTCGTACCGACCCGAGCCTGATCGTACACAGAGAACGATGCAAACTCCAACCCGGTGAGAAGGGGAGCGCAGTAAAATTAAAATTCCCCCAGCGGGACACCCTGCACGTCCCAAAATATCAAGCGGAGGACTTCAAGACTTCAACTCCGAGCGATGTGGTAACTGGGGAGTTACTCCCTGAACCTCCCAGTAGCCGTCGATTCTACGACGGCAGTGGGATAAAGCACGTGCGGACAAGGCAGTCTTTCATGTTGTGGAAGTACAGTACAGTACAGTATAAATGTACTGTGCGTGACTTCAGGGACAGAATCGGGACGGACGGACTTACTTGGGACTGTACTTCGTTTGGGCAGCAGCTCTCGAGGCTGTAAGTTGGGGTTGTAGTAACGAGGGAAGTAACAGCCGTAGTAGAGGAGAGTACAGCAGCAGGACTGCTCTGTAGTACAGTGCAGTACCGAATCCCGTGAGAGATTGTACAGCCCGATGTACAAATCCATGTACACATGGCATCTTGCCACCTGTCCCTCATGATCCGGCTTTCGAATGTCTGTTGCCATCGCTCCTTTTACACACTGGTTTATATACTGTCGTCATCCCCTCGAGTCCAGCAGCAGCAGCTGAGCCAGAGCCCAAGAACGAACATCTGAGCTGAACTGAGCTGAGCTGATGATTACCAGAGTGGATTGAATTCACAGGGGAAGGGGGAAGGGAAAGGGGGCCGGAGGAGGAGAGAGCTATCGACCCGGTTGGACTCGAGTCTTGGCTCATCAGTCGGCGCTTCTGTGTCTTGATTGGGGGCTCATTATTTCCTCTGCTGGCAGTCGCATTTGGGAAGAATTGCACAGCTCTGCCTTCGTGGATTATTGTGTTCGATGCTGCATTGGTGGATGAAGCGTGGAGCTGTTGCTGTGTGAGATTGATTGAATGACTGGTTGATTGATTGGGGAGGCGAGACGAGCAGGTGGTCGGTGATCGCGTCTCTTGAGGAAAGAGTGGGTGCAGCAGCTGGGAGAATAGCGAAGGCCGAGAGAATGAGTCTGGCCGTGTCCAATTCACCCCATCTCGGACAAGTGTCCGCGGACAGTAACATGATCGGAATTCGGAGTTCCCTCGTACCCGATGTGGTTCGCAAGTTGTCTGCGCAGGTTTTAGATGGAGCTTCTTTCGTCTTCTCCGACGACAATGCCAAGCACGCCATCGGCCAATCTTACTTAGAGGCAAAGCATCCCATCCTGTTCACCGCTGCCAGCCAGCTTGTCGCCTCACGTTTTACTGATGACCATGAAGGTCTCCTCCGAGAGGGACGAAGACTGGACTCATTGGGCGTGCACAATTTTATAAATTCTGCACGGTGGACTCCAGTCCCCTATACACGCCGTCCAACTCTTTGTCAGTTGGAGGCATTGTTGCACACAAAAGTTCCCAACCATCGCCTGCGTTTATCGATGAATTTGTACAAACTCGTGGCCACAGGACTCTCAAACTCTTGCAGTATTCAAGAGCTATTATCTGAGTCGATGATCGTGTCGCCCTTTTGCAGAGGACGGTCGAGAGTAATGGGAAGGATTTCAAGGCCAGCGGCAGCCAAGCGCCGGTAGTCAACAGCTGTGCTCAAACTGTATCCGCGGGTACGTGCTGAATTCAACTTGGGACCAGCTGATTTGTGCAACACAATATTACGTCTGCTCTGTCGGCGCCGTTTCTTCCTTCGATATCAGTTTCTGTTGAACTCGAGTGGAGTGTTCGAGGCAAAATCGAGATACCCGAAACTCCATTGAGATGTAATGTGATAGGAGAGATCGCTCTGCTCCATCCATCCATCATCCCGAAGGAGCTGAATGTAGAAATGCTGCTGACTGTCTGCTCCATGTTCTGCAGGTATTTGCTCCATAATACGTACTGAGGATGGAGTGGCCGAATTCAGAGGGCCCGCCGTCCACGGACTGGTGCGATTCGCTCAGATGAGCGAGCTCGAGTCGCAAATCGAGGCCAGCTTCGACGGTTTGACTCCAGGGCTGCACAGCTGGTCTGTGAACGAGTACGGGGATGTGCGCGAGGGTGCCGCCAGCACGGGACTCCCCTACTCCCCTTTCTCCACCTCGACCGGACCTTCGGTATGTTTTTCTCTCCAACGCTTTGACACAAAATTATGATGCCGTGTATCCTTGACTGCCTACGAGGTCAGTTTCCTTGTAAGATGCAACATCTTTACTTATGAAATCATGAATTGGCATGGAATTTGGTAAACAGGGCAAGGACGAGGAGGAAGTGGAGATGGCAGGCATGCTCGGAACTTTGATGGCCGACAGCACCGGGCACGCCGAGTTCAGCTCTAGAAGCTCTCGATTGGCAGTTTGGGACATTATTGGACGCTCTGTTGTTGTGTACCAGTCCTCTCATAGAAAGCTTCAGAACACGAAAGATGCCATCGCTTGCGCAGTCATTGCGAGAAGCTCGGTGCCTGGAACCGGCCGAGCGAGACTACTATGCAGCTGCGATGGAACTGTGATCTGGCAATCTGCTGTAGTTAGTTAGTTGCAACTGCACATTCTTAGTCTACATCAGTAACCTTGTGTATATTTAAAGCTTTTATGATAATTACATTCCATTATTGCCCATTTTCCCTTCTTTGGGCGCTGACGGTCCTCCGACGTTGTCTGATCTTCACTTAAAGCGATTATCTATCGGATCCATTGCCACAAACATTTGGCTAAGGGGTCAACAAAGTTCAACAAACCCCATCGACGATGCATGGTTGACTCACATGAACTGGAAATGTCCGCAGTGATCGCAGCAGCTGCGAGTCGATTGAAACCCTTCAGGCAGAGTTGAATTTCGCTCTTACAATGTTTCAATAACGTTACACCATTTGTTTCAATCGGAAGTCCTGTCATCTTACGGGAGGTATTCCTTAACAAGACCATGAAAGCCATACTTTCTGAGGAGTATTCCTTCCATGCTCACTCGTATGGAGCAGTTGCGGTGGTCAACAAGTACATGTGCGACAGAAACTCTCGGCTTAGTCTGGAAGATCTTCGGAACTTCAAGTCGTGCCATCCGGGTTATCAAACTTCTGGTGGTTGGAACTATCCCGTATATTATCTCCTTAAGATGGGCATTGACCCTAGGCTGAAGAATAATTCTTCCGATCCAAACGACGTAAAAACGATTAACAGCTTCTTCTCAGAAAGCTGTGCACCTTCCGAGCTGGGCTACGGAGGAGTTTGCAGCGCTTGTGGCAATACAAGTTCTTGTTCAAGTATAGACAATATCTACGCAGGAGATGTCAGAGCATGTTCCGATGGACATGATCAGAGTTCGTCCATCTCGAGAATAGACTTAACCTAAGTTCAGTCTTCTCAGGAACACAGCAAGAAAATTTGCTAAGCTAAACTCTTTATATGCCCAAAGTGATCTTCAACGTTTCTTGACCATTCAGCTCATGCCGAAAGAAATGCAGTTTCTCTCTCCACCTGATGCACCTACGTATCCAGTCTCCCCTGTGCGCCTCAGTCTGTTCATAACTTCAGCGTTGAGAAAATAATCACAGTAAAGCTTGGTCCAGGCGATATTGTGATCAAGATTTTTCGTAATTGTTCCGACCTAAATCTTCATGTATCCACACTTCGAAACTTAATATATGCCTGCAGAAAAATGACCAGGGCAAATTCAAACCCTCCGAAAGCCGCCACTAAAATGAGGGAAAGGAGTTTATAAACTGCTGCGAACGTCAAATACCCCACTCAAATAGTCTTGCCCCTTATCAGCTATGCGTGTTCTGCGTGGAGAATATACGCTACCAGTTTCAAGCTTGCTGACGTACTCTCTCCTTGGTTCCCCCTGCTGCGTCCACACTAGTATAACTGGAAGCAAATTCGATGCAGCACATCTGAACAGGAAAATGCTCAGGATTTCTTCAAATATCCAGCTCGAATCGGCCGAAACTGTGCCCTTGATGCAATCGGAAAGTCCTATCAAAGCATTGGAATTTCAGAGGATTTCCACTAAAGGGCAAGTATAGTGGGCGAGCAAGTATAGTGGCTTATGAATTAGATTTGTAACAATTATTCATCGTCAATTGCAGTCAGTTATGAGGAATGAACATAGATTGTGAAGCGGAGAGAGAAAAGTATCTGGCAAACAAGGCAGTGGATAAGTAACCGCATTTGTGCAAAAAAAGTGCTATCGGTCCGGATGGACGAACTTTTTCCATCAATATCTCATAGCTGGATAACAAATCGGACAGGCGATCGCTGTTGTCGGTGTGGACTCTGTGGACCCACTTAGCAACTCCACTTTGAAATGAATCTCTACTAACTTTTTTTACTTAACAGCAGTTTCTCGTCTTATGAAGCTCCTCACGTTCACGACTCCCCTTTCACATCTCTTTATTAGATTTAACTCTTAACAGTTTGTCCTCTTGAGGATGATGAAGTAATTTTAATTTACATAAGTTGTATTTTTTATTTTTTTTGCTTACATAGCTAGAATTCATATATATTCAACAAAACACCTAGACCTGATTTTTAGACTTAAAAAAAAAACACTCTCAAGAAGTATCATTTTAATGTTTTGACATACTATTAGCAAATACATATATCAATCTGATTGTAAATTTTTTTACATAATTAAATAATTGTGTTCATTGATGTATTTACATGGAATCATTTAAGTAAACTTGATATAAAAAATTTTAACTGCATGCAATTACTAAACATCAATGTTTGTGAAATTGATTTAAACCTTATCATCTCGTCGTCTTTTACATGCACAAAATATACCTGGGACTGATTACTTGTACTTCTCATAGTTTAAAAGTAGTTGACATGTGTTAGAAAAAAGACATTACTCTCATGCACAAATATGACAAGAATTGCTTCTCGTAGATAATGGATAAAAACACATGGCATTGTGAAAAAGTAGATGGATATATTTACTTGTGTCAAGAAAACGAGGTGGTTCTAAAAACTATCAATCTCAGGTTCCACACACATGTTGTGTATGATATCAACTATTCTATAACTTGTATCCAGTTCCCCTCAGGTAGTGTAATGTAAGAAATTATCATCTTTTCATTTCAAAGTACTAATGGCACCGGTCTATTAATTCGAGGATCGTCTTGATCAGACCCAAAGATGGACTTCTTTCTTGATCAGACCCCAAACCGTGAATCGCCTGTCCATGGCTGACGTGGATTCCAGTTGCACCGGTTTGTTCTTGTATCGCACATTAGGAACCAGACTGCAGTAGATTCGTGAACTAAAAGTGGCGGGAATGAGCACATGGTCCAATGAATAAAAAAAGAGCTATGCCAAGAATCACGACGAGTGGAACAAAGTAAATAACTTACGAAGGCCAATAAATATGCGCTCAAGGTCAAAAGGAAGAAAAGAGCTAATCCAGGTCTCTGTACTTCTTGCTCCCTTTCGACGGTTTCTTGCGTTTGGCTTTTACCGCATGTGTTTCCAACGTTCGTTAAGGGAAGTCCCCGATGAGAGGTTCGACAAAATCTCATGTGCTTCGAAAGTAGGCCCAAAAACAAGCTGAGAGATAATGAGTCCTGTGCAGTTTTCAGCGTTGAACACGAGCGGGAATTCTGAACGTCAAAGGTTCTGATCGCATTCACTGGATCTCACTGCTCATTGCAAAGGGAAAAGTAAGGGAGTTCTAGAGGGATAATCTCGTGAACACTCGTCATATGACTTGCCCAGTTCGTCAAGCACCGTGTCTGCTCTGACACCAACGGGCCTTCTCACCGACTCCTGACTCCCCAAGACGAACCTAAAACTAACAATCTTAGCGGTCTATGAGGACAGACTCGGTCCAGCTTTGATTCTTAGGTGATATACATTGGCTGTGGGCTTACGTTGAGCTCCAAACGAAGCAAATATTGACATCTCTACTTGTCTTGCATAAGTCACCGTGTGTGGAATACATTCGAGTGAGCTGTGATTATTAGAGCACATTGTATGGGCATTGGAACCTCCAAGTTTATCTCATCTGTTCTGCACATGCTAGTAAATGTTTGCGTTTCCACTCCTCGTTGCTCATCCTAATCACGCTTTCTATGTCGTATTCTTTGATATTCTCGAAATGATATCAGAGAGCACGTCACACTCTTTGACCCAACTTACTGCTAGAAGTTGCTGCTCCCGGCATGTTCATCACTGCAGTACCCACCACTAAGACTATCAATGTTACACATGTCTTGTGTGGTTGAAGACTGATACGAAGATACTTATTATGGCTGAATCGTGATAAAAATTGTAAGCCAACCATGTGACAAAAGTTGGTACATTGTTCAGGTCAGGTAAGAACAATGGGGCATATGTCCGTAACTCAAACCATCTGGGCAAGAGGATGTCAACAGCATGTGGTTTACGTGAATGATAACAGCATGCTCAAGTATTGCTTCTTGATCCATATACTGACCAATGTATGCGTTGCAGGTATTGAAACGAAGTAGGTTATGGTTCACGTCAAAAAGTAAACAACAGTTTTCCTTCTTTATTTTATAAAACTTCGGTGAACGTCATTGATCATTGCCCGGAACTCGCTTAAAACTCATCATGAATTAGTTGCTGCCCACTACCAATGAAAGACAAAACGGGGAAGTCTTCTGCAACGTCGGTGTTTCAAATTTCCGTGACAAGCGTGAACCGGTCCATATTTTCAAGCTTTAGAAACTACACCAGAAATGGAAGTACGATACAAAGAATGTCTGCAACAAGCACAACAGAAATTGCAGCCAAGTGTGGTAACCAGAATATGCGATTCAGATCTGTGTACAAACGTACACAGATCTGAACGAGGCGAGGTTTGCTCACAATGTAGGTTGCAGATACATGACTGCAATATTTGCAAGTTGCTTTGCTTCCTTCGACCAGAACACACGAATGCTTTTCACATATATTATGGGGGCATGCCTGTCCTGGAATGCCATTCTGTAGACCAGATAATGTAGTATTCTATATACAAAAGATCCCGTGTCAGCCATGTTTCACCCACATCATATATGGCATTGAGGGAGTCCAACAACTCTTGCCTACAACAGCCATCAGGGTGATGATCTGACAGACTTGTACGAGATACAACGACCGCGTTCCACCCAGAAGATGAGATGGGAATGACCCTAAGTGACCGGAAAAGAAAAAGCCCAAATCATAACTTTGATGGAGTTTGCTTGCGCCCGGAGATGTATTGTTGCAATTTAGCAAACATTTCCGGTGTCATTGCCTTGTAAGAGGCATGTGCCCTTTCCTAAAATCAATACAGTGCAACACCAGTGAGAGGAGCAACAAAAAATACTTTTGAGATGATGAGTACGAGTACAGTCCTGCAGACAGAGCACTAACACCATGGGTAAATCCAACTTGAGAAATGAGAAAACCCATACCTTCTCCAATTTGAGACCTTCGCCCAGAGGCAAACTAGCACCGTCATTGGCGATGGCCTTGAATTCTCGTACCATATTCTCATTGTTTTGCAAAATCATCTCTGCAATCGAGTAAGCCGTTTTCATAAGCTCAGCAGGTGGGACAACCTGACTTACAAGACCCCATCTCTCAGCAAGCTGAGAATCTACTGGCATGCCCGTGAGATGGACGTGCCGTGCACAATTCAGCCCGATGACGCGGGACAACCTCTGGGACATACCCCACGATGGAAAAATTCCGAACCTGCCACACACAAAGAGCATCATGAGAAAACTACGAACTGCCTGCCTGCTCCCAGCCAGCCAAACGTCATGCAGCAGTCTGAGCTCTGAATGGGTTCACATTTACATTCCACTTTAATTGTTAGGCCATGAAACGGAGGAGAACGCTAGGGAAAAAGAATAAAATGTAAAGAAAAAATCGGCCAAGAGAGTCAAAGCTTAGAACTACATCTTCTTACTTGGAGTGGGTATCCATGAACTGGGCTTCCGTGCTGGCGATCAAGATGTCGCAGGCCAGAGAGAGCTCAAAACCACCTGTTATAGCCCATCCATTAACAGCACCGATAATCGGCTTCTTACAGAGCCCCATCTGAATAACAGGGTCCTTACTCTCATCTTTGACATCACCTTGGAAAACCGACTCGGCAGCGCTCAAATCCTACCCCAAAAGGATCTATTCCCGTCAGCTTCTCGCACATGCTTAACAAGAGCAAGACAAGCGAGAGAGTCTTATGGTGGTACCAACAGATCACGACGAAGATCACAGCAAAACGACGAGGAAAAAAAAGATTCATATGCCTCAGTAGAACAATCCGTAACTAGAAAATGTCAAGTAAGATCCTATGACTGCGAAGGAAGGATCGGTGAGTAGACGAAACAGACCACTCCAGAACAGAAGCCCCGGCCAGTGCCCGTCAGGATGATGACTTTCACTTCGTCGTCGTTGGCAACTGACTTCATGATGTGAGCAAGGTAATAAATCATATCAGAAGACAGAGAGTTCATGGTTTTAGGACGGTTGAGAGTCACAGTCGCAATCCCATTTCCAGACACTTCCAGTTTTATCTGCTCACGAACATCGTCCTTCTTTGCCTCCCCGCCCATTGCGTTCCCACGCTCGCTCGCTCCCTTCGGACCTGCGTCAGGAATGCATGACATGTCTGAGAAAAAGATCGCTTCACTTCACTACATTACTCGGCTCTTGTATCTCGATGTCGGGGCCACTAACAGTGGGACAAAAGGCAGACGACGCTCCTGTCGTGAACTGTGAGGCAACCTCTGCAACTAAAATCAGGGCAGAGACAGAGGAGATTCTCTTTGTCTGTGGCAGCACTCGAATTGACGATGAATCGAAATTTCTCTCCAGATTTCTCTCCAGATCAACGAGAAGCGGAGTTCTAGCACACACGAGCTAGTCAACCAAATCTGAGCCCAATTCCGCCCCACGACTGAGGAGAGATGGAAATTTTACCGACGACTCGATTCACTCCAGTTGGCAAATCGCTTCGAGCGAATCTCGATTCTCGACGAAGCTCCGAAGTGGAAAGATCTGTGCCGGGGCTCAAGGATTGCACATCATTTGTAAGGCTCAAATGAGGCCCAGCGGCAGTCGAAAGAAAGCATCACCGATCGCTTTTCGTTTGGTCTTTGGGTTCCGGTGGGCAAGGCGTCCTAATCATCAACCGCCACCTTGCGCATGCCGAATATGACGTGAACGAGACTCGTGTGATTCGTCTGCGGACGCAGTGTTTATCTGTGTACAGCGTGGCGCCTCCATGAATTGGCTCTTTGACCCGGAAACGAAATTTCCTCTGAAATGTCTCATGATCCTTCCGCCTGAATCTCAGTGCATCAACTTTCCTGTCATTTTGTTCCCTCTTGTGCCTCCTTGGTAATCCTCTCCTCCTCTTCATCAGAATCATTTCCTTGGTGTTGGCTCTTGGAATTCCCCGTTGACATTACATCTCCTTCAAGTGCGTCATCTTGTCAGCGACAAGAAAGCTTTATGTACTGAAGTCCAATGACTTCTCCGATTTCCGAGTAAACTGAGTTCAGTTTCTCTCATACTGCGGTACAATAAACTTTCATTACTTTCAAGATGGTGTTGAAAGAAGAGAAACACCATCCACATGTTCAAAGCAAAGATGAGCAAAGTGCATATAAAACCCCAACCCATTGCAAAAAAATAGAGAGATAATCAGTCGCGTGATAAATCACTATCTCTCCAACTCAGACTCTAATATCCACTATATACAAATCTTCACTACATATGGAAACTCGATTTCTTTCAATTGTAAATCCAAGCATGCGTCAATGCAATGCAAATACATTCTCTAAACTTCTACCCGCCGACCAGTAGATGTTACTATGCATCTCAGTCCTAGTGGAATGGAAATATACCTTAGCTATTATATCGTGTTATGACTTCAGTTGAGAACAGCTCCATGTAAAATAATGATAAAATACTGCGATCTACATGAACCTTTTCCTCAAGGATAACTTGTGTGCTGCATGTTGGACTTTTCTTCAAACATGTTCAACATCTTCATACGTGGAAAGCTGTCAAGGGTCCCATTCCGGGCCTTGCAATGCCATTATAGACAATTCCCTAATTGAAGTTTATATTTAATTAGAGTGGATCCTAATTCTTATATACTAGTATAGAGTATATTAATTGATGGAAATATTTAAGAGACTCTTAAAAACTAAAGAAAGGTTTAAAATATATATTTTTTATCATTCTTGTATCCCTTATCAAACGTTTTTTGACACGTTAATAACCCATCTGTAGTCTTTTTTGACACACAATTCTTTTCAATGTAAATCATTTCATAAATAAATTTGGTTTTCGATTGATTTTGAAATATATCCCCAAAGAGTTGGGTAATCAAATCCCATTCAGTTTACTGCTCCAATCTAGACCTTGTAACCTTTTCACCTCGACAAGGAGGAAGGACACCTTGAAACCTGTGAATGAAATATGTAGCTAGAGATAGGGAAATGTGCAGAGAGCTAACCGTAATAGACGATTATGACTGTTAGCCGTCCGCGCAGCGTCAGCCGCCGTTCTTTTGCAAATGTGGTGATGGCGGTGTTCTTTTGTAAACGTGGTGCTGGCGGCGCGAACCTAGTACTTGAGAAGCAACAGGGACAGGGACAGGGACAGATGGTCTATATCTCTTTCCTTTTTATTATCTTTTCATTCTGGACTCGGGTCGGAGGAAATGATTACCCCATCTCTGAGAGTTCGATCCAGTGTGGCCCTTGAGACTACATGGAGCTAGCTAGATCCATGAGCTGAATCGATGAGATTTAACGCATGACATTAAACTTGACCGGAAGATTTCTAGACAAATTCTGAAGAACCCCAGAAAAGTTCTAAAAAGAGCGGATCGAGTCGACCTCTAGCTAATATCAATAACCTGCTCAGCCCGGGCAATCGGACTAGGATTGTATAAGTGTATGGCTTTGTAGGCGCTTGGTCGAAATGATTGACACTCCAAGCCATGTGCTGCACTCACAAAAAACTGCCAGTGATATACCGTTTCCTAATTGGCGTTCAATGATGCTGCAATACCGGATACATGCCGAAGAGGCCACGGGTACTGACCTGCGGTCAAGCAATTGGGCAAGGTTATTCATGAGACACCGGACGGACTGATGCCAATTAGGTTGAGACCCTAAACCCTAGACAAAAACACAAATATTAGACACGTTGCAACGAATCTTTCACAATGATTATGAACTGATTCAACGCATCGTGCCAAAACTTCCAGTAGTGATCAGAAATCATTTTTTCCTGATCTGAAGCACCACATCAGATCTATCTGCAGTTAGAATCAAATTAACTTCAAATTTTCCTTTATTTATTACTTAAAATTGAATTTTTTAATTATCTTGGAAAAACTTACTAATGTAGCAGAAGGTCCAGAATTTGAAACTTTTTAAACAAAAAAAATTTTTGTTAAATGAAGGTATTAGAGCTTGGATGGCAGCTCAAGATAAGCCTCATGAAAATGAAAAGATTTCTTATCATCTAACCACAAAGAGTAAAGTAATGTGACTCAATATTAAGGATTCTATTGAGAATAATAGAATAGTAAGGGAAAAAAAAAGGTTACAAAAAAAAACCAGACAAGACACGAGACCTTAGGTGGAGTCATTACATAATAGATGTTATAGGTTTTAAAGATTGATAATCTATTACATTTTTTATTTTATACCAATAGAATAAAATATATGGTAAAGCCAACAAAGTTAGTAAGTAATCTTGTCCTTATGAAGTTTGTAAATGGTTTGAAGTAGATTTTATTGATAAACAAAGCAAGATGATTCATGTTATACCAACTAGTTTAGATTCAATTAATATTTATAATTTGATATAAAAAACCAAAAAATCATAATTATAATCAATGATTTTGGATGATGTAATGTCACAAATCTGATTCATAATATGGTTTAATGCATAGTCTTACTAAGGTTGTTTTAGCCAAGACCAACCTTACATATCGTAGTAAAAAGCATAGTGTTAAATTGTGTGTCTTGTGAAAACATGGGATGGTACTCTCATATGTAAAATTGTGGAAAAAAATTAGCTTTTAGTAATATTAAGGGCCTTGAAAAATGAATTTTTTGACTAATCTTGTAATAATGTTGTTTTTTATATAAGAATTTGAGTTCCTTGATAATTATTTTGAGATGTTTTTATAAATAAATTTTAACAAAATTATGATGATTCTTATGAGAAATATAATGATTTTTTGAAATTAATGTTGAAATATAAACTATTAGCTACTAAATATTTCATTCAAAAAAATTAAAAAATCAAAAATCAAAAAAAATAATTTTAATTTTAATTTTAAAATAATTATTTCAATATTACTATACTAAAAAAAATTTTAAAATTTATTTATATAACAAAAATTTTTATTTTTATATTTTTTTTGAATATTAAGTATTAAAATTTCTAGATTATAATATATTTTTATGAATTTAATATATAAAATAATTTATATTGAAACTTTGGATTTGATTAATAATTAAATAATTTCACTAATTATTATATATAAATTTTTTATACATATAAGTTGATCAATTTTTAAAAATTTATGATACTGAAATTTTTAAAAATCTATTTTAGTTTTATGTATTTTTAAAGACTAATTTTGTACAAATATTCATAGTTTTGTATGATTTTTGAACCATTTTGAAACTAGGTTCCCATGTTCATACTTATTCAATAGGCTCCCTCATGTACTCCATGAGGAGGCTAGATGAGCTTTTTGTTTTTTCTCAATGGGCTAGCATGTGATCCCATGGTTGAAATAGCATGATTTTTGTTTATTTTACTTCCACAATAGTGTTTATGTTGTACCAAGGGGACATGCTGGATATAGGGAGATGTTCTTTAGATTTCGGAGATTCTGAAAAGAGGATTAGGCCACATTGTAAGAGAAGTCCTTACAAGCTGCATAGGTTAGGATTCAGGTTCAACCACCATAAGTCAAATTCTCCCAAAATAAAGTTTAGCTCGTTCCTGCTTTTGACTAGTAAAGGGTGTGAGGAAGAGTTCTTTATGCTTTTGCGTATGAGGAAGTATATTTCTCTATTTTTTCTCTCTCCGGATAACTGAAAACGGAGAGAAGTACTGCACCATTACCCATTCAAACTTCAGATTTTCCTCCGTCCTCAATTGATTTTTCAACTTAATTTCTCCTACTTACTTTCATTAAGTTAATACTTATAATATTTAAAAATTAAATTTTATTGATATATTAAATTTTAATTTAATAATAATAATAATCATCCATATTTTTTTCTATTTTTATTATACTTAACATGAATTAATAAATTTTTTGTAACGTTTGAACAATGACTAGAGTTTAAAAAAGTTTTGTTTAAATATCTATAAAAAAAAATTAAAATTATCAATTTTTTTCATCATAAATTATATAAATAATTGTATTTTATGAAATTGATATCATCTATGTAAAAATATCAATATATATATATTTTTTAATCTTAAAAAAATTACATTAATACTATTTTGTTTAATTATCAAAAATCTTCATATTAAATTATTTTTTTCATGATTTATGTGAAAATTGATTTTTCGGATATAAGATATAATTTTTTCATAATATCTATAATAGGATTTATAGCACAAATATCATAACTTATGATGACAAAAATTTTATTCATAATTGAGGAGGAAAATAAGATAACTCAAAATTTAACTAAATTTGGCATTTGATTTTCAGTAGTCAATTAATCATACAAATTTTAATAAGCAGCAGTATATAATTTCATATTTTTTAACTGTCACATAAGCATATAAATTTTGATATGTGATACACTAAATATTTTATTCTTGAGTTGTTTTTTATTACATAAAGATTAAATGTTGCATAAAATTTTTTAAATCAAAGTTTACATTTTTTAAAGAAATTTATTATACTACAGAAAATTTTACATCCAATTTGAATAATATTTTATTGTAAAAATAGGATATTAAATTTTGGTTTGATAAATATTATATCATTATAATTAATTAATATATAAAAATAAAAATAAATTTTATATATTTTAAATCAATTTTATTTAAAAAATATTTCAATTAATTTAAAATAATCAACTATTACTATTATTGGAAACATAAATATCATCCCAAAAAAATTCCGATTTCAAAAAATATAAATTTTTTTATTTTTAGTTAATAAATTTTGATGTATTGATCAATATGACAAAAAAAATTTGTTTTGCACTAAGTTTAATTAATATGTGTATTTAAACTATTTGACGTTAATTATTATTTTGATTATTTTTAGTCTATGTTGATATTTTATTGATACATAATCTATCAAGTTATCATTTGACATAAGAAAGATGAAGATCACACTCAATATTGTTAGTTTCAATCATAGTTTTCATAATTTTTCTGACAAACTATATTATAGATTTGATAATAATTTTGTTTTAAGATTTTGATGATATAAATTTTTTCACCTTTTAAAAAATCTCAATTAATCATGTGTCATCAAATTTTTTCTAATTTTATTAAAATAAAATATTATAAAAGTATTAATTATTTTACTTTGTACTTTAACTTCAAAAAATATATATTTTATGACTATTTACCATTCGCATAACATTTTTATTCCCTATCTGCTTTAAAAAAATCATTTTTTTTAATTATGAAATATAATTGGAAGAATTTAATTTCTGGATTTATTGATAATTTTTTTTTTACACTTTTTCAATTCAAAGTTATAAAATACATGGGTAAGGAAATATGTTTATTTTACAGTTCCATCTTGAAAATCCATAATGTTGTCATGTATTAAAAGTGAAATTCATATGGGATAGTAGTTCATACAAAACCTTATGTGGGAGGTTTAAATTTTCTCTATGAATTACTATTTATGCAAAAATGAACGAATTTACTCTTCTTGCATAACTGAGAATAAAATTTTGCAACATCACATGAAAGCGGAGGTGAATATGTAATGAAAGAATAAAAATGAATGAAGATAATATAATAATTCCAGTGATGATGGGATCAATTTAGTGTTCATAGTATACTCCATTTTGATCACATGTTGTAGATTTTGTAGTTTGTTCTTATAACTTAGGAGAATTTAAAAAATCAAGATGTTACTTTTTATTCAAACTATGATTTCTTCATTTTTAATAAAATCCATGATGTCATATGAATAATCATGCGAAGCCCAATCATAATTTTTTTGAGAAAAGATCTAATATTGATTTAATGATTCATTTCAATAAATATTGTTAAGATTTTAACAAAAATGTATGTAAGAACTTCAAATAATAATAATAATTTCTGAAATAATAAAAAATTATTTATATGAAATTAAATTTTATATGTAAGATTAAAAAATTATAAAAGAATTTCTAAATTCTTTGAAATTTAGTAATCAATTATAAAATATCAAATTTATTCATATAAAATCATTAAATAGCCTTTTAGAGCAATACAAATTGTGCATATTATTTTTTAAAATCAATATATAAATTAAATGAAATCTTAATATTGATATATATTAAAATATAAATATTGTAATTTTGATCATTGTATATTAAATATTTACGATCAAAATCATGCTTTAAAAAAATAAAACATTATTTTATTTCATTCATTTTATTTAAATATTATTCATCAAATGAAAATATGAAATAATAAATATAAAGCTTTTAAAATTATTATTTAATTAAAATATAAGTTTTATTAATTTTTACAATCAATAAATAAAAATTAATTCATATGGAATAAAAATAATATATAAAATATTTTTTCATTTTAAACTCAATATGTATTGGAAAAAGATTCTTAAAATGATATATATTGTAAAATTATTTGTGTATAATGATATTTTTTGTTGTCAATAAAAAATTCTTTAATACATATTTTGAATCATATGGATCAAATATAAATAAATCAAGTAAAAATATATAATCTTATTGTCTTATAAATATTAGATAAATATTAGAACGTGGACAAATCTTCTTCCAAGGGAGGTTTTATTGCGAGCATATGACAGAGTGGAGAGGACTTCACATCTCATAGTGGAGAGTATTTTGGATGTAGGTAGACACTCCCAGGCAGTGGTCTATGCTGACAGGTCATCCATGGCAGTGGTGAACCTTGTGGGTCTGCCAAGAGCTGCATTACCCATGTTGTTGAGTTACCCAGCTTCCCATGCTTATAGAGAGGGAGGACCTGGACTTGTATGGAATTCTTGCTTGCAGCGGTTGGTGGAACCCAACGCTGAAGAGAGAGAACGAGCTATGGGATTTTGTACCGGTACTACAACAGTAACTACATTGTCAGAGGTATCACAACGTCAAATGTTGGGTCAGGCTATAGACCTGAACTGTTTGACATGGATTGTGAGCCTTGGATTGACTGAGCAGAGACGCATGCAATCCACATGTATGATTGTAAGACCACTAGTAAGCTCTTTGCCTACCAAGACGGTGGAGGCAAAAGATGGGGGCGAGAAATGCCCAAGATCTCAACCTTGGTCTTATAGGGATGTTAGAGAAGGAGAGGAAGGGACTTCTATGCTTCAAATACTTAATGTTATTCTCCCATTGACACACTCGTCATTTCTCTTCACACTCATATCTTCGGTATTTTAACATTTTCACACTAATTTCCCAAATTCATATGTAAGACAATCATATCTCCATATCTTATCTCTTAGTATATAAAATTGATATCAAAATGATAACTAAATATTGAGTCAACTTTGGTCTTTCAATATATAATAGTGTGATATCAACAACATTTAGAAAAAACATCTTGATACTATTCTATTTCACCCATCTATAACTTGCACCAACAATAACCAACTTTTACTACTTGCGGTTGAATGACCACGATCAATTTGTAACAAATACTCTTTACTCAAATTTATACCACAAAGATTAAATTGAAGTCAAACATGATTATCAATTTATAATTCTTATAGCATCCGTCTCGAAATAGTGAAATTCTGAATGCAAAACGCACAGCTTTTGTACAAGTTGAGACAGAAAAACAGCAGCTTGATTGACATGTGTAGACCAAATTTCCATCAACAGTGAAATGTAGACAGGAAAACTCTGTATTTTGATTCCGTGGAGAGGAAAAGATAATGACCTGATTATTGACGATCACGAAATCTCCCGTAGTTGCAATGAAGGCACTTTAGAAGAAACCAATGCCAAAAATCCCAGGGTAGTCGCTATGCCACCTACTGTGCTCTGTACAGGTTATAGCAGCGAGCTCGCCAACTCAAAAAGCCACTTTCCAGGAGACAATAGAATATGGTATCATATTGATTGACATTGCCACATAAGATGATTTTATGTATAAAAATCACAATTGGAATGAAAAGTCATCCTGATGCATTTCCTACTAGAAATCTGTAGTCATAAATGACGTACTGTGATGTCACTTCATATTGCGCAATGGTTGCACAAATTCATTAAATGTCATTTTTAGATCAAATACTAAACCAAATTATTAAAAGTTTGAGTTAAAGTATTTGTCTGAAAGTGCACATTAAAAGATTTGATAATATATTTAAAATTAAATTTTGAAGTAAGATGAAGAAATTCCATCTGATTATTTAATCTTTTAAAATACATATTCACGAGAACAAATTGTTTATAGACTGAATTAAATGGATTTTGAACAAATTTGTATCAAAAGTGAGCAAAACGTTCAATTTTAAGCAAACGAGCAGAGAAAGACCAACAAAGGACTTACGCAAACTTAGCGGCGGTGTGGATGTATATGTGAAGGCTTCACGAAGTTCCTTCACATATTTATGACAAACACGCAGGTAACATATGCTAGTCAACGACTGATTTGATGTTTCGACGAACTTGCAGAAGAAGTAGGCTCTACGCCGTTGTTTCGGTTTAACGTGAATGTCAGATTAAGCTGCCGAATCGAAGAGAAGAAGAACGCCCATTATTCGCAGGTCCTAGACAACCCACTCTTCGATCATCTTCATCGAGAACGGGACCTTCAATGATTTTGCCGATGAGATCGGTTCGGATCTGGAAAAAATGTGAGCCCGAATGCCAAACGCACTGGTTCTGTTCTAGTTGGGACGGAAAATCACAGGCTGAGTGAGCGACTTTAGATTTTATGTGTAGACCATGTATGCAAAAACATGAGTGGAATAAAGACAGGAACCTTTGGCACCTCGATATCATGGAGAGGATAAGTTAAGAGAATGACCTGATTATTGCAGACCACGAAATCTCCCGTGTTCGTGATGAAGGCTCGGTAGAAGATACCCAAACCAGTGGGGCCATGGTAGTTGTTTCTCCATGTGATTATCCCATCGTAGGTCGCTGTAGCGAGCTCACCATCATTGGCCAATATAAGATAGCGCAACGCAGAAGGCCAGACTGCAGGAGACCACAACCTTCTCAATCTCCCCCCAGAAGTATCATATAGCACGAGATTTCCATCAAATCCCATTACCAAGGCAAAGCTTCCTTCGATGTTACACAGAGCTTCACACGACAATAAGACATGCCGATTGGGAACAGTGGGATCGGTAGTAAGCTCTACTCCATTTGGTGCCCTTGACGATCCGAGCAGTGTCAATCCGGAAATTACGAAAAGTACTCGTCGAACTGTTGTTGTCATGATCAACTGAAGCAAGCATAAGGCGAGGCTGCTGCTCCCTCAACTGCAAACTTTCGCATCAAACAGCTTATTGCATTTACTTATATTTCAATACAGTATCTATACTTCACTAGGATCCTACGATACGGTACAGAATTTTCAGATTGTAGAAGAAAGTTCTTTGAAGTTGCGAAAATGCCACACCAGCAATAGACTTTTGTACGAACGAAACGTATGGACCCTTCGTCAACCCGTAATGTGGACTGGAAGGATCTGCACTTTATCTTGTTGCCACATACAGCCATTCACCGGCCTTTATGTGGAAACTGACATTCTATTTCCACGTATCAGGGAAATATATTGATCTAGGATTCGCTTTGGACGCTTGCAGTGCTTCTTGCAGCTTGGATGAGAATAAAATAGTTCTGTGCTTATCTGACACACTCCTTTCGAATTCTCCCACGGTGCAGTTCAGTGGCTTTGGGATCGTTTAGTGAAGTAAAATCGGTGGGCCGCCGGCCGGGAATCAGACCTTGTAATACAGGACAGAAACATGGATGCGTATCTTCTTAGATGGCTTGTTGACTGTCCAACCTCCGTCTGCGTCTACTTCCCCTGGGTTGTGGCTCCTATATTTGAGCCAGTCGGACCTAATATCTTCACTTTGTCACTTCGATACAATAATGAGTCTTTGGTCAACATCGGTCAACCTCTGCTGATCGTGAGTTTCCCCTGTAGTTAGTGCCGTTTAGCTATCATCCTTCCTTTCGCTAGCCTCCAAAAGTCATCCCAGGTATCCATACTATTTTACTGGGTAATCTCTTGGAGGTACCCCCTCCTTCCCGCTACCTCCAAGTTCGAACCACACGTCAGTTCTGACCTAAGAGCCAAGCCGATGAAATAAAGCACGATGGCATAGAATTGATCATGACCTGGGAAAGCTCGTGTCCACGACATTAATCCAGGATAGACTATGAGGCATATCCTTTTTATGATGAGTTGACTAGCATCACCTGTTATTTCTAAGATTTATGATTCTGCCAAGTTGAAGGTCTATTTTAAACTTTGGCCGTGCCCGGTTGTGTGTTCCACTCCTTAGCGGATGATATACACATTGTGGGCCATGTATACAACAACCAAGCGTCATCTTGTAGGCTTGAGAGTCAAGATGTCAAAGTGCAGGGCTTGGTCTCCTTTGGGCATTCCGCCTCATCTTCAGCTTCTAGAGGGATGTATGATATCGACAGATGGCTTACGTATTCTATGAGTGCAAGTAGGGTCTGAGGATTTTATTTCACGCTACCTTGACGTTGCATTGGCCGAGGATATTTTGCATGTAGACGACCTTCTTCTACTAGGGGATCCGCAGGTGGCATTTGGTATACTATCATCTAGTATTGCTCGTCGACCCACCTATCTTCTTCCCACGGTTCCTCCTTCATCTACATTCATATCACGTTTGACAGCCTTTGATAGTAGGATCATGGGCGTCTTTGGTGACATCATCGGACCGGGGACATTCAAGTGTGTGACTGGAGATTTGGCAAGGAGACAAACATCTTTGCCAATCTCGTGTGGAGGGGTAGGCTTATTATCGATGGAGGAGACGGCAGCTGTGGCATTCTTGGCGAGTTGGACGCTCGTTGCACCTTTGTTATCTTCTCGATTTATGATAATAGATAGACCTATCTTGGAGATATATGCGAGGGACATCGATACGAGATCGTTTCCCTTACAGGTATTATTACGACATACGAGAGACGCTTTACCACAGGGAGGTACGACATGACTTCCCATCTTTTTCCTCTTTGGTTACCGATTGGACTAGGGGTCTACAGTCTATCTTGATGGACCGACAGTTTCAAGAGGCTCTACATTCATTCTTAGTGGATCCGGCCATTCCTCGTACTACTAGAGCTCGTCTACGCTCTTGCTCGAGCAAGGGTGCATGCTCATGGATCTTGGCTCGACCATGCATAAGGGCTTTCTGACTTGCACTAGCTACTTTCTCCACAGCGATGAGGTTCCGTCTTGGCTTGGTCCATCCATCTACATCTTCCTTACTCACATGTGAGTGTGGTATCACTTTAGATGCAACATGTGTTCATATGACTCATTGTTCATTCGGAGGGCAGAGGATAGCTACCCATGATGCCATTAGGGTTGTGGTGTTTGCTATGGCGCGGGAGGGTGGATACCTCACATGGGAGAGAAGCGTTGGTATGCCTTGCGATCGACTAGGGTTAGAGGACAGACTGCATGCTTGGTTCGAGAGGACTAGGTCACTGTGGCTGATGTGGTGGTTACCGATCCTACTAGAGACACAGTTTCAGAGGGGGTGATCACCCATCCTCCAGGATGGGTGGCGAGTGGAGCGGCAGCAGCCAAGGTCTCCAAGTTTAGAGGTATGCAGAGAGGTCACCTCTTTATTCCTCTAGCTTTGGAGTTATATGGAGCTATAGACACCGACTTCGACATGTTCGTGAGGGAGTGCGCGAGAGCCTATCATACTAGGCGACATGGGGTATCACTCTCTTTAGCTTACTGTATAGCCTATTTTAGGCAACGTGTTTCCATTGCTCTACAGAAAGCACTAGCTGATGCAATCCATAGGAGAGCAATCACGTTAGGTGATGCTTCTTGGGATGCTTCTGTTGTTTGTAGACCTTTTGACTTGGATAGTTCAGATATACTAAGTGTTGTAGGACATATTTCCCAATGCAATACTATTGGGGCCTAGCCCCATGTTACTGGTTTGGTTCCATCCTTGTACGATTTGATGGGGTCTTCTCATCCATTTTGTTATTATACTTCGTCTACCATTAAAATAAAATAAAATTTAACAAGAGACGTAAGAAATATATAGCAAAAAGATATTTTAAAAGATATTAAACACGTTGGCCCCACCTTTAAAAGTTGATATAATGTCTGAATAAGAATAAGATGATCTCAAATCGCACATAAATAACTCCAATCCCTTACCGTTTAAAGGAGACTCATATGTCATATCTGATGACTGTTTATGTCTTATGGTCTTCAATATTTCCATCTGTACAGTGTTCAATAATAATAGGGGGTTCACAATGGATCCATAAATTTTATAGTGAATCCAAACAATTTATGCATATTTTGATTGTTAAAATACCCGTAAATTTTCACGGGGTAAATCCAAAGTAAATTTTCTCCACATGATACTCGAAAACTTTCAGAGAAATTAAAACTCTAAGAAACTGTCAAAATGGACAAAATTTTTATATAAGCGGAAGGTTGCCCGCACAATTTACTGGTTACCTTTTTAAGATCCCGGATCATGTTCACCTCTTACCCCAAAGAAAATAAAAATGTTACCTGCCGTCAAATGTTCCGGGCACTCATGGATGTGACTATACATGTTATTTCATTGATACCCAATAAATACTGTTTGTCATGAGCATCTTATAATGTGTTGGCTAAAGTTACAAAAATAGCCCTAGATTAAAAAAAAATGAACATTGAGAAATTATCAATTCAATAAATCTTTTTAAATAATAGACTATAGCCAAGAACATCCTCGTCAAACCTAGGGTACAAGGGATAAATCTTATGAATGTCATCATTATTGCTCTATCAGACCTTCTATTCTATGAATTTTCCTTCTCTACTAACATGCTGAAGTAGTCAAGCACAAATTTGTTCTTGTACTCCTTTGGCTTGTTGTCCAGTTGTATGTACAACAACTAAGGGAATGACCGAGACCACTATGTGATTATATTGTGCATAATGATGACTGTGATGTTGGAGTCATTGTGTGTATTCGGATGAGAATTATACATAATCGATGTCGCAAGAATATTACTTTGCTCTTAGAATGCCTGAACGGATGGCTATAGAAGAACCTTCTTGACCCTCGTGTGAGATGCAATCCTCCTCCTCACCAATTCACATTTGAGTTTATTGCAATCAGTATAACCATCGCATAAGAAGATCATGGAATCTAGCAATTGGACTGTTAAGTCTTACCCAAACTTCATAGATAATTGCCTTACAACCTCTCTCTCTCATCTCAAAAAATTTCCTCATATTTTTCTCTTCCAGATATCTTGAAAAAATTCTCTAATCATACATTGCTAAAGACAACTGGGAGGATCCAATATTGTATCACAAGGCAATATGTATACTCATGTGTACTAAAATCATCATTTATCCCAATCCAACTCAAATCCATAAAAAGATCCCTTCCCATCCAAACTCCAACTCTAAAAAGTTTTATTGATGAAAATTTCCAATAACAAAAGTTATAATCACTAAACTAACTTCATGACAATTAGTGTAATCTTGCAACTCTTAATGTATACACAAATGTCAAGATAATATTTTGTACTCAAAACTCTTTCAATTGAATTGAAATTTTAATCCAAACACAAGCTCAAGTTGTAAACTATATGGCAATTGAATTAAATACTTCCAAACCCTCATATGTTTCTCACAAAAATATCAAATACACTTTAGGGTTTGAATTTTATTCTTTAACTTCAAATTATCATAATAGATTGACAACCTACTCAATTGCATCCATTCTTGAGCCCATCTTGTAGCTCTCCTTGTGAGCTTCCAAAATTTATGAATAGTCTTGAGAAATACTTCCAAAAATCTTCAAAATCTGAAGGATTTCAATTGGACCAAACTTCATGACTGTATAGTGTAGCCAAATTAGCTTTATATTAACTTAGAGCTTAAAAATTAATATAAATATTCTACTTAGCCATAATATACAAAATATGAGCTATTCTTAATAAAGGTCAAAATAACAACTTGACCTTTATTAATAAAGGTCAAGTTGTTATTTTGAACGGAACTACAAACGGACCCGAGGAGTTTATAATTTGAGAATAATACTCATCGCTCAAATTCTTAACAATCAACTCCATATGGTTTACTTTTGGTAAAAAAATAAAAATATATATTCTTAGGTCATAAATTACATTGTAAAAAATAAATGGAAGAATAATCGAATATGAAGAGTTCATCATTTGTCTCATAAAGTTATCTCCAAAGTGATATATTAATCATGCTCAAAAGTGATTGCAATAAAAATATTGGATATTGATCATAAATAGTTTATCAGAACATATGAATGACCATGTTGTCAAAAAATGTGAGATTGAGAGAAGATAACAATAGAAAGCTCATGGGAGGAGCAAGACACAAGCACAATTGATTGTCACATATGGGATGATAAAAGCACAAAAGTTGAGAATCCTTATTGATCCTAAAGCAACAGAAATTTTTTTTTGTCTTTATTGCAATGAAATTAGGATTGATTTTGATGAAGGATGTGTTAGAGGAGTTATCAAACCTTTGACGTAGTGAAGGATATGCATCATCACATGACCACCACCCAAGTATGGAGGTGATAATCATCGATCACTTGTTTCAAATTTATCAGATCTTCCTACAAATAATGGAATGATAAATCAAAGAGGAATGGGAGTTCATGACAATAGCCAATGTTATGCATGTAGGAGGATATGTCATATTGCCAAGTTATGTAGAATTCGATTATGACCACAAGGAGGAAGATCCATGTTACGACGTCCTTTCAACAATATGGAAGGAATGAATATGAAGAATATGAAGATGAAGATAAGACCTTGCAGGGAAACAAAGATCATTAGTAAACTTGCCTAGTGGTCTTACTAGTTTCACTTAACAAAGAAAAGGTGAGATTGAGAGAAGATAACGATAGAAAGCTCATGAGAGTAGCAAGAAACAAGCACGATTGATTGTCACATATCGGATGATGGAAGAACACAAGTTGAAAGTCCTTATTGATCCTAAAGCGAAATTTTTTTTTATCACTGTTGCAATGAAATTAGGATTGACTTTGATGAAGGATGTGAGTGAGTAAGTGGACTTGCCAAATGGTCAAACTGAACCAATAGAGACATTAGCATGGAATGTACAAGGAAGATATTGAATGGAGAATAATGTGATTAACTCGATATGATATCATCATATAAATTTCATGGATGAGGCAATACAATCTGGAGGTAGATTGGAGAAGGAAAGTAGTAAAAAGTAATGGATGTAAGATTTATGGAGATAGAATCAAATCTCAAAATAGAGTCTTATCTATCTTTGTGATTAATAAAATTGTCATTTTTAGAGATGACATATATTTCTTGGGACTTATAAGAGATGTTGTTGGATCTAAATACAATATTTACATTCCTAATTCGTTGAGCGATATTATTACGGAGTATAAGATGTATTCCCAGATGATCTATCTGAAGTATTGCCACCTAAGAGGCATGTAGATCACAAGATCAATATGATATCTGGTAGCACACCAACTTGCGAAACTCCATATTGTTTGGCTCCAAACGAGTTGGACAAATGTAAAGCTCAAGAGGAGAACATGTTGAGAAAGGGATTCATACAACCAAACATTTTATCTTATGGGACACATGTGTTGTTTGTGAAGAAGAAGGATAGGAGTATGGGATTGTGCATTGATTACCATGGGTTGAATCAACAAATGATGAAAAATAAGTATTCATTACCTCGAATGGATGATTGTTTTGACCAACTTCAAGGGGCCAAATACTTCACCAAACTCGATTTGAGGAGCAAGTACAACCAAATTTGAATTGTTGATGAAGATTTTCACAAGACAACTATTTGTACTTTGAATGGTCACTTTGAGTATCTAGTGATGCATTTTGGTCTCAGTATCGAACCTGCCACATTCATGGGATTGATGAACGATATTTTTTATTTTTATTTTGGAAATCATTGGTACCTCTCTTCCGAGAGGTACCAATGATTTCCACATCCGAATCCAAATCATGCTTACTCTGCGTCGCTGGCTTGACTTCTCAAGTCCGTCGTGATTTAGGTGGCGCACTGATTTCTAAGCTCCTCGTAGACCTGCTACTTGTGTTTTTGATGTCTATGTTGAGGTCTAGCCTGGACTCCAATCGCTACAATTGCCTTTCCCTTGGAGTCAGCCACTCCATCTTTGCATACAAGTGCATCAAGAAAGACGAGAGATAGACCACACTCTTATCGTCTTCCCTCAACTTGGTGGCCATCGTTTGTACATTTTTAGCAAAGATTTCTCCCCAGTTCACCTGAATAGTCCCGCCAATGAATCCTTCCACAATCCTCACCTTATGCATACTGACATAGGTTGTGCGATGAGGAGAGAAAAGATGGTTCAAGGTGAGAGTCACCTTCCTTCTGAAGACATCCTTAATCAAGTCAAGCTTATAGCCATTCGTCCCCTTCCTCTCTCGGGGATTAAACCACTTGCATTTATCGAACATAAAAGCCGTGTGCATTGTTGATCCTTCCCAATCAACTCCACCCTTGTCCTCCTCGTAAGACCGTCCCAGTGCCTTCGCCCACAGCATGACATCCCACTTTTCCGCTTGTGCTCTACTGCCAATTGCTTGGGAGACTTTTTCCCGTCGGACTTCATCGCATAGCTCTGGGTAAACATAGTCCCATCGCCATGACAGAAACGCATCGCCTAGGTTCTTCAATCTCAACAACTCCATCGAAGTCCAATCCGGCATCAAAATGAGTGGTCGAATTCTCCCCATGGTTGCACTTCTCCCAAATGGTTCTCTCACGATTCGACGCTTCGACATTGCAGCAACTCTCCTCTCAGGCTGCACTAGTTTTGCAAGTTCTTGGAATCGACCTTTCTGCATGACGCTTCTTCAATCCGTCAAACGATTGTGCAACCTAAATCCCTTGCAATTCACTAGTGTGAACTCCCTAATGGTATTCATATGTAACTAACTAACATATATTCGGACAAATACCCACATCAGGCATGCATCCTGCCTTTTTGAGTATGTTGGCGCTTGAGATCTATATGATATCTCTCTTGGGTCAGAGAGCCCAACCCGGCATCATCTCCTCATCAGTATCACCAGGCCATCGAGCCCCGGTTTTTTCAACTTGACTTGTATATGGGTTTCGATTTAACCCATCCGCATCACGGTTCACCACTCCAGGTCTATGAACAAGCGTGAAATCATACTCCTGTAGAATAAGGACCCATCGTGCAAGCTTTCTTGTAAGCTTGTCTGATTCCATCAACCATTTTAATGGTTGATGATCAGTGATGAGAGTGAAGGAGTTTCCAAACAAATAACATCTGAAATGTGCCACCGCCCTAATAGCTGCCAAACATTCTCCTTCATAAGAACTATACTTCGACTCCCCTGCATTGTTGGAACGACTTGCATAAGCCATAACAAACTCCTTCCCTTCATGATCTTGCTAGGTAAGCACTATTCCCAAACCCAACATACTCCAATCAGTATGTATTTGAAACGAACGACCTCTCACAGGTCTCCTCAAAATAGGGGCAGGTGTCAACCTTCCCTTGAGTTCAACAAAAGCTCTCTCATGTTCATCTCCCCAACTCCACTCTTGATCTAGCTTTGTCAACTTTGTCAAGGCTTTAACAATAGTGCTAAATCCTCGCACATATCGACGATAGAAGTTTGCAAGTCCAAGAAAAGCTCGCACCCTACTCACATCTGAGGGTTGTGGAATACGCAAGATTGCCTCCACCTTGGTTTGTTGAACTCCCAATCCTCCTGGGTATATGGTATGACCCAAGTACTCTACCTGCTCATAAAATAACTTGCACTTTACATGATGCAACTTGAGGCCATGAGTAATCAGTCGCTCAAATACCTCATGCAAATGTATCTCATGCTCCCTCACTGTAGTACTATACACTAGAATATCATCGATGTAGGCTTGGCCAAAATCAAGTCCGGCTAGGATCCTATCCATCACTCTTTGGAACTCTACAGGTGCATTCTTCAACCCAAATGGTAAGAACTTTCACTGATACAACACATCCTTGCCATGCGAATCAATTGTCCAAAAGGTTGTCTTGGCCTTATCCTCATCTTGAATCCGCAACTAATGATATCCTGCTCGTAAATCCAATGTACTGAAAATCTTTGCATGACCAACTGCATCAAAGATCTCCTTAGGTGTAGGCATAGCATATCAATCAGATTTTGTCCGTCGATTGATAGATCGATAGTCATCACACATGCTTCTATCTATATAATTGCCATATATATCCTTCTTGACTAGCATCACCACAACAGAGTCATACTCTCCATATGATATCTCCACTAATCCAGCCTCAAGAAGGTCTTGACACATACTTTGGATCAGATCTCTCTCCATATCAATGTATCGCTAGGGACGACGGAAGACTGGTGCGTCTGTTGTCAAGTCAATCCATATACTTGATCCCTTCAAATAGCCTAAATCCTTCATATTAAAGGCAAAACAGTTTCTGAAACTTCTCAGAAACCTCCACACCCTATGTCTTTCTTCTCCTATCACTTTGGGACCAATTTCAATATCCCAAATCTCCTCTCCATCAACACTAGAGATAGAAGACGTAGTATCTGATTGCTAAATGACAACCTCTTGAGCAGAAAGCTTTTTCTGCTCTCTCATACCAAGCTCCACTATCTCAGTGTGAACAACTCCTGCTGCTGTAGCTGTAACCTATTGTGTTGTTTCACAAAGGTCTAAAGTGGTAACCACCGCTTGCTCCGCGCAAAAAACTCCAACGATACTCAAAAGGGAATGAGAAACAATGTTTTCAAGAAAGAATGCAATATTCATCATTAGCAATCCAAAGCACAAATATTCGAAAAAAAGGTGAATTGACAAAGTGTGAACAAACAAGGAAGAATAATGAAGAAAAAAATGCAAAACATATTGAAAATGAAATAAATTTTTTGGTTGCCGAACATCAAGAAATTACCATCGGGACAAGTGATGCCATTCATATTAATATGAGAACGGATGTTAATATAAATTATCATCAATACAACATCAAAATAAATATCAAATTAGATATCATAATAATAATTGAAATAAATCACTTAAAAAATCAAATTATGTAAAATAATCAATATTCAACAAGAACGATAAAAAATTAGTAGTTTATAATTTAAAAGTATTACATTTATATATGATTTTAAATGATTAAATTTAATCATTAAAATACAAAATAAATTCTGATTATTGTAATTATAATTTTTTAACATCTCATAAATTTTCTAAATCGAAAAAATATGAAAAATTATCCAAATTATTTTTAAAAATGTTCACATGATTTTGAATATATGATTTCATAGTATGATACTCTAAATTATTTTATTTTTTAATAAATCATATTAAATTATATTTCTTTTGATTTTATTAATATATTTTAATTATATAATGATAGTAGGAATTTGACATATTTATCTTATGGTTAAATTATATGAAAAATCATAAACTTCAAGTTCTTTTGATACATAAATTTAAAAATTGCTATCAATTTTTAAATTTAAAATGTTTGAAGAATAGGTATTTATGATTTCATATTATGAATGTACTTTGAAGTTTTTAATGATAAGACACCATGTTTATTTTTCTATATTAAAAAATAAATAAATTAAAATATGATATCAAACTAAAAATTTGATTAAAATGTTGAATCGAGGATGCATAAACATTAAAAATATATTTTAAATAAAATCTCAAAAAGTGATGAAAAATCCAAAAAAAAATTAGAATATAGTTATCTCACAAAATTAAAAGTAAAATTGTAAACTTTAAATTTTTTTCAGGTTAATTTTTTTTGCTTACAATGAATGATGTTCCTGATATTTTAAATTTTACAGTTTATTGAGTACAAGAATTGAATTTATGATACATGAAGGGTCCTCACAAATAAATATTTTTTGCTCATATGTGATTTTTGGATTCATACATATTTTTTAACAATAAAATTCAAGAAATAAGTTTAGTTCGTGATAAAAGAAGTAAGAAAGATATGGTAGAACATTCATTGTAAGTTTTATTGTATCATATTTTAATATTCAAAAAAAAATTAAAAATTAAGAGTTGGAAGATGTATGAAATAAATAATCTTCGTTATTTAATATATGATTAAATCTAAATTATAACTGTTAAACTCTTTAAGAGAATGATGGTATGCTTCAAGTTTGAAAGAGGAATAGAATAATTTATCTGATTATTGGATACATATATGAAAGCCTAAAATATAACAGCTATAATCTATAAGAGTATGATGGTAGAGTAACAATGATCATGCGATTCAAATTGAAAATATTTTTGATGAGGTATTTAGCATTGGAGCAAAACATAAATATGATATGGTCATTTTAATCACATTAAATAATGGACAAAAAGATTCTTAGAATGATTTTTCATCATCAAATCCGATCAGAGGATTTGATTACGAAGATCGCAGAGTGGGTTGTCTAGGCTCTGTGAATAATGGACAGTTTTATTCTCTTCAATTCGACGGCTTAATTTGGTATTCACTTTGAACAGAAATAACTCTGCGTAGTTTACTTCGTCTTCAAGTCGGTTCAAACTTAAATCCCGAATCAAACCAGATCAATGACATGCAGAGATTTTATGCAAAGATTGATCTGCGACTGATCTTCGCGAGGACTTTACACATACTTCGAGATATTTAATCGATCTTGATGCCTTCTAATACCCTCGTTATCATCGTACTTCAAGAATAATCGTAGACTCGACACCTTTCGAATCTACAATGGATTGAGTTCCAACAACTTCAATCTACTAGCTTGAATCGTTTTAATGCTTGACTTAGCCTTATAATTTTATGTCTTGGGTGGGCACGTCAGCACCCCAGTCTTGAGATGGCTACGGAATGAACGTTGTAAGGAGCAAAGTAATCCAAAGTTGCAACTTCCGTTGTACATGAAGGGTGGTCAGTATACGAGTCACCACCAAAGAACTATGCATATACTGACAGGAGAGTAGAGGAGCTAAGAAGAAGTGTCAAGCCGAAAAAACGAAGAGTAAATCGTGATGACAGGGATTCTAGTCTACGAGTCTTTGAGAATCTTGATGTTGCATTTGAGGATGTACTATACGAAGTACTACGCCTTCGACCAAGCGCGAATGGGCAAGGGCCAGGACGAGGGCATGACCTTCATGATCGTCCCCAGTGCCCAGGGCCAGCCCAACTCCTCCGGTGGCTACTTGGGTCTCCTCAACGGGGCTCCTCGCTCTCCAGGTCAAGCTAGCAGCTTTGCTGCCGAGATAGACACCAGGCAGCAGGTGGAATTCTCGGACCCCGCCTATCATCACCTCGGGGTGGACATCACATCGCTGCAGTCGATCGCTTACAAGAGCCTGTCGCACGACGACGCAGCAGCAATGCTCCCGACGATCGACCCGGGGACTCTGTACAGCGCGTGGATGAGCTGGGACGGTCCCGCAGGCCTGGCGGAGATCAACTTGGAGGAGGCGACGAAGAATGGAGCGAGCCCGGAATTCGACTCGAATTCCGAGGAGTCGTTGCTGAAGCCCAGCATTTCGATCCTGGACAGCGTGAATTTCTACTACAACGGGCCCGACATGTACGTGCGGTTCAGCTCGTCGACGGGCGATGGCGCTACCAACAGCTTCCGGATCACGTTCTGGATGTTCGAGTACCTGGAGGAGAATTCGAGCCCCACCGCAGAATCAAGGCCTGCCTCGTGGTGGCCATCATCATCTGCTCGACCTTAGTCGCGCTCCTACCTCAAGCATCTGAATATGGAAGTAATTCGAAGAAATCGAGGGTACATATCAGTAAACCGCACCTCATTGTAGCCATTTGTGAGAAGCCAGTTCCGTCGCAACTAAACAAACACTAACGTCTCGGCCTTGGTAAGTCAGGTGCAAATATAGCCTACCCAACCATGTGACGGATGCATTCGATGAATTGATTAGGCCCTAATTAAAAATATCCAGAACTTGAGAGCAGAAACGGGCACTCCACTTCGGACCAATTTCAGTCTAGGCTCTTTCCAAAAGCCGCGAATTAATGGGGGTTGTCGAAGAGAGGGAGCAACATGATACTTTTTTTCCCTATGATCAAATGATTCTCTCTCTCTCCCTCTCTTTGTATTACTCTCTTGGGGTCTGTAAGAGTCACAATAGTAAGAACTTCGGAGCTCCTACGGGTTGTGCTTTGAAGCATCAAAGAGCATGCACACTTCGAAAATTGAAACTGTTCTTTTTTTTGTTTAATATACATATGAGAAGATAGCAAAGAGGTGTGAATCTTCACTTCTTTGTTCTTGATATATTGATTATTTAAGGTTTGCAATATTGACTCTGTCAATAGTTTTATAAATTGTTGAAAAAAAATAGCTATAACATAGCTGGCTTTCTATCGGAAGATGAAATTTGAATTTGTTTGAAACATTTTTTTAGTGAAATGAATATCATAAATTACTACATTAAGTTCTGCAGTTAATTTATCAAGTTCAAGTTGATTATCAATTCTAAAAATTCACAAAGATCATCTTGTATGAAAAAAATTGAATATATTGAAATTTTTGAAAACTTAAGAAAAAGACAGAAAAAAATGACGACTTTAATGAACACATCATTTTTTTCAGTCTAACAGATGATAATTTTTAATTATTGCGATAAATACACATGATATCAAGCACTCAAACTTTGGTTTTGAAAAGATTTTATTCCATTGATATGTAATATTAATAATATATTACATATCAGTGGAAAAAATTAATTTTTTTATTTCAAGATATAATTTCTATTTTATGGCCATTCATTTTATTGTGATATGATTTCATATTTTTATTCAAAATTATATATATAAAGGATTAATATTATTTGTAAAAAAATATTTTTATTCAATTAAAGTTTTGAAAAATAAAGAAATAAGAATTTAATCCTTGCATATATTTCAAAAAATTGAAACATATTTTTATGAAAAAAATAAATAAATGTAAAAATAAAATTTATTATTATTATTATTAATTCTTTTTTAATAAATTAATTTTAATTGTTTTAATTTTAATTAAAAACTATATAAAATAAATATATTTACATATAAATTTTAATTTTAAAATTTAGATGTTTGAAATAATTTTAATGCACAAACAAACGTTTATCAAGCTTTATAAAATTATATTTTTACATCAAAAAAATTTAGTCTAAAAATTAAGCAATTTATTTGATTTTATGGATTTGATATAAGTAATCTAGAATAAACCAACACTATATTTTTAATAAACTATTGTAACATAACTTTGTGTTATCATTATAATAAAATGTATTTTGTTGATCAATAAAATAAACATATAATTTATTTTAATTTATTTTAAAAAAAGATTTATTTTATTTTATTTATTAAATTAGATATATTTATATTTGAAAAATATTCAAACATGAATTTTTGATCTAAAATTCATTATTATTTATAAGTTGATCATGGTTTTAGAATCATTAACTCATTTTATATTATTGATGAACATTACACTTGATTTTATATACAAATAGGTTATTTTTTTAAAAAGTCAAATCATGTATGCAGAGCTGAGCCCTCCCAATCAATGCCATCCTTCTCTTCTTCATAGTTGCGTCCAACCTCTTAGGCCACATCTTTGCATCCCATAATTCCGGTTGCACTGTTTTTTTGATTGAATGTATTGCTTTCCCCCGACGCACTTGCTTGAACAGCTCTGGACAAACAAAGTCCCATCACCATGATAAAAATGTTCCTACCAGATTTTTGAGTCACATCACTTTACCGATGTCCAATCTTTCATCTTAATTAGAGGTCTTATCCGTCCCATCGGCATTTTGCACGCAGGTGACAACTTGATTGTTTTCCATCATGAAATTGTTTGTGAGTTTTTTTGTCTTGCTTGACTTTTCAAACTTTGAATGACATTCTTCGTCATTCAATCTTGCCTTTTTTCTTGGCATATTTGCAAGCAGATCTTCGATGTTTTTGTTTCCCACTGATCCTTATGCTCCAAGGTATTATCAACACCTTTGCGCCGACCCACTTGTGTGAACATCCTAACTATTTTTGGACCCTTGACTTAAAGTCCCATATTTGTAGAAATTCATTCTAATTTTCATACGAAGATGAACATTTTATTGATCAAACAAAAAATTTGGACTAAGTTATTAGCTCCTAGGTCCCTACATGATGGAAGCAAACAAGCTTATATGAAAGTTTGCACAATTGTCTCTTATCTTAGAAGAGTATGATTTCACGGTTGTATACAAACTTGAATTGGTGAACCGTATGCGGATGGATTAAGTCAAAATCCATTTACAAGTGTAACCAATCTTGGTTAGCCATAGTTAGTTTAGCCAAAAGTGGTGTGCACTATCCAAAAAGCAAAAGGTAAATGACGAGGTGGCTACCATGCATTGGTGGATCAGATTGTGTGCTAGACGTCTGTTAGGAATTAGTTGGGATAAGATAACAAAACATGCAACCTACGCATGTTAGCCATGTGGCATAGTTTGGATTTCGGACTTCTCTAGTCCTACAGTATATAAAGCAAGGAGAGGTCTTGAGAAGACATCTCTCATCTTGGAAGTCATTCCGGAGTCATTGCCTTCAGTGTTACAATGGTATCAGAGCAGGCTTATTGTTCCTATAAGTGTGGATCACCCTCTTGGAAGAATAGTCGTGGTACAATTATTTGAGAAGAGAGTGTTTGTTAGAGGCTGGTAGTGGCCATTGAGCTGCAAGTAGTGGAAGGGGGTTATTGTGGGTGCAGGTTATGGATGGGGAAGATAGAATAGTACCGAGATTCCCATTTCTTAATCCTTTTCATGTCAAATTGTTATACATTGAGAGAGCAAGGTTGACTCAGTATTTGGTTTATCATTTTGGTGCCAACTTCATGGACCAAGTGATGAGATCTCGAGATCCGGTTATCTTACCTATAGTCACCTACGATGTTACTTGGGATCTCACAATATACATTTTAGTTTAGAGATGGACCTCAATAGACCACCACCGGTGAGATTCAACACACGGTGTGAAATCTATTGTGTGTATCATCCTAAAGCTATGCTTTAGAGCCTAGTTGTTAGAAACTTTGGAGAGGAGTATTACCACGAGGTGATAACATCACCTATTCCTTTTGTGTTGCCAATCTTGAGAAATTGGAGAGTGTTCATCTTAACCATATAGTGAGAGAGAGTGGACGGAGACGAATCATGGAGGACACTTTGAGAGAAGTGATTCAGGAGTTGAGAGATTTGAGAAACGCATTTGAGCAAAGCCAGACTCAAGTACAAGAGTTAGCTCAAGAATTGACAGCAGATCAAAAGCGAGAGGAATGGAAAATGAGAGAATGAGAGAAACTCAAATGGAGATAGAGACGTCACCATCCATGGTGGAGAGTGAAGAACAGTGAGAGCCCGTGCTCTTGAAGCCCAAGCGGCCCAACAAGCAAGAGAGCTAGATCTTCATACATCCATGATTCTGAAGATGACAAAAGCTTGTAAGGTAGAACCTTACCGAGGTAGTTGAACCATGAGAGTTTTGGAAAGTTGGATTGAGAGAATGGAGTACCATCTTGCTTTGTTGAATATCAACGATCATATTGCAGATCTTTTTGTTTGAACTTTGTTGTTGGAGAAAGCATCTACTTGGTTTCAGGGGTGGATAATGGAGCTCAATGAGTCAGGCCAACAAGTTACTTGGAGTGCAATGAAACAAGGTCTTCTTCAGAATTTTCAAGCAGTTGATCACATCATCACGGCATGGATGAGGTTGTGGAAACTTGAACAAAAGGGAAGTGTGGAGGAGTACATTGAGGAATTTCGAGATCTTCGAATTCAGATACGAGATATGAGTGGAGCTGAAGCCCTTGATTTATTCAAGAGAGGGTTGAAGAAAAAGATTCAACAAGAGGTGATTCGGGACAATCCAAGCAACTTGAACGAGGCTATTGCTTGTGCACAACGAATGTCCAACGTCTATCACAACGGTGGAGAGGTATCAGTTCACCCGAATCAATACTATGGACCAATGCCTTTGGAGTTGGGCAACATAAGGAGGAGAGAAGATTTCATTCCAAGGGGAGTGAACGCACAAAGAGGAGATCGTTGCAACTCGAATCCTCATCGAGAAGCAAATTCAAGAGGAGGAGACGGAGTGGAGGGAAGACGAGAAATGAGGCAATGCTATAATTGTGGAAGATTTGGTCATATTGCCATGAATTGTCGTACCCGAGTTCTAGCAAGAGGAGCTAGACCTCCCTATCGACGAGCTCTCAACAATCTTGAAGGTGGAGACGAAGTGATCAATGGAAACCCGGGAAACGGCGAGCACCAGTAACCTTGCCTCGCGGCCTTATTGGTTCGATGAAAAGGAGGAAAGGCGAGGGAATGAAGCACAAACATGAGGTAAATGGTTTGAGAAAGAAGGAAACATGTTTGATTGTGACGGATGGCGAGATAGAAGGAGTAAAAGTGAGAGTATTGATTGATCCATGAGCTACAGAAAATTTCCTATCTCGATCTATTGCTATTAAGTTGGGATTAGCTTTAGAGAAAGATGAGAGTTAAAAGGTAGAGTTACCAAACGGGCAAACAGAGAGCATTGAGAGCATTTCTAGGAAAGTGGAGTTGAAGATTGGGCAATACAAGGAATCGTTGGAGTGGAGAGTAATTCGATTAGCTCGCTATGATGCTATTTTTGGTATGTCTTGGATGGAAAAATATAATCATGAGGTAGATTGGCGAAGGAAGATAGTCAAAACTATCAGTTGGAGGATCTTTGGAGATAGACTCATATTAGAACAAAAAAACTTACCTCTATATGTGATAGGAAGAACTGCTATCAGTCACAAAGATGTATGTTTTTTGGGCCTAATAAGAGATGTAAGCGCTCCAAAAGAGCAATCTTTTATACATGAGGAGTTAACTTGTATCTTGAACGAGTTTCAAGATGTTTTTCCAGATGATTTGCCTCTGGGTTTACCACCAAGACGGAGAGTGGATCACAAGATAGAGATCTTACCAGGAAGTTCTCCTCCTTGTAAAAGTCCCTATCGACTTGCACCAAACGAGCTCGAGGATTGCAAGGCACCATTGGAAGAGTTGTTGGAGAAGGGGTTTATCCAACCTAGTGTGTCACCATATGGAGCTCCAGTGTTGTTCATGAAGAAGAAGGACGGCTCCATGGGGATGTGCATGGACTATCGTGCTCTAAATCAACAAACGGTGAAAAACAAGTATCCATTACCGAGAATGGATGATTTGTTCGATCAACTTCATGGAGCTAAGTATTTCACCAAACTTGATCTTAGAAGCGGATACAATCACATCAGAGTGGCGGATGAAGACATACAAAAGACAGCTTTTAGAGCTAGATATGCACATTTTGAGTATCTAGTTATGCCATTTGGTTTAACCAATGCCCCTGCCACATTCATGGGACTGATGAATGATATTTTTTGTAAATATCTAGATAAATCAGTGATTGTGTTTTTAGATGATATCTTCATATATAGCAAGTCCTTACAAGATCATCAGAAACATCTGCGAAAAGTACTCCAAGTGTTGAGAGAAAATAAGTTGTATGCTAAGATGTCAAAATGTGAGTTTGGCAAAAGAGAAGTAGATTACTTAGGCCATAGAGTTAGTGCACATGGCATCCAAGTCATGAATGACAAAGTGGAAGCCATTCAAAATTGGAGTGCTCCAGAGAATCAGACTCAACTACGTAGTTTCTTGGGTTTAACCGGCTTCTATAGAAGGTTTGTGGAAGCTTTTGCTCGTATTGCTCAAGCTTTAACAAATCTCTTAGGTCAAGGGCAGAAATGGCAATGGGGTATAGCTCAAGAGATTGCATTTCAAGCTTTGAAGGATGCGCTCTTACATGCACCAATCCTTAAATGGTATGAACCCGGTAGACCAACAAAACTTGCTACAGATGCATCAGGTGTGCCTTTGGTTTATTTAGAAACTCAAAAGGACCTCTCAAAGCGGCAGATTCGTTGGGCTAAATGGCGACAGTGTTTCAACATGAAGATCGTGTATGTGGAAGGGAAGAAGCAGCAGGCCGATGCATTGACACAAATGCCGTGCATTAATCACATCACGGAGGTGAAGATTCACTCTGAATGGTGGGAGAACCTGAATCGAGCTACCAAGGAGGATGAAGAGATTGCATAAGACCTTTAGCAGGGTCGAGCATATTTAGAACGGGGATTGGCGTTCTATAAGGGAAAGATTTGGATACCCTCAGATGTTGCTCTCCGTACAACAGTGTTAGAGGAGGCACATGATTCAGCTATTGCTGGCCATGTAGGAGTGGAGAAGACCATTGAAGGCGTCCAACAAGTATATTTTTGGCCAAAACTAAGAAAGGACATCACTAGCTATGTTTGAAGTTGTGTGGCTTGTCAACAAAATAAGGCTAGCAATCGAGAAAACCGGCAGTGCCTACTACAACCTCTATCAACACCGACTAGAAGATGGGAGCACGTCAGTATGGACATTGTATGTGAGTTACCAATGATGTCTACGGTGTCGTGTTGTGCCGCGGCTACTATGAGAAGATGATGACATGTGTCATCATCAGAGGTGTTGTCATGACGGTGATACTTTAGGTTAGGATAACCGACGGCGCACTGTAAGGCTGTTAAGAACCCACCGTTGGATCTACTTTGTAGGGTCATGATGTTGAAAAGGCTCCAAGAGATATTATCTTGGACCTTATCAGATATAAAACGCAGTCAGGATGGAAAGGGTATGGGAGAGAGCTAGACACATCACTTTGCTGACTAAGGAGCTTATCTGATCGAAGTGGAGCCGACAAGGACATGGATAGAGGACAACATGATTCTCCAGATGTACCGATGCCTAATCCATTTGTGATCAACATCCGATTGTGCATGATCGTGATCATTTTCGGACGTGGTTAGTGTATCATTTTGGAGATAACTTGCGCAACAAGTGATAAACTCTCCGCACCGATTATTCTTCCGTTTTGTTTCCCTACGGCGCGATTTGGGACGAATAACGGTAATGCGTTTTGATTTAGTTTGGGTGCTATGGATTTGAACTTACCAGTAGTGGTGACTTTCAACACATGGGTTCCAATATATCACTATTGTTTACCAAAAACAAGCCATAGGGAGTTGATTGTTAGGAACTTTGGCGAGGAGTATAATTCTCAAGTTATAAACTCCCCTGTTCCGTTTGTTGTTCCGTTCATACTTAGCCGGTTTTGAGTTGTCATTTTGACTCTTTATTAGTGGCAACTCGTATTGTGTATAGGATGGCTAAGTAATGTGTTTAGGATAGTTGTAAAGCTCTAAGTTAAAATGGAGCTAATTTAAATACACTAGAGGTCAAAATAACACTCTTCATTCTCATTGGTCTTGGAGTTTGGACCAATGAGGGCACTTGGGCAACTTCTTTGAGGTTTTGAGGAGTTTTGGAGACCTTCTAGGGGGACATTCGGAGATCTGAGGATTGGGTTGGAGAGATGACGGGACGAGCTCCGACGTGGGCTTAAGAATGGATGGATTTGAAGGATTTGTCACTCGGAAGTGGTGATTCAAAGTTAGAGTGAAAAATTTAGATCTTTGAGTATATTTGGAGTGTTTCTGAGAATTTTACGAGGGTTTTTGGAGATCTAAGTCAACAGAGATATAGTTTACGACTCGGGCTTGTGTTTTGATCGAAGTTTTGACTCGATTGGACAAGTTTTGAGTACGGAGTGATAGCTTGAAGTTTATGTATACAGTCAGAATTGCAGGACTGCACTGACTGTCATGAAGTTAGTACGAAGATCATATCTTTTGATATTAGAAAGTTCTATCAATAAAACTTTGCACACTTCAAGTTATGATGATAAGTGACCTTCTCATGAAATGTGAGAGCAATTGAAGTCAAGAATTGGGATGTGTGATGGGTTTTGTACATAAGGATCTCCATATTGCCTTGTGATACAGTGTAGAAATCAACAAATGTTCTGAGAGATCTACAAAAGAGAAACATATGAAACTTTCTTGGTAGATTGAAAGGGTTGTGAATAAATTTTCTGTGAAGTTGAAGCGAAAGTTATTGGTCGAATCATTGGATATCATAATCTTCTTCCGCTAAAGTTTTACCGGTTGTAATGTGTATTACTGAGGAGAAGAAGAAGAGATTGTCAACTCACACGAGGTTTTAGAGGGTTCTTCTCTGACCATGCTATTTCGGTCGTTCTCAGAGCAAAGAAATGTCCATGCGACAACGGGTTATGATTCGATAGTCATTTTTGTGGATAAATTGAGCAAGATTATCCACATTAGGCCCACAACAAAGACAGTTACTGCACCTCAACTTGCTCGAATTTATATGGATGCAGTTTTTCCTCAACATGGTTTAGCTCCAGTTCTCATCACCGATAGGGGCACTCAATTTACTAGCATATTTTGGAAAACCTTATTTGGGCTATTCAAAACAAAACTAGCCATGTCCACAGCTTATCATCATCAAACAGATGGACAAATAGAAAGAGCAAATAGAACTATTGAGGACATGCTTAGAGCTTTCGCTTTGGAGGAGCAAGAAGGTTGGGATCCACTTTTATCCTTGATTGAGTTTGCTTATAATAACTCAATCAATGCATCCACAAAAGTTAGCCCTTTCTTCTTGATGTATGGAGAACACCCCATTCCACCATCTAGCTTGGTGAGTGTAGGTCACATGCAAGAACCATCAACCCAAGTTGAAGCGGTGAACGAGTTTGTGGCACGAGTCCAACAAGGAGTGCATCACGCAAAGCAAAAATTAACCATTGCCCAAAATCGGCAAAAACAATTTGCTGATGCTCATCGACGACATGTGGAGTTTCAAAAAGGCGATCAGGTGTGGTTGTCTACTACCAATTTGTCATTAATAGGGGTTCGAAAGTTAAGTCCACAGTTTATTGGACCTTTCTTGATTGTCCAACGGATTGAAGAAGTTGCTTACAAGTTAGAGTTGCCAACACACATGAAAATACATCCCGTTTTTCATGTGTCTCTCTTGAGGAAGTATACACCGCGATCTCCTTCCTTTGGCAATCCACATCAACCTCCTCCTTTACCAGCCATGATTGATGGTGTAGAGGAATATGAGGTTGAGAGAATCCTCAAGAAACGGACACGAGGTCAGCAGAACCCAAAAGTGGAATATCTAGTCCAATGGAAAGGTTATCCACTTTATGAAGCTACTTGGGAACCATTGGCAAATCTTACAAATGCCAAGATACTTGTAGAGACTTTTGAGTCTTCTTGCAACGAGGACGTTGCGACTTAAATGGGGGGAGATTTGTAACCAATCTTGGTTAGCCATAGTTAGTTTAGCCAAAGCGTAGAGTGGTCACTGGATCACAAAAAAACAAGATAGTGGTGTGCACTATCCAAAAAGCAAAAGGGTAAATGACGAGGTGGCTACCATGCATTGGTGGATCAGATTGTGTGCTAGACGTCTGTTAGGAATTGATTAGGATAAGATAACAAAATATGCAACCTACACATGTTAGCCATGTGGCATAGTTTGGATTTCGGACTTCTCTAGCCCTACAGTATATAAAGCAAGGAGAGGTCTTGAGAAGACATCTCTCATCTTGGAAGTCATTCCGGAGTCATTACCTTCAGTGTTACAACAATTCAAGTTGACAAAATTTGGGATTCGATGGCATGGTGAAATTGATGAAGAGATGGTACCAAGTTGACATGCATCCGCCTTTTTGAGTATGTTGGTGCCTGAAAGCTATGTGATATCTCTCTTGATTCAGAGAGTGGATATGTTATCCTTGGACGTTGAGATTGAGGACGATTTGATGGTAAGCCGAGACATCCATGACGACATGGTGGTGTTGGAGTATTTTTGTACATGTGCTTTGATGGGCATTTTGAGTGCCAAGGAACGGAAAGAAGTGTTACAAGAGCTTGGCGGTTGATATAGGAAGATAAACATCTTTTTCGAGTATGGAGAGATGACAATGTTCGTGTTGTACCACTTCTATCTGAGAGAGCATAGTTGGTCATACATGCTCATGAGAAATTAGGTCATTTTGGAGTGAAGCGGACATATAGCTTACTTCAAATTCACTATTGGTGGAGAGGTATGCAAACTAAGGTGCAACCATTTGTGATAAGATGCATAATATGTGATCGCGTTCGAGCATTATTCAATGTACCTACACCACAATTACATCCTCTATCTATTATGGGATTTGATTATCGTTGGAGGTTGGATTTTGTTACACCTCTACCATTGACTTCACGACATCATTGATATGTGTTAGTCATGGTGGAGCATTTCTCCAAGTGGATTGAATTGGTGGCATTGACCGACAAGTCAAGTGAGAAAATAACTTATGCATTCTTAGTTTCGATGCTTAGCTGATTTGGTGCACCGACGGAAGTGTTGAATGATCATGGTACTGAAATTTTGAAAGAGTTTCACTCTTTGTGTGATCAAACGTTGATCAATCATCTTACCACCTCAAAAGATCATCTCGGGCTGATGGTCAAGCAGAGAGAGTTGCTTAGATCGTGAAGAGAGGACTAAGAAAGTTTGGCTTGGAGAAAGTTCATATGGGAGATTGGGACATCCAGCTACCATGGTTGGTCATGGGTTATTGATTTAGACAAGAAGCATCTCTAGCGTCATTCTCATTTTAATTTTTATTATATGAAAGAGATCTAGACTTAACTGTAGCTCATCATAAAAAATCAGCTGAAATCTTCAACTTGGATAATCTTGATGTTTGGATTAAGCTGTAATCTCAAAGGGCAAAACTCCTTTGTATGATAATGCCCATGACATTTGAGAATCTGGCTATTGTTCATCATAGAGATACTTTGTTTTAAGCTACCATCCGAGGAGATGGATATTGATCTTCAATTCACAGATTTCATGTTGGTGATTACGTTTATTTGCAATAGAATACACTGACTACATTAGATGTTATGGGTTGTCGCACGATTCTAAGAATTCATGAGGTTCTACCTTTTGGAGTTTTAATGTTAGAGAGTCATGATGATGTGCTTTGGAATAATCATGTGCTTAATTGTGCGTCATGTCACCTTCCAAACATTGATGGTATTATGGATCCAAACCTAGCAGTTGTGCTGGTAGGCTTAAGATGTATGTTATATGGATCAGCTTGTGGAGCAGCAAATATGTTGATTTGTGATTCTTATTTGAGAAGATGACATATGCCATATTTCACACCTCCTCTCAATACGGTGCACAGTGGACGATGGAGATATTCTCGATGCAATTAGCATGCAAGGTGGTTTGACCGTAATATGGTATGGATTGTAGATATGCAAGTAACGATGGGGCATTGTAACATCCTGCCTCATGATCTTAGTCCAACGAAGCACATATCATATTATGGACTAAATGGTTACTTGTATTAGAGGGACCTAACTACCAGTAAGGGGAACGATTGTGATACACTTGTGTTGGTGTATGACGATCTATGTAGTGTGATGTTTGATGTGACAATGATGTATGTTGTGATGTGATATGTATGTGCATGATATATATCACGACTTATGTAACAACATCCTTAGTTAGATACATGCGTGCATGTATGAGCAAATATATTAGTTAGAGCCAATTGTGTAGTTAGCGTCATTCGTCTTGGAACTGCAGTTAGGACCGATAACGCCGTTAGGATTCCTAGGACTCAAGGGAAAGAGTCTGAATTAGGTCTCCTAGGGGTGCAGTTTTTGAAGTTGAGACTTTGAGACTATGGTTATGTTGGAGAGTAACTAGTGTGAGAACGTGAAATCTTTGGATCACAAAGTGGGTTTGGCTCCACAATAATTTCTCTTTTATGCTATGGTTATGAGCATAGTGTCCTTGTGGGCATTTTGACAAGTAGAAAAGATTATTATGGTATACTTGTGTTGGTGTATGTAGTGTGATGTTTGATGTGACATATATATAAAATAAGTAATACTAAATAATACACTATATCTTATTATAATTGAAATTTTATATATTTATTTATTTATTTATTTATTTATTTATTTATTTATTATCTATAGAATGATAAATTTATAAAAATAGATATCATTTAGTTTATTTTAAAAATATAATCTTGTAATGAGAATGACAATATTATTTTTTTAAAGTATGCTATGTATATAAATTTAGAATAAGTTTAAAAATCACTAAGATTTGTTTGGTGTATACTTATTTTCATGCAAGAAGCATCCTATAGAATCAAAAATTAGTAGACAAATATTTTAGACAATCTACATATGCCACCACAACACTCATTTTATGGTCTGATGGTCATCATTTTGAACCTCATTATTAATTAAATTTATATTATATAAATTGAAAAAGAATCTAAATATATTTTTTGTACTCTACAAAACATCAACATGATGTAGACAAGTCATGAAACATGAAAAGTATCCTATGTAAGCATATGAAAAAAAATTATTCGACTTCAAATAACTGTCTATTCAAGCAACCAAACATATCCGACCAAAAGGTTTTAGTGGAGTCATTGGATTCACATTCAATTATAGATTTTCAAATGCATCTTCAATAGATTTATGAATCATACATTTAACATAAGATGATTTGCACATCATTGTGTATAATTATCATCCAAATTTTATAAATTACAAGTTCAATCGTTCAAAAATTTCAAAAAATATAGCATCAAGTTAGTATGATTAAACCTATATATTTTCAAGAACACTTTGTAGAATGATAACAAAGACTACAAACATAATCAATTTACAATGAACCTCATTGAGTTGATAAAATTGAAACAATAGAGAATCTCATATGAAACACAATCAAATTTTTGGAACTCTTACCAGTAACATGCTAATGATTTTATGATCAAACAATCAACATGCACATATTATACATATTGTGCTGGAAATCAGGATTAGTATTGCAGTGGAACTTTAGATATAATCACACTTTAATCTATAGTTACAACCATAGCTATTGCAATTCATCCAGTCCCAAATCTTGGAGGCAAGGGGGCATCTCCAAAAGAGATGCAAGCAGTCTTCCACCGCGTCTGACACACCACTACCTAGAGTCACAAAGCACCATGTGTTTGAGGTAGTTGACTTATATAATATGCACCACATAAGCATTGACTCGTTGGAAATGTAGGAGCATCACAATCTTTTACATCGGTGGTGGTCCTCCATCCAGGTAAACAGATGTCTCCTCATGTCCGCATTCTTGCTAGTTTGAGTTTGACATTCGAAGTTGCAAGGGTGACATGGAAGCCGTGGATGCCATGTAAAAAGGCTTGATGTCAGTCCAAACAAACTATACCATATGGGTTTGTGGGGGGTATCTGCTAACCCTAGGGAATATCTTTTTTCCATTAGCAGTAGGCTTGTACTGGATCACCACATGTCGATGCATTTCCGTGATTGAGTCGATATGAAGTGCGAGAAATGCATACATGATATCTCTATGACAAATATTTGTTCATGCTGAAAATAGGTAAAGAAGAGAACTGAAATATGCTCGCTAAACTTGAGTCTCAGATTTTAACTAAGATTGTAGCAAAAATTGGAGCATATGTGCAGCAGGTACATCTATGGATATATATGAGTTGTTGATCCCTTAAAGGTCAATGTGATACTAATTTGCAAACCCGGGGGATTTGGTTTAGGCAGATAACTTTTCATCCCAAAGCAATAGGCATTTCCATTCCTCGATTGAAATCACCGGTCTTCTTTGTAACTACCCTTTCATATTATTCCAGCTGCGACAAATGTTTGTCAGCACCTGGGAGGTTTGCTCGGTTAAAGTATTGCATGGCTGAGTTAACCACTCCTTGATCCCTGCTTGCCATTTTATGAAGCCGAGTTTTTAATACTACTATGAGCCATCCCATGTCGTCCCACTCCTGGGTGCAACAAGTTTTTACTATCCATCTCTCATGAAGCTTTAATTGGTGGCCACTGTCTAGGAGTCTAGGAGAGAATTCGCAGCTTTGGAATATCTAATTTCCACTTTCAGCATCAAGTGACTATCATGGGCAAAAAGGCCTTGATGGTATCTCTTTTGCATGCTTGGTATTTCCATCCCGAGAAAGACTGAAGTAAAATATCAAAAGGGATGGGAAGACCCCATCAAATCGTACAGGGGAGGAACCTGAATTTCCATCCCTCGTATGTGGGATGTAGATTCAGCCTCATTGAGTATGCGTGTTAACACGTGAGCCACTAAGATAAACAGCGTGGATGACAATGGACACCCCTACTGGACTGAACGAGTGACTCGAATGGCATGACCTCCTAGTCCATATAACACAATCATCCAGATCGGTGATGTAGAGATAGCCATACGGAAGGACTTAAATCTATTTATGAAGCTTATTTTGTCTACAACAATGGGCAAAAATTACCAAGAAATTGTATCGAAAGAGGGAAATTAAGGGAGAGAAATATACACTCTATTTGGATTTTTTGCTACTCTTACCACCTCGTTACCTCGTGCATTCCTTCAAGAAGGTGGTTTGTTCCCAGCCTATTAGTCGTAGTACAAGAGCAATCTGGAGCTACCAACATTTAGTGAGGATTTTGAAGCGGTTTCTTCCCAGTCTATTAATCGATGTAGTACATGGGCAATTCGGAGCTGCAACATTTAGTGAGATTTTATAGGCAGAATTCAAAAGCGTTATTGAACGCTTATTCTTTAGCTCAGTTTCTTTGTCCTTCTTTGGAATAAAGATTATATCTCCTTGCAGCATTTCCGGATTGAAGATTATGGTGCAAATGGCATCCTCACCGGCTGCCTGAAGGATGGGACCTACACCATCCCAAATGCAAGGAAAATCCTGCATCCAAGTAGAGAATTTTGTGCCTACCGAGATCCTGGGCTGCAATGTGTAACTACTAAAGCGAGCACGTTTCCATCAATTTGAGTTCCTTTACATTGAGAAAGTCTCTCGTGAGGTGTCTATTGGCCCAATCCATGGCAGCTTCCTTTGCTACTAATCCCATAGGATCATTTCATAAACTCTCGTGTAGTAATTAATATTTTTTTTCCAATCCCAAAGCATGGTACCTTGTTCATATGTGAGCCTCTATATCTTAGAACTCAAAGTCTTTTCTCTAATGGAATTGAAAAGGTACCCAAATAAGAATCCCCCTTTTCTAACCAGTTAGTCTGAAGCAAATCATGAGCTCATCTTACTCTTTTAATCATCATCACTTGGAATGCATCTCATGAGTTTTTTGCCCAAAGTTGGGCATGAACATCCTCCGGATTCCTTTGCAGTATCAGTGTGGCTTTATGTGGGTCAATTCTGATAAGAAACTCCTTCCTCTTGAACTCTTCCATCAATTTTTCCCCTAAACTCGTGTTGTCATTGTGGCTCCTTCGAGGCATATCAGGAGAGTGGTTTGAGGATCCTAGGATAGAGAGTTTCCTTCCATCCCATCACTATCTAATTTCTAAAATCTGAGACATTGAAACACAAGGAATTCATAGTGAAACAAGAGGATTTATGAAGGGGAAACTGGTTTGATTCCCATATCAACAACAACTGTGGTGTCCAAAAGGACATGAGATGGCATAACATACAAAAAAAGAGTTTATTGTTGACATAGATTTTATCCAAACAATTAAAAACTATGGGAACAGGAATTGCATGAGAAGAAGTGTAACATCCAGATTGTACATATAGAATAAAATGTGATTTGATCTATGGCTAAGTTTATATAAATCATAATTATATTTAGCTAGTTATGGTTAAATTGGAGAAAAAAATAAGGTGCCTCTTTATGTAGTAGAGTGGATGATGAGAACAATTATTATTATTTTAGTGGAATCAAATATCATATTCTATCACATAGGTATCTTAACTTTCCTTGACTTGGATTAGGATTTATTTGGTTTGACTTGGTGATGATCTTTAGATCTATGGTTGAGATTGACTTTGTACATCAAAGTGAGGCTTCTACAAGGTCCAAACGGACCAATTATACGTTACAATGTAACCTTTCTCATTTAGAGTTGTGATTTTTATCTTGATTAAACTTAGTTAAAAAAATATGATATTTATCTTTAGTTATTAGAATAAAATTCTAAGTAGTATAAATAGAGAGATTAATAAAAAAACTCTCAAGCTTTATTTTGGAGGAGTACTTTGAACATCAATGAAGAAACACTCTCTCTTGAATGATATTTGAGTCTTTGTCAGATTGTTTAGTTAGTAGAGTTGTCAGAAGATTATGGGGTTTGGATTTTGAGAGTTTATATAAGATGATGCAACATGGTTATGGTCAACTGGTTGGAAAGTGTCTTTCTAGATTCATGATAATTTTCAAAAGCTATAGGAGGTAAACTTGAGTGAGAGTTAGCCGTGAGATCACATAACCCCATTTGTCAATCCTTACTTCATTGGTGTGGTTCGCGTGAATCCCGTCCGTTACAATAGTATTGAAGAAAATTGCATCTCCCCATACTTAGAGGTCAACAAACCTAAATTCTTGTTCTTGGAGCTTGTGGTCTTGGATGCATACAATCTACATAATGAAAGTGAAATTGGAGATGAAGAGCTACAATCACATTTGAAATTGTGGCTTTGAGATCCCTCGCGCGTTGTAGGTAATGACATGGAGCTTCATTCTCGGGTTGTTGACTTCTCTCTTCAAGCTTTCTTCCTTGTAGGAGAATCAAGTTGTGTGCATGGGTGACTGTCTCTTGACCTTTTGCTATGAGCTACTAGGTCCCTTAGTGGACCCTTAAGTTTGGTTTGGCAGCTTGACGAACTCATTCTTGTTCGACTTTACGGTGGAAGAACGTTAGCTTGCATGTCTTCTCCTTCATTTGAATTGAGGTACCATATCAGGTTTCTTTGAAGCAATATACCGGTTTTTCTTGAGAAGGTTCCTCAAGTATAAAGTCTGATGGCCGTGAGGTTGAAGATATGTTTCCAATTTTGTAGCCGATGAATCAAGGAACTATGGGAGCTTTTCAAAACTTGAATTGTGTTGTTCGGCTCCCTAATTCAACTTCATCAACTTCACGTATTGGACCTCTTCTTCGAGCATAAGGTCAAGATAAGATGAATTGTAAGCTTCAACGGTCTCCTTTTTTTCTGGCCAAGGTCAATTTCAAAATGGTAACATACTTCCATTTCTCTTGAGCTAGGCGAGTAACGCTGGGGGTTGAGTATGTTGGCTGAGACGAGGAAGCATGAAAGGAGTTTCTCTGTGCCTATGAGGAGGGTGAAAAAAGTGTTGGGAGTTATGGTGGTGTAGTTGAGATGGGGGGCGGGGAAGGTTGGTGAGGCGGAAGTGGAGATTGAGTCTACTTGAAGGGGAAAGAACCATATGGTCTTATTACTTGGGTTTGGTCCAGACAGAGTATAATAACAAAAGGTACGGGAAGACCCCATCAAATCGTACAAGGATGGAACCAAACCGGTAACATGGGGCTAGGCCCCAATACTTGGGTTTGGGGGAATGAAGGTTTGGGGAAAGTCGAGATGGTCTGTCTCAGCTATAGCTTGGACGCATGAACGCGTCCTCAACCCTTGTACCTGCAATTGGAGGAGGGAAGAAAAGAGTGTATTTGTGCTTTAGGGAGGATGAAAATAATGTTGGGAGTTATGGTGATGTGAGGATTTGGACGCACGACTGCGTTCTTGTCCTCAGTACTTGCCATTGGAGGAGGGAAGAAATGTGTTTCTCTGTGCCTTGGGGAGGATGAAAATCGGAGCCACAGTAAAATAACAAAAGGGATGGGAAAATAGGGTTTAGGGAGGATGAAAATAATGTTGGGAGTTATGGTGATGTAGTTAAGAGTGGGGAAGGTTGGTGGAGCAGATGCGGAGATTTAGTCTGCTCAAAGGAGAAAGAAGTGGATGGTCCTAATGCCTAGGTTTGGGGCATTAAAGGTGTGGGGGAAGTCGAGACGATCTTTCCTAGTGCAACTTGGATGCATGAACGCATCATGTCCTCCGTACATGCAATCGTCTGTTGCGCACTTGGTCGGGAAGCTCGTTGTGTGATTAAGAGTTGATATGGGGTGCCACCGTTTTGCTTGTGATGTCGCTGGTAGTCTTGGGACATGTGGAAGTAAAAGCCACACCAAAAACTGTGCAATTGAAATCCTTCGTACTCAAGAGTTACAAGGATAGGCTCAGCTCTAATGTTAGTCATCTCCATGTCAGTAACAAAATTGTTTCTTGAGGTTTTAACTAATGCTTTGACCCTGGTCCCATCCGGAGTATGCATCAATGCCTTGGAAAGAAGCTTACCAATTGGTGCCAAAATGATAGCAAGTAGGGAAAAGAAAAGAGGATCATATTCTGAATCCCTAACTGTGATATTTGCTTGAGGTTAGTTGGATGTTCAGCGTTGAAGATGGGGGAGAATGGGTTAACTGCAGCCAACATACCGTTACAGCACAAAGGAGAAGAGTCAAGAAGGTTGTGTATCACCTCCTGTGGTCTAGCACAATCGACTTGAGCATGTTTGGACTAGAGCTTGGCTAGCATCTTAAAGATGTTGTACTCTCTAATCTAGTCAGATGCATATCGGTCCATAAGCTCCCCTTGGAAGCAAAGGACCATGTTGTTAAACAGTCAGTATCTCACCTCAGTTACTAACCTAGTTGGACTGTGAATGTGAATGTGAACACTCTCCGGATGAATAGGGACACCATCCCAATTACTAAATTTCCCTTCAAGAATCGTTTCTGGAGCATTCGCTAGGAGATAAATTGAACATGTCGGATCTGTTTCAAACCACTTGATATTGCTCATTTCCTCACGTTGCCTTGCTAAAAGTAGAGACTTTTGGCGTCAACTTACATAAGCATCGTCCTTGGAGGCAGAGCTGGGTTTAACTCCCCTGCTGGTCGGCTTAAACATTCAAAATATCATTGGAAAAACAAATCTTTGCACTTGGTGTGCTGTGCCAAACTGAACAAACAGTACATGGCAGGAATTTGCTTTAGTTGTCGTGCTGACTACCCGGGTATCAACAGATTCATCTTAACACATGTGACTCTTTAAAGTTTCTTCCTAATCGTGATTACGAGCTAAGTGAAGTGAAGCAAAAAGGGGCTCAAGCACGTGTAGCCTGCAGGACAGAAGGAGTGTGAAGAGCGAAGAAGGAAAAATTTGAATTTTCGCAACATTAGTTTGATATCCCCTAATCTTGTTTAAGAAAGTAAATTAGTGTGAGGCACCAACCCCAATTGACTCACATGTTTGTTTTGATTGTTTTCTGGTTTTCACCTTGTCAAGCGGCTTGCCGCACAAGAGGAGGGAGCACTCCCATCAATCCGGCAAGGTACTTCCTCCTTGACAGAGGTAGCCAAAAGTAATATATACCTTCATATTTTCTCTCCAGTATAACTTTTGAAGTCATGTGAGCGGTTCTTCTATTTGCTCCTACATGCTTTATAAAATATTTAAAAGATATTTATTTGATAAGTGATATGTATCATACTCAAATAATAAAGAGAAATATTGATTATTAATTGATGTTTTAATATTTTTGTTTTATTGCAACTCGATACTATAGTGAAAATAATTGATTTCTGATATTCCCATCCACCAATATTTGGCGGCAAATGTGTGTGAGACTTGTCAATCATCCCAGAACTCTTAACTTGTTGTAGATTTGATCATAAGTCAAAGGGAGATGCAAAAGGAACTGGCTGATTCGTTCTCATTTTTCATGAACATCCAACAACTCTTGCTTTATATACTAGTCCACAAAAGATCCTAAAAAAATCATGTCCCTGCACATAGTTAGATGATTACTTTTTCTTACTAATACAATTTGTGTCCGAAAAAACCAAGAATAGTTGTGGCTCGATATGAAATCCCTCCTCTCTATACATACATATATCTGGTTAGATTTGTCCCGAATAAGCTCTTTTAGCCTTCATACAAGAGTATGGCGAAGACAGTATATGCGGCATTATTTTTGCATCTTTTTATTATTTTTACATATTGTTAGCATGAAGGTAAATTTACTTTTGATAACTGCATATTTTTATCAATTAAAAATATTTTTTTTCATTAAAATATGATGATGTACACATCACCATATCATATCTTACATGTGAATTGATCATGAAACATGATCAAAAATGATGATTGATGATTTGACTAGCTTTAAGTTTCAACTTTATAAATTTTTGTTAATTTATCCAAAAATTTTGAATAAAAAACATAATTAAAGATATTTTATGATAGGCTACTTCACCTCCTATGTGTTTAATTTGCATTTTAAAAATCAAATTTATCATATTGTAATAATTATTATTATTCATAAGATTGAAATCAAAAGCTAAATGTGATGGACATGATAATCTAGTTTCAAAACAAGACATCTTCAATGTTAATTGCAAAATTAATTAAAAAAAAATTTTAATGCATAATAATGATCAAAGTTCTATAAAAATTTATAGATTTAATATCATCTGAAAAATATATTTCTTTGTATGCACATACTTGAAAATGCATATAAGGAAGATTTATTTTGAGATTATAATTGTTAAATTTTTATAAAATTTCATTAACTCTATGGATTTGAGATGATATTTGTTGAGATAGTACTAAGAACAAAATACGAATTTACTTAATACAATGCACAAGCAAGGCCAGTCAAATCAAATCTCAATTCAAGTAATTGAACCATTGCTCATTGTGATGTTTGACAATTTCTTGTTTTTTTATGTTTAATTGATGATTTTTTATGAAATATAATTATCAAACTTATCCTGTTTTACAAAGATTTTAGCCTAGATAAGATTAGAAATCAAATTTAGATATGATAAGGTGACTAAGATAAGTTAATTTTGTGATTTCATCATGAATTTATGTGGTTATGTGATTAAGTTGTTTAGATTAGACAATTACATGATGAAAAGTTGATTGATATAAGATGATTATGTGATGTTTTTTCTTTTGTAATATTTTTTGCTGAGAAAATTAGGCTTATGAAATAAAATTTATAATTTTATTAAAAAAAATCAAGTGTCAAAATAGATTTTTGATATTTACGTTTAATATATTGTGTAAGATGAAATTGTGTGATTGTAATATGTCATTTAAAAAATTTTAAAATAATATAAATTAATTTAAAATTTTAAAAATTATTAATTATTTGAAAAATATAAAATATAAAATATAAATAATTATACATAAATTTTTTTTGCATATAAATAAGCTCATCATCTTTATATGTGTTAGTAATATCTTTCATGTCAATGTTTATAATTGTTGAATTATTGAATTTGACAAGTAATTTCATCTTTTGGCTTGATCTCAAATTACCTTGCCATTTATTATAAAATTAAAAAAGTTATATTTATTTTTGATTTATATTTAAAAGTATAAAAATCTAAGCTATTTGCAACTCTTTTAAATAAGATTGTGATATTTTGAAATTAAAATTTTAATGATGGAAATTAAATAAAAAATTATTGAATATAATATATATGTATATATATATATATAGGATGTATCATAAAAATATTTTTTAAAATTTCATTTTTATGATAGATTAAAAATAATTAATATTAAATTTTTTTTAACAAGATATATTAATTTGTTTAAAATTTTATAATAAGTTATAATAATTTAAAATTAATTATTATTTTAAATATTTCTTATTTTTAAAAAATAAATAATAAAATTTTATCATAAAAAAATTGAATTATAAAATTAATTTTTACTTACAATACTTTTAAAAACGGATTATTCTATTCAAAATATGAGCTTGTCAAATTTACATTATTTATCCAATATGTAGCTTGAAAAGATTAATTATAATTAAATCATGTAAATATGTCATCATTAACTATTTTTGTACAATAAAAATCAAACTTGATGGATTATGATTTCATTTAAATAGAGAGACTTAATTAAAATGAAGTTAAAATTTGATATGCAACAATCTAATTTCATCATCTTATGATTATTTAATCATAATTTCAATATGAATTTCATATGTAGGCTAAAATGTGAAAACAAGTGGTTCAACCCTCAAAAGAGGAAAGGGATTAATAGGTACGAGTTAGAACTAATCAAAGATGTATTTAGGCAGAAATTGGCTTTCACTTTGAATCAATTATTCTCATCTCAACGCATCACCTATATGAATATGCACAAAGTAAGGATTGTAGAGCGCTTTGTGGAAGGCTCAATTCGGATAAATTGGGGAAAAATATTCGCACGTAATGTCCATGTGATGGCCAATCGACTTCGAGAAGGTGAAAAGGGAGTAATTTATATTTTGTCCTTTCTAATACACATATATTTGAATATAGAGTGGCTAATGTCAAAGAAGAGTCCTTTGTATTGGTTGGAGTTGGGGTTGTCGGATCTCAAAATTGAAGATGAAGATACTAGTAGTGGGTGTACTCGAAGTCCGAACAATGTTAACCAGCGGATGAGGAGATCCTAAAAGCATCAAATGTGAAGGAGAAGGATTCGAGTTCTTAAAGATCGTTGTGGAGACTACGAGGAAGAGGAAAAGAAGAACAAGCATAAAAAGTCCTCAAGTTTTCTGATTTAAGTGAAGGAAAAGAAGTAAGATTTTGTGAAAAATTACTTGGAAAAAGCCCTTTTCTACCATTGCATCAATGTGGATTACATATTTTTTGGTTGCATATGGCTCCAACAATTCCAAACATTTAGTTAATCATCGATATATTTTAATATATAATAATACAATTGATAAACCAAGTTATAATTGTAAAGCTCATTCTAAAGTCAATTGAAAAACTTGTTGACTAACTTGTTCAATAGCTCTTTGTTTTTCAAAACGAGTAGTTGCATTTTTTGAATCTTCTAGGCATTTAGAATCTTCAAGAGCTGCATTAATTAAATCTTGTTTTTCTTTTTCCATTTGAGAGAAACCTAAAATGAAATGAGATGTTGCTAATCAACTTCTAGGAGAAACATAATTTATTGCATTAATTTCTATTGCTACTCCAACTATAAAATTTAATGATCCTAATGGAGCAACTACATACTTCGTACGTCATTGTCCAAAACATATGTAACCAAATTTAAACTAGGCACATCATCTAAGATTTTTGCCAAGGGTGGCGGAGACATGCCAAAACCAATTAAGGCTAAGAAGGTCCATAGGTCTTTGAGAAGCAAGGTCTTGGGGTCCAAGACCATTGCACATCGAACTGAAAAAAATTTAAAGTTTTTTTTGAAATAAACATAAAATTTCCTTAATAATCTTATCTTTTCATAATTTCAAATTGAAATGGAATTTATGTTCTTTAATCAAACAGATCAAAGCTACTATTGATCAAAACTCGCCAAAATATCTTCATCGTTCCAAGAACTCACAGTTCTTACCACAAAATCTAATTTCAGTTTTGAAGTAATCTTTTCTACTCTCAAAATGTCCACAAGGAAACTCTGCTCATAACCATAGCATAGAAGAGAGATTAGAGTCAAGCTAGATCCACTTTGTGCTTCAAAGACTCCAAGTTACCGCACTATGTACTCTCCACCATAGCCATACTCTTAAAGTATTAACTTCAAAAACTGCACCCCAAGGAGTCCTAATTCGAACTCTACCCCTTGAGCCTTATGACTTTTAATTATGCTATAGACCCTAACAACAGTTTCAATACTAATGATGCTAAATGCACAATTGGCTCTAATTGTTGTATTTGCTCCTCCATGGGCACACCTACCTTAGTAGGGATGGTATTACATAAGTCGTGACAAAGGTACCAAAGGGTATCCAAGTATATGGGTATGCAGAGAGATCAACTCTTTGTTGTTCTAGCTTTGGAGTTATATGGAGCTATGGATGTAAACTTCGACATGTTCGTGCAGTCTCTCACACATACCATACTAGACACTAGGGGCTATCACTCTCTTTAACATATTGTATAGTTTATTTTAGTCAATGTGTATCTGTTGCTATACATAAAGCAGAAGTGGTGCAATCTATAGACTTTTGACCCACATAGTTCACATATCTAAAGGTGTAGTAATGCATATTTTTCATTGTGATGCTATTGGAGCCTAGCCCCATCTTACCCGTTTGGATTCATCCATGTAAGACTTGGTGGATTCTTCCCATCCATTTTGTTATATTATTTGGTGTCTTTTTGTATTTCAAAGATATCATGCATTTGTTGTATTGGTTTGAGAATACACGTACAGGTTACATATAATCCGTGCGAAATGATTGAATTGGTATACGATATTGCTCACATGGAGCATATCAAGGAGCCGCAACACTTGAATCCAAAAAGTCATATGGGTTAAAAATGTTGAATTAAATATAAATAAGAGAAAAATATTCGATTGCAAATAAAATTTATATATTGCATATATTTTAGTTTTTCTTTTATTTTCTTTTTCCTACCTACACTTTAGTTGCCCCAAAGAAAACTAACAAAGCCATTTAGACAGTTATAGAGGTATGCAGAGAGCTCAACTCTTTGTTCCTCTAGCTTTGGAGTTATATGGAGCTATGGACACCGACTTCCACATGTTCGTGAGGGATTGCGTGAAAGTCTACCATACTAGGTGGCATGGGGTATCACTCTCTTTAGTTTAATATATAACATATTTTAGTCAATGTGTTTCCATTACTCCACAGAGAGTACTAGCTGGTGCATTCCATATGAGAGTAATCACGTTAGGTGATGCTTCTTCGGATACTCTGTTGCTTGACCGTTTGACCTAGATAGATCGGATATCTTAGGTGTGGTAGGACATATTTCCCAATGTGATACTATTGGAGCCTATCCCCATGTTACCGATCCTTGTACATTTTGATGGGGTCTGCCCATCCCTTTTTGTTATTATAAATAGAACATATTAGAAAAGTAAAATGAATCATTTTGATGGGGTCTGCCCATCCCTTTTTGTTATTATAAATAGAACATATTAGAAAAGTGAAATGAATCCGATCACCTTCCTTCAGTCAAAATAATATGATTTGAATTAACCTTTGTCCCTTGTTCTGGTCTTTAGACAGTTATGCATCTTCCAACCGTCGTTGACATGTGGAAACTTCGGTACAGAACTACAATACTGCTGTACCGTAAACCATAGGTTGCACATTATTTTCGAGCATGGTGGCAATTTATCGGCACCTTTGAACTTCGTATGGAAGATCTACAAAGTAGCCGGCAGAAATCAGGCATTGATTTTTTTGACCTGCAGAAATTTGGCGGTTGAACTTTCAAGCCTGTTTATTCTTTGAAAATGGGAATTTCTAGCCTTCCAAAATCCAGCTTTCCGGCGGTGTCAAATAAGTTCATCACCGGTTTCTGGCCCCACACCAGCATGACCTCCAAGTTTCCGATAGTTTCCTTCCACTCTCTGCCCTTTTCCCGCAGTTTTTTCTCCTCCCTCCACGCTTCCAGCCGTTTTTCGGCCACAATGACAGTTTCCTGGTTTGTTTTGGTAGCCTATCTTTGTTTTGCTTTAAAATTCATCTTAAATTTGTTTCGGGTGCTTTACACACTGATCTTTTCATTTTCCTCTACTTCGGGAGGGGGTTAAATTAAGGCGTTGAGTTTTTTGCCCACGTGATGCATAATAACCAGCAATTGTGGGTTTTTCGTTCTAGAACCATGTGCATCTCTTGGCCCCATTAAATTCCGATGATTCTTCAGAGCAGTTTTTTTTTCTTTTGCAATATTTGCAAATCTTGCCATTATTTTAAATTATTTTTTTAATTTCTTGCATCTTTGTTTATTCTTGGTCCTCCCTAAACACTAGACATAAAGAGGTCATGAGGTGTACCATCACTCTATACACATTGCATGATCAGTTTCGAAGTAACGGCATAAATGCCATAACGAATGACATTGTATCTAGCTATACTCTTATCTCTAAAACTACAACATGCCAAATGATTCTCAAATGCATCTAGATGTCCATCACTCTCATATATGAGTATGCTAGAGTCCCAAGGCTATATCAAACTCAATCAAAAGTGCATCATTATGATAAATGTACATTAAGATCTGTATCATACCGATATATGAGCATGTTAGAGGCTGAAAGCTAGATCAAATCCAATAAAAAGTACATCAATATATGGAACAAGCGATTCTAAAAGATTGAATAGAGTATCGTTCAATCAACCATAAGTCTTTGTTCTTGCTTTGACGAGGATAGATGTGGGTTCTAGATGCTAGAGAGAGAATTGTTATGCATAATGTCATGTCTAGCCAAAGAAGTCAAACCATCCCCCAAGTGTGATAGTTGCAAAAGATCCTTTATAGAGACTCATCCAAATATTGTGTTACAAAATCCTAAAACCCAATGGCACCCTCAAATAACTTTCTCTATATGGAGTAATAAAATATCCATATTTTATTACTCCATATAGCCGGTTACCACTCTAGTGCATGCTAAGTATTTCTCTTGTGAGAAGTTGGAAGTGATGGTCAACTCTCCCAAGAGTGCTTGAGGTGATGACAGGTTAGGTCACCCGATCCATTAGGCACAGACCACGGGGATCTAGATTTAGATTAGTTTAGATAGACGCATTAGGTTGGATACTTGGGGGATTGGTGGGATCAAAAATCAAGATGCAAACCTAAAATCAAAATGAAGTTGTGATTGAAATCATATTTTGCAATTTGATATCTTGACACTAAGTCCAAAAACTAGATCACAAGGTGACAACATGATCAAAAGAAGCAGGAATGTCACACAGAGGTCCAAAAATATGTGTGTCATTTATCAAAGATTGAAAAATAAAACCAGATGTCGGGTGATGATTTCTTAGAGATCCTGATAATGCATCATAACAAATAATAATGCTCCTAAAGGATCCCCTTATGAATGCTAGTTGCTTACTGTAGAACACGAACTGCCTCTAGGTTGTGTTCATGCTGTATGGGCTCCATAAAATAGTATGGTATATGAAACTAAACTTATTAGTGATTCTCCTGCATCTTTTAACTCCTTCAAAATGATTGAAGGTGAAAAATAAAATTATTCAACATAATTTTTCAATTCTAGTTGCATAATTATCTTATTGGAATGCAAGACAAGAAGAACTTTAATCTAAAAAGTGATGGACTCACCATCTCAAGGCGTCAAAACTCTGAATTGATGAAGACAAAGATGCTCATGAAAGAAAGGTATGCAAAGTTGAAGAATGATCATGTGAGTAACCAAGCGTAGAAGAAATTTTCCTAATAGAAATAGGTTGAAGTACTCATGTGTCCTTGATCATTGCCAACAATCTACTAGCACATGAGATATCAATCTAGGAATCTCACCTTGGGTCAATGCTGAATAATCTTGAAAACAACAAATCACATATCATAATCAAACACAAGTCTCATCAATATCTAATCAATATCATATACTGATTGCTATATTTATTTCATATTTTGAGTAGTACGTAACAAGCCCAACTAAAGGCAAATTAAAAAAAAAGAGTATGCAACTAGTGAGAACGGAATAATTTTCAAAAATCTTTGAAAAGAGTTAAAGCATTTGTTTGAGTTGCATCATGTATTCAGAAGTTGAATCTTGTGGTCCCCATGGGTCAAATCAAGCCATGATCTTTTGGACTCCTTAAAGAGTGAAATGTCATGGCAAATACGAAAAGTTAGTTGAGTTAGAAAGTAAAAATAGAGTAATATGGCCCGCCTAGCCATCACAATTGCATACTACTAGATTTTTTAAAGCTGAATTTAAATCATGTACTAGTCATAGTCTTTATAGTAGTTATAAAGTCCTTTGTGTTTCTCCACCAATACAACATGACTTTATATCATATTCATACTACTAGGACTTGTCTATATTCTTGCTCTGGCAAGGATGGAGTCTCATGGATCTTAGCTCTACCATGCATCACGACTTTCTGACTTGCACAAGCTAGCTTTTCTAGAATGACGAGGTTCCACCTTGGCTTGATACACCCATCGGTATTAATCATCGGTGAATGTGGTACTTCTTTAGATGTAACAAAGGTTCATATGACTCGTTACCCATTCGGAGGATAAAAGATAACTACCCATGATGCCATTAGGGCTGTGGTGTTTGCTATGACACGAGAGGGTGGATATCTCATATGGAATGAGGTATCCATCCTCTCGTGAGGGTAGATCTATAATTGATTCGAAAGGATCAAATTATTGATGTGGATGTTGCCACATATCCTACATGTGACACAATGATATAATTTTGGAGGACGTGATTATCCATCATGGATGGATGGGGAGTGGAGCGGCAACAACCAAGGTCTCCAAATATAAGGGGGTGCAAAAAGATCAACTCTTTGTTCCTCTAGACTTTGAGTTATATGGAGCTATGGATGTCGACTTGGACACGGCCGCGAGAGAGTGTGTCCATTGCTCTATAAAAAGTATTGGCTGGTTCAATTTATAGGAGAGCAATCATATTAGGTAATGCTCATTGAAATATTTTATAATATGGAGACCGTTTGACATAGATAGTTATGACATTTTAGGTGCATTATTACATATTTTCCATTTGTGATGCTATTGGGCCCTAGACCCATCCTACCCCTTTGGTTTCATCCTTCTAGGACTTGATGGGATCTTCCCATACTTTTTGCTATATCACTAGGTTTCCCAAAAGGAATAAAATAAAATTCAGTCATTCTCTTGTACAATCATCTTGATATGACTGTCCTCGGGGGTGTGAGTATGTGGACACCAAAGGGCGTTTCGAGAAATTTCAACAAATACAACTCTGGCGTTTCAAGTAGTTCAAAACTCCTCCCGACTTGCTCTTAAAACTTCCTCCTCCTGCGCTTAAGATGGAGGTCTCAATCATCCGTTGTTGCCTGGGTTTAAAACCTCCTACCGTCCATACCAACTCTTATTTAAAAAACGCCGGTGGTTCCGTCACCAAGATGGACGATCTAACCAGAAGGTCGAGTATTTAACCAGCAGCAAAAATACGCAATGAACACGGTTTTAGTGGATCTTGTACTCACATTTCATCTGCAAGCCAAATGAATGACGGAGATGGGAAACCCATCATAAAAAAAGGACACACCAGAGAAATAAATAGAGAGTCCATACCGCATTTTGAAAATTGACAACTTCAGCATTACAAATACGACGCGAATTTCCACAGTTGCCTTGAATATCCATTGAAAGTTTATTCCAGTTCCAAAAAATGACTATTCAGCTTTAATCTACCCAAACATGTACAATGTTTACACCCGTCATGTACTTCCTGATAAGAAATCGACTTTGACTTACAATCAGCCGTATGTATCATATTGTAGTCATATGTGTATAACTATATAATATACTATATCATTCATTTTATTCGCTCATATCCTTGCGTATATGGTAATTGGAATCCTGAGATACTCCGCTGTTGGTGGGGATAGAAAAATAGAAGGTATGAGCAGCACTTAATCGTCTCACACTTTCGAGAGTTGGGAATAGGTATTGAAAAGGAATGAATGGAGAGGAATTCAAGTTGCAATTATAATTTATAAATATAAAATATCATTAGTATATGTACTTGATTTATATTTTAGATAATCCCAGTGGTTATCTAACAAGTGTGGGAAATTCTTCATGTAACATAACACACTTCAACTATATGCAATGTTACCATTTACACATGAAAAATTTCAGTGTTATTGGCTATGACAACAAATGACACATTGTGACACGCGGTAATGTGGATAGCAACAAAATTCATCGTAGCAAATATTGGTTTCTACTAAGGTCATGTAACAAGTCCATAGAATTTGCACTCAACCTCATGTTTACGCATGTAAAGTTCGTTAGACTAATACATAGCATTCTCACATCTTTGTTGGAGTGTTCAATACCTAAGAGCCCTTCAACAAGAAGTTTGATTTTCATGGTGTATCCACAAAATTTTGTTCTTGCTCACTCTTGAAATTCCTTATGAGCGATTAAATGACTGGTAGCGTAGCTAATTGTGTAAAACAACCACAAGGAAAAGTCAAAATTTGTTCTTGCTCACTCTCGAAATTCCTGCTGAGCGATTAAACGACTGGTAGCGCAGCTAATTGTGTAAAACAGCCACAAGCAAGAGTCAAATAGGGATATTTTTTTGTAAAGATTTCACTGATTTTCTACTGAATGTCACATTTGTATTCCAACATCTTTTATTTAATGCAAATTACAAGTATTCTTCCCTGCAACATAATGAACATAGCCTGACCTGTTTGGTCAGGCTATGTCGAGCGAATTCACTGTGACAAAACAGGACACAGTGAATTCCCACGTCGGATTGAAAGAATGGACAGGTCACTGGATTGGCAGGTGGGGAAAAAGAAGAAGGAAAGTTTCCCATTTCATCCTTGGTTCATAAAACTTTCTTACTAACGACATCATCAAAATCTTAATTTTGATAGAAAGTTACTTGAATTTCGTCGTCCTGCAAAGTCTATATTGCCAGGAATATATGTGCAGAAAATGATACCAACTATAAAGTATGACTGAGAATCGTACTTTTCACTTCTGCTTGGACTGATAGCATCTCTGGAGCATCAGGAAAGCCAGAAAAACCTTGAATGCACTATTGGCTACTAACATAAGAGATTTTACGCCAACTTGGTCTTCATGACAAGAGACTGAACCCAGGATAATCCTGTTTGACCTCGCAGAAGGGTACGAGTCCGGTATTCCATCAATCGTGCTAAAAGAGTTCTTGCTAAATTCTTTGCTACGGTTTGTCTCCGACGGTATTATCATCACCGTGAGCCGGCATGCTGGAAATCCTCAACCTCTAAAGAGAACTTTTCATCTTATTCATCATCATATCAAGAGTATGCGTCCTTCAAGCAAGGACTCCGGCTGATCGATCGATTTTACACATACATAACATATGTAGTTGGCCATTGGTTTCTGTGGTCTCTTCAAAAGTTAAGAATGTTGGGAACCTTCCAACAAAGTCTACTCTATTGATGACAAGCTGTTTTTGACTCAACTTGCAGAATTGAAATAATCCCTTACAGTTTTCCTAGAGCATCTAAATCACCAAGTATGCTTGTTGGTTTGTGATAATAGTGTAGATTGAGGGAAAATTATTTCTTCATTCTAACATCGGTGAGTTGATTAGAAGGAAAATGCGCTAGGGAGAAGTAGACTAATAATTGTTCTTCATACAGCCCATCTTGTGACAAAAAACCGAACCATAAAAAATCCTCACGGAGGTATACTTTAGCCAACGGTATTGTAGACTTGTGGATGCTTGCTGTTGCGGAGACTTGTACTCTCGTGACTTCCAGCATACCTCACATGGAGAGAGCGTTGGTATGCCTTGCAGTCGACTAGGGTTAGGGCATACCTGTACTTGGTTCGGGAGGACCAGGTCACTATGGCTGATGTGGTGGTTACCGATACTACTAGAGACACAGTTTCAGAGGGGGTGATCACCCATCCTCCAAGATGGGCAGCGAGTGGAGCGGCAGCAGCCAAGGTCCAAGTATAGAGGTATGCAGAGAGTTCACCTCTTTGTTCACTCCGACATGTTCGTGAAGGAGTGTGCGAGAGACTACCATACTAGGCGACATGGGGTATCACTCTCTTTAGCTTATTGTATAGCATATTTTAGTCAACGTGTTTCCATTGCTCTACAGAGAGCACTAGCTAGTGAAATCCATAGGAGAACAATCACGTTCGGATGTAGACCTTTTGACTTGGATAGTTCATATATTTTAGGTGCTTTAGAACATATTTCCGAGTGTAATACTATTGGGGACTAGCCCCATGTACGTTTTGACGGGGTCTTCCCATCCCTTCTCTTATTATATTTTCTCGGGTATAGTTTTGTTTTATGTCCAGGGACATATACCGGAACAAAAAAACTTCCAGTAGTTCTGTTGCACGTTTCCCAGGGCGAAGGTCTTTTCCCCTTTTTCTTTTTTAATTCGCAGTTGTTTTCAGCGAATCATGTGCTGCAGCCGTGAAAAAGAAACTAGCTGTTGCTGTGTACAGGACGGTCTCAACTACCGCATGAAAGAGTACCTAAGGACGGGTACCTTACTGCAGTGAAGTCTGGACAGTTGGGGATCCCCACATCGTTTGTAGTTGTACTCCGACGTTCTGAGTCGTTCGAATAAAATTCAATGAATACTGACTGGACTGAAAGGACGAAATGATGTGTGGGCATGTATGTAAATCGTGGAAGGATAAATGCGTCGTTTTCAGAGAATGATGATCGGCTGGCAATGAGCACAGAAACTCCTGCGTAGGAGGAAATTTGGGATTCAAATGAAAACCTCGTCCCCTCTTTCTCCAAAACCGGCTGGGACAGGAAGAGAGTAATCGAGAGTGGACAGAATCAGAATTCTGCTTCGCTTCTACTTCTAAGATCTCATTGACTACTGTATTTGAGTATGCATGATTGCTTACAACGATCGGACTCATCGGAGTGGGGCCTGCACTTTTTTCCTCCTGTTTGCTTATCCTTGCCTTGCTGCTGTGTTCTGTAAATGACTGATCAGGTTTAGGACGCAAATTCACGGTCAAATGTGATTTAGTAGATGAAATGTGCACGTCACTAATGGAAGTCTGTCACACTCCCCCGCAACTCCTGGCGTTGCAGTGGGTTTGGCAATAAAGTGAATTGACTGGATTGGATCAGGCCTTCACTTTAGTAAGGAATCTCCCGCCAACAAACAGCGGAGCAGAGGGAGCAACAGACGGACATTCAGACCAGCCAGGCAGGGCCCAGACTCCGGAGGCTCCAACAAGTTTATTTAACGGACCACGGACCACGGAAGACTTTCTTCCTATCTCTCAGGAAGAGGTGGAAGGAAGAAACTGCTGTCCTTCAATGCCCCACATCACCACTATTCCACATCTCTTAATCCACTGCCGTAGCTGTTGACTGTCTACGAGCTATACCTGCTTCCACAGATGTGGAAAGCAAGAATCCAAACCTTGAGTGCCTGTCCCGACGTCACAGGGTAGCGTTCCCACCTTTCCACCGCAGACTTTGCGCAGAAAGGAAGCGAGTCTTCGTCCAGATTTTCAGTTTTCTATCGTAGCATCAGCATCATCATCTACATCTGCTTCTCCCGAGTATACGGTTTCTTGTCGTGGGAGCAAGCAACCCCAACATTTCTTCTGGGCTCGGGATTTTAGGTGGAGAACCGTCCTGTCGTTTCTGTTCCTCTCACGTGGTCATCCAGTACGCTTGAACCCAGGGAAGGAGCAAAACGCCCTCTTGGCCACATTAGACCAATAGCTCGTGCGCTTCAGCACCATCCTCTGGCTGCGGCTCTGTGGCCGTTCTGCAAGTTGTTTATCCTCTGGCGGAATTTTTTTGTGGGAGGTGGATGGATGTCTGCCCGTTTTGAATGACTAGCCCAACCCATCTTCTTTCTGTCATCGTCTTAAACTACCGTTGAAATGTCCGGCGCCTCGAGGAATCAAAGGGATAGAAAGCCAAGCTGATCTGATGCACACCGTGTTGACATTTGTGGACATGAGTCGAGGGAATGGATTGACCTAATCTTCGAGTTCAAGACTAAGCTGAAGCCGAATCTCGGAGCGGGTCAAAGATCATGACAGACAAGCAAGATCGACCGAGACGATGAGTGCTGAGAATCTGCGACCGAAAATTGTCACGAAGCATTCCTGCTGCAGCTTCTCCTCGTTGAGTGGGTCTTATATAAAGGTCGGGAGCGAGAGCGGAGCGAGAGGAGGGGAGTAAGGAGTGGAGAGGCAGGGGGGTTGAGGAGCAGGACACGGAGGAACTGATCATGACCAAAGTGAAGGGGGCGATCATGACGGAGAGAAACAAGCCGGGGCTTCTTGCGTCGACGTCGCGCTGTTGCATGGCACTTCTGTTCTGCAAAAAGCAGGCAGAAGCGGGGATCGAGGACTTCGATGAAGAGCTCAGGAGCGATGTGACTCAGATTCACGTCACCACTCTGGATGAGGTGGTGAGTGTGAATTCATTCTTCTGCATCGCCGTTTTTCTGGGCCTTTCGTACAACTATACTCCCGACGATGTGGCCGAGAGGTCCATGGCTCCCAGCGATGCCAAATGCAGGGTTGGAATGAACACCTATAGATATCTCCTCATGTTCGAAGTTCTGGCCTTTAGTTGTTTCCTCTTCTCCAGCCTCGTCGCTCACGGGATCAAGCTGTACATCGTTCTGGGTAACGGTAGCGAGCTCGAAAATGTCCGCTCTGCCGGAGTGAACAACAGGTTTCTGCGCTTGGGTATACTTCTGTCGGCGATCGGATCTGTCGTGGGCACCGTATTTTTGACCCTGTCGTTAGTCAACATTGTTCAGATCAGGTTCGGAAATCTTCAGTGCGGAAGCATTTGGACGAACCGCACTGCCATTCCACTGGTCGTTCTCGTGGGCAGTGGGGTGTCAATTTTTGTTTCCTCCGTATTTATAGCGTTCAGGAAATAGCTCTCTTCCTGTCGTCCTTCAAAATGCTGGTGCCGAAAAGTTCTCCAGCTATGATTCCAGTCATGGGTTGACTCCAATAGACTCGACTGTCAGTTTTTTGAAGACTCCTTTTGTATATGTTATGCAGAGGCTCGCTCATCTGTATATGAATCAGAGACGACATTTCTCCCTCATGACTACCCAGTAGAGCTGGCGGAGAATATGCATGTGTCCAATGTTTTGTGTGCCTGTGTCTGAATGGATTGTGCCTGAGCATGCCGCTTTTGGTTTTCCGTCCCCAATACCGTGTTTGCAACTCTCCTACTTCAATCAACTCGTCCTCATTCTGTCAGCTGCGATGATCGCCTCGCGAAGTTTTTTGTATCGCATAGTGGATTTGGGCTTACGTTTGGATGATTGAAAAGACAAGCAGGGTATAATCTGCATCAGGAATTCTCTGCATTTGATGCGTTCCGCCGGGGTTAGTGCTGCACTTGATGGCATGAATTTGCGGCTGATGCGGAGTGTGTCATCATTCTGTCCAACGGTCGGAGAGCACGATATCATGCAGTCTAAACTTGGTAGAAGAGAAAGAAGATGGTCATGGAGTATCTCTGGAGTCCCCAGCGCGAGTAATTGACGAAGCACATTATAGTCTATGAGCAGAACACCCTTGATGTGCGATGTAATCAGGCCTTTGATAACATTCGATTACAGCCTCGACCGAAATTGGGTCATGTCGGAGGATGAATTTGCGGACGTAGGGAACAATTCACCAGCGTTATAATCTGAACGGAACGAACGAATTGGCCGCTGAACGGGATAAAGGAGTGAAATTGAGACAGTGAAAGAAAGACAAAAGTTCTGTGCTGTGTTTTGTTAGGCCGAGATTCTGTGCAGCCGCACGAACACCATCGTGAATGGAAGGAGATGCCACTCTTCACCGTCTAAATATTTCGATTTTTCTACCAGAAGCCCGAAAACAGTCTGTCGCTGGAAACCATGGGAACGAAAGATCGTCTCTAAAAGGCAGGGTCAAAGAGGCGTTTTCCCTTCCAAGTGTTCATGTGTTTGCGTTAGAGTTGAACCTAGAACCCCCCCGGGAGTACCTAGAACTTGAAGAGTACCTAGAACCCCCCGGGAGCCCAGGATTCAGTGCCTGGCGACTGGCGGCATTCCAAACCTTCGAGCTGGGAGTGATTGATGGGCGAGAGGTGTGGAGACATGATAATACGGAGAGTGGGCCTGAGTTAGAGGAGCGATTACGATAACGAGGTGTAGATGGAGTAGGGCGGAGAGCATGACGAGGAGATGACTGGATCCTGCTGGCGGTGGATCGGCGACGGAGTAAGGGAGGTTAGGAACATGAGCCGAAGGCGGAACCGTAGGGGTGCCAGTTGCCAAAGCGAGGCGAGCAAAATTGACGATACAAATTTCTGAAAAAAATATATGATTAGACTTAGTGAATTCCAATTGTCATCAAGTTGATATGGCCGAGTTGGTCTAAGGCGCCAGATTAAGGTTCTGGTCCGACAGGGCGTGGGTTCGAATCCCACTGTCAACATCTGTCAAAAACATGTCAGGATGGCCGAGTGGTCTAAGGCGCCCGACTCAAGTTCGGGTCTCGTGAGAGGCGTGGGTTCAAATCCCACTTCTGACAATACCATGAACCGAATCGTGTTACATACACCATGGATTTCCATTGATGTAGTTGATTAAACCCTACCCATGTAAGGGTCGACCGCCCATTGTGAGATCCTGGTTATGGCTGTTACAACTTTGCTCCTTTCCTTTCCTGCTTGTGGCGATGAGGATCAACTTTCTTAGCTTGGTCCATCCAAACTTCCTTTCCCATATCCACTTTCTATATAGCTATGAGGACGAACTTCCCTTCCCATATCCACTTTCTCTACAACTATGATTTAGATGCAACGTTTATATTATGATTGGTCCATCCAAACTTCCTTTCCCATATCCACTTTCTATATAGCTATGAGGACGAACTTCCCTTCCCATATCCACTTTCTCTACAACTATGATTTAGATGCAACGTTTATATTATGATTCGTTACTCATTCAGAGAGTGCAGAGAATATCTACTCATTCAGAGAGTGCAGAGAATATCTGCATTACTCACATGTGAATGTGATATCACTTTAGATGTAACATGGGTTTATATAATTAGTTGCACATTCGGAGTGCAGAGCATAGCTTACCATGATGCCATTAGGAATATGATGTTTGCTATGGCGCGAGAAGGTGGATACCTCACATGGAGAGAGCGTTGTCGTGTTGTGACGCGGCTACTATGAGAAGATGATGACATGTGTCATCTTGGAAATTTGTTGTCATGACGGCGATAGTTTAGGTTAGGATAACCGACGGCAAGACCGTAAGGTCAAGTAAGAGCCCACCGTTGGATCTACTTTGTAGGGTCGGGGGATGTTGAAAAGGCTCCAAGAGATATTATCTTGGACCTTATCAGATATAAAGCGCAGTCAGGATGGAAAGGGTATGGGAGAGTGCTAGACACATCACTTTGCTGACTAAGGAGCATATCTGATCGAAGTGGAGCCGACGAGGACATGGATAGAGTACAACATGATCCTCCAAATGTACCGATGCCTAATCCATTTGTGATCAACATCCGTTGTCTGCATTGTGATCATTTTCGGGTGTGGTTAGTGTATCATTTTGGAGACAACTTTCTGCAACAAGTGATAAACTCTCCAGACCCGATTATTCTTCCAGTTGTTTCCTACGGCGCGATTTGGGACGTAAAAATGTACGTTTTGATTTAGTTTGGGTGCTATGGATTTGAACTTACCAGTAGTGGTGGCTTTCAACACATGGGTTCCAATCCATCACTATTGCTTACCAAAAACAAGCCATAGGGAGTTGATTGTTAGGAACTTTGGCGAGGAGTATTATTCTCAAGTTATAAACTCCCCGGTTCCGTTTGTAGTTCCGTTCAAACTTAGCCGGTTTCGAGTTATCATTTTGACTCTTTATTAGTGGCAACTCGTATTGTGTAGTATCACTTTAGTATTTGAGTGTAGTATCACTTTAGATATAACAGGTGTTTATATGATTCATTGCCCATTTAGAGGGCAGAGGATAGCTACCCATTGTAACACTTAAGACAATGACTCCGGAATGACTTCAAAGATGAGAGATGTCTTCTCAAGACCTCTCCTTGCTTTATATACTATAGGATTAGAAAAGTTCGAAATTTACCTCGTCCTTTACCTTTTGCTTTTTGGATAATGTACACCACTATCTTGTCTTTTTGTGAGCTAGTGACCAATCTATGCTTTGGCTAAACTAACTATATCTAACCAAGATTGGTTACAAACCTCCCCCCATTTAAGACGCAACGTCCTCACTGCAAGAAGACTCAAAAGTCTCTACAAGTATCTTGGTATTTGTAAGATTTGCCAATGGTTCCCAAGTAGCTTCATAAAGTGGATAACCTTTTCATTGGACTAGATATTCTACTTTTGGATTCCGCTCATCTCTTGTCCATTTCTTGAGAATTTTCTCAACCTCATATTCCCCTACACCATCAATCATGATTGGTAAAGGAGGAGGTTGATGTGGGTTGCCAAAGGAAGGAGATCGTGGAGTATACTTCCTCAAGAGAGACACATGAAAAACAGAATGTATTTTCATGTGTGTTGGCAACTCTAACTTGTAGTCAACTTCTCCAATCCGTTGGACAATCAAGAAAGGTCCAATAAATCGTGTATTTAACTTTTGAACCTTTGTTAATGACAAATTGATAGTAGACAACCACACCTAATCTCCTTTTTGAAACTCCACATGTTGTCGATGAGCATCAGCATACTGTTTTTGCCGATTTGGGCAATGGTTAATTTTTGCTTTGCCTGATGCACTCCTCGTTGGACTCGTGCCACAAACTCGTTCACTGCTTCAACTTGAGTTGATGGTTCTTGCATGTGACCTACACTCATCAAGCTAGATGGTGTGATGGGGTGTTCTCCATACATCAAGAAGAAAGGGCTGACTTTTGTGGATGCATTGATTGAGTTATTATAAACAAACTCAATCAAGGGTAAAAGCGCATCCCAACCTTCTTGCTCCTCCAAAGTGAAAGCTCTAAGCATGTCTTTAATAATTCTATTTGCTCTTTCAGTTTGCCCATCTGAAGTTGTGGACATGAATAATCCAAATAGGGTTTTCCAAAATATGCTAGTAAATTGGGTGCCCCTATCGATGATGAAAACGGTAGCTAAATCATATTGAGCAAAAACTGGATCCATATAAATTTGAGCAAGTTCAGGTGCAGTAACGGTCTTTGTTGTGGGTCTAACATGGATCATCTTGCTCAATTTATCCACAAAAACAACTATCGAATCATAACCCGTAGACGTCATTGGTAACTCACATACAATGTCCATACTGACGTGCTCCCATCTTCTAGTTGGTGTTGGTAGAGGTTGTAGTAGACCTACTGGTTTCTGATTACTAGCCTTGTTTTGTTGACATGCCACACAACTTCAAACATAGCTAGTGATGTCCTCTCTTAGTCTTGGCCAAAAGTATACCCTCTGGACGCCTTCAATGATCTTCTCCACTCCTACGTGACCAACAATAGCTGAATCATGTGCCTCATCTAACACTGTTGTACGGAGAGTAACATCTGAGGGTATCCAAATCTTTCTCTTATAGAATGCCAATCCCTGTTCTAAATGTGTTCTACCTTGCTGAAGGGCTTATGCAATCTCCTCATCCTCCTTGGTATCTCGATTCAAGTTCTCCCACCATTTAGAGTGAATCTTCACCTTCGTGATGTGCATAATGCACGGTATTCATGTCAATGCATCGGCTAGCTGCTTCTTCCCCTCAACATACACGATCTTCATATTGAAACGTTGTCGCCATTCAGTCCAACGAATCTACCGATTTGAGAGATCCTTTTGAGTTTCTAAATAAACCAAAGGCTTGTGGTATGTCCCAACCACAAACTCCTTATCTCCGAGATAGTGCTTTCAATGTTTAGTAGCCAACACAATGGCTAACTCCTCTCTCTCTGTGGTATGATAATTTTGCTCTACTAGCAAAAGCTTCAGTGAGAAGAAGGCAATTGGGTGCCATCCATCTTTCCATTCTTGTTGTAACCCTCCTCCAATTGCCACACGTGATGCATCCGTAGCAAGTATCGTTGGTCTACCTGATTCATACCATTTAAGGATTGATGAATGTAAGAGTGCATCCTTCAAAGCATGAAATGCAATCTCTTGAGTTGTACCCCATTGCCATTTCTGCCCTTGGCCTAAGAGATTTGTTAAAGCTTGAGCAATACAAGCAAAAGCTTCCACAAACCTTCTATAGAAGCCGGTTAAACCCAAGAAACTACGTAGTTGAGTCTGATTCTCTGGAGCACTCCAATTTTGAATGGCTTCCACTTTGTCACTCATGACTTGGATGACTTATGCACTAACTCTATGGCCTAATGTAACATTAGGGAAGTGAGGACAGACCACTCAAATAGCTCAAGGAATTCTGAAGTTGAGAGATACCTCAATGGTTTCTCTTTCTCTATATATAGTCCTCAAAAAGGTACAAACAAGATAAGGTTACACAACCACCATCCACTCAATTCCTCGTGGATCGATGACGTGGCGGTCATCCGTATGAGCACACGGATTGCTGACCTGTACTCGAACTAACACACTAACTAACACACAAGAAACACAACCTAAAGAGCACACGGATTGCTGACGTGGCACCTTTAGATACTCCACTAATAGTCAACTCAATACTATCTATCTCCTCCTTGTGTAACCTCTACTTCAGTTCTCACTAACTAAAGATGGTTACACCTAAGTAATCTACTTCGCTTTTGCTAAACTCACATTTTGACATCTTAGCATACATCTTATTTTCTCTCAACACTTGGATTACTTCTCGTTGATGTTTCTGATGATCTTGTAAGGACTTGCTATATATTAAGATATCATCTAAAAATATAATCACTTATTTACCTAGATATTTACAAAAAATATCATTCATCAGTCCCATGAATGTGGCAGGGGCATTGGTTAAACCGAATGACATAACTAGATACTCGAAATATCTATATCTAGTTCTAAAAGCTGTCTTTTGTATATCTTCATCAGCCACTATGATCTGATTGTATCCGTTTCTAAGATCAAGTTTGGTGAAATACTTAGCTCCATGAAGTTGATCAAACAAATCATCCATTCGCAGTAATGGATACTTGTTTTTCACTGTTTGTTGATTTAGAGCACGATAGTCAATGCACATCCGCATGGAGCCGTCCTTCTTCTTCACAAACAACACTCGAGCTCCATATGGTGACACACTAGGTTGGATAAATCCTTTTTCCAACAACTCTTCCAATTGTGCCTTGCATTCCTCCAGCTCGTTTGGTGCAAGTCGATAAGGACTTTTACAAGGAGGAGAACTTCCTCTTCAAATCTCTATCTCGTGATCTACTCTTCTTCTTGGTGGTAACCAGGGAGGCAGATCATCTGAAAAAACATCTTGAAACTCGTTCAAGATATAAGTTAACTCTTGATGTATAAAAGATTACTCTTTTAGAGCGCTTACATCTCTTATTAGGCCAAAAAAATACATCTTTGTGACTAATAGCCGTTCTTGCTATCACATATAGAGGTAAGTTTTTTTATTCCGATCTAAGTCTATCTCCAATGATCCTCCAACTGATAGTTTTTACTATCTTTCTTCGCCAATCTACCTCAGGATTATATTTTTCCATCCAAAGCATACCCAAAATAGCATCATAATGAGCTAATCGAATTACTCTCCACTCCTACGATTCCTTATATTGCCAAATCTTCAACTCCACTTTCCTAGAAATGCTCTCAATGCTCTCTATTTGCCCGTTTGTCAACTCTACCTTTTCACTTTTATCTTTCTCTGAAGCTAATCCTTACTTTATAGCAATAGATCAAGATAAGAAATTTTTTGTAACTCCTGGATCAATCAATACTCTCACTTTTACTCCTTCTATCTCGCCATCTGTCACAATCAAACATGATTTCTTCTTTCTCAAACCATTTACCTCATGTTTTTGCTTCCTTCCCTCACCTTTCCTCCTTTTCATTGAACCAGTAAGGCCACGAGGCAAGATTACTGGTACTCATCGTTTCCCGGATTGACATCGGTCACTTTGTCTCCACCTTCAAGATTGTTGAGAGCTCGTCGATAGGGAGGTCTAGCTTCTCTTTCTAGAACTTGGGTTCGGCAATTCATGGTACTATGACCAAATATTCCACAATTATAACATTGGCTCATTTCTTGTCTCCCCTCCACTCCGTCCTCTCCTATTGAATTTGCTTCTCGATGAAGATTCGACTTGCGACGATCTCCTCCTTGTGTGTTCACTCCCCTTGGAATGAAATCTGTTCTTCTCCTTATGTTGCCAAACTCCATATGCATTGGTCCATAGTATTGATTTGAAGTCCATAGTTATTACCTCTCCACGTTGTGGTAGACGTTGGCCATTCGTTGTGCATAAGCAATAGCCTTGTTCCAGTTGCTTGGATTGTATCGAATCACCTCTTGTTGAATCTTTTTCTTCAACCCTCTCTTGAATAAATCAAGGGCTTCAACTTCACTCATATCTCGTATCTGAATTTGAAGATCTCGGAATTCCTCAATGTATTCCTCCACACTTCCCTTCTGTTCAAGTTTCCACAACCTCATCCTTGCTGTGATTATGGGATCAACTGCTTGAAAATTCTGAAGAAGACCTCGTTTCATTGCACTCCAAGTAACTTGTTGGCCTGACTCATTGAGCTCCATCATCCAACCTTGAAACCAAGTAGACGTTCTCTCCAACAATAAAGTTCGAACAAAAACACATGCAATGTGATAGTTGATATTGAACAAAGCAAGATGGTACTCCATTCTCTCAATCCAACCTTCCAAAGCTCCCATGGTCCGACTTCCTTGGTAAGGTTCTATCTTACAAGCTTTTGTCATCTTCAGAATCATGGATGTCTGAAGATCTAGCTCTCTCGCTCGTTGTACCGCTTGGGCTTCAAGAGCACGGGCTTTCACTGTTTCTTCACTCTCCACCATTGATGGTGACGTCTCTATCTCCATTTGAGTTTCTCTCATTCTCTCATTTTCCATTCCTCTCGTTTTGACTGTTGTTAATTCTTGAACTAACTCTTGTACTTGAGTCTCACTTTGCTCAAATGCGTTTCTCAAATCTCTCAACTCCTGAATCATTTCTCTCAAAGTCTCCTCCATTATTCGTCTCCGTCCACTCTATCTTAGTATAGGGTTAAGATGAACACTCTCCAATTTCTCAAGATTGGCAACACAAAAGGAATAGGTAAGATAATCAGATCTCAAGATCTCATCACTTGATTCATGAAGTTGGCTACAAAATGATAAACCAAATATTGAGTCAACCTTGCTCTCTCAATGTATAACAGTTTGACATGAAAAGGATTAAGAAATGGGAATCTCAGTACTATTCTATCTCCCCCATCCATAACCTGCACCCACAATAACCCCCTTCCACTACTTGCAGCTTAATGGACACTGTGAGCCTCTAACAAACACTCTCTCATCAAATACTTATACCAACCAAGACCAACTATTCTTCCAAGAGGGTTGATCCATACTCATAGGAACAATAAGCATGCTTTGATATCATTGTAACACTAAAGGCAATGACTCCGGAATGACTTCCAAGATGAGAGATGTCTTCTCAAGACCTCTCCTTGCTTTATATACTATAGGACTAGAAAAGTCCGAAATCCAAACTATGCCACATGGCTAACATACGTAGGTTGCATATTTCGTTATCTTATCCTTACCAATTCCTAAAAGACGTATAGCACATAATCCGATCCACCAATGCATGATAGCCACCTCGTCATTTATCTTTTGCTTTTTGGATAGTGTACACCACTATCTTGTCTTTTTGTGATCTAGTGACCAATCTACGCTTTGGCTAAACTAACTATAGCTAACCAAGATTGATTACACCCATGACGTCATTAGGGATGTGATATTTTTTATGGCACGAGAGGGTGGATACCTCACATGGAGAGAGCGTTGGTATGCCTTGTAGTCGACTATGGTTAAGGCAGACCTATACTTGGTTAGGGAGGACCAGGTCACTATGACGGATGTGGCAGTTATCGATCCTACTTACGACACAGTTTCAAAGGGGGTCATCTATCCTCCTGGATGGGCGACGAGTGGAGCATGTATAGGGATATGCAGAGAGATCACTTCTTTATTCCTCTAGCTTTAGACTTATATGGAGCTATGGACACCCACTTCGACATATTTTAGAGGGAGTGTGCGAGAGCCTATCATACTAGGGGGCAGTGGATATCACTCTCTTTAGCTTATTTCCATTGCTCTATAGAGAGAACTAGCTGGATTACACCCGCTAGTTCTCTCTGTAAGCAATCCATAGGAGAGAAATCACTTTAGATGATGATTCTCTTGTTTGTAAACTGTTTGACCTAGATAGTTCGGATATCTTAGTTGCTGCATGACATATTTCCCAATGTGATGCTATTGGGGCTAGCCACATGTTACCATTTTGGTTCCATCCTTGTGAGATTTGATGGGGTATTCCATCCCTTTTGTTATTTTAATGTGTCTCATTTGATCCACATTTATTATTAGGAATCTAACAATTACAGCAATCTATTGCATGTCTGTTTTCGGGCCGACATTTTCGGGTGACCTAACTATGCCAAGAAAATGATGGTTTCCTGAATTCTTAAACTCCGAACACACCCGAATTCCGGAGCATAAAAAATAGTACCAATCCGATACAATGTTTCCGTCCAGGTTCGGACTGGAGACTTTCAGTGTGTTGGACTGACGTGATAACCAACTACACCACGGAAACTTATTTACTCTTATCGAGACTTACTTACTTATACAGTTTGTTATTTGCCGCAGTTTGGACCTCCAGATGTCCCGCCACACGGTATGAAAACCCTCGGAACACAAACAGTCCAATATTCGCCCTTTCTCCCTTAAAATTTACATCATCCATTAAGTCATGCTCCACGCACTTTCTCCATCTTTCGCAACGCAAGCTTCTGAAACGCCCCAAGTCGAACCATAAAATAGCGGAGCCAGAAAGGTACAAGTCGATGACAACCTGCCGAAAGAAATTTCCTCCCGCAAGTCTACTGTTATCTTTGTTAACGGATGATCGAGAGTAGTATGTAGACTCTTTGACATAGATAGTTCTCATATCTTAGGTGCAATAGTAAATATTTTCCATTGTGATGCTATTGGGTACTAACCCCATCCTGACCCTTGAATTCATCCCTTAACGACTTGATAGGTCCCCCGTCCTTTTTGCTATCTTACTCTCTCCTCTTTCCCACTGTATCACACTTTCCCATGGGTCTACCAGTTAGATAATTCATACTCTATCTACAACATCAAGGAGCATCCTACTACCCCATTGATACGATGTGTGGTTTATGAAGGTACAAGACGTTCAGTTATTGCAACATTCTGTACCATGTTAGGACATAGTTCTATTATAACACACACACACATAAAATAATAATAATTCCAAATCATGGATATGATCGATCCAAGTAAATTTTATTAATGCAACTATTACATAATTTATTCATACAAAAAATAGTAGATATTTCATGATAATAAGTTGCATACTTCCTGAAATAAGTATAGATTATATGAGTGATAGATAGCTTAAAAAAATATTCTTTCAACCTCTTAGAATCAAAATTTTGATATGATAAATGATTGTAGCATATTAGTTTTGATTTAAACATACGTCAAATGAAGTAATTATGTGAAGTACATTATATCTAACAATGATCGGCATTAAGTTTTAAGAAAAAAAATCACTGACCCTAAGACAAAAATAAAAAGAGACCTTCAAAAAATTGCAATTTTATTTGTTGAAATGAATTTCATTTGATTGAATGAAAATAAATACATTTAAAAGTTAAATGAAATAAAATATAATAATATTTTTAAAAATAACTATTTATGATTAAGGTGTTGCAAGCAATAAGTAATTGAATACCATGTTAGAAAAAACTGATAAATAATAAAATATATATAATACAAAAATATACATTGATTTATGTATATATTGATATTAAAATATGATATAAAACAGAAAAAAATATCTTTAAAATTCTAACAATATTAAAGTCAAATTCATATTTAATTTTTTTTAAATATAACTATAAATATGATTAATTTTTTAGAAATGACATTGATAAACATCTTAAAAAAATTTTAAGAAAAAATTTTATATTTGTTAAAAGATGAAAAATTATTCAATTTTAAAAAATTTAAAAAAAATTTATGGTTGATGAAATTGTCATTTTTAAAAAAGATCATTTGTTCTAGTAAAAAAGATAAATCAAACTTAGATAAAATATTTTTTATCTTTTTTTTTTTGAAAATAATTTTACAATAGTAGTATATTACATAAGTATTGTATTATAAAATTTCTAAATCATTGGGAACAATCTTTTGGCAATTTTCAAAAATTAATAGCACACTTAGATTCTTAAAAAATTATGACAAGCTCTACATATAACAATATGAGTATCAAAGTCTTATTACCTATATTACTAGGTGAGCAATGAGGTTCCGTCTTGGCTTTGTCTATCCATCTACATCTTCAATACTCACATGTGAGTGTGGTATTATTTTAGATGCAGCAGGTGTTCATATGACTCGAGTCATATGAACATCTATTTGGAAGGCATAGGATATCTACCCATTATGCCATTAGAGATGTGGTGTTCGCTATCGTGCGAGATGGTGGATACCTCACATGGAGGGATTATTGGTATGCCTTGCAGTCTACTAGGGTTAAGACATACCTATACTTGGTTCGGGAGGACCATGTTACTATGGTAAACATGGTGGTTACTGATCCTAATCGTGATATAATTTCAGAGGGGGTGATCATCCATCCTCCAAGATGGACGGTGAGTGGAGCCGCAACAGCCAAGGTCTCCAAGTATAGAAGTATGGAGAGAGCTCAACTCTTTATTCCTCCTAGCTTTGGAGTTGTATGGAGCTATGGACACCAACTTTGACATGTTCGTGAAGAAATTCGCAAGAACCTACCATATTAGATGGCAGGGGGTATCACTCTCTTTAGCTTATTGTATAGCTTATTTTAGGCAACATGTTTCCAATCCTCTACAAAGAGCACTAGATTGTGCAATCCGTAGGAGAGTCACATTAGATGATGTTTTTTCTAGCTTGTGCAATCCATAATAGAGTCACATTAGATGATGCTTCTTCAGATGCTTATGTTGTTTGTAAACCATTTGACCTAGATAGTTTGGATATCTTAGATGATGTATGACATATTTCCAGTGTGATGCTATTAGGGCCTAGCTCCATGATACCAATTTGATTCCATCCTTGTACGACTTGATGGGGTCTTCCCATCCCTTTTGTTATTTTACTATGTCTTCTCCTTCATATTACTAGCGATATGAGTTTAAGCAACATCTTAACCATGGGGTGTTAAAAAATGAAGATTTTGTCATGAAGCTTTTAAGATTCGAAACTGAAGTTTATATATATATAAAAGCTATTTTCAATTATTTATATCTACATAAAATTTCATTTTTTTGTATTCTATATGATATAATAAGTTCTATATGCTATGCATTATGCCACACTCTGTGTCATCCCTCGGAACCGTCTTAGGCTTTTGAGAACCAATAACACGTAAACTATGTAAAACTAAAGCAAATCAATATACAAAAAAACAAATTATAATTTCTTATGATAAATCCAATTTTTTTTTTTATCTTTATCACTTTCTCAATTGTTAAGCTTTTTTAAAAACTGAATTCCTCAAGCTATACTAGTTCTATTAAGCATTGCAATAGATCTCAATAGCTAGTATGCTTTGATAGCTTGTTACATTTTGAATCATTCATATATAACACATACACATAACAAAATCTAGTAAAACTTGAGGAGATGAATTTTCAAATTACAAGGAAGAGAAAATTTATCTCCAAGTATATCAACTCTACAAGTCTAAAACAAGTGAAAATGGCAATTAGTCATATCTATCTTAATACTATTTCATATATTATTAAGATAGACATGACGAGCTGCCTATAACCATATACAACAAATACATCAACATCTATCACATGAAAATAATATTTATACCATGACTTTAAACTAATATGATAATCTCAATTTTTATTCAATTAATTAATTTTTTTTTGAAAAATGAAATTTAAAAAGATTTATAGTAAGTAAATGAACCTTCATAAATTTTGTAATAACAAATCTGCCAAGAAAATGATCAAGATAGTAGCCATGTATCCAACTTAGTTATTTATTCTAAACTTTCTCATGACTTATGTAATGTCATTTAGTTAGATAGGTGCACACAAGCAAAAACAAATATAGTAGTTAAAGCTGTTCCCACTAGACCTGCCATTAGGGTTGACAATGTCGTTAGGAGACCTAGGGCTCAAGGGCTAGATTTCAAATTAGGGCTCCTTGCAATGTAGTTTTCAAAGTTGAGTCTTTAAGAAGATGGTCATGGTGGATATTAACGTGAATTGGAAGTCTTTGTAGCTCAAAGTGAATTTGGCTCAATTGTAATCTCTCATTTATGCTATAATTATGAGTAGAGTGTCCTCGTAAACGTTTTGAAAAAAAAAAGATTACCTAAAAAACTATGGTACACTTTTGTGTTAGTGTATGACAATCTATGTATTATGATCTTTGATATGCTAACGATATATGTTGTGAAGCAATGGCTATTTCATTATCAATTCATAATAAATTTTTAACACTAGATACAATCTAATGTTAAAAGGATTTTCTTTTAGATTTGATTATGGATTATATTTTCAATATGTTTTTATGCATTGTCCAATGTCTAACTAAGAGATTTTTCCACTCAATTTTTTTTTCAATTTCATTAATTGATTGAATGGCTGGTACGACATATTTAATTTTGTGAATATTTAATTTTGTGAATTTTTAAATCGCTCTTTCAATTTCCAAAATTGCATAACTAATATGGTATTGTTAATTTTTTGTGTTTTGAATTTCTCTTTCATTTGCACAAATAAGATGGCTCTTTGGGTAACAAAAAGCTATGAATTTATTGAGTTGTTTTATAATTTGAAGGAAAACCGTTATCAGCACAAGGATTCTTCATTCAGAAGGCTATCATATATCAAGGTATAATGAAAAGCGAGCTGCTCTAAAGAAAAAGATTTGGGTTAGTTTGTTGGACCCTAAAACAATGACCATGTTCATAGACATGTTAATGCAAACCAAATATTATAGTAAAAAGGATGAAAAAACCCCATCAAGTTGTATAGGGATGAAACTAAAGGAGTAAGATGGGGCTATGCCCCAATATCATCATTATGGAAAATATGTCCTACTGCACATAAGATATCCAAACCTATGTAGGTCAAATGATGAAGTATGTAAACTATTTGAGCAAGAGTATCCAAAGAAGCATCATCTAACATGATTGCTCATTGATGGATTGCACCCACTTCTAAACTCTGTAGAACAAAGTATACACACTGCCTAAAATTGGCTATACAATATGCTAAAGAAAGTGATAACCCATGTCACCTAATATGATAAGCTCTTGCGTACTTTCCCACAAATGTGTCAAAGCCACTGTCCATAGCTCCATATAACTCCAAGGCTAGAAAAACAAAGATGTGATCTCTCCACATACCTCTATACTTGAAAACCTTTGATTGTTGTAGCTCCACTCGCTGTCCATCCAAGGGGATGGGTAATCACCCCCTTCAAAAGTGTCATATGTATGATATATAACTACAACGTATTTAATAGATACATGGTACTCCCTAATCAAGTATAGGTTTGCCCTAACTCGAGTCAACTACAAATCATATTAACATTGCATGTGAGGTATCTATCTTCTTGTGCCATAGCAAACATCATATCACTAATGGCATCATGGGTAATATCCTATGCTCTACGAATGGACAACGAGTCATATGACCCATGTAGCATCTAAAGTATTACCACACTAACATGTGAGTAATGATCCGAATGGGCAACAAGTCATATGACCCATGTTGCATCTAAGGTAGTACCACACTCACATGTGAGTAATGAAGATGCAGTTGGATGGATCAAGCCAAGCTAGAACCTCATCGATGTGGAAAAGATTGTGAGTTAGAAAATTCTAATGCATGGTCAAGCCAAGATCCACAAGCATGCATCGTTGCCATAGCAAGAGCATAGAAGGGCCCTAGTAATACAAGTAATGGTTGGATCCACTAAGAGAGAATATAGATCCTTATGAAATTATTGATTTCATATCAAGGAAGACTATATGCCTCTAGTTCAATCCATTAGCAAAGAGAAAAAAAATGAAAGCTCATGTGATACCTCTTGGGACAAAGCATCTCTAGTGTGCCATTATTGTACATGTAAGGATAATGACCCCCCATCCATGTACCTTGCATACATATCAAGGATGGATCTATTTGCAATCATGAGAGTGCACAACTAGTCAAAACACGCTATATATGTCGTCTTCTCTATCGATAATAAGCCTACCTCTCCACATGAAATCGAAAAAGATGTTTGTCTATGTGCCAAATATCATATGACATACTCAAAGGTCCCCAATTAGATGATATTACTAAAGCCATCCATGATCCTCATCTCAAAGGTTGTCGTGCGTGATAGCAATGCAGGTGAAGGAAGAACTGAATGAAGTAGGTAGGTGAGTCAACGAGCAATATAAGAGGGTATATCAAATGCCATATGCGGAACCCTTAGCAGAGCAAGGTCATTTACATGTAGTACATCCTTGGTAAATGCAGATCCTTAGCAAATGTAGTGTATAGGTAGTGTAAAAGAAAGTACTCATATCCTATTAATACTCCAAGAATGCGTAAGTTGTCTGTCGTTGTCATACATCCTTATGTAAGCTAGAGATGAGGAGGAATGTTCAAAAGAAACTATGCCCTACACTTTGACTGCTTTACTCTCAAGCCTACAATATGAAGTTCAATAGTCAAGTATTCAAAGACATGTCTAATGTAGTCTACATGACCCACAATGTGTGTATCATTTGCTAAGGAAAGGAACACACAACTTGACACGGCCAAAGCATAGACATAAGAGCTCTATAATGAGCATGATAAATAAAAATCCTATCAAAGATTCTCCGTGTCGAGTCTTAGCGGTGGACTATAGAACAATGACTCACTCCTTATGAAAAATATGCTAATAGGAAAAAATATAAGTTGAACTGTAGAAGGATCGTACAAAAGGAACAAGGTTCGACAAAGATCCACCATCCTCTTTAAGCTTTCTAAAGATGGATTCATGTGAGGTGCTATTAAAGCATTTTCAACATCCATATGCAAGACAACCCAATCCGGATGAATATCTAGGAGTGCTCTAATGGCCAACAATACTACCTCATAACCTCATGGGTGTCGCACAACACGTGTGGACAAAGATGCTATTGAAGTTGTGAACGATGATGAAGGATCATGATATGACTAACAAGGCGCAATAAGACCTCCCCAATATCAATCGGTCTAATGCTCCCCTTGTTCTTCTCCATCGCAAGAAGCTGATTAGCACATAGCACCTATCTAACTAACAACATAATCTTTCCTCTCGTAATTAATGCAGTCTTCTAAAATAAATCTGTGAAACCAGTAGAGGAATCATATGTATGAAAAAATCTCTAACATGCACATAAACCATTTGTGATAAACCCCATGAGAATAGACGTGGGGATGTGCATAAAAAATGGGCAAAAAATGATCTATCAAGACATAATGGCTCCTCTGTTTGACAATCCAAGGCCTCTAATGGTACTCCTAGCCCATGGATAGATGTAAAAGACGTAAAAGGAAATAATCTCCTCAATATGATTAGCCATAGACAAAGGATGAAGGGCTCATGTAGTTCTTTTGTACTCTCTAGCCTACCTCAAGATCCTACACTGTCGCAATTAAGCCAAATCTAAAGTATCCCATGGTTGAACTTGACTCCTAACCTTTGCGGCCCATATGGACTCCTCCTCCAATGAAGCCCAATCCACTTCTCAAAATCTCCAAAATCTAGCAATCACCTTCATATGTCTAGCAAGCTCCACTAATATAATGTAGACACTATCGTGGAAGTAAGAGAAATAAAAACCATGCTAATTCATCCGTTGGATCACGTGCCAACCAATCGAGTAGTAAGCCGAAAGCATGTCTAACCTCGTCATGGAACACACAAGGGAGTCTATGGAATAACGATGGACATGGGAATCTAGTATGAAAAAGCCCAAGAATAGAACCTAATTGGGATGCTAACCACTCCCACAACTCGATTGGTAATCCAAAAAAATCAACAACATGATCAATGTATCCTATGTGATCCCCAAAGTGACAAATGTCATGGGATGCTAACCACTCGCACAACCCCATTGGTTTACCTAGAACTATCAACAAAATAATCAACAAGGCATGTTTGATTTTCGAAGTGATAAATATCCATGTGATCACCCTTCTCACATGCGCATTCCAAATGATCCTATCATAATCTTTGTGCATCTTTCCCACATGGATCTTTTCACTTTGCAAGGAAAAGAGTTGATGAGACAACAGACATGGTATATCACTCATCGCTCCATGCGACATCTTTGATATATGTAGTTTGTCTTCACCATTGCATGACTTGCGCTACAATCCAGCTTGAATTGATTTTCTATGTTTCATCGTAGATAAACTCCTCTGCTTCATTTCATTACACTTCAGTCACTTCATATGTTCAAGATATTCAGATTACCCCACTACTTTAATTTCCTTATTTATCACTTACAATACATATTGTACCACCGAACACTTCACAAGTTCGCAGAAAGGGCAAAACAATCTAAATAAAATGTGGTATCACCGCAAAAGGACCAAAAAGTACAGAAGCAGAAAGTAAAATAACAAAAAGGATGGGAAGATCCCATCATGTCATACATAGAGGAAATCCAAAGTATAACATGGAGCTAGGCTTAACAAGTCGCAATAAGATCTCCCCTATAGCAATCGGTCTAATACCCATGTGTACTTTTCCATTGCAAGAAGCGGACTAGCACCTAGCACATGAGTTATTGACAACGGAATCTCCCTCCTTGCAATTGATGCAACCACCTAACACAACTTAGTGAAACCACTAGAGGGATCATATGGCTAAAAGCAATCTCGAAGATGTTCATATATCATCCTTGACACACCCCCTAAGGATAGACGTGGGGCTGTGCATAGAGAATGGACAGAATGCGATCTATCAAGACATAATGGCTCCTATAGCTAATACTACAAGACCTATAATGGTATTTTCTTGCCCATGGGTGGATGTAAAAGGCGTAAAGAGGAAGGGACGGGAGCGAGAGGGAGAGAGGAGAGTAGGTTAGGGGCTGGATTAATTCTTCACATATTCTAGGGCTATACTTTGTCAAACATGGAGAGTGAATACACAATTTTCTTCGTTTTTCAATTTAAATTCTATTGATACCTAAATTGAACACTATGGAGAATTGTATAGAGAGATATTAATGAATTTGTTATTTTTAGGATTTTGAGTGATTTTTACCAAATCAGACATATGGGTCAGGTCTTTTTTGTTCCAATCTCTTACTTTTCATGTCTTGGTTCTCTTGGGATCTAGTGGGAAAATTATGCATATATGAATAGAAAGTTATGAGTGTTTTCATATTTTTAGGGTTTTGATAGTTAGCATTTCCCCACGTGAGGTGGGGTATATGGGGTTGTGATTTTACAAATGGAAGAAAATACATGATGGAGTGTCATGGATCCTTGTCATTCTCTTTGTGCTAGCTATAGCTTTACTTCACTTCATGCGGCTGCCTAGAGCGGTGCGGGATACACTATGTCTGATGTATCATCGTATCTTTACCTCATAAGGGGTAAAGACGCATGTGAGAAAGATTCACAAAGATTATGATTAGACCACTAGGGATGCGTACATGAAGAATGTGATCACATCGACATTCATCACTTCAAGGAATATGCAAATTACATCGATTCCTTTATTGATGGTTTCAAGTAGACTATAGTAGTCTTCTGCTTAAGTACGCAACTTGAGCTTGTGCGGTTTGTGTGTACTTAGCCGATAGGTGCGTACTTTAGATTTGCCAGTCCCAAATCGCTTGCGTTTCGCTATAATGTCAAAGAAACCAAACGGAAAGCGTCTCAATGAGCATCAACGCTGCAAAATCATCTCGAAGCTAAGCAAAACGAATGCTCGAAATAAACGGATTGTAGCCCGAGAGTACAACATTAGTGAAGGCACCATCCGAAAGGTATGGGACAAGTGGGAGGCGATCCTAGAACGGTCTGGCTTGTTGTATGAAGAAGCTAAGGAGAAGACATTTCGAGCTTCCGTTGGACGATTTATTGAGCTTGAAGACATGCTTTACATTTGGATTGACAGCATGCACCATGCCAACTTCATGTCCCGCCATCTCTTGCCATAGCCAAAGCAAAAAGCATTGCTTCCACTTTTCCATTCCGAAATCTGATTTTAAAGCATCTTGGCAATGGTTAAGTCGATTCAAAACGCGCCCTGGATTGCAAAAGATGCTCCTTCAACAATAACGATCCGGAACTGTTGGCAGCTTTAGAAGAACTTTACGTGATTATCGTGCAATATGACCTAGAAAATATCTACAATATGGACGAGATTGGCTTGTTTTTTCGGTTGCTTCCGAGATATATTCTATATATGCCCAACGAGGACATCTCAACCACTAGAGGTAAAAAGAAAGCCAAAGATCAAGTTTCTCTTATCGTATGCGCCAACGCATCTGGAATGCACAAAATTCCCTGTGCATTGATTGGAAAACCGAAAGAACCAGCTTATATTAAGTATCGGCAATGATTCCTTATTTCAATCAAGCGAAAGCTTGGATGGATGTAAAAACCTGTTGGAAATGGTTCAATGAGGTATTTTATCAAGAACTGAAAAAGCGAACCGAACGCGACAACATTCGGATAGTTTTTTTTCCCCCAAATTGTATAAGCTGGAAACAGCCTTGTGATATGGGAATAATCGTAGCTTTGAAAAAGCGATACAAATATTTGTACCTCAAGGACGTACCTCTACGAACTCGATGATGAGGCGAAAAATCAAAAGAAAGATCAGGCGCGAAGATTGCATTGAGGAGCTGCAAGAGTTCTTTACGGAAATCCAGTGCATCTGCTCGATGGTGCGAGTTATGTGAAAGACGGTTGGGATTCTGTTTCCCAAACCTCTATCAAAAATGCATTCGTCAAGGCAGAACTAATGAATTTAGAGCCAGAATTGGAGGTTGGTAACAACGTTGACGACTTATGCCCCGAATTCTCCAAAGCCATGGAATCTTTAAATTTGTCTATCGATCCATCATAGCTAGAAGAATTCGTTCATGTTGACGATGAGGACAATGAAGAATATGCAGCTGTAGTGTTGGAAGAGCTTCTGAAGTCCATGAAGATTATTGAAACGGCGACGATGATAATCCTCAAGAGATGAATGTAAGTTTAGAAAAAGGAGTTATATTTCAGTATTTTGATTTTCTCCATAAGCAAATTCTCGAAATCGAGGATCAGCCGCTCTGCTATGAAGCAGAAGCAGAGAAAACATTCAATGACCTTAAGAAATCGTTTGCATCGTATCAGAGCAAGATCCGAAATGTCGGACTCAAAGCCAACACAAAAAACTTCAAAACTTACTGCAAATGACGATTCATGACATGTTCATCTAATAAATCTTGAACCCTACATTTTTGCCAAAAAATGCATACTTAACCTGGTGCATACTTAAGCAATGAGATCATGAGAGTGATTAACATCCCGATCAAATTCTATTTTAGAACTTTTCGAAACTAAATTACTATGTTCACATTTATTCCATAAACTCCTCGTTCATTCCAAAACGAGACTATATGACAAGATGGTGTCTTCATTAAACTTAAGAGATGTGAACATAGGGAGGTGGGGTATAAGATCCCAATGCAATGTAACTGTCAAGCAATAATGAACAGAGCAGAGGCACGGCATGGCATAGCATACATAGAATGGGCGAATTGATGGACAACTTTCTCCAAGTATCCAGGACAGCAGCCTGCATTCGAATTGCGAATAAAGGAAGCAGGCAGCCACTATCCATAAGAGTCCAATGCATGAATAAGGGCCACAATGGATGATGGTTAAAACAAAGTGCGGTTTGTATAGTCCGATGCCAGGAAAAGTACGAGGGGCCATCAACAAGATCTACCCAACACGCATCACTCCATCGTCACATAATCCCGGCTACTAATCGGTGGGTACTCGGGTTTCTACACTCGATCGTGCCGGGGTTGAGGATAACTCAAAACCCAACAAACCATGGAGAATTTTCGTAACCTTTGCCCAGACCTACTGTACGTAGTGCACAAGATTAGCTTAAAATGGACCTAAAACATCGAAAGCTCTGTACAGATTAATGATGAGGGAAAGGAGCGAATGGAGAGAAAGTCCAAAACAAATGCAAAACGAAGGCCTGAGTATTAGACAGCGGGCTTGTGATAGGTACTCCCCAGCAGTACGCTAGTTGCAGAAAAGTTCGGTAAATGCCATAGCTGGATGTCCCAGAATAAACATCTTCCATCTCACAGAACTCAAAACACGAAAGAACGCGCATACCACTATAGTACTGCATTTCTATAGTTGTGCATCAATGTCACAACAGCACGACCAAAGCTGGTACGAGTATTACATATTTGACTAAGCAAAGAGCAAAGATAAAAAAGGAAAGAAAGAGCAGGACAAAAAAACATCCATGAGTTGTCAACCATTATGCAGTTAAATTTGGAAAGACAATTAAAAATTGAAGTCAAAGGTAATGTATGGGCCTAACCCCTTGCAATTATATTTGAAAAGACAAGTGTATATTAATCAAAAGTAATGTATGGGACTAGTCCCTTGCAGTTACAGTTAAAAAGACAATTTAAAACTGAAGCCGAAAGGAATTATGGGACTCCTCCCTTGCAGTTGAATTTGAAAAGACAACTAAAAACGTAAGTCGACAGTAAAGTATGGGACTACACTCCCATGACGTAACGCCAAAATAAAACTGACAGAACGTAAAGAATGGGAATCCTCCTAATGTATTGTACTCTACTCCTATATGAGGCTTGTTTCCCGTATAGCTGTACAAAAGAAATTCCACTGACATTTTGTCCTAGATCTTCTTCCCGTGAACAAAGTCCAACTGTTGCAAGTAATACTCCGCTGATTCCTTGCCATTTCCCCTCTTTACAATAGATTCCTGTGAACCATCAGTACGAGCACAATGATGTATCACAGAGATTGGTAGAAAATAATAATTCTATATTTTGCTACAAGAGAATTCAGAAGAGCAACAATATAACTCAGACGAACAATGATCAAAATCACCAATTAAAAATCGTAATCTTGGAAATAACGAATACGGTCAGCGGATTTACCTTGATTGCAATCATTTGCTCTTCGATGGTTCCACGCATGGCTAACGTTTCAACGGTTATAGGCTGAGATGCTCCCATGCGATGGGCTCGACTTACCACCTGCTCTTCCACGCTGACAGAAAACAAATAAAACGTTCATCCATGTCAATAGTCTGCATATGAGAGAGGGAACTGATGCAGCTTGCAATGACCTGAATTGCCTTTGAAGCATGAGCTCACCTGCTATCCCATATAGGCTCCATGAGATACACCCTGGAAACGAAACTAAGGTCGAGTCCCAAGGCATGACTGCCATCCAAGATCAACACAGTACACTCGGGGACTTCCTTAAATTTCTTTAATGACTTCATCTGAAAAACCAAACAAGACACACAACATGTTGGTTAATATGTACGCTACTAGATGTCCTCCTATCCTATCCAGCTGTAGCGTAACATGACCATTCATTATTTTGGGGATCATCCCCTAAAATTTAACGATTAGACTCTAAAGAAATGAAAGTTAATATGTACATATCATACGCTTACCTTGTCTCTCATCTGCATCGGACTGTACATTCCTACATGATTTATACCTGCATCCACAAACTAACAAAACAAAGACGATACTATCAGCTTCTTTAATGTACCATACCAAGAAGAAAACTTCGATAATGCACGAGTCAAGTGACTCATCTTTGAGAGGTTACCTGTTTTTCAATCACATTGATGTGCTCCAAAAACTGAGAATACACAATAGCTTTTTCTGGTTTCTTTTCCTTCTCAGCTGCCTTCCCATCTTTTATGTTCACGTGCTGCGAGAAGATCTTCTCGTTCCTAGCACTCATCTCCCATAACTGCCCAACCAGGTACGCAATTTTACTGCTGGTAGTGTGACGCCAATCTGGATCCCAATTATCCTGCGCAATGACCGACAACAATATGACGAATGATAGCAGTAAAACGATGTCATAGACGACACACAAGGACACGGTCATACTTTGATAAGTACAGCTCTCATGCTGTATTGCAGGTCATGTCAAAATGTTCAACAATACCTGCACATAAGAAGGCTGCAACTCAATAAGGTTTTGAGGCACAGGCCATTTTGGAGACGGATTGTCTGGACGCGGTTTTGGAATTTGCATCACATAAGGATGACTACACAGTGAGCATTTCGTGCAATCAAGTTCCACACAGGTGAGGCACAGGAGATGCCGGCATGGTGTGATGGCTGGCAATCTAGAATACTCAGAACACCTGTACAAACAACACAAAAAAGCGAGATTGCATAAGGTTTCAAAAACTGCGGAACTGTAAGTAAACAGAACTGAAACCAATAATCAGAACTAAATTCATACAGCAAGTGAGTTTCAAACAAAAAAAATAATCAGTGTTCACATGTCATTCATGACAATATCTCCAAACTGCAAATAGTACGATTAAAAAGTTCATACCTATCACACAGACCACCTATCAAGAGACAGCTCCTGATATGGTAAAATTCACGGGACATCTCAGACACTCCCTTCCCAACAAGCATGGCCATGGTATCGTCTATATCACGATTTGCATTGTACACTTTGATATGACCGGCAACACAGCATGACAAGCGTACGTTCCTCAAAGTATTATTCCGTTCCTTCCACTTCTTTGGGTTCAAAAGAGATTCAGTATGAGACGGATCTCTCCAGTCAGCCATAAGAATATTTCTCTTCACAGTAACCACCAACTCGTTGTAGCTGGCAGCATGCTCCTCATTGGTGAAATCTAAAAGTTTCCTCCTCCGCGTGCATGTCGGAATAGAACGCAGATTACATTTCCTGGCACTGATCATGCACCTGCTCAACACATTTACTAGAGCGTTTCGACCCTCCTCTGTACATGCCTCAAAGGGCCGTAAAACGGCGACGTCAAAAAACTTTGGGTGATTCCCGTAAATCTCCTCGTGCAGAAACTTCAACATCGGCAGAAGATGACCCACTTGAGTAGTCGGGGTATTAGGTGTTGGAGTTCCAGTCAGGATCCATCGTCGACAGGCCCGCATGGAGACCGCCATATTGAGTTTATTAGTCGACGCTATACTAGCTCCCAGGGTGTGGCCCTCATCTAGCACTATCCGTAGCCAATGAATCCTAGCTAGGGCACTCGTATTTCGATTATTCCACTCAGCACTGAGCCGGCTGAAAGTCGTGATCACAACATCGTATTCCCACGCTAGAACGTGGGCAGCTGGGAGTCTTTTCACATCGGTCCAGATGAAGAACCGCAGTTGATCCCTTGAGATGTGCTTGAGAATCTGAGTCCGCCAGTGCTCAATTAGATTGTTAGGTACCACCACAAGAGTAGCCTTTGACAGGTAAAATCTCATCACCTCATCCACAGGTTCAGCTATTGCCTCTTTCAAAGCAAGACAATCGAACACTAGACTGTTGAGATTCTTCGGGTAGAACCATCTGACGCTCTTCTTCCGCTCCTTCCTCTTCGTCAGACCGAAAGCTTCCAGGATTTTTTCATAAGGATGAATCTCGACGCCCCCCACAGGTGCCATCTGCAGAGTTGGAGGCAGCTGCAAACCTTCGGCAGCAGCCTTCACCACTTTCTCCCGCGGGAGATCGCCAAACCACTTTAAGGCTTTCTTAGCCTCCTGGTCAATGGATTGAACATGAGACCTGAATACGTTCCTGAAAAAAGGAACATTAACCTCCGTATCTGTTTCCTTACTCAAATGGACAAATCCTGGTAGGCATGTGATCATCTCATTTTTGTCAAATATTTCTTCAGGAGCAGTACAATCCTGATGAAGCTCATCTTCGTTCATAGAACAAAACCAAGCCAGTTCCTCGTTGAGAGGTCGCCCTTCGGCAGGTATCTTCCTCCACTTCCCACAGGCATCACACTGTACCCATGTATCATCTTCATCCTCAAGTAAATCATTGTCTTTCTTTTTATCTTTCATACGTTCCTCAGAACGTTTCGGAGTACTACACCGCCTGGCCTTCTTGAATGCCTTTTCAGGAGACGAATCCCACAACTTCCGCTTAGCCCTGCAAGGATCTTGACGTGACTCTAATGTACCAGAAGCATGTGACTCAACAATGGGTGAGGTGGGAGTCGAAGGGGAAGGAGAAGGAAGAACTTGACTTCCACTTAGTGGCCACACTACTTCGGTAACTAGCCCAGCTTTTGAAGGAGTCGAACAAGAGGAAGAAGAAGAAGAGGGAGAAAGCTTATGGCTAGAGGATGGTGACTCCAATACTGCTGCAGCGGACTGATCGCGCCTGCCCTTCAACAGAGAACACCTCTTCAAGGTGGACATGGAACGGTAAGGATCATTTCTCGTGCTTACTTCATAATAACCCGTCCACTTATGTGAAGTATGCTCGCACCACTGAATGTTCACATTTGGAGGAGGGGTAGCCAGTCTTCCTTGGGTCTTCAAAATAAGGGAAAGAGCAGTAACAGTCTTACCCAGACCGGGCTCATCACACACCATACCTCCTCTAAAATCAAACACAGAGGGAAGGGCTTCTGAAAACAACTCCCCCGTCACTTTGTCAAAGTAAACCTCTTTTCCATCTTCAGCGAATAAATGGCCAATGTGAGGATAAGTGAGTTCTTGAGGGACTCGCTCTCTCTGCAACATCCACCGTACAGCTGACTCTTGATGTGGAAACAACTTCACGTTCATGGACGGTAAAACTGTGCACACCAGCGCTCGAAAATGACGAGAAACTGCAGCGGAGCTGTAAAGGTCACGGGAAGTGAGCTTAGACAGGATTGAAGATAGGACTTCATCAGGTAAGTGGTATATACCGGTTTGCCCCAAGCCCACTGGTTCACTAGGCTCCAAAAAGGTACTCAGTTTTGTTTCGTTCCTCACAATACCTGGCAAAGACGAAAAGATGGCATTCAAGTTGAACCGTTCACTCTTCTCGGTCTCACTCAAATCCAAATGAGTTTCGCAGCCTATAACATGGCAAGTGCCAATGTTAAAGATATCTTCCAGGCCGTACGACAGCTCAAGTTCAAGAACTTGCCTCCTCCTCTCATAGTTGTTACTGAAAAACCATAAACCAAATGTTCAGAGCTTTGCAGTATATTCTAATGCTAAACAGAAAAGGATGTATAAATAGAACAAGAGAAGAACATGAAAATGTTGCTCTTCACCCACAATCCCCACAGCAAAGAAATCATGGCTGCAATGACTACCATGAGCAGACTTGGGGATATTTACCTGACATGAGAAAGACCGACGGATACGTGAGGCCCGCCTTTCCACTGGAGATGTGGCCCAGGTGTGCAGAACTTTCCAGGTATGTAAACATCAAAGAGAACAACGAAGTATTCTTGATTATCTACATACTGTCTGTCCACCACTCTTCCAGTCACTAGCATGTAACTTTTCCTCTCCAAATCACGAAGCTGCTCCAACGTTGCAGTGTAGTAATTTTTCAAACCTGAGCACTTAGACCTGCGCCTCGCACATTGTCCAAGGTCCCCATCTCCGGGACTTACCCCGTTGGCCTCTCCTTCCGGCGTATCTTCACCAGGAGAAAGAGGGGAATCCTTCCCAAAGGTAAGCTCTATGTCTGAACCGCTTGCCTCCACAACCTGACATGAATCTAGGACTTTACCGCTAGAAGGTGCATCGGCCACCTGCTTAGGCTCATCGTTCCTACATCCCTTCTTCATTTGCAAGAGAACAGACTTTGAATTCTCGACTAACACAACGGTCTCCATTTCCTGTGATTGTAACTGGCAGTTCTTCCAAAGCTCAATATCCACATTTGCACTTCCATTGCCGCCCTTCGCAATCCGCGGAACGAGAACCACTTCTACAAAGCCAATTAAAACATAGCCTCCAACTGCTGCCGCCTGCCCACCAGCCAACAACTGCAACTTCACTTCCCTTTGATTCGCCATTCCAACCGACAGAGTTCCTTCTGCTGCTATCGACCCCACTTCTCCTCCCCTGGTTCCACAGTCATCACGCACTCGTAAAATCACTGCCGCACTCCCAACCCTATCCGCTCAAAGCCTCTCATGAGCCCAGAAACGCCCCGTGCCCGTCCCGCCCATCATCGTTCCCACCCCTGTTCCCAAATCGATCTCTAATGGCCTTCCCCTGCTCCACTACAGATAGATTTCCCATCTTCATACTCGCACACTCCGGGTCAAACGACGACGAGGAGGCAGCGGCAGCAGACAATGTGGAACTCAACAAGACAACTAAGACCACGAAGAACACAGTTAACAGGAAAGGTGATAAGCCTCGGGCTCTAAAGACTAGCACCACTCTTATACTGTCCAAAGCAGGCAAGCGCCGCCGTGCTATGCGGCAGAAATGGCTCGAGGTGCTGAACCATCGATGGTGGTGGTGGTAGTAGCACAGTCGTTATGTCAGCACTGCCTAAACGCAGGCATCCACCGCGCTGGGCTCCAGCTATGCTTCAGCTATGCTATGGGACCGCGGGGACGCTGGCGACGAGGACTTCACCGCGCAACCATCTTGATTCCGACAAATCCTGATTCCGCCGACGGTGATTTGGCGTAGCTTATTCCCGACACGTGGACTGGTTTAAAGTTTGGACTTCTGGCCGCGCGCTTTACGTGTCGCTGTCGCGGCCGTACAGCTGAGGGCCTTTGGACCCTTCGTATGTTGTTCTGTTCTTTTTCTCCTTTTCTTCTTGACCTGTTGGAATGTCTGAAAGACGAAGTAAAATATCAAAAGGGATGGGAAGACCCCATCAAATCGTACAAGGAAGGAACCAAACCGGTAACATGGGGCTAGGCCCCAATAGTATCACACTCGGAAATATGTCTGGGGGGTCGGACATTGCCTCGCGGCCGCGACGCTATATCGAACACTGTCGCGGACAGCGAACTCCCATGTCCCGATTTTCCGAATACTAAATTCCAAGGCCCAGTACATTTCAATCAATGCTCTCCTTTCTTAGGGCCCTAATCCCGCCCTATTTTCGGCATTTCGCAGCACCTAGGATATCAGAACTATCCAAGTCAAAAGGTCTACAAACAATAGAGCATCCGAAGAACCATCACCTAACGTGATTGCTCTCCTATGGATTGCACCAGCTAGTGCTATATGTAGAGCAATGGAAACACGTTGCCTAAAATAGGCTATACAGTAAGCTAAAGAAAGTGATACCCCATGTCGCCTAGTATGGTAAGCTCTCGCGCACTCCCTCACAAACATGTCGAAGTCGGTGTCCATAGCTCCATATAACTCCAAAGCTAGAGGAACAAAGAGGTGACCTCTCTGCAAACCTCTATACTTGGAGACCTTGGCTGTTGCCGCTCCACTCGCCGCCCATCCTGGAGGATTGGTGATCACCCCCTCTGAAACTGTGTCTCTAGTATGATCGGTAACCACCACATCAACCACAGTGACCTGGTCCTCCCGAACCAAGTATAGGTCTGCCCTAACCCTAGTCGACTGCAAGGCATACCAACGCTTCTCCATGTGAGCAGATCCATCCTCCCGCCGCCATAGCAAACACCACATCCCTAATGGCATCATGGGTAGCTATCCTCTGCCCTCCGAATGGACAACGAGTCATATGAACACATGCTGTATCTAAAGTGATACCACACTCACATGTGAGTAATGAAGATGTAGATAGATGGATCAAGCCAAGACGGAACCTCATCGCTGTGGAGAAAGTAGCTGGTGCGAGTCGGAAAGCCCTGATGCATGGTCGAGCCAAGATCCACGAGCCTGCACCCTTGCCCGAGCAAGAGCGTAGACGAGCTCTAGTAGTACGAGGGATGGCCGGATCCACTAAGAGTGAATGTGAGCCTCCTCGAAACCTGCTTGGTCCATCAAGATAGATCAGAGACCCCTAGTCCAATCGGTAGCCAAAGAGAAAAAAATGGGAACTCATGTCGCATGCCTCCCGTGGTAAAGCGTCTCGTATGTCGTAATAATACCTGTAAGGGAAATGATCCCGTATCGACGTCCCTCGTATATATCTCCAAAATAGGTCTATCTGCGATCACAAATCGAGAAGATAACAAAGGTGCAACAAGTGCCCAACTCGCCAAGAACGCCGCAGGTGCCGTCTCCTCCATCGATAATAAGCCTACCCCTCCACACGAGATTGGCAAAGATGTCTGTCTCCTTGCCAAATCTCCGATCACACACTCGAATGTCCTCGGGTCCGATGATGTCACCAAAGACGCCCATGATCCTCCTATCAAATACCGTCAAACGTGATATGAATGTAGGTGAAGGAGGAACAAAGGCGAAGAAGATAGGTGGGTCGACGAGCAATACTAGATGATAGTATACCAAACGCCACCGCGGATCCCCTAGTAGAGGAAGGTCTACATGCAAAACATCCTCGGCCAATGCAACATCAAGGTAGCGTGAAACAAAATCCTCGACCCTACTAGCACTCCTAGAATACGTAAGCCATCCTGTCGATATCATACATCCCTCCGAAGTCGAAGATGAGGCGGAATGCCCAAAGGAGACCAAGCCCTACACTTTGACACCTTGACTCTCAAGCCTACAAGATGAAGCTCGGTAGTTAAGTAATCAAAAGTTACCGCCTAATCTTTGTCTACATGGCCCACAATGTGTGTATCATCCGCCAAGGTGGGGAACACACAACAAGCACGGCCAAAGCAAAGACACAAGAGCTCTCAGAATGAGCCATGGCAAATAAGGGTCCCCCCAAAGGATCTCCCCCTGTCGAGTGCCGCGGCAGGATGTAGAACAACTCCTCTCCGAAAAAAGCCATGCTGATAAAATAAAGAAGAATGAGAACCGTAGAAAGATCGTACAAAAGGAATGAGGCTTTATAGGGGTCCACCAGCCTCTCTAAGCTCTCTAAAAATGGATGCACGCAAGACGTTGTTAAAAACGTTCTCAACGTCTACCTGCAAGACAACCCAATCCGGATGAATATCTAGAAGTGCTCTAATGCCCAACGATACTGCCTCACAACCTCCTGGTGTGGCGACTCCAAACTGATGTGGACAAAGATGCTCCTGGAAGTGTGAGCGATGATGCAAGACAACGGTATGGCTGACTAATCGCAATAAGACCTCTCCAATAGCAATCGGTCGAATGCCCCAAGTGTCCTTCTCCATCGCAAGAAGCCGACTAGCACCCAGAGCCTGACTAACTAACAACAGAATCTCCCCTCTCGCAACTGCTGCAACCACCTGGAACAACTCCGTGAAACCACTAGAAGGATCGTCCGCCTGAAAGCAATCTCGAAGATGCTCATATACCATCCCCGACAAACCCCAGAGGATAAACGTGGGGTTGTGCATAGAGAATGAGCAAATAATGATCTGTCAAGACATAATGGCTCCTCTGGCTGATACTCCAAGACCTCTAATGGTATCTCCTCGCCCATGGGTGGATGTAGAAGGCGTAAAGAGGAAATCGTCTCCAAAAAGTATGACTAGCCATGGACAAAGGATGAAGGGTCCGTGCAGCCCTGCTATACTCCCCGGCCTGCCCCAAGATCCTACACCGTCGCAATCGCGCCGAATCAGAAGTATCATGTGACTGCACTCGACTCCTAACCTGTGTGGCCCGAATGCACTCCTCCCCGCAATGTAGCCCAATCCCCTGCTCGGAATCTCCGAAATCTAGCTGCCACCTCTCTATGTCCAGCACGTCCCCCTCTAGTATAACGTAGACACCATCGCGGAAGTAATAAAAACAAAAACCATGCTAACTCGTCCATGGGATCGCGCGCCAACCAATCGAGCGGTAAGCGAAAAGCACGTCTAGCCTCGTCATACAAAGCCCGAGGAAGCCTATGGAATAAACGTGGACATGGAAATCTAGTCTCAAAAAGCCCTAGAATCGAACCTGCATGGGAAGCTAACCACTCCCACGACCCCAACGGTATACCCGGAACGCTCAACGAAGGAGTCGATGTAATGTGCGTGTTCCCCGGAGTGACAAAAATCGATGTCGATGTGACCGTCCTCCTCACATGCGCATCCCAAGTGGTCCAATCATAATCTTTGTGCATCTTTCCCACGTGGGTCTTTACCCCTTGCGAGGTAAAGAGACGATGACACACCGGACATGGTGTATCACGCACCGCTTTTGGCGGTCCCATGAGAGAAAGTCAAGCTAAAGCTAGCACAAAGGGAACGATAAAGAAACCCAACACTCCATCATGTATCTCCTCCCACCTGCATAACCACAACCCCCCTAACACACCACCTCACATTGGAAAATGCTAACTATGGAAACCCTAAAATCTAAAAATACTCATAACTTTTTATTCAGGTCTCCATAATTTTCCAACTAGGTTCCAATAGAACCAATGCAGGAAAAAGAAGAGATGAGAAAAAAAAAACCCGACCCATATGTCTAGTATAAGAAAAATCACTCAAAATGCACTCAAAACCCTACAAAAAAAAATTAAAAAAATACCTGTTGGAATGTGAATTGGTCTATACATTTTGACTCGATGTTGCGTCCCTCCTCTGAACTTGATTTCAACATTGACTCGATGGTTCTCCTCAGAGCCTCAAACGCCTTCTCCTCCTCGCAACTTGTTTGCAGTCGATCTTGTAGTTTCTGGTATGACCACTTGCAAGCAGCTGTACCGATTGTCGTTCAGAAATCCGCAATCTTAACAACATACACTAATCATGCTATTCTTCCTTATGTTAGAAACGTGTGTCTCTAATCATGCTAGGGTATTTTGAAGTGTGTGAATTTTGATATGATATGAGTCTGCATTAACACCTGGATATCATAATCATCATTTAAAAAATCTTGAAGCGGGAATCACATAATCTTTCAACGCTATCAGTTCAAAGTGCAGAAACATGTTTTTTAAATTCACACATTACACACAAAAATTCCGAATTCATGCTAGAAAAAAAAACTGATCCAAGAAATTAATCTCTTATCACTGGTTTAGATTCACATGACTCGAGAACTGATGAACGCATTGTGATCCATGGCGCGAGAAGAACCATATATTATAAAGCATCTGTAAAATTGAGAAACCCTTCCCTTGCATAACACGAAAATTCTCGATGATCTTCAGAATCAAACAGTATGATTAGCAACTCACATGATCACCAGCATGCATTATTTTGAATCTCAGTTATCATCGTTTCTTCCGGGTTTTAGCAATTTTATACCCACCTAAATTTATTCACTACAGTAGGCTACTCTGAATCTTTGGATCCACCAGTTGGGATCGGAGTACGATAGTGACAGAATCCAATGGTATGAATTTTTGTACAGGGTACTTGGCCTTTCCAACGTAAGGTTTATCTATTGAGTGAGAACATAGTAAAAATTTGATCTTGTAGAGGTAATGTCTAATATTTATTTATTTATTTATTTTTCCGTTTGAGAGAGAAACTGTGTCAATAAATTTATAGACTTGTACATAAAATTTAAAATGTTAACCAGCGAACGTTTCTGATTTTCATGCAACAATAACACTTACAGTAGTAGGCAATGTTAATATATTGCATCACCTATAAATTGTTTAGTTTTGAAAAAAAGATGTGATAAACACACCTAAAATTTTATTATTACTCTCTAATTGAGAGTATAAAATCAAAGTACTCTATATATTAAGTTCAATTTTTGGATACATTTCGAAATTATTTGAATGATCTCTATCAATAATTAAATGCTTAAAAAAGATTAATGAAAATATATCTCTTTATGATTATGCATCTTCTATGTATATAAAAATGATAAGAATATTTTTTTGGAGAAATTTTAATCAATTTTTTTAAATATATCAGATTAATTTAAACACTCTAGTAACATATTGATGGATTAAACTCGTAATGTGACCATGAAATGGGATATCGTTTGAATAGAATTAAAATTTGTCATAGGTTTCTAAGCAAAGATTATTTTTTCTTGAAATTTTTCATTTATATCATAATTGTTATAATTTTAGAAAATATATCTAAAATTAGTTTTTTGACAAAAATGATGTCAAATATGAAATTCCTATGACATGTTGGAAAATTTGAAAAATAATGATAAGCAAAGAGAGAAGGGTAAAATCTTTTTTCTTGACATCAAAACAATTGATCTTATGTACATGACGAATCTAAAAAGTAAATTTCATGTACATGTATCACTTCTCAAAAACTTGGAAAATTTTTGTAACTTGCTTTCTCACTATAACGATCATGTGCGATTCTAGTGAGAGAGAATAAAACCAAGCATTCTCTTATATGAGCTCATCTTTGAGAATCTTCTTTTATTAACAAAATTTTTATAAATTCAATTATTTTAATAACTTTTAATGATTTTTCTAATTGGGCTGGACTTTCTAGTCTATGGCCACTCCTTTATGGTACAAGTTGTTGTTTTATTAAATTTGCATCATTAATTGATTCACGATTTGATTTTGATGGTTGGAAAAATAGTGATACATGTATCATTGTCCAATGTCAAAAAAAACTCTCATTTTTCACAGAAATAAACTATGGTTAGAAAGGACAATGATTGTGACTCCGTAACCAAAATATTTTGCAATTTTGTCACATTCCAACTACTTTGATTATTGGTAACTTCAGTTTAATTGATAATAAAAATTTATCCATGATATTAACCTCCATTAATGATGAAAAATAAATGGCCCTAGTTATCATTCATGTTTAACTTAATAGTGATAATCTCTCTCTCAAAGTCAGAATATATAATTGAATCATCTATATAACACAATAATATGTCATTATTGCCGCACAACAACACATGCATTATTATCCTTAACAATCATAGTTGAAAAATTAGAGGAACCAATTTTTTTATCGTTTTGCGATCCAAAAAATATAAAAAGAGCATCAAAAAAATTTGAGTGATCATTTGACACAAGCTTGAGGATCAAAAGAGTGTTAAGAGTGTAGTTGTACTTGCAATTTTTTTTTATAAATAAATAAATATTTCATCAACATAAAATAATATAATAAAAAATATTTTAACAAAAGACCCACTTTATGATTCTTCGTACAAATAAATAATAATCCATAAAATTTCCTTCTAAATATATTAATATTGATTGTATATTTGTTGAAGAGATATATTTTTTGGGAGTTAAAAAAAGTTAAAAATTGATGTTTTTTTCACTTACTTGAATCAATTTAATGAAGAGTAGGAGGACGATGTGTAAGACGCAGCAGCTGGTGTAAAAATTGATATGAAAGCGGAATTTGATGTGGAAAAACTTAATTGATCAATAAAAGCACAAAAATAACACTTAATTCAGGTCCTTTTTTACAAGCACAAGTTGATATCATTGCTGTTGAAGGCTGTTTTAAATGAGATCTGTCCATAACTCAATAAATTTGGATCTAACTTATGTTTCAGAAGCATCATGCAATAAATTTTATTATCTTTTTCCATGTTATTATCTAATAAATCCAAAATTTTACTGTTTCAGTGCAAGAAAAGAGGTGATGAGAAGAACAAAGAGAATGAAAAGCGTAAAGTGACAATTGCATCAACTTGAATGAGCTTAAGTTTTATGTTAAAAATAAGATGTAGAAACTTCTTCATGTTCTGATTATGTATATGTAACATTGCATGTTAAGCCAAATGGGTCATTTATAAAGTAAGTTCACAGTTTTTACTTCATAAGTGGAACAATATTATAGCATAGATCAGTCTCAAAATTTGCCAAGTTATGTGATATCCCAATATTGCTCACAGATAAGATATAAAATTGGCCATAAATTGATTGATTATACATATGTATTTTTATACATGAGATTTTGATTTATTACTTTAAACAAAAAATTATGAGATTTCTTGAACAAGTGTTGAAAATATATTTTATGATTTGGAATAATACAATTGTATCTAATTGTAGATTATTTTGCAATCTTAAAGAATTGCAAAAAAATGTACCCTCTAAACGAAATGACACATCATGTCATGCTTCATGTACCACAATGGTTCATCTATGTTAAAAAAGAGAGTAAGAACTCCATGAAGCATGTAAACTAGTTCAAGATTATGTTTTCAAAACTCTTGATAACTGGGATGAGGAAACAACTGTTACAGTGACTATGAAGATTCTCTTAATACATCCATTACCAAAACTCAATTTTTACTGTCCAATTTCGTAAAAACTTTACTGCTTATTTATCTTTAAGAGGTGGATGTGATGAAACTATGATATCAATGAGGTTGAAGAGGTATCTTAATAAGGTAACTATGTTTTTCTGTATGTGGTCCTCTACCTCGTTTGATTCTTGCATCCTGTACTATGGCCACTTTCTCCTTCTGCAATGGTGCGGTGTTTTCTTATAATTTTAGCGTCAACCTCCAAATCCAACTACCTTTAGTTTTTGTACTTGGTTTGATATGATGTGGAAATTAAATGCTTCTCAAATAGCTATGAAAGATGACATTGTACAAAACAACACTTGTCAAGGCCTGTCACACATGCATGGTAATCAATTCTCCTAATGCATCGAATACATGAAGATACCTTATTCTTTGTTAAGTCAATAAGACTTAAATAAGGTAGACATTGTATATCAATAGTACATCTCTACTGTTTTTATAGATAACTAACTAAATTTAGTTTTATTTTCAAAATTTGCACTTGAAAAAATAGACTTCTTATATTCCTAAATTGTGACTTTGGTTATACATTTTTTATATATTTCAAGAATTTCTATATAATTAAATATTAAAATATATAATAATAAATTAAAATCTGCTTTTTCTCAATTCTATTCTTTATATACCTTGCAAAGTTGGCATGCTTGTGATTCAACGGTTTCTTCTAACTTTATGTAGAGAAGTTAGTCCGCAAACTAAAAGACGAATCATTTTAAGTCCATCCGTCCATCACGAAGATAATTCATTCCGAAAGCATACAGGAAGCTTCATTCCCTGGTCATACTCTTAACCAGAGACAAGATAGTACAAAAGTTCATGAGGAGGATCCTTGAACCTGTATTTTTAAGTACACATTTATTTCATGAGGTTCACTTGTAATGATTAATTATGAAATGATCTTACAGACAACAGTAAATTCCACGAGATTCAGCAGAAAACCTCCACCACAAATAAAAAAGGCTCTCTTATTATACTTTAGAAAATCTTTGTACAACATATCTCTACTTTGGTTTTTTTTAATCAGATAAGTTCTTGTTGTCTACAATCCTAATGTCATTTCCCTAAGACTCATTTGACCAAGTAATGAAAAACTTATCTGATGCAGGGCATATGGATGACAAACTTGAAAGTCTGTTCACATAGTATCTTACTTGTAGTCTAAAACTGAAGCAAGGACATGTAAGAAAATTAATTCGCTTACATCTCATAGTATATAGGAATATTTAAACATTGCAGTTGAAATCAACTCTTGCCCGGTAACATTAAATCGTGGGATTTTTCTTGTAAGATGGTATAGCACAACTAGAAGAACCTGTTCAAATTCTCCAAATACGGTTGTACACTCAAATAGTTAAAAAATGTTAAAGAATTTACAACGATGTCCCCGATAAAATTTAGTTTTATTAAATTTGGCAAATTTATTTACATTTGTGAAATGGCGACAGGCTTTAAGAAAATTTTTGCTTTTTAAGTAGATGAAGACAAAGCAGAGAAGAACAAAATACAGGTTATTTCTATGAAGCTAGACTTGAAAAATTGTACAATCGTGTGAAGCACAAACACCTTTTTAAAACCATGAGATCTATAAATGTGGACCCACTCTGCGGAGAATTCACAAAAGGACTCAAAAAGGATGCACAATTGGTAGTCCACGGTAATGGTTAGTTCACCAAAGAGATACAACTTGGTAGGGAATTCTGCCAAGATTGTCCCCTGGCCGTTTCTGTTTGCAATATCCCATTGATGCAAATGTTGCAAACCGCAAAAAAGAAAAGTAATATAGGAAGGCTAAAGGATCACTTACACATATACTCCTATATCAACTTGTTGATGGTGATACTAGATTCATGTCGTAGAATCGCGAGAAAGGGAGAGGTATAAGTAATATCAGATTAAGTTATCTAGGTTATACCATTAGGTAACAACTCAAGTTACATAGCAGCTAAACTACCTTTTGCAAAAAATTAGGAATTAATTATGTCATTGGCCATACTAGATGCTTTCATTTCCAAGCATCCTCTTCAAGCTATGTGGTTGCACTCCTTTGAAAGTTGTTTGCTTTTGGTTAAGGACCAGATCAGACACCCATAAGATAACAATAGAGCAGCTTACATTGCGAACAGTAGAAGAGTAGCAGCAAGACAAAAGTATTTCGTTATTACGAAATTAAGCGGAGCTATGGTTGTGTTTACTAGAGCCGAGTGACCAAAATAAAAATAAAAATAAATCAGTAGAATTCTATGGGTGGTTTTGATCGTGGAGAAAAATAAAGTTTCATAAGTGAAGTGTAAGTACTGAAAAGTGGAGGGGTATATTCAAGCAAAAGCAAAAATAGCCTTTGTCATTTAAAACCCACCTGGGGGATGAAGGAACTAACCAAGGTTTGAAATAAAGAGTCTTGTATAGTTATTTGCAAGTTGCAGTCACTGTAATCAAGACACAAAGATTATTCTGTGGAGGATCGTGCGCCATTGTTTTCCCAGGGCAAGAAAATTAAGTGAGCCAATGTGCTAGCTATATGAAGTAGAGGATGAAAAACTCAAACGTATTTTCTTTTGATTTGGTGAAAGAAGACGAAAATGGTACCAGTATAGTATCTATTCCCAGGAGAGCAAAGTTTGCCTGTAGCTTGATAGAGCTCCACTAAAACACTTGCAAGGGGGCAAAGATAGCAACACATTACGCGGTGGAGTGCATTCTGCAAGACATATGGAAGATACGGAACAGGATAGTTTTTTAAAGAAAGTGATTGAAACTTCTGCTGGTAGTTTTATTAAGAACAGTCGAGATTCAAATCGAGAAATTAGAAGAAATAAAACAAAAAGTGAGATCATGAAGAAGAGGATTTTTAGAAAGTGGAGCGCACTATCACAACCATGATAACTAGATGCGGTTACTACACATTAAGAAAAGAAGAAGGGGAGGGAGACTTATTGCAATAGTTCTCAATCTGGACATGGAGGGTTCCAATCAAGTTTCACAAGGAGGAAGAAGACACAAATTAAGTCATGGGAGGAGGTGAGAAGACCTGACGCAGCATGAAATGTCATAAATGCAAAGGATAGGTCCAAAAGGACATAGAGTTATTAGAATGGGCCTGGATATATTATTAGAATTTGAAAGTATAAATGCTTAGAAAGTTTTCGAACCTTATTATAGATTAGAACGCATGGAAATTGATGATCCAAAAAAGTAAAGAGAGTGCAAAGATGAAGAAAAAAATGCAAGAATGAGGAGACGGAGTGGGGTTGCAAACCTACAAGATCAGAGCTCTCTCAGAAAAAAGGCAAATTCCACCATTTGTAGGTGGAAGCGAAGGTGGCAGGGAGATACAAGTTCAAGCTGAAAAGAGACGGTTTTCATTCATGACTACAAGAAAAATTATAGTAAGCTTCAGCAAGAAGTGTCTAGGAGATGATGGGCTTTGATCGCGGGCTAAATATTGTAGCTCGCATACTAGACGTTACTTTAAGACTCTCAGCCAGGATCTTCTGGCTGTCTGAGGATAGGAGAGTGAGAGAGATTATTTCACCCATAATTAGTTTGGTGTGGCAGAGTGAACGTTTGCTCGAGAACGATTTAGTTTGGTGGGGTTTTGTGTGGATCATCATAGGGCGATTTTGAGGTGCTTACATGGGGATATAAATGTTCTGGTTATTTTGCATATCTTGGTAGGATATTATCTTTTGCAGTTGGTCAGGATTTGTTTTTGAGAAGTCAGAGCTGAAAAGGACTCGATCGGGTTTGATGGCAGAATGAGGAAAAAGGAGCAGATACGAGCGGAGTCGAAGACATATGTTGCGGTTGAGATGGAATATGACATACCCACTGCTGGTGTGAAAAAAGATTGTTTCCGCGAGCGCTGATCCACGAGTGAAATTTCAAGTGTAAACGAGTTGTTTGCCAAATTTGCTACAATTGGCCATTGCATTTCACTGCCTTTCTTTCTGTCTCGTATTAAGCTACTTGTATTTAACACGACGAAGACATTTCTTTCAGCTAGAAGGAGCTTTGTTCGGTAGAGTGGAACTAAGAGGAAGATTGACATCCAGTATCGTCAATAATATCACCGCTGGACGGCTGTGAGAATATTGACATAGTGCGATATTGACATCAGCGATCTCTTCTTCTTATGCTACATGCAACGTAAACTGGCCTGTGACCACCGATCATAATTTCTATCGGTGCGGACTTTTCTAAGGCTATTATTGCGCGCCAAGCACTGTGGGATAGTACTTGCAATGCATAAGTAAACTTGGGTTTGACCATTAATGAAAAGACAAATTAGTAACAATTAAGGCTTCACTCCCATAAAAATTCTGAGTCTAAAACAGCTCATGTTATCCAATCTAATCACAGATACCGTAATAAAATATATTAAAATGATTAGCTCCACAATGAAATTGTTTGCCTAGTAGTTTGTTGTCCTGCGAGTGCCATGAATAAGATAAAAGTAAGGATTATGTTTCACATTTTAAGCATTTTCGACTTAATTACTGGTTCTTTCCATTCTTGTTTGAGCGGCATTGGGGCTATCGAGTTGAATAGATAACTGTAGGTTTTAGAACTAAGGAAGAGAAAAGTTGGTAAGGGATTGGTATGTTATATTAATTATGATTCTAAACACAATCAGACTCATGTTCAACCCAACTGTACTCAAGCTATTTGATATCTAATAACAAAGAATATAGTAAGCAAATTGTTATCAATAGGTTGCAATGAAATTGCTTGCGTAGCAGATTGTTGTGTCGTAGTCACATTATTTTCAATTTACCGTAGATAATTTTCGATGATGTGACATGTTGGGTGTTGCAGAGCACTTACATCAATACTGACCAAAATCTTGGTACCTTGCAGTGTGTTGCGGAGGAGATGTCTTAAGAAGACACGTTGTGTGGGAGAGAAGGGCAAATACAGCTAAGAATACCCTTCCATCATTTTTGTATATGAAGATCAGAAACGAATGGGCATTTTCTCATCAGATTGAGTTTTGGGTACACTGTAGATTGTGAGATCCAGCAAAATAGAACGGCCAAGAGGTGCGACTCGCCGCACATTGATTAAGTATCTCTCCATTACTTTCCTAAACTGTATCCAATTAGAGACTGGTGGCGTTATATTTCTTGAAAGTTGGAATGACTTTATTCAAGCACTTAGACGAAGTTCGAGGAGAACTGTCACCAACATCGAATTCCTCTGCAGTTAACGTTGGTTCACGCCATGTATCTCCTGTTACTGTCTGATCTTAATTAGCTGCTAAACAGGAAGTCCCTGGATCTCCACCTCCATTTTCTAGTATGGTTCCACAATCATAGAGTTCATATCATGGTTCCCAGATGATAGCCTGAGCATCGTCCGGAAGATACTTAAATTTGACTGCCGTGATATACAAGTTCGAAAATTTGCAGCAATGTTTGTCAGCTATGTATCCGCAAACGTATTACGATTCGTCTTCACAAACGCTGCCATGAACGTAGCCATAAATATTGACGGCTGCAATTCGAGTCACTCCAGAATTGACTCGAATTGCAGCCGTCAATATTTATGGCCACGTTCATAGCAGGCACATACCCAGCAGAACTGAACATGAATAGCATTTTCTCATCAGACTGAGTTTGGGGTACACTATCGATTGTGAGATCCAGCAAAATGGACCGGCCAAGAGGTGCGATTCGCCGCACATGGATTATGTATCTCACCATTTCTTTTCCTAAATTCCTAACGTTGAAACGTTTTTTTAAAAACCATGGTGTTCCACTGGTTTCTGGGCAATTTCAAAAGGGAATTCAGGCTAATGCAATCTGACACCCTGACCATATTAGGCGTGCATATCGACACATAAGTTGTTGATATGCATGTGTAATATATCACATAAATCAATGGAAGCCATAGCTAGGTATCAGTGATGTAAAATGAGACAAGAGCAAGTCGAGAGTCAAGCTGCAGTAAGGGTACAGAGACTGAATGAAGCTGATCAATATGCGGCAACTGAAAAAGCAAGATAGCAAATCTTACCTCCAAAAAATAAGCCGAGGGATGGATGTTTTCAGAAGCAAAAGAAGATCAGATTTCGCTAATACTGCGGTCAGAGCTAGCACAGCTTTGTGATCAGATGATTTCCCCTTCTGCACATTATCTCGCCAAGATCTTATAACCCTGAGTGTAACACAGCTGTGAACAATGGACTATAAGAGCACACACCGAGACAATATTTTGGTCATGGACAAGACAACATTGTGGTCTTCGACCACTATCTATACCTCAGCTGGACAGTACACGTCTCAGAACAGCGTCTTACAATATCAAATCATAAGATTTTATTTTCACATTATTTAGGCTGACATTCTGAAACTTCCAATATATGGAAGTTTAAGAAAATTAGGTCACTGAATTTAAGTGCAATGTCTGTCTTCACACATTCACCACATACCTACGTCGTCTCTATTATCTATTTGAGCACAACTCTATGTGGTAATGAGATATCAATGTGGCTGTACTCGCAGCATTGAGCATATCGTATCTTCGAACACACACGGTGTTTACTTGGACTTGATACTTCAAATAGTTTAACAGTTGGTAGCCAAAGAAATAGTTCACCTAGTCTTGCTGATGTCTCATTGGAAGTTCTCTTCAGATTCATGCACATAGTTACAGTCTGATTGTGGAGAGGATTCAGTGCTCATCTGTCAATATCAATGTTTTGGGGTCAAATCCTCTTAGTAGAATCATGACTCTTTGGTCACTGTTGTGGCTTTTTGACCATCAATCAGACATATGTATCCTAAAAATATGTACAGGAGGTATACTCAGGACAAATAAACTGTTATACTAAGCTCCAGTAATATATCAGTATTGTTCTTTCTGAACGCATATGTCAAATAACAGTGCACTTCAAACACGTTACCGGAGACTTGGAAGCATCCTTTGGACGAGTTTTAAATAGTTGACCAAAAAGGTCTTCATCTACTATTCCTGCATTTAGTTATGGTTATTGGACGAGGTTTTAGCAGAACACTCGTCCATGACACTCATTGTTTCCTCGTCCAGCAGCATCAGTTTATGAAGCATAACGTTGTCAATTTTGCAACAGGGAGTTTTAACCAATGCAGTTCTGACGGAGAATTAATGTCAGGCTTGTAGCGATCTTTCGCTTGGATTATGGTTTGGTTAAACGTATCGAGCAGCTATGTCGTAGTCTCAAGCACCTGTCATCAGTCTATGATTAGAAACTCTAAAAACAAAACAATTGTTGCTTGAAACTGTTGAGTACTTTGTGAGTGATAAACGACGACTTTAAAATCATCAACTTGATCTAGAACCACTTATTTGACCACTTTACGTACTGATCACTTACCTGTGGCCTCACAACAGATGAATTTTAAGGTAAAGACATTTTTGTAGTCGGAAAAGCTTTGCAGTCCAGTATCCGAGCTTTTCTATATCAGTTATCGCACGTACAAAATTATGAAAGGCAAAACTGGTATATCCTCAATGGAAATTTTGAATTTTGCGAGCTCATGCTAACCTTTCATTGTAAACTTGCAGTAGGAAGATTTTAATGATAAAGACAGTGGCTAAAATTTGATTGAAGCTTGAATCTTTGTACATGACGAAAATTTTTTTTAACCGGTTATTTCCCCTGAGGCAAAGTTCTTCATCTTTAAAATTCCAGAAAGCAAAAATATTCAGGAGCATATTGACGAGTCTAACAAGTTGATCATGGACTTGAAGAACATACGGGTCAAATATGATGATGAGGATAATGTTTTGGTCTTGCTACATTCTTTGCCAAAGGACTATGAGAATTTTGTGGATATTTTGCAACATGGCAAGGAGATAATCTCTTTGGAAAATGTTGTGGGAGCTTTAAGATATAAGAAACAGAAATCAAAGAGCAAACTAGATGAATCTAATGGGAAGACTAGTAGTGAGAGGAAGATCAGAGAAGAGAGAATCAAGAGAAAGAAGAAGGGTAGATCAAAATCCCGGGATGGCAGGAAGATTAAATGCTACTATTGCCATGAGGAAAGACATATCAATAAGAATTGCCCAAGTAAGAAGAAAGTAGCAAAGACACATGAGAAAGATGGTGAAGCTGCCATTACCCACCAAATGAGGAGGGTAATGAGAGCACCGGATTTCCTAGTTGTCACAACAAAGCACTCAGATAAACTATGGATCATGGATTTGGGTTGTCTATTTCATATGATCCAAACCATTGATGGTTTTAGAGCTATAAGGACAACGCTGGCTGTGAGGTCTTGTTTGCAAAAAACAAACCATGCAAGATGATTGGTATTGACTTGATAAGAATCAAGACTCATGATGGGATGGAGAGAATCTTGTCAGATGTGAGATATATTTTTGACTTTCAAAGATATCTAATTTCACTAGGGATGCTTGATCAACACAGCTTTAGCTGAAAGGGCGAGAAGGATGACTTGAAAGTATCAAAATGATCATTCTTTATGATGAAGGGAGTAGAGATAGAGGTCTATATTTCAAGGAAGCACAATGATAGGTGATGTAGCAACGGTGATGAAACCAAAAGGAGACTCATTGGCAAGGCTATGGCATAAGCGGTTAGGTCATGTTAGTGAGAAAGGTTTGCAAAAGTTGGAGAAGCAAGGGCTGTTGGAAGGAGAAAAGCATGAAGATTTGGATTTCTGCAAGAATTATGTCTATGGCAAGGCTATTCGTATTAAATTCACTAGGTTGTCGTATGAAACTCTAGGTGAAGGACGATATTTCATTCTATTAATAGATGATTATACTTAGAAGGTTTGGGTTTGTATCTTGAAGCACAAGAATGATGACTTTGGGAAATTCAAGGAGTGGAAGAAGATAGTGGAAGTTCAACCTGGAAAAAAGATCAAGAAGTTTAGAACTTACAATGGGTTGGAATTTTGAGGTGACAAGTTCAATCAATTGTTGAAAGATGAGGGGGTGGTAAGGCACAAAGCCGTCTGAAAGACTCCAAAACAAAATGGTTTAGCAAAGAGGATGTATGGAACACTCTTAGAGAGACAGAGGTGCAGTTAATAAGAGCCGAAGTATCCAAGAAGTTTTGGGAAGAATCTATCAACATGACGACCCACCTGATTAATAGCTGTCCTTTGAACGCATTGAATTTCAAGACACCAAAAGTAGTGAGGACTGGTCATACTCCGAATTTTGAAAATTTGAAGGTATTTGGGTTTGCTACTTATGTGCACCAAAAGGAAGAGAAACTTGATCCTAGAACTAAAAAGTGTATGTTCGTGGGATCCACTGAAGGTGTTAAGGGACATAAGATTGGTATAACCACGGGAATATATCAAAGAATTTCATTAGTCAGAATGTGGTCTTTAGAGAACCAAGTACTACATGGCAATGGTGACTCTCAAGTGGAGCCCAATGATGGTAGCGTCATGAAAATACATGTTGGAGAATGGGTTGAGATTGAGGTGGATCTGTTGAGAAGCAATGATAACAATCGGGATTATGAAACAATGAATAATGAGGAAGATCACTTGGAGGTGGAGGAGCAAGATGGTATTCTGGATGAAAGTCTAGGCTCCTACCAATTGGAAAGAAATTGTACAAGAAAAACTTACATAACATTGGTTAGATATAAGTATGTCAACTTGATGTCCTATGTTTTGGTTAGTATAGAAAATATTATTGATTCAAAACCAAAGAGAAGAGTGATAATCAAAGACAAAAAACTATGGGAGCAAGCTATGCATGACTAGATGGAGTCGCTTGAAAAAAATGGAACTTAAAAACTTGTTGAAAAATAGAAGAATCAAAATATCGTAGTTTGCAAATGAGTTTTCAAGCAAAAGGAGGGCATTGAGGAATTGCAAAAACCTAGGTTTAATGCAAGGTTGGTTGCTAAGGGGTTCACACAACAAGAAGGAGAAGATTTCCAAGAGATTAAATCTCCAGTGGTGAAACACATGTGAATTTGAGTATTGTGAGCACTTCTCAATGAATTGGACTTGAGTTAGAGAAAATGGATGTGAAGATGATATTGCTTCATGGAAATGTTGAGGAGAAATCTTCATGGTATCACCAAAACGATTCGTCAAGATTGGAGATGAGGAAAATTTATGCTTAGAAAAATCTCTTTATGGCTTAAAACAATCTCCTAGACAATGGTATCTTAGGTTTGATGAATTCATGTTGAGAAACAAGTTATTACGGAGTAACTATGACACTTGTGTTTATGTAAAGTGGGTTAACGAAGGCTTGGGATGTTCCTACTTTTGTATGTGGATGATATGTTGATAGCATCAAAAGACAAAGTGGAAATCCAAAAGCTAAAGTGGCAGCTAGAGAGTGAGTTTAAGATGCAGGACTTTGGGACCGGCTAAGAAAATATTGGGGATGGAGATAGTTCAAGATAGGAAGCAAAGTACATTGTTTGTGTCTCAATGTGGTTACCTCCAAAAATTATTAGAGAAGTTTAGCATGTTAGGGTCGAAGGCCGTGCAAACATCTTTTGAGAGTCATTTCGAGTTATCTACAGAAATGTCTACAAAGACTGATGTGGAGACAATTCCTTATGCATTTGCATAAAGAATTGTCAGGTCACTGCAGCTATGCTTGGCAAGTGACTTTTCAGTGCACTTTATAGAGATGGAACAAGGTTATCAAAAGCATCCCCTAGCACAAGGAGAAGTTGAAGGATTGCCGTGGGTACATTTGCCATGCAGAAAACAATGATTGATGCACCAGAAACAAGAGTAAGTGCAAAAGTTTGCCTGAAACAAAGTTATTTAAGAGATGCCGTTTACAGTTTTATTTTAAATTTTCCACAAATTTTGAGCCCATATGTCCACTGTTGCAGAATATTTGGCATAGTGGATAAAATCATGCACTGAATGCAAGACTGGACTCTCGATTTATTATCATACCCAAAAAATCAAATATATCAGACAGCATGAGATACGAACATCTACATGCATCACTTTGAAATGAGATCATGATATATGCACTGTCCAACGATTTAAAATTAACAAACCTCATTTAATTTAAGTTGTAGTTGTAGAAGTATTTGTCATCAAAAGTACTATTGAGAATTTGTCTCAGAACTCTGATTATTTCTACTATGCCTTATGACATATCACATTCAGTAATAGTTCAAATTTGTTTTCCATTTGCGCTTCGCTTCAATTACTTAAATTAATTTTTTTAAAAACCATATCTTCACTCCTACAACTTAAAATTTAATCATTTATAACTTGGATCATGTTTAGATTCATTTTACATTTTCAACTAGTTATTTGCATATCTTACTTTGTAATAATTATTGTATAAGGTAATAATAAAATAAAAACAAAAAATAATGTAAGAAATATTTCACTTCCTTAGCATAAATACATGTTTCACTCTATATGCTATTTCCATAAAGAATTAATTTTTTTCTTAAAAAAATCAAAATATTAATCTGTTTCATAAACATTTTAATATTATCAAAAATTCAAATTTATAAGTATTTAAAAATCACTATAAGATGTACCCCCAATCCAATCGAAAAAATCATGCTTGAAGAGCCATCTAGATTCTAAACTAAAATATGACATATTATACTGCAATATCAAAAGATTTTTGAATATTTTTGATATCAAAAATACATACAAAATACTTGAAATAGTTTATTGCAAGATTCATCATCACATTGAACTCTGAACTCAAGATGCATCTCGCAACATGATTTTCATAAAACATCTCCACTGTTCACTGGGCATCGCATTGAGAGGAGGTGTCAAACATGACATATGTCATGCTCTTGAACAAGAATCACAAATCAACATATTGGCTACTTCACGAACTGATCCACATAACATACATCTCAAGCTTACCCACACAACTGCCAAGCTTGGATCCATAGTAACATCAATATTTGAAAAATGACATGTCGCACAATTACGCACATGATCCTTCGAAATCACACCATCACGACCCTCTAATACCAAAACTCCAGAAAGTAAAACCTCACATACTAATAGAATTGTGCGACCAGCCGTAACATCTAATGTAGTTGATGCATTATGTTGCAAGTAAACGTAATCAACAACATGAAATTTGTGAATTGAAGGTCAATATCCACCTCCTTGAATAGAAGCTTACACAAAGTATCTCTATGTTGAGCAATAGCCACATTCTCAAATGCCATGGACATTACCCTACGAAAGAGTTATGCCCTTTGAGAACATACCCTAACCCAAACAAACATAAGGGTTATCCAAATCCACGTCTTCAGTTGACTCTCGAAGAATAGTTGCAGATAAGTATGGATCTCTACCATATAATAAAAAGTACCATGAGAATGACGCTAGAGATGCTTGCAGGCTTAATTGATAACCCATGGCCAACCATGGTAGCTGGATGTCCCTATCTCCTTAGATAAATTTTATAAGTCTTCTCTTCACCGCCTAAACAACTCTCTTTGCTATACCATCAGCCTCAAGATAATCTCCTAAAGTGGTATGATGATCGATCAGCACTTGATCACACAAAGCTTGAAATTCATCTAAAAACTCATTACTCTCATCAATCACCACGCTAGTGCATCAAATCGGCTAAGCATCGCGGCTAAGAACGCATAAGTTATTTCCTCACTTGAGTTGTTAGGCAATGTCACCAACTCCACCATGACCAACAAATATCGATGATGTCATATAGTCAATGACAGTGGTCCTGCAAAATCCAAGTTCTGACGATAATCAAATCCCATAATCAATAGAGGATGTAATTGTGGTGTATGGACATTGAATGATGCTTAAACACATCACATACCATACATTTCACCACAAACTGTTGCACATTAGTTTGCATAAGTCTTCACTAATAGGGACTTTGAAGTAAGCTAAGACATAATTATTTTGCTTTGATGTGTTTAAATTTCTAAGTCCTCATCTTAACTATAAAGTAAAACGTTAAAATTTTAATTTCACTATGAAATGTATTGTGTCAAGTCAATAAAAATGTTCATATTTGAATACTCTCATAGATTTCAAATGTGTCATATGAGACTGCAATAGTAGAAGATTTTTAAATATTACTGATATCAAAGTTATTGACATACAAAAATTTTCAAAATATTTGTTTGTAAAATTTATCATAACATTCAATTCAAGGAGCATTTGCCATAATATTCTAAGTAATCTCTTATAAGGACATAATAAGTGTGCTTTGATATGTTCAACTGTATTCATTTTATATGTAAAATATAATGAATATATTTAGATTTTTTTAAAATTTTATTTCTTATCTATGTTATATTTTTTTGACTCAAGCTCCCTTTAACTTTCATCTTTTCAATTGCATATTTTTTATGAAAAAAATCCTTGTTCACTTAGCATCTTATGGTTTATTTTTCTCAAAACATGACGTAGTGTCAAAAATTTTGTAAATCTAAAAAATCTTCCAATCTTGTTGTTCTTATCAAACATCATGATAAACATATTTTCATCCACTAGGTTAATTTTTTGTGTGCGTATCTTTATATTTTGATGTACTTATCATGATTTAAAGTAAAAAAATATCCGACCATCAAACATCACATTTGCCGTTTAATTGATTAATTGAAATTTTTTCCAACTTTTAAATGATTAAAATATTACTATAATTTGAAATTCAAGGAAAATATATTTTTGAACAAGATTGTGATGTACAATCTAGCTTATAAAAAAAATTAAACAAATAATATATATATGAATGAATCTTGATAATCCATTATTTTTTATTTGAATAAATTTTGGTTGGAGAGTTAGTTTTAGTTACAATCAATTATTGCTACTCAAGTGAAAAAGAAACTGTCATTTCCTTAAAATTAACTTGTTCAAGCTCATTGCAATATCTAAAGAAGTCATGAATGAGCTTGTTATGGAATGTGATGTTTGATATTAATTCATTTCAAAGGTTCAATATCTCATCAATTTTTAAATATCTTTAATTAAAAATTATTGCAGTATTCAAATTTGAATTGCTAACTCAAACTTATGTATTGCAGCCACACAATGAGATTTTAGATTCGATTTATTATAAAAAAATTCTCAAGTATTTTTTATGAATAAAATTTTAATTTTGACTTGTAGGATTTTTAAATGACATCAGCAAATTGAAATAGTACATGACAAGTAAATTTGTTGATTTATTCTATCCTCCTAACCTAAAAACATCAACAAATTAAAACAATGTATGAAAGCTAGACTTGCAAATATATGTTAAGAGCTCACTAACTTTTTTATTGATGTGATCATAAGTGTTACCAACCATCAAAAATTGAAGTTTCATTTTTTTAAAACGTTAATCTTTATCAACATAAACAGGAACATAAATAAGATGTTATTCTTGTTTTTTTATTTACTTGTATTAAAATGCAAAAAAAAGTAAAGGGGGAGATGAGGAACTCTAAGAAAAATTTCATAAAAATAAATATAATAAGAGTCATGGCAGTCCTTGGAAGGGAAAGAGGATTGCAAGATGGTACGGGTGGTGGTAGAGAACCAGCCTCTAGTCAAGCATTAGCCCATGAGGCTAGTCATGAGGTGAACATGGCTTCTCGACTGGAGTAGCAGATATCAAGTATGACTATAGCCAAACAAAGATTAGATTCTAGAGCTGGTGCCTCTACATCATATGATGAAGATATTGTAGAGTACATGTGTGCGGCAATACAATCATGTGTAATTGCTTTGACTCGTAGTGCAACACATTCTACTGAGTATAGAGGAGCTACCATGAAATTGGATCCACAAAAAGGGGACGCTAGCCGGTAAGTTAAATTTCTTTAGTCATTCGCATTGTCTGAGGCATTGAATACATCATACATGGCTCCTAGACGACCTAATGGAGAGATGAAGGTGCAAGCCAATTTGATTTACTTGGAGATGGAGCAAGAAGGGCCCATTCATCAACATCGTTTGAGGTAGCATCCAACGTAATGTTGGGGGCGGTAAAGACTCATTTTGCATTAAGGGTGTCATCATCCCATGTACTACAGTTGGCAACCATGTTTTGCGAAAGCAAAGAGGATGTGATGGTTGCTTCTAGTAGTGATAACACTAGTAGTGATAACATCTACTAGTGGAACTTGGCAAGCTGTTGCCGCTCGAATGATGGAGTTATCAACGAGACCGGCATACAAGTGTATCAAGGTGTCACCAAGTACGGTCATATTGAATAACATGAATGGTGTCTTCTATTTGGTCGGACCTTCTGGAAAGGTTTATCAACTTCAATAAGTGTTGTTAGATTCTAGTGCACAACCTCTTATGTTGGGTAAGGATGCACTGCTTGGTCTTAGTTTGTAAAAGACCAATGTGGAGAGATGTTCATTTCAGATTCAGACATCTTTAAGAGGTTTTAGTAATGCCCCAACATCAAATATCACCCTGATGGAGTTGACTATGCAAATGCAACCAGATCATGTAATGGATAGCTCTACAACGCAAGCACGTGATGTAGTTACACTTGTAGAGTCGTATGATGTATTGGTGGGTGTGGCAGTGTTATATCTGATGAGGTTTAGCATTGATTATTGGGAAGAGAGAACCTCTTATCGGCAATCTAGTGAAGGAAGAGTGAGTCGATTATCTATATGATTCATTACTGATTCTAGCCCTTTATCAAGTGGAGGTTTGGCATAAGTTGTAGCCTTCAATACTTTTGTTACTTGGTATGATGATTTGTTGGAGGTCAACATGGATGCATATGATAGTCCTTGTCCAAAGGATGTGACTATCATGCCAAGTTTTAGTGGAGTAGTGTCATCCACGTTGGATGAATCACTAGGTACTTCATGTATACAGTTACGATAGATGGTAGATCAACTCAAACATCAAGCTTGGAATAAGTCTTTTGCTCCGGAGATGGAGGAGACGAAGGAAGTTATTTCCACTTCCAATATGTTGTCACCTTTAGATACAACGTCTATTACTTGGCAATATTATAAGAAGGTATATGTGTGATGGATCTGCTTTAAGGGATAAGCACCAGTTAAGTTGATATTTTGCAGTCTGTCATACATGTACATCGATACTTGTATGTGGAACGAGATGAGATTACAAGACGTGTGTCCTTACACCATATGGTATAGTTGGTGCGACGATATTCACATCAAATATCATTGTTGGTGTGACGATATATTGTTCAAGGATATCAGCACACCTTGCTGTCAGATATTTTGTTGATGGGGGTGCAAGACCTTGTTCGGCATGACACCATACATTTGGTTATTGCTAGATGGTCATGTCAGGAACACACACGGGCTGGTTATGATCATGTGCTAGAGGATTCATGTTTTGGCATGTTTTGGCATGTGTTTTGTGTGTTACAATCTCTTCTATTAAAACATACATATTCACTGGCATACATTTTGAAGAATGTTCCTTTGTTGGTTGATCTAGGTGCACGAGTGATGACGAATGCATATGAGGTGCGGTCATGGATTGGACCAATGGTATTGCTAGATGTAGCGAGAGTAGGATATCATGCACATCGTTTACGTCTATGTTGGACAAACCTTCTTCCAAGGGATATTTTATTACAAGCATATGACGGAATGCAGAGACCCTCACATCTCTTAATGGAGAGTATTTTGGATGTAGATAGACACTCCCAAGCAATGGTCTATGCTGACGGGTCACCCATGGTAATGGTGAATCTTGTGGGTCAACCAAGAGCTGCATTATCCACATTATTGAATAATCCAGCTTCCCATTCATACAGAGGGAGGACCTGGACTTGTATGGGATTCTTGCTTGCAACAGTGTCGTGTTGTGATGCGGCTACTATGAGAAGATGATGACATCTGTCATATTCAGAGCTGTTGTCATGACGGCGATACTTTAGGTTAGATAATCGACGACATTGTAAGACTGTTAAGAACCAAAGAGATCTAGACACATCACCTTGCTGACTAAGGAGCTTACCTAATCGAAGTGGAGTCGATGTAGTACATGGATAGAGGACAACATGATCCTCTAGATGTACCGATATCGAGTCCATTTGTGATCAACATCTGGTGTCTTCATCGTGATCACTTTCGGATATACTTAGCCGGTTTCGAGTTGTCATTTTAACTTTTATTAGTTACAACTCATATTGTATATATGATGTCTAAGTAATGTGTTTAGCATAGTTGTAAAGCTCTAAGTTACAATGGAGCTAATTTGGCCACACTAGAGGTCAAAATAACATTCTCCATTCCCATTGGTCTAGGAGTTTTGGCCAATGAGGGCACTAGTGCAACTTCTTTGAGGTTTTTAGGGTTTTTTGAGACCTTCAAGGAGGACATTCGAAGATTTGAAGATAGGGTTGGAAAGCTGACGGGACAAGTTACAATGTGGGCTCAAGAATGGAGGGGTTTGAAGGATTTGTCACTCTGAAATGATGATTCAAATATAGAGAGAGAAATTTAGACCTATGAGTGTATTTGGGGTGTTTCTGAGAATCTAACGAGGGTTTTGAAAGATCTGAGTCAATTGAAATATAATTTACGACTCAAGCTTGTGTTTTGATTGGAATTTCGACTCAATTGGACGAATTTTGAGTATAGAGTGATAGGTTGAAGTTTGTGTATACAGTTAGCGTTGTAGGATTGCACTTACTATCACGAAGTTAGTACATCAATCATATCTTTTGACATCAAAATTTTTTATCAATAAAACTTTTCACAGTTAAATTTCGGATGATAAGTGACCTTGCCATGAAATTTGAGAGCAATTGGAGTCAAGAATTGAGATATATGATGATTTTAGTATACAAGGATTTGTATATCACCTTGTGATATAGTGTGTCAACAATTTTCTGAGAGATCTAGAAAGGAAAAATATATGAAACTTTTCCTTAGAATTAAAAGGATTGTGGAGCAATTTTCTGTGAAGTTTAAGAGAGAATTATTGGTCTCATCATTAGATATCATAATCTTTTTCCACTCTAGTTTTATCAGTTGTAATGAACTCGAATGTGAAGTGCCGAGGAGAAGAAGAAGAGATTGTCAACTCACATGAGGTTCAAGAGGTTTCTTCTATAGTCAGGGGCTCAGGCATTCTTAGAGCAAAGAAATGTCCATGCGACAACGGTTGGTGGAACCCAAAGGTGAAGAGAGAGAGCGAGCTATGGGATTTTTTACGTGTACTACAGCATTGCCTACATTGTGAAAGTCATCATGACGTTAGGTGTTGGATCAGACTATGGACTAGACCTGTTTGACATGGATTGTGAGCCTCAGATTGGCTGAGCAAAGATCCACATGTGTGACTGCAAGACCATTGATAAGCTCTTTGCCTACCGAGACGGTGGAGGCAAAAGTGCCCAAGATCTCATCCTTGGTCTTTCGGGGATGTTACAGTAGGAGAGGTAGAGTCTTCTTCAAGTATTGTTGGAGTTTTTTTGCGTGCAACGAGCGGTGGTTAGCACTATAAACCTTTGTGATACAACACAAAAGGTTACACTTATAGCAGCCGGAGTTGTTCACAGCGATAGTGGAGCCTAGTATGAGAGCAGAAAAGCTTTCTGCTCAAGAGGTTATCGTTTAGCAACCATATACTACATATTCTATCTCTCGTGTCCTTGGAGAGGTGATTTGGTATATTGAGATTGGTTCCAAAGTGATAAGATGAGAAAGACATAGGGTGTGGAGGTTTTTGAGGAGTTTCAAAAATTGATGATCAATGATTGATCAGGGTACTGAATTTTTGGACGAGTTTCAGGTTTTGTGTGATCAAGTGTTGATTGATCATTGTACAATCTCAAGAGATCATCATGAGGCTAATGGTATAGCAAAGAGAGTTATTCAGATGGTGAAGAGAGGATTAAGAAAGTTTGGCTTGGAGAAAGCTGATATGGGAGATTAGGACATACAACTATCATGGTTGGTCATGTGTTATCAATTTAGCCGGCAAGCATCTCTAATGTCAATCTCAACGTACTTTTTATTGTGGTAGAGATCCAGACTTATCTACAACTATTTGTCGAGAGTTACTTGAAGTCTTGGACTTGGATAACCTGGATGTTTGGGTTAAGATGTGTTTTCAAAGGGCAGAACTCTTCCATATGAAAATGCCCATGGTATTTGAGAACTTGATTATTGCACAATACAGATATACTTTGCGTTATGTTTGATATATATGATATGTTTGATATCTCCTCTCAATGCGATGCTTAGTGGGTGGTGGAGATGTCCTCGATGCAATTAGCAAGCAAGCTAGATTGATTGTAATAAGGTATGGATTGCAGATAGGCGACTAACGATGGGACATTGTAACACCCTGCCTCTTGATCTTAGCCCCACGAATGGCATATCATGTTATGGACTAGATCGCTACCTAGTGTTAGAGGGACCTAACCGCCGGTTTGGGGGATGATTGTGGTATATTTGTGTTGATGTATAACGATCTATGTAGTGTGATGTTTGATGTGACAACGATGTATGTTGTGATATGATATGTATGTGTATAACAGTTGTCACGACTTATGTAGCAGCATTGCTAGTTAGATAGGTGTGTGCATGCATGAGCAAATAAAGCAGTTAGAGCCGATTGTGCAGGTAATGTCTTTCGCACTAGAACTGCCATTATAAGACATAGGTCTCAAGGGGTAGAGTTTTAATTAGGGCTTCTTGGGGTGAAGTTTTTGAAGTTGAGCCTTTGAGAGTGTGGCTATGGTGGAGAATAGCTAGTGCAGGAACCTTGAGTCTTTGAAGCACAAAGTGGGTTTGGCTTGATTGTAATCTTTCTTTTATGCTATGGTAATAAGCAGAGTGCTCTTGTGGATGTTTTGAGAGTAGAAAAGATTATTGTTGTATACTTGTGTTGGTGTTTGACGATCTATGTAGTGTAATGTTTGATGTAACAGCGATGTATATTGTGATGCGATATGTATGTGCACGATAATTTTCTCATTGGCCATGTTTGACACAAACAAGCCAACTCTCCCAACCTGATCTCTCAGTCATTGCTTGGAACTAAGCTTTGCTTCAGCCTTTCTTTGAAGACTTTCCAGTCTAGCATAGGGCCTCAACCCTTAGCTTGACTTTTCTGCTCAATGGTAGTATCATATACGTGCATCGTCAGTCAGCTTGCTTATTGCAAAGTAAACCTGCGCCTTATCCTCCATATCGATAACAATAAAATAATTCTTTCTTTCGGTGACCCACATCTCAAATGCAGCTAGATTTCTCTTCCTAGAAAACTTCTCCGGCTAGTTCAAAAAAATCATCTTCCTACTTTAATAGGTAGAGGAATGCATTCAATAATGGTAGGCACTCAAGTAAAAATAACATCTAGTGAGCGTCTACTCCTATCCTCTCAATTAAGTCAGATTTCAAAGATCATTGCTCTGCTGCTATTGCTTCTATCTACTCTAGCATGGTCATCAATTGTGTTTGCAAGGACGTCAACTCAATGTCTTGAGTTGAGGGAATGTCAACAAACTCATATAAGGCTTTGTGCTTTGGCATGTGTTCCTTAGCCTAAGGGTCTGATTCATTAGCCATCAAAAGAAGAAAATGCCTCCAAACATCTCACTTGCCAAGAAATCTCACCATGAGCATCCCAATCTGTCTATTATACCAAATGTAAAGATAACCCTCCTCCAAGGACCTATCATAGCACTAATAGATAAATATCTTTGTCACAAAGAAACCAACTGCTGAAGACACCTCCCCACAACGAATCTTAGTTAAGTATTTTTTTAATGTAGGCCCAAAACACTTGAGATTCGCTAGAGGATGTGAACTTTCACTGGTCAGTTTGCCACACTAGTCCACTCCTAGCTATCTTAACAATTAATTATTAACTAATTACCAGACATAGTCCAAAGCCCCCCCTCTACATTTCACTCTTCTTCTCTTTCTACTTTCTCCACTTCTCTCTCTCCTTTCTTTACTTTTCTGTCGTTTCTCTTTCTTCCTTCTATGCTTGCTTCCGGGAGCGGGATTAAATAACTGGAGGAGGGCCCCAAAAGGGATGGCATGTCACCTTTCGGTGACATTTGATTAATTATGATTTTAATCCTATATAGGTTTTCAGTCATGGCAAGCGGGAGGTGACAGTTTACTTTAGAATTTTAAAACCAAAGGTACTTTAGGATGCAAATCGTTATCTCATAATATTGTCATATGTTATCGGCTCTCAAATAAGAGATAATTAGTATAGAAGGATAGCACAATGAATATATATTGCCTTTGAAGATTAGGAAAGACCTAACATCACTTCGACAAAGTATGAGGATGTGATACAAGTACCTTGGAGAGTGAAACACTCATCAACCAAGCTCTAAGACTGGCACATTAACAGAATAGAGTTCCAGACTCCAAGCATCACTCTCCATATAACTCGTTGTGTCATGAGCAGAAGAATAAAAAAGCCTTAAGACATATTCTGATATTTGGCTTGTCCAATCTAGGAGGTACTCAACAGTGGGCACCCAAGTCCGTATTGTGAGCTGAGCCCTACACTCATGGAGAGTCATACTGAGGTAAGAGGGACACCGTCGTAAAATAAAACTTCTGCACAAAAAAAAAACTCAGTAAGAACTTTTCGTTGTTTAACGTTCAAGCAGATATTGTCAATTAGTCTTGAGGTCATGGCTCCGCGATTCTACACACCTCAAAACTTCTCAAGGATATTATCGAGCTTATAGAGTTAACGTCCTGATTTTGAATGTGGTTGAGTCATCACCTACTTCTGTTGTCAAGGAAAAGATCGAGATGAAAGTTTTCATCTCGATCTCCCATCACTTGTGGCATAATCAGTCTTACCAGTTCATCAATCTCAAGATAGATGTACAGCTTATATGAAATGATCACAAATGCAGGAAATTTACATATTTGGACTCTCCTGAATTTCACTGAATACATTTTATGAAATAATGCATTATATTTTAGTAAAATGAGATTACATGAATGCATCAACAGCAGAAATATTCTGGTGTCAAAGAGAACTGTTACAGTTAACAGATGAAACTAGCACCTGAAATCTATCTCTGTAGTCTGAATCTAGACAGATTGAAAGTACGTAAAAATATGGTCCAAGACTGATGACGTCTTAGTTATTAAGGAGTTGATTATAAGCAGCTACGTACGTCACTTTAGGATTATGAATGTAATACGTAACCACCTTATAGTGTGACGGTAGTACGTAAATATATGAACCAAGACTGATGACGTCTCAGTAATCAACAAGCGAACCATAGATCAAACAGTGAAATAGCGAATCATGGAATGAAATAGCGAATCATGGAATGACGCTAGAATGAATTCTATATGTATTAGAATATGTTGGACTTATGACCATGAAACACTGATCAGACTACAATATCTAGTCATGATCAAACAGCAAGTGATAATTATAAAATATATCTAACACGATATAGTAATTCGAAGATCAGAAAGGAGAAAAATATTGGCCAAATGATTCATGGTCATAATTCCAACGCATTCTAATACATACAAAATCCATTCTAGCGTCATTCACGTGTCCAGATGATGGGGAAGACTGGCAACAAAATCTCCAATATCTATAACTCCGACGAGAGGGAGAACTCCGGTGAATCCTACATGCTTTTCTTTTCTTTTACAGAGCGCTTAAAGTTTTACTATAAGCCGGAATTCGTCTGTCCTTTTGACAGTTTCATGGAAACTATCCTTCAATAAGACCTGAAATGCCACCTACCATTTTTCGATTAACTGCAATGTCGTACTAAAAAACTACCAGCTCATTCGACTCTCGATAAGTGCAAGGCATCAGTATTTAGAATTCACTTACTAGCCAGAGTCAGCAGAATAACCGTGTAATGCTCATTCCGTAAACTGTATATCACAGTTTACTCATGTTGTCAGCATAGAAATGTGGAAGTGCAAGTAGGTACAACAATGCAAGGTAAATGGCAACTTCACAGTTTACGTTTTTGAGGAGTCAGTGGGTGATCTGAATGTCTGGTTTGCAGTTATCGGTCATGCACCTTTTAAACCCCTAGGCCAAGTAAAATAACAAAATGGAAGACCCCGTCAAGTAATCCATGTATAAAACCATACGCGTAACATGGATCTAGCCCATCACAATGGGAAATATTTCATACATCTCCAAGTCAAATTTTCTATTAACAACATAGCATCTAAAGAATAATTATCTAGTGTAATTATGGATTGCATTAGCTAGTGCTCTCTATAGAGCACTGAAAATATGTTGATTAAAATATGCTATACAATAATTTAAAGAGAGTGATATATTTGTCGTCTAGTGTGGTAGACTCTCGTGCACTCTCTCACGAACATATCAAAGTTGATGTTCATAGTTCCATATATTTCCAAAGTTAGAATAACAAAGAGATGACATCTCTGCATACCCGTATACTTGGAAACCTTGGCTGCTATCACTCGACTCGCCGCCCATCCAAAAGGATGGAAAATCACCCCCTATGAAACTGTGTCATATGTAAGATCGGTAACCATCACGTATGCAACAGTAAACTGGTCATCCCAAACCAAATATAGATATGCACTAACCATAATCGACTTCAAGACATACCAACACTCCATAAAATAATATAAAATATTCACACTCTCCATAATAAACACCACATCACTTATGCATCATAGAGAGCTATACTCTATATCTAATGCACCTAGAGAGTTAGCAATCTTCTATTCATATATATATATATATAACACATTTTAACCGTGTGGGTGTGTTGCAGCAAAGAATCACCTTCCTTTGTGAGCAATCAACATGGACAAGATCCGCCAAACCTTCATCTCATCCTCTGTTGAAATTAGGAGAAGAGAAGTTTAAAACAGTAAAAGAAGATTGTCATAATCAAGTTCTAACTAGCTGCTGTTATCTTATCCATAAACCCAAAAAGAACAAGCTCTAGGACTTCTTACTTATAATAATATACTAGCTCGTTCGTCATTGCCTTTCAGTCGCCAGATAGAAGGAAGATCAAAACTCTACTGTCAATAGCAGGTTGTTTCTACGGTGGTTTCAATGACTATGGAAGGTAGCATGTCTAACCACCATCGACATTAAAGTTAGCAACTTATACTTCAGATCACGTGGCGGACTTGGCTTCCTAATCTTGGTTTCATTGAGTTCCAGTACTACTTTTGCTACAGTATTCTCTTCACTGTATGTACCTTCTATGCAGCAGTGAAAGATGAGCAACAACTTGTCATTGGCACATCTTGATTGTGTCTGTTGCTCATAACGAGAAACAGTTAGAAACGCACGCCTACTGATCACGCGATAATGCGTCCATATTCCTGGCAGTGCTTTAACTTTATGTAACTGATATTCTATTACCGTTACCCGACCGAGGCCTAGCGGAACGCAAAACTTGGTCATATGATTGCTGTAAGACTTATTGTACGTCATGAAGTGTGTGCGTTTAACGATTATATCAATCATTCGTGTTACATGATTATATAGATAAAATAAATATATATATATATATATATATACACTCACCACTCCTGTCTTGGAGTTCGTGGAATGCGATCGGTCTAACTACTTGCCAGGAGTGAGCACACTGTTTCCATGAAGTTTGTGCCTTCAAACTGATATCAAAAGAAACACACCAAACAAAAAATGAGGAAATACCATGAAGGAAAGAAACCTTTTTTCTTTAATGAGGTTCCAAGGGTATAGTGGAAGCAATCAACAAACTTAAAATTGAAATAGTGGAGCAAGATAGCTCTCTCAAGAAAGGCTGACCCAAAGTATATTCTTATGTGACGAGCTTACATCTTATCCTCTATAAATATACACACATTAATACGGAGTCCAAATATTCCATATATTGTCAAGCTAAACTCAGCGTCTCTACGTACTGTACTTACGTAACTAAACTACGTACTGTACTTGCGTAACTAAATTCGTACTTGTAGAGCTCCAACCAGATTAACGCTTCATTTTGGAATTGAAGTTTATGTCCAGTTGGCAGAGTCCGACACTCAATACAACCCCTGGGCAACAAGAGCAAGCGCACGAAAGCTTCTATCAACAGTGGGTCTTGCTTGGCAATAATACCTTAACAACGTAACTGAAGCCCCGACTTTCATGCTGTTCTTTCTATGTAATCATTCATTTGGACTTGAAGCTCCAGCTCAAAGTTAGATGAATTGTTATATACGCAGCGGGTGATTGCTGCAGACCATAGACTTTCGGGAGTTGTAAGTCTTGCATGGAGCAATGGAAGATGGAAAGAGTCTTCAGAAATCCAGTTCTCAGGAGTCTGAGGATGATCATGTATCGGAGGACGAAGAACATGAGTCGCTGGAGACGAAATCTATAGCTAGTATGCGTGATCACGATTCAAAAGAGAAGATTATGACTCTTGCAAACTATAAGTGCAAGAAGTCGGATAATATGGAGGAGTCTAGCATCGTGAAACAATTTAGAGAGAGAAGGGAAAATAGAGTGCAGCTCTGGAAAGAAAGAAGTGGGGATGTTGTTGAACACTTCTACAAAAAGAAGGGAGATGATAAAGTGCATCTTTATCTTGAGTACATCACGCCAGAAGGTGCAAGAAATTCCCTTTCACTTGCTAAATCTACAAACTATCAGAACAGACGATTTATATTAGAATTTCACAACGGAATGTTTTTCTAAGTTTCGGTGCGAACTCAAGCTATGTATGTCATATTCAAAGAATCTGGTCTTTTATGTGACCATTCTTTTCATCTGCTACATGGTTTGCTATAGCTACCTCGAAAGTCTTATATATGTTAAAGCAAAGGTTGGATAATGTTCACGTTTATGATGTAGAAAAAGTCTGTTTTATTGAACAGATTTATGGCTGACAAGTCCTGAGCTGGTGTGACTTGTCTATTCTACAGGTAAGAAACTGCGCTCTTGGAAAGAATGTGTGAAGCATATGGGAGAGGACCCAAGTAGACCTGAATCACAAGCAACGAAAAGTTCCAAACAGGTTAAGGCAAAGATATCAATGATGGCAGCTGAAGGTGGTCACGGAAAAGCCAACAGGTCATCTTCTCGTAAACGACTACCTCCATCTTCAAGTGATGAAGATGAAACGGACAATGAAAACTCTGAATACAAAGTTCGCAGGAGTTGTGATACGTCAGATGAAGCTTCTGAAGATGACGATGACAAGCATAAGCATGAATTTGGCAAACATTCGAAAAAATACGAACATATAGGGAACGGGAAACAAAAACTAGAAACAAATCCTGGCAAGGATAAGGACCTCAGGTTTTTAGAGTGGATGAAAGATACAGAAGCAATTTCAGATGTGGAGAAAGTGAACTTCAAGAAGGAGCTCGTTGAAATGCAAAAGCCCTCTACAAGAGTGGCATCAACAGCAGAAACTGGTTCAGATACTGATCTGGAAAGGCCTAAACGTTGGAGACCAAAGAAGAAGGCGGTTTCTGGTACGAACCAAATGTCTGAGGGACAGAATGTTAACGATAGATTGAAAGCTAAATCAATCCAAATGCCGTCAGCGAAGAAAGTTGGACGTACTGCTGCAGCAAAAGATGGCAGAACTAAATTCCCAGCCCCAGTTAGGAGCGAGAAGCATCATGATTTAAATGCCAGAAAGGCAAGCACATCTCTCCGACTCCCAGATATTCAATCTGCACGCAGCAAGAAGAAAGCCGATGCAGAGAAAAAAAGTGTGAACTATATGCAAGCCAAAAAGACGGGAAAGAAAAAGAAATTAGCTGAATGTGTAAGTCCAAATCTTGAAGCCAACGATTCACAAGAAAGTTCCAGCCACGGTGACAGCATGATAGAAGGCATCCGAAAAGCTTATAAAGTTGCACGTACGGAGGAAATTTTATGCAAATGTAAATGCTCGGGTAAGAAACCTGGAAGTAGGGGCAGTCATTGTTGTTGCTTGACTGTATTCGTTCTGCGGAAGTGTGTCGGGGTTCATGCTCGATGATTTGACTTCATAAAAACGATGATTGTACAGATTCGGAAGATAGACTTGACAATTGTTGTAACACTATCTTGGAAAAAACAGAGGAAACAAAACGTCCATGACCATGTTTTTCTTCACAGCTCAGTTGATGACGATCAACAGAGGAAGCTTTCCCTGTTGTTTCAAACCTTTGTTCTCTGAATAGGGAAGGACTCCTTTTATACGCATGACACTATCACAGGCAGAACCGTCACTCGTGACCATTTGAGACAACTCTTTTATTGTTGTTGATGCACAAATGTTCTGAGGGGGCTGTTGGAACGCACTTCGCAATGTATGACAATAGCAGTCAACCTTTGAAGACATTTGACATTGATATATTAGCTTGATGCACGGGCCGTTAAGTTCCAGGAATTCATCTGATCTGACGTAGTTCGGTATTTAATAAGGAATACTGCAACCAAAATATTATGGCAGTGTGACATAGTATGTTAAATTATAGTCACATGATCAAAACAGCACACAATTTTCCAGAGAAAGCTCAGCAGCTCATGACTGCATACGTACATGATCCATCTTATATAACAGTGTTGTTTCTTTCCAATTAAAGATACCCAATATGTCCCCTTCCTTAGTTGGTGGGCCGTTTGATGAAAAACCATGTAGATTGATGCAAGCAGGTACAAACATGTAACATAAACATGTTACATGTACATATTGGTGTAAGAAGCGAGAGTTGAATCTTTAACATGGATAAAATCCACAAACCAGATTTGAACGTCTATCGTGCTGGCTTGTACGTCAGTCGTTAGAGCTTATCGTCCGTCAAAGATTACAGCAACATTTGTGAGAATGGAAAACCATCACTTTCCATTGGACCCTTCTCCTCCGGACGTTAGTTAGTGCCCAGAGGAGAAGATTCCATAAGAACGGAAACTACGGTGCATGCAGGTGGTAGACCATTTAACATGTGACAGAAATGATCACTTCAACGATGTATTTAGTTCTGTTGCTGAGCTGTATTTACAACATGTGCAGGTGAAGACCGATCCGCTCCACTGGTATCAGTGACACAAAACGCTAGATTGACGTCTATTAAAAAAATAACCATTCGAGCTTTTGTCACCTCTTTTAACGACTTTTCATTAAAAGTTTAGCCCAGTCAATCAGAAGTTTTCATGATTACTTCCGGCTATTTGCATTCTGTATGACGAAATGAGGTATCATAAATAATGGAACACAAGTTTCTTGGTGTTGAGTTGGAGAGGACAAATCATCCATCCAAAAATGCTTCACGAAAGGGCAAGCCTGAAGTACCCTTTCGTGAAGCATTTTTGGCATTCCTCTAATTATAGCTTATATTATTTAATTAAACTTCTCACCAGTGCAGATCACCATCATACTGCAAAGACTTCTGTTTCTGGTCGTTATTTCAAAATGGGTATATGTCTTCAACCTGTGAGACTTAGTACTAATTCACTTGCATAGCCAGAGGAAAAACGGTACTGTAACACCACTCCTTATTCAAAGGCTGTTATAGTTCCAGACCTCCTACCAGAAACGATTGAGTGTTGCCGTAGTGTGAGCACCACAAATATATACATTACTACATTTGATGAATTTCTGTAGAACTCTGCACGGTGAGATATGTGGATAGTTGCTCAAAGTGACCATTATGTTTCTAGTTCAGCGCGATGCATTAGCGTTGCTAGGAGGCAATGCTTTTACTGTACTCGTTCTTCCTTCTCAAGACAGCTATCTCAATACTTGTTCAACAATTCTGCTCGGAAGCAAATTGGCCTAGTTATAGACCAAGTTCGCGCTGAATAAATGAAAGTCTGAATCGACCCCATTCGGGACGTCTATCAAGGAAGTAAACAAGCAGTCTCATAGCTTGAAAAGTAACTTCTTTGGGCTCTAAAGACAAAGGAACCTAGGCCTTTCATATCAGAGATTCAAATTTGTCCCAACAAATAGCGTGAGCTCGTCGGAGTTCTGGGTTACCAGCCTTCATGAAAACAAGTGAAGGTCTAGATCTGATCTTTTGAGGGTCATCTGTCACACAGGTAGCACCCACAAACTGAGCTCTCAGTTTCTGCCAAAAAGGGCTTGAAACCAAGCGTGCAAGACATAAATCAAACGCCAGAGGGGATTCAAATGGTCGAAGTTACATTATAAAAATTGCGTGGACAGGAAGAGTCTGCCTTTGGCCACACATCAGCTTTTGAACATATATCTAATACCAGTCTAAATAAAATGAGTCACAATGCTTAGATCATAAATGGAGTTTGGTCTTAAAGCTCTCCAGGATCACCGTCTGGAAATAATGATTTTGACCAGGCCTTGAAAGAATCATTGCAGGTTTATAAATCTTCCACGAGCCTGATATCTTTTAAACCTTGAGAAGGATAGATTTATCAAGTAGAATCTACGCATGTAACAAGGTCAGGTCATAACCATAACCAGTATATACTACCGGCTTAGAAGATTCAGTTTCCAAGGTCCTGTTAAAGATGATTAGAAGGAACATGCTTTTTAAAAAGAAAAAATGAAACAAAAGAATTTCAAGTTATATATATCATCACTGCAATATCCATCCATGTGGATCCTAGCATCATGAACATGTTGAACCAAACTTCTTATAGAACTTTGCACGCTCTGCTTTTATGCAGCTTGAAAGCTCCCCCACCCCCACGATGAATTGCACTCACTGCCTTAATTCTTTCTTGAAGTTCTGAAATCTCACTCCGCGCTACATCAAGTGGCCACCATGTCCACTTGCACAGTTTAGCCGGTACAGGTTAATAAGTTCAGAGTTTTTACCTGGTTCTTCAGGGCTACCAGACTTGTTTCTCTTCTATCTGACCCTAAGAAAGTGCACTGCTGGACTTAAGATAATGTGAGCCTTGTAACGTATTGTCACACTTTCGTGCCCAGGAGAGTATACCCTTCTAACTGGTAATATATATTATACTGTAACAAAATTCAGGCTACTATATAGATATAGTCTCCGTGACTTCTGATTCGAAAATAATTCTGTGAAAAAAACTTACAGCAATTACATCTAACTATATTTCCCTGTGGGTGTATAATTGAAGCAGTTGATTCAAGTTGTACGCATTGAAAGCGGGGTGGTGTATAAGAATGGGTACACTTCCAGATGCTAACGAATGATGGTGTGTGGAGAGAATTTGAAAAGCATTACAGAAAAAAAACGGATGGTACAGAAAGGGCGAGATAAGAAAAGACGGCTCAATGGCATACACACAGAGAGCGGGAAAGCGCAGGGAGCCGAAGAAAGTGGCTTGTTTGAAAATCTGAGAAAAGTTGTTTTGCACGTAGTGAAATTAGACCCGAGAGACAGATGGGAGAAATGTTGCACGAGACATTGAGAGCTTGAGTACCAGACCTTCAAACATGAGTGATCTAGGAAACCTGATGGCAGACCTGGTGCCACTCACGATAGTTTGAGTTTAGGGATTAGCAGATCAGAGAGAAAGAAGTCCTCAGGCTCGACGAGTCGTACTTATGTATCATATTTCTGGAGCTCTTTTGTACGTAGTTACGAAAATAGGCATAAAAGCATGATTAGTTACACCCCGTAGGTTTTAAGAGATAAAACAATCAAGCTAATGAGAATTGAGTTTTTACTTCTGTTCCAAAATATTAGCTTTCGACGAAAAAGATGAGGCTTTCGTTTCTGCCGGAGAGTACCATGAGGAAGTAGATGCGCTCATGCTGTCTCCAAGATATGACTAACAATCTGCTTTCAGAGAGAAACTTTTAGTGGGCAACAAACCAGCAAAGCAACCGCGTTGCTTTCAGTTCGTTAAAGATCATCACCTGGGAACTGCAAAGAACCTGAAAACATCTATCAAGGTAACTTCAAACTTTTCAAACATTTGATTTGCAAATTCTTCCGACCATGAAAATGCGTTTCATTTTTTCCAAGCTTCCTATACCTGCTGAATTTCAAGTCCTAGGAGTGAAGGGACATTCTTGGACTTAGCTTCTTGCAAACTTGGAACTACTGATTCTTGTACGTAATGAAGAAATTTCAATTTCTTCATTACGTACAAGAATTGGGATCTTCTGTTCTTTTACCGGAAAATTACCCTCTTTAAGTTCTTAATTGTCCACGGGCGCTTGCGGCTTCCCTGGTCTGTCCGTGTCAAAATCTTTACAACCTTTGACTAGTTATCTGAGAGTGCGTGATCAAAATTTCATTGTTAGGATCTGATATGCTGATAAAAGAGCTTCTTGAAGCCTTCTTGCTGTAAGATTTGATCAGATTGATGCAAGGATGCGCAGCTTTCGGTTAAGGAAATAGCAGGTCTATAAATAGTGGAAAGTAAACGCACGTCGATGCCTACGAGTTAATCGAAACCATGTGGACTGATATTGCTGAGGTTATGCTCTCATCTGAATGGTTCCAATCCGCACATAATAATCGTGCTACCGATTAGTGCAATATTCATTTGACTGCACTCAATGATGGGATTCGCAAACAGTTATTTGCATGCTGCTCATGAACTTCGGCTTGTTGCGTTTCTTTATTTTCCTGTGACTAAAGTGGAAGCTGATGTGGTATGTAATTAAAAACTATCTTAAGTGTTTCACGTTAGCACTTAGTTCTGAGTGTTGAGCATTTGGACTCTCCGACATTCTTGAATCTTATACAGCATGTGGAATTCAGCTTTGATTGGTTCATGCATGATTGCCGACTGATTTTTTGGTCTTTATTTTTTAACTATTTGTGAGTATGTCTGAGAACCGAAAGATAGTAAACGTGTGCTGATATTGATGGTTCCAAAGTTTTCAACGTTGTAGGTACACAGCATTTGATAGACTTGTTATGCTCTCTTACTTTTACTAGCGATACTATGTCATTATTGACAGTTCGTGAAAAAAATCGTAGGGTGGAAAAGACTCAAGCGCGAAACCCAATGGACGAGCATATTCAAGCCCTTGTGGGCTCCCGAGTAACAAGCATTGAAACTACAGAGCAATTGGATGGGCGTACACTAGTCCAGATACATATTTTCAAGGAGGGATCGCGCACAGCGTTGACACTCGAAGAATTCAGCTATAAACCAAGCTGTCGCTGGATAGAAAACAGGCTGATAGTTTTGGGGCACATGGCTAGTCTGATGCAGGAGGTTCTGAAATCTGATGTGGTTGTACTTTCCCTTATAAGTGCTGAGGGTTTGTATGGAAAATATCAAGAATCAAAATCAGGACGCATACAAAAGTGGATCGCCTTTACAAACATTGTACTGAAATGGAAAGATTACAAAGTAACACTCGGCGATGTGGAGTGTGACGAACTTCTTACTACTGGAGACTGGCCAGCTCATATTCCTTTTTGTGAAGGCTACAATGCCAATTTCTAGGACATGGGAGAGATTAGACCTCCGGAAGAAAGTAAATATAATTCCCAGCTGAGTTCTTACGAGAAAAACCACTCTGGAATTGAATAAATCTGAATCGCGGATCACATCTGTTGATACATCAGTAAATTTTATCTTTAGTGCTCGGTTTGATAACGAGCAAAAGGCAGAAATTTACAAGAAGTAATGCTCCGTTCATGTTTGATTTATTTGATTTCAAATATTAAGGCAGGGAAAATGTAATATGTAAAATAAAATAAAATTTAAATGATACTTCATCTCCAAAACAATAGAATCATCTGAACTTAGTCCACTAGTCTCTATTAAGTACACTTATCTAAAACTGTTTGCATGTTATCACATATGTTTTAATTTCTTGTCACGTCAATGCTTAAATAATGCCGATCTATCTTCAAGTTGCTTATGTGTATCAAATTATGTAATTGAGCGATGCAATAAGATTGCTGTGGGCACGGCCATGAAGGTGAAATCAACATGAAGGTTCCTCTTTTCTTTTTCTTTTTATCTTAATGTACGTGGTGTTACTAGAGTAGATGACCTCAGCATTGTGGAGTGCCTCCCACGAGGACGGTTAACGAGAAAACTCCCACTTGTTCTGCAGTATTGAGTATTAAAACAGGGAGCATCCATTTCTGTGACAGATGTCCCTTAGTACTCCCTACAAGAACATGCGTGTCTCTTATATATGCTTGTACCGACCTTCCCTATGGTGAGTTCATTATAAGCGCACAACACTGGCTCCAGGTTCGTCCCTTGCATACGGTTGTTAATATATGTTTCCATTACTCCCCAATAGTGCACTGGGTTTCCAGGGGTTGGTCCCAGTTTGAACGCGTTTTTATGAAGCAAGTATAGTTCCGTCCGAAACTTTCCCCAAATTTGGCTGAGTGCTCACGAATATTCAGTACTTATGGCCGAGTACTTCCATCAACATCGAAGAACAATTTGAATGGGAACAATTCAGCCCTCGATGTCAGTAATTAAGCATGACTTAGCAAGTGCTTAAATGAGCAGGAGTTCAGCAACAAAGAGCAATACCATTGGTGGAGTTCCCACTTTCAATGTCAGCCTGTGGGAATGATGAAGCAAGTACTTCTCTCGGCAGCAGTTCAGGAAGGCTGCGATTCAAGGAGCCTGAGGTTTTGGTTTCAAGAGAAGAATGCCATGGATCCAGTACTCTAGTGAACAGAGCATCGAATGATGACAAATCAAACTTTGCATTCTTCATCTTCAACCTTGGATGACGAGAAACTGTGAAATCAAACTCGAGTTTGCCATGTTGGATGTCCCTGTACTCTTTAATGTCCATGTAAGTGAGTCACAACAAGATAACATTTCCTTGATCACTCTTTAGGAGATCCATGTTGCTCACGTCCAACATATTAATACGTAAAATGATTCCAACTGATTTGTAACCTAGAGTCATACACTCTCAGTCTACAATGGATCCTTATCGGTTAGTTTAGGGTTAATGTGAGCAACTTCTAATCTAGGCTTCTGATCTTATAAAGAAGGCAGCGTAACTCGCTGTAGAATGTTAATCTTGCTAGAATATGACAAAGAAAGAAGAAGACCGACTTAACTTGATACACCCGTGGTAAGCATTTCTCATGCTGAATTCAGAGATGTTAGCACAGTCGCAATAACAACTGAATCCATGAGATAAACTCTTTCACCGATCCGCATGAAACGTTTATATGGACTCGTCGAATGCAACTGCATCGCGATTTTAAGCTCAGTGACTTGTCCGTCTTGAAGACTTCAAGGACGAAATCCATACTTCCAAGTATAGGTACGGTACTGCTATTGTCTGGATGCAATTATATCATTACGGTACTGCTTATAGGCACATAAGTTCAATAAATGGACTTTCAAGTTGCTATAGTTTGGTCATCTGGGTAAGATATTTAGGGGTTATATCCCTCCTATGTATTTGCTCCTCTAATGTGCCGTCAATATCATACAGAACTATAGCAATCACAACGTCCCGTAAACTGGCGATGGATGTCCTTGCCAGTCACTTCAGTTATTTATACGAGTGTGTATGAAGTCGAGCAAATGCATGCTTTCACGGAGCTGGACAGGGTAGGACATTTGGCTCTATACTTTTGAACAGTAATTTTTCCCCATCATGGGCTGTCTTACTGAAAGATACAAATGTGCAGAGTTGTCTCGATTAGCTGCTGGCAAAGGTGAACTTCCTTACTAAATTAGTTTCTTAGAATGGATATGTACTAAATAGAAGTTTTCTGTCAACATATACAAATATTAGCCGCAATCCAAAATAATTGCGGCACATCTTCCCATACATAGATCCGGTAAGCTCGAATTGGACCTATAGGTCTCGTGCCAATCCACAATTACTTTGCAGGTTTGGTGTATTAGTTATGATCTGTCGTAAATTTCTTTTCCTGTTTACCTTCCATAACCTTATTATTTCTTTTCGTTCATCTAACTTGTACCTTGCAGCTTCAGTATTTCTTTGTTTGAGCCTCTTTCACTCCTGGTTATGTTCTTGTCCTATTTTATGAGTTATTGTCGTTAGTACTTCTCTCGTTCTCTATTCTTGTGAGTATTTTGGCCTCTCGCTTCGCTCAAATTCTATTTCACAGATAGACAGTCTGCTGCAAAAAAAATAATTTCTGGCATCATTTTTCTTAGATATGGTAGTCTCTGTTGTCTTAGATATTCAGTCATATCTAGAACGTGGTAGAGTTAGTTCTGAGTTTGGCATGTATCTTAACACAGCGAGTTCTTCAGAATGTATGCTGGCCTTTGTTGCCGTCGAGATTCGATGTCGTTTCCTTGAAGTTAGTTGAGCCTCTCATCTCTTGGAATACAGACAATGATAGTGCTGCAGCAAGTGAGTCTTGTCCTGTTAAGCTAACACCAGGTTATCATAAAATGGGAGACTTCTTGACGGATACGGTTCCCTTGATGTATTTTCCAGAGCTACTGTAGGATTTCTGAATGTATACTTGACTTTACAAATCAACGGGAGTTAATGGCTTTTATCCACTTTCTCTTTGTCAGCAGATTTTGCATCCCGATTGATTTTTCAAACAAAATTCCGTGAATTTTCTCGTTTTCAACCTCACCTCCCCAAGCTAAGAATGACATCGGAGCCCATGCCTGTACCTGTTATAATTAGTTCCTATCTCTTGTATGTACAGCACCGAAGGCTTTTCAGGGATAATAAATGCGGATTTTTTCTAAGTTCTTTTTTCGCTTCTTGAAGAATATGCCAGTGAGTAAAGATGCTACTGGTAGCATAGTTTTTATTTTTAAGTCTAACCAGAACGCAGAAAGCATAAACTTAGAATATAATTTCACATATTGGAGATTATCTACATCACTTTTGATTTTATTGTAATGGACACAGATATCAGGAAGTTCGTTCTTTGCAAAACTTGGTACATTCGTAGTGTCATTACTTCTTTATTTACGAGAATGACAAATACAGATTGTACTCTGCAGTATTTTGCATTCCACATCATGGCCACATGCAATACAACGGGGCCTAGCCCCATGTTACCGGTTTGGTTCCTTCCTTGTACGATTTGATGGGGTCTTCCCATCCTTTTTGTTATTTTACTTCGTCATGCCATGCCGCAGCTTTTTGATACAACGGTATATCTCGCGTCTTCAATCTATTGTCTTTACTTGTCTAACATTTCTCGACCTCTTTATGTAGACATATAAAGCCTATAAACATATTGACCACAAAAACGAAATTTTGTCGCCTTTTTATGTTAAACACAATAACGTTCATGTGAAGGCTTCGTGATTCGTGATAATCTCCGTACTACTTATATCCTATTTTGTATTGACTCCCGTTGGAATCTTCATGTAGAAGTATTTAAGCCTTTCGGATTGATCTTACTGCCAGATCATCTCTGTATCCGATATATTTCATGAATCCGGACTTAGAGATAGTGTGGGATATTGCAGGAAGATAAGAATTATATCGTGCAGCTTCTGCAAACTTTTCTGCTGCTGCTTTCGAGTTTGTTTCTCAGCAAAATTAGAGTCAGATTCGTGTACTTTGAATCGATCTTTTTGATGAGTTCGTTACCCTCGACAGGATTGACCTTCAGTTCGCAGTTGCACACAAGTTCACTTTTCATGTCCACTCAAGCATCGAGCCGAGCGTTGACTATGTCAATGATTGTTGCGTTTGCAGTTTCTCGTGTCCTTGCTACAATTCCTGGACCAGGTAAATTTTCAAGATAGGCAAATAGCGACAATGGTTTACTGCTCTACGATTTCAAAACAGGAATTGAACATATAAGAACAGCGGATGTTGCATTGCAGTATTTTGCGGTCTTCTTATGTAGCAGTTATTACATAAACGTTATACTTTCATACGTAGTCTTGTAAACGCTAAGGGAAAATACGAAATCCGAGATCTGACCAGAAAGTAGAGTTCAGGCATCGTTAGTTTATATTTTTGGTCAACATCTTCCCAGAGTTGGACTTCTGCAGTGTGACAGTCTTAAAAAATATTTTGAATTCGCAAGAATCTAGATACAGTTGGAATAGATTCCGATAGTAGTCATTCTGCTTATGTATGTCGAATCTAATCCCTTGCAGAGTTCGCGTACTTCAAAGATACTCTGGAGAAGAATCTAGACGGCATGACCTGCAAAGACAGAAATCCCTTCATTGAGAAGCAGTATGTCCTGCAAAATCTGAACCCTCAACATGGTAATGGCGCAGCCGTCGGTACTGTTGTTACCGTCAGTGTGGACTCTAAACTGGAGAAGGAGATGTTGGACAATTGTACTGAAACGAAGCAACTAATTCGTAAATACATACTCCAGTCTTTAGTTCCTAAAATCGGTGAGGATCTTGTTACAAGTCCTTCCATGCCCGCGAGCTGCGTTCTTTGTCAGCTCAGTTTCTGCCTCAACGTTCCTCTTTGCGAAATCTGTTGCTCCGAGGGTATTCAAGCACCTTGTTTCAGTTGCTAGGTGACAAACTTACGAGAAAAAACTTAGCAGTTAGTTGTATCAATATTTTACTACTGTACTTGTTTAATTTCTTGGTAAGTTCCGTGAATATATACTGTCTCATAGTAAGATTAGAACCTGTCTTTGAATGAATCTTCCCCACTCCTCTACATTGTCAATATCTTCTTCGAATCCACTTTACTCATTCTTCTACCTTAATCAAGCTTTACATATCTTCTCGTCTTCATGTAGTGTGTTTCTCAATTAAGTTTGTTTGTTTTCCTTCTTGCTGATTCCATTTTCTTTTTGCATTCGTTCATTCTCTCTCTGCTCATGCATTTCATTACTCGACATCTGCTCAGTCTCGGTTGTGTCATATACATCACTTACACCCTGAATATATTGCTGACTCTCTCTAAGTGCTCATTTTTCTTGAGAGTTGTTATTATGAGTACTGATCTTGACTCAACAGAAGTGTCGTGAGCCTGTTACATCTCTTACATCTGAATACAGTTCTATTTTGTCATTTTTATCCAACACTGGCAATCGTCCGAGTACGTGACTCCAGGGTACTTCCCCAGATACATCGCTACACAAATTACAGCATTCAGTTGCTAAAATGTGGAGTGGTTACGGTGTATAGGATGTATATACGAAAACAGAACCTTGCGATTTTGCTGTGCAAACAACACAGTTGTACCATATAGAAACACGGACAAGACGTGTGAAGCTCTACACAGGTATCGGCTATGACTAATGCTCGGGAAGCTTAACGGACGGCCACGTTTTCTGTCCTTTGAGGTTGAAACAAATCGCAACGGTTTTCGTTAGCGTTTGCGAGAGCATCATAAATTGCTAGACTGTTAAGGCCTGAAACCTAACGAAATCTGATTTTTCATTCTTCAAGTTGGAATAAATGTAATCAATGCAGGCTTTATAGGCTTGGACAGAGACTTGCATGCGTTTCGTGCCAATGGGATATGTCAGGCCCGAATTAAGAATTTCAGCAATAATCATATTCTCAAGCTAATAACCCTGTCATTGGCCGTGGCACAGTAGAAAAGCAGTAGTACGGTAGAGCAGGTAACAATCACATGCGCGTTGGAAACTTCTTCTTACTCCAAGCTGGCCCCTAACGGCTGTGACCTTTGACTCGGCTTTGAGTGCGAAGGATTGAGTAATTGCTTGAACAATGTCATGCTCAGCCCTGTGTTTCATGCACATGTCAGCTCGAAGCTGATGATTGCGGTCGCTTTGCAATTGCATGTTCTCGTGGTTCCATCCGCACACTCTGCAACATCTCTGCCACTTCACGGAGAACCTCCCCTAACGAAAAGCTCGAGCTTGACTCACTCAGTTCACTCTACTTCGGCAAATTTTACACTTCGTAATCTGGACACTTGAAAAGTGTCGTCGACTATTTAAGTGTGAAAAATAATCCATATCTAATAACGTGTGGACGTTACGGCTCTTATTCCTATGTTAATTGGTTTTATCCTATACTAAAAAGAGTTTTATTATTGCCGTACTGATGGCCATTTGCATTGTAAAAGAAAATGTAACTGTACACACAATTTAGGTATAAACGTACTAATATAAGTAGATTGTAGGCACTTAATGAGGGTAATACGAAGTGAACTTTGTACAGACCTGTATTTCAAATGTGAATAACTACTGTGGAAGATAGTGTGTACGGGAGTCACAGGACTAAGTGCAGCTACGGGGAAAAACACAGGAGGTTGCCTTGTGCGTACTGCACTGTACGGAAGATTCTTACCTGATTCAGACATGGTTCTTTTTATTCCATCCGTCATCCTCCTCTTCCTTGATCAGCTGCAAGTATGGGACTAAGAGGGGGATTCAGATGGCTAGTGAATTACCCTGCAGAGTCAGAATATTCCGAAATTTGGATGGAAGCTTGCTATCCTCCATCCATCTAGGTAGGGCGTGACTGAGGACCAGGGTCCCTCGCCCCCTGGTAGTCAGGCAAGCAGAGTGACGAGGAGGGCTGCTTGAGCCGTCCTCGTTACTCAGGGTCTTTAACCCGTACTTCACTAATTAAAGTTTGTAATTCACCTTTGTTGAGAGAGGTACTTCCAAGCACATAAGTGGTAAACTGTTATTAAAGGTTTTGGTACTGTGACCTACTAATTGTAGAGATCAGGTTGGTTACATACTATTAACCAAACGAAGAATCATAGGTAAACGTGATTGCTCTTGTGAAGATTACACTAGATATGTTCTATGAATAAGAATGAATGCATATAATCTAAAATGTATTATACAATAAGATAAAGAATTGATATTTATGCCACTAGGGTGGTTTGATATCTCATAAACATGTTGAAATGGGCATCCATAGCTCCCTATAATTTCACATAAAGAGTTGATATATTTGGAAACTTTGTTACTCCTCCACTCAATAATCAGCATTCCAAAAGTATATCACATGTAAGATATGTAACTATGATAGGCACAACAATAACTTTGGTACTCTTAAACCAAATATAGATATTATTTAACCCGAATCAACTTCAAAACATATCAATGTTGATTCCATGTAAATTATTCATTATATAATGTCATATTAACCATCATGTTCATAATAGCATGATCTGTATTTATATCTTTAATCCAAATGGGTAATGAATATTATGCACCCAGACAAAGTAATAACGAAAAGTACAAAGTATAATAACAAAAGTGATGGGAACACCCCATCAAAGCATACAAGGATGGAACCAAACCGATAACATGGGACTAGGTCCCAATAGTATCACATTGGGAAATATGTCACACAAGATATATGAACTATCTAGGTCAAAGGGTCTACAAACAACAAAGCATCCGAAGAAGTATCACCTAATGTGATTCTCTCCTATGGATTGCACGAGCTAGTACTCTCTGTAGAGCAATGGAAACACGTTGCCTAAAATAGGCTATACAGTAAGCTAAAGAGAGTGATAACCCCATATCGCCTAGTATGGTAGGCTCTCGTGCACTCCCTCACAAACATGTCGAAGTCGGTGTCCATACCTCCATATAACTCCAAAGCTAGAGGAACAAAGAGGTGAACTCTCTGCATACCTCTATACTTGGAGACCTTGGATGCTACTGCTCCTCTCTCCGCCTATCCTGGAGGATGGGTGATCACCCTCTCTGAAACTGTGTCTCTAGTAGGATCGGTAACCACCACATCGGCAACAGTGACCTGATCATCCCGAACCTAGTCGACTGCAAAGCATACCAACGCTCTCTCCATGTGAGGTATCCATCCTCTCACGCCATAGCAAACACCACATTCTTAATGGCATCATGGGTAGCTATCCTCTGCACTCCGAATGGACAACGAGTCATATGAACACCTGCTGCATCTAAAGTGATACACTCACATGTGAGTAATGAAGATGTAGATGGATGGACCAAGCCAAGACGGAACCTCATCGTTGTGGAGAAAGTAGATGGTGCGAGTCCGAAAGCCCTAATGCATGATCGAACCAAGATCCACGAGCATGCACCCTTGCCGGAGCAAGAGTGTAGACGAGCTCTAGTAGTACGAGGAATGGCCGGATCCATTAAGAATGAATGTAGAGCCTCTTGAAACTGTCGGTCCATCAAGATAGACCGTAGATCCCTAGTCCAATCGGTAGCCAAAGAGGAAAAAGATGGAAACTCATGTCGTACCTTCCCGTGGTAAAGCATCTCTCCTATGTCGTAATAATACCTGTAATGGAAATGATCACGTATCGACATCCCTCGTATATATCTCCAAGATGGATCTATCTGCGATCAAAAATTGAGAAGATAACAAAAAAGCGGATCCCCTAATAGAGGAAGGTCGTCTACATGCAAAACATCCTCGGCCAATGCAATGTCAAGGTAGCGTGAAACAAAATTCTCAGACCGCACTCCTAGAATACGTAAGTCGTCTGTCAATATCATACATCCCTTTGGAAGCTAAAGATGAGGCGGAATGCCCAAAGGAGACCAAGCCCTACACTTTGACACCTTGAGTCTCAAGCCTACAAGATGAAGCTCGGTAGTCAAGTAATCAAAGGCCTGCCTAATGTTGTCTACAGGGCCCACAATGTGTGTATCATACGCTAAGGAGGGGAACACACAACCGGGCACGGCCAAAGCAGTAGGCACAAGAGCTCTATAATGAGCCATGGCAAATAGGGGTCCTCCCAAAGGATCTCCCTGTCGAGTGTCAGCGGCGGACTGTAGAATGGTGACTCCGTCCTCGAAAAAAGCCATGCTGATAAAATAGAGAAGAATGTGAACCGTAGAAAGACAGTACGAAAGGAATGAGGCTTGATAGGGATCCATCAGCCTCTCTAAGCTTTCTAAAAATGGATGCACGTGAGATGCTATTAAAAGCGTTCTCAACGTCCACCTGCAAGACAACCCAATCCGGATGTATATCTAGAATGCCTAACGATACCGCCTCACAACCTCCTGGTGTGGCGACTTTAAACTGATGTGGACAAAAATGCTTGTGGAAGTATGAGCGATGCTGCAAGACAACGACTGACTAATCGTAATAAGATCTCTCCAATAGCAATCGGTCTGATGTCCAAATGTACTTCTCCATCGCGAAAGTACAAACAAAGTACTAACGCATTGACAAGAGAATAATAAATAAAGATTCATATCGTGGAACAACCAAGAGAAATAACCAATGATGATGCCTTTATTGATGTACCAAGTTAATTCACAAAATAGTACCTCTTCGTTGGTGCTGATGTACATTGCCTGCCCGAGAAACAAAAAATTCAGCCATGTGAATCCCCCTTCCGGGACTGAAATGTCATCTCATATACGCTTATGTACTACTCGACTGTCTCTGGCCGATCGCAACTCGGTATCAGAGCACCACGGTGCTGGTTCTGATTGGAAACCACAGTAGCGCTGCAGTCATGGCATGCACGGACTACCTCTCTGCGCCGTGAGAGTCACGGAATTTTCAAGGGACCTCTCCTCAACGGAAATTCAAGATTTACCTGGCGGTGGCGCCTTCAGCTGCTCATGTACAGTGAATCATCCGAGTTCAACTTTTGACTTCAAATTGGATCTTTCATGTCTCAGAGCTGCTGCAAAGATTCTTGTCAGTTCTTGTCTGAGAGAAAGGGCACGAGTAAATTTTTTGGATTTTATATTTCGTCACCTGCGCGGGCTTCAGGATCTGCCTGTTTCACTTGTATCAGGTGCGGCGGTTACAGCTGCTGCAGAATGAGTGGATGGATGGGACCTGCAAAATGATAGGGTGCAACTGAATGGTGAGTCGTCCGATTATGGGAAAGACCTTGTTTCGAATTCTGTATTCGATGTTCAAATTCTTTCGTCTGCATGCTTTGTCATGCAGACCTTCAGAGCGGGGCCTTCCGCTCATGTCTTTCGTCGTAATTTATCTACAGTTAGCTTGTGCATTCAAGTACTCGTCACAGATCTTCGTTTATTAGCAAAGTCTGTTTATTACTCGCTTACAGCTGATCAGTAATGTGCTCGCAACCTCTTCATTTGATTTATTGTGCAGCCAATTGCACGACATGTTTAGGAGGAAGTTTCTTGCCGGAAGAGGCTTAAGAAAGTTCGGTAAATCTAGCCCAGCGACAGAAGGATTCGTTCGCCTTCATCACCGAGACGAAGACATCGGCAGTTGTCAGCGGCATGAACAACTAAGCACTTGTGATTACCTCCTTCTTCCCCTTAAATAGCGTATAATTTGTCGTGGATCAAAAATGAACAAGCCCTGCCGTGAGATGTAACCTCATGGTATTAACGTTCAGGAGAGATGTGCCGACTTGATTCAGTTGAGTCGATATCCCTCTGCACGCCTTACAAATGTACGTGCATAGGCGATATGCTGCTCTCCTCGTAGGCAGTGAACCGTAAGGACAGCTCTCGCCCAGAACCGCAAGGCCGCCTGAACAAAATGCCAGATATTAACTGTACATTTTCAGACTTATTAATAGCAAATATTTATTTTTCATGGAAGGGGTTCATCTATTCCCCTGGATAGTGAACGGGTTGTGCTTTTCAGGAGAATAGATGAAAGAGCTGTGCTGTCCCGGACGTTTTCGCATTGGAGCGTGACTGTAAAGCATGCAAAGGACGCTGAAGGTGTGAGTGGTGTGGGGTTCATGACGTGAAAAGGCATTCGGTACTTTCTTATTTTCCGTTCTCGCGAATATGAACTCGCCTGTGGCTTTGTATCCGGGCCTTAATCGTAACCGTTTGGTTGTACCTCGTTTTAATTGAATGATTCTCAGTTCGGCCTGCGAAATTAGATTACTGAAGGTTGTTGCGCTCTCCCTATAGCTTGGTGACACAATCCAGTTTCAAGAATTCGTTTGTCAACAGTTAATTGGAAATTCAATGGAGAATCCACGTTGAGACTGACGTTCAGTTGGAAGGCTGATCAACATGCTTCATACTGCGTTCGATAATTTTTGAGTTAGAGGGAAGACTTTTCTTGGATAGATTAGCAAGCAAAGCCCGCTTTGACACCGAAGGAGGAGGGACGAAATTCGTAGTGTCCTATTTTTCCAGTTTTCATTCAAAGGCCTGGTCCAATCAAGAGCGATCGGTACAAACCATGTCCCAGTCAAGTTACCCAAGAAGGACTCCGAAATTGAACTTGGAAGGGCTTCGGCAGGAAGTTACACAAGTGGAGCGGAGTTGCACCTCTTCTGTGAAGCCAGAAACCACCTTGAAGTCGATTTCGGCTTCAACGTCTTTATCAACCTCTGAAGACGAGGATTCTGGTGAATTGACCTAGCGTATTCCTCCACATCTGCCAGAAGTCAGCCTAAGTTTTATTCCAGAATCAAAATGCTTGAATGGCTAAGCAAAAAAAATTTCACTGAGTCCACTGGAACAATTGACTTGGCGTATGCGCGCTTATGAGTAACGATAGGAGGCCTCCTTCATGTCGTGGCAAGCCACGACTGAATTTATAAAGAATCTTATCTGCGGCCTTAAGAAAATTTGAGTCTCTAGTTCTGATTGTTTCTGATTGTTTCAGGTATGCGTCTAGATTATGTTGACAAGTTTGTAAGATGGCCAGTAACTAGGTTAGTAGTGTGAATTTGTAAACTCCGGCATGATGATGTCGCTAGCGGCTGCAGTATCTTGCTTCGTGCACTTCAGTACTTCAAAGCTAATATTCCACAATCGGCAGTTCCAATGAGGATCCAGAATAATGACAATAAATCTTAACATTTGTTGTGGCCACTGGCAGATGCCTATGAGTCCGATGGTCCCGATTCTCAGGCAGGAGAATCCGTAGGTAGTAGCAAGGATAACCAAGAAGCAATTCGTCCAACAAAGGCACATGTAAATACCGAGCAATTTCTGTTTCTATCGCTTCCAAATTCAGAAGCTGTAAATTTGGAGGATTCTGTTGTATTACCAATCCCTTAATTACTCGTTCGTTTGTTCAGGATGATGATATGAAGCCCGTGGAGTATCCCCTCAGTGCTTCATGCAATAAGAAGGATCGAGCTGTGGGCGGTGAGACTTGGATCTAAGTAGCATGCCACTGCAGCTATGAAAAAGAATTTCATAGGAGTTTCTAGGCTACGTCTACTCCTAATTACAGTCTGTTCTCTTGACGTGAAAATATCATCCAGAGTTTTACACTCTGAAATGCTAGTCGCTTGCAGCTGACGAAGTATGTTTCAAGGTCATCGATCTAGGCCACATTCTAAAACTGGAGATTGACCAGTAAGAAACTCACTTCCATGAGATTTAATTCCCCAGGATTGGTCGCAAGCAACGATTTTTTTACCCCGAGGCCAAATTTACCTCGACCGGCGAGCTCGAACTCAAATAAACAGTCTTCTTTTTCTTTTGACGGGTAAGAGGAAATTGTGAGGGATTACTTTCAGACATCAGGCCGTAGTTTCGAAGCCATCAGCGTATTGGTCACATGTATCTTAAGCGAGCTTTAAATCCATCTCCTAAGCAAATTCAGTGTATTAACAAACTCCTTGGTAGATGCAATCCCTCGGAGCCAGGTGTGAGAGTTACGGCTTGTCTTGCAGGGGAGCCCGAAGTTTTACCTCGTCCCATGACGTGGCAATCAGGAGGATTAGGGAGGTTGATCCTCATCCTGACAGCTTACGCAGCCGATATTCTGTAAAATCGACTCCCAGGGTGCGTGCATATAGTAATATGTTGCTGCAATTTCTAGAAAGACCTACTGTGCACGTTTACCCAAGCAACTTCAGTAACATGTGTCCTAAAAAAAGTCGAGGACGGTTTGGAGCTCAAAAGTCTTGAAAAGGTAGGAAACCGCAACAGAGAACACTAAGAACTACGAGAAGAACAAATGCTCTGATCACCAACTCTTATTGAGCATATTCTCCTTGATAAAAATGTGCCCCGTACATGTGCACTCAGACTTTATTAGCTAGGTCAACTTACTTCCTGGAGTCTGTGGGATGTCTATTGAATGTTGCAGCAAACTGCTGTTGACGTGTTAAAGGCCAACTTCGGAACTCCACAAATTGGGACCCCTAGGCTCATGACTCCACGCGATGCGAGCAACTGTTCTGTTGGATATATCATCAAGGAGAGAGTAAACAACTTCACAAAAAGGATACAACAATCATATAACACGGAGAGACGAGTTTGCAGGTCTAGCAGATCAGGATCTGCACGGGTGAGCAATCTTCCACGAACTTGCAAGAAAAGGCCTGATTGAGGAACTTACCAAAATTGATTCATGTAACAACAGAGAGCATACATAATCCAGTGAATAACCGCCGACATAGCAATATTATACTGTACATACCTAATCGACATTTCATGATTCTCGGTTTTCATAAATTTGAATGTGATACAGTTATCGACAAAGGTCATAAAAAATCAGTGAGTTTGGTGAACAATTCGTCTCAAACGCAGGACCTGGAGTTGCAGTTGTTAGAACATGGAATGACTCCTGTTTACCAGCCTCAAATTTGGGCAACGCAACCACCCCCGAAGGCAATCACAGATATTAGTGATGTACGTTCTTTCCTTGGTCGTCCTGCCCCCGAAGGATGTGCTCCCATTCAGTGTTTTGTTCAACGTCAATACAAGGCGGATTGGATATTTCCGAGGTAGCTGTCCTGCAGCATTTATAAACCCTTGTTCTAGACCGCTGTCAAAAGTGGTGACCTTATTAACAGTATACATTCAGTCAGACCTATCGTTTCTGAAGAGATGTAATCAAGCAATAGGTTCAGTACAATGTGTGCATCTCGCGAGAAACCCAATACTGGTCTCATGGATATGGATGACCAAATTAGCATGCACATATTACTTGAAATCTCCAGTCTAACTCAGTGGGTTCGAAACGCAGGTTCAAAATGTATCTGCAAGAAGGAAACCAAATGCACTTCATATTGTCTGCCAGGAAACGAAAGAAAAGCATGAGCAGCAACTACATAATGTCGCTCGATGCAGATGACATCTCCCGGAGAACTGGCAACTACTTTGGAAAGGTTATTTACCTTACTCACGTTCTTCCATTTCTCTTCGGAAAAATTTTCAGTACTTGTTGCTTAGGGAGATGCAGGGTTTCTTTCCAAAAAATGCGTGTAAAGCAGAAAACCTGAAACAAGTTTGAGTGTTGGTCTTCCTTCATGTTTGCAGCTTCGTTCAAACTTTTTTGGGACTGAATTCTGGTTCTATGACAAGGGGGCTCGGCCGAAGTTAGGAAGATCAGAAGCATGGTAAGTTCAAAGATGGCTGGCTTGATATCGTTTCAGGTCCATGCCATTGAATTGTCTTCTGATTTCATTGATATAAGTGACAGAAGTGGTGAGGTTGAGTCAAGCACACAAGATACAGCTTTCTACCTTTCTTCCCACTTGGCAACCTAGAGACAGTTACTAAAGCTGAACTACGTGCGTAACGTTGCAGCCATAGTAGAAGGGTGGAGTTAGGTGCTGTCACGTACCAGAATAACCCGCTTGGACTCCAAGGACCTCGGAAGATAATAGCAATAATACCTGCTCTGACTGATGAAAAGAAGCCCTACATTCACGAGCCAGGCCCAGCAGGTTCACACTCCTTGTTGACAAAATATAAATGCGGGCAAGATCTTCACAAGATGGTCATAATGCGCAACAAAGACCCAGCATGGAACAATAAGGTATACCTTGTGTGCTCGTGGTCTCACGTATTTTATGATCTTCGAATACAAAAGTAGGTTGAAAGTTAGCTATCTTTTCATTCAATTTCTATAAGTTTCAAAATGATCAATTGTTGTGGATTTCTGGCAGAAAATGTGCTATGCCCTCAATTTTAATGGTCGAGTGAGTAGGCCATCTGTGAAAAACTTTCAGGTTTATTCTCTTTTACCTATATATTCGGAAATGTTGAAAATTGATTAGTGGCAAAGTCATGAAACTGATACTGAATTGGTTACTGTATAATAAATTTTATCTGAATTAACTCTTATGTTTCTAAGAGCATAATGTACTCACGTTTTCTTTACTGATGCAGCTTACAAAAGATGAAGATCCAGGAAACATAATATTGCAGTTTGGAAAGGTACCATAACCATCGCTCTAGCAAGTACGACTATGCACCATATGAATAACAAAGATATAGAGGAAGAACTCAATTCTTTAGAGTGGTTGAATGGCATCCTGGCTGCATAACATTTCTCTATTTGCAGGTGGGGAAGGATGCTTACAACATGGACTACAAGTATCCTATGTCTGCTTTGCAGGTAATTACATCACAATTCTATAGAAGTACTTTTACTTTTACTCCCACATATGCAGTAAGCTCACACGAATGGTATTACTTACTGAGATCCTCCACAAACTAGAGCTCATGAACATCGGTTAGGTTTGGTGATTCATTAAAGAAATGAGTGAAACTCATCAATTCAAAGGTACTTTCCTTAATTTGAGACACTTGCATCGGCGTAAGGAACTGGTCTCGTAATCGTCTACACACAAAGAAGTGTAAATCAAAGAAATTAGTTATCTTACTTGTACGTGGAATTCATCGGGGTCCAGCTTCGCTTCAGCTCTTGAGGTTGGTGTTATGTTTCCTCCGTCTAGCGGCCTCAATTATTGTTTCAAGTCATTGACTGACTGACTGGAGTGCTTCAAAATTGGAGTGGGCATGTGTATAACCGGGAGACGTATGCTTGGTCTGCTTTGGCGTTGCCTGCCAGCTTTCGCCATGGTGCGTCCTAACAATTTTTATTCATGGCAGGCGTTCGCCGTTGCTCTGTCTAGCCTCGACAAGAAGCTTGCGTGTGAGTGAGAACGTTCTAAGGCAACTGACTACAGCCGTGAAGCTCTTGGAAAGATCGTGCAACCTTAAGGAATCATGAGCTTGCTTAAAGAATCATGACCACACGAAGATACACTTTGGGATTTTAGTAGAGATATCCAGCTACATAGATACGTGGCTATAATTATGAAACACGTTAACCAGGGAAACGTACACAATTATATTCATGAATCCGCATTCATGAATTGCAAGGTCAGTTTGTACTTATGGCCCGAATCTACTTTCCGATTCCTTGAAAGTTTTGTACGAAGTTCTAGCCGCCGCTACATATAGGAGACAGCATCCGGATAATTATCTTCCTAAACTCAAAAGTTCAAAAACAGTCACACTTTAACATCAGGCTGCGTCTTTTTCTTTATTGCGATGGTTGCAATAGCAAGTTTCCAAAAATAATGCGAAGTTGAGTATACTTTCGAGCCTCTTTAGCCTTAATCTAGTAGACATTAGACTTGGACAAGGGAAAAGGCAATCCGCTTCCCACATGTATATCTATAAATAGATCTCAGTAAACTCAGTAAAATGTAAGAATGTTGACATATCAATGTCAAAATTTTGTTCCTGCGAAATGTCTAATTTGAAGAGAACTACGCGGACCTGACATGACCTACACTTCTCTCTTTCCTCAATGCTTTGGCCGTACGCTTAGGGCGGCCGAGGCAAAAAATCTCTCACCAGCAATGAGAATTTGAATAATCAATCTTTGTAAAAAATCGCTAGATTGCTCCAGCTGTATGAAGAATGTCGTATAGGGAGACGCAAATCTCACCAGTAATAAGAAGAATAATAATCCATTCCAAAGTATCGGACTTTCTGTTCTGAAGAATCTCTAAGAAAAACCTAACATTATGCTGCACAACAACACAGTAGTCAGACCTTGATATCTGATATTAATAATAAAACTGTACTAATTCGTAACTGCTTACATTATCCTGAAACCTAGACCCGTGAGGGTGCCAACAGTATCAGGGAGGAATATACACTACATAGTATAGGTTACAAACGTATTGACACCATATTAAAGATTGGCTCCCGTCCGCTAAACAGGAAAATGATCTTAAGCAAATGGTGGTCATATCTCGCATCTCGCATATATGCGAAAGAGAAAAACGTTAAAGGTTATAGTCTTCATTCACTTCGCACTTGCACATCAATTACTACACTCAGATAGTCCTTTCTTTCCTCATCCTTCATCCCCTCCATACTTCCCTACTCTTACTGTTACGAGCATGGCTACAGATCTACAGCATTCAAGTTATAAAAGGCAGATACTAAAAAGTACTGTGTAATTAGTCAAAATATCAAAAAAAGGAAACCCAAGTTACTTTGAGCAAGTACCTGAATGATATTCAATTTGAAATCTAAACTCTCAAAACGCTCATCGAGCTCGAAATCGTCACGCATGTACTCCCAGATCTGGGCATAATTTGCATCTTTCCATGCTGCATCTGACCTGCAACATGAAGTAATTAAGTATGATGACACTAGATCGCCAGAGTCAAACACATTTGCTCCCTGCGGAAAGCTGGTCCATGGACGAGGAAAAACGGCCTATACCTTTCTAGAAGACCTAGACGCAGAATGACATCCGCAAGAGTTGTGTTGGCAGCAGCAACCAACTGGAACAGGCTCTTGCGAGTCATGGTAAAGGTCCCCGTTTGCTCCATCCCTCGATTTAACTCACTGAAGGTTGTTACCATCTCATCGACCTACAAAATGGACAATGTATGGTGATCATTATTTAACTCAAACAGCCAGGTGAAACCGAAACTCCAGAAGGACACGTTTCCCGCTTAAAAACTGAAGAGCCACGTGAAAGTCCAATAGCTTTGAGAACATGGAAATCGATGAATGTTTAATGATGTATTACCTTTTTGGCGTAGTGATCGAGAGCAATACTTTGACCAAGAATACTGGAGATAACTCGAATGTTATCTATATCCAGTTTCCTCAACATAACCCGATCGTGTCCACCCTCGCTCCATTCGGCCAAAGTAGGCCTGACGAGCACACCGTAGTCTGCAGAGACAAAATCAAGACAGCACGCAGAGTAACACAATCAACGACCAATTTGCCTCCCAGTTCGATTTGGGATATCCTCTGATTGAAACCTATACATCTAAGACGGGTCGGGTGATATACAACAAGAATTATATCCCTTTCAAGTACAGACTTGACACATTGAACATACTAGCATACAGGTTAATTTTACTTCTCTAAAACGGACCAAACTCATTGTCCCACTGATTCTTAAGGTGTTGGTTAGTATTTCTCCTGGCTGTGTGATGGATTTGCACTCGGCAAAAGAAAGCTCTTTTCATACATTCATAAACAACACTGTGGCTTACTCAGATACTTGAGTCTTTTCTTCACAGGCAGGCCAGAGCCGCTTATCACAGCTTTCAGGGTTATCGCGACTTCGTTAAGCAGAAATCCAGGCAGTCACATACGCACCAATCCATTCTGGCAAGAATGAAGTCAGTTCAACTTCCATGGGATGTAACATTACACCGATGTATGCTCGTTTAGGTTGAAAGTATGGCAAAAGGGACTGTTTCATGACCCAAAACAAACTTGAGCTATCACTAACAAATAGAAGTTTGCCTTCTCTTATGTATAAATATATACTAGGTATCTAGCTAACTGTGTGCAACGTTAGCAATCTGTCGAGCCAGAATTTTACTGGAGCAGTTCAACGTACCATCTTTCCTTGTTTCCCTGAACTCGTCACTGCAGAATTTTCTAACAATATCCAAAGCCTCCACTTCTTCGTGGTCGCCGAAGTTGAAGAAAACAACCGATCCATATTGGAATGCAACCATGTACCGTTCTTTCAAAAATCCAAGACAAGCCATTTCCTGTTATACAGCACAGCAAACAGTTAGTAGGCAGAGAGGTGTTACATACAAAATGGGAGTCCCATGGAACAAAAGATGTAGAATATATATCATGATAAGCAGAAAAGTCACTACAATTAGTATCCAGCGTGTGAACTGTAGCACAAGCCAGCAATTTTGAAACCCCGTTCAGATGAACACGGACAACAAACACAGAAATGATATCACGAATTTTTGAAAGCAAAGCACTACACTACACAAAAGCGGAGGAAAAATTACAGCGTACAATGAGTCCACTAACAAAATGAGCACAAAGTACTCGGGCTATTTGATTATCTAGACCAGATCTATTACCAGTCCACGAAACTCCATCTTGTTTCATGGACTGGTAGAATCATATCATATATCAATATGATGTTTGATGTGAAAACTATGTATGTGGTTGCAGGGCACATGGAATCATACAATAATACCTCAATCTACAATCACAACCGTATTTTGTAGACGTCGCGAAATGAACCAATTATTCTCTGACCATGGACTCATTTTTCTCAACCTCTCAACAGACAACAGGTGAATTTTGGTGCTCGGTTGCATGAATTTCGTATATGAACGTTGTATAGAATATTACAGACTATAAATTTCTCTCTATTACAATTAAACCCACCGATGTCATTGAGCAAAATCACAATCCCATCTCAATTTTCGATAGTTCTCTCCAATCAATTAATTAAATGAGGATTAATATTCTGTTTTAGCGTCTATCAAGGTATGTATAAGATTCTACGTGTGTGAATCTCAGTGACTGACCAGAACTGTAACTGACTCAGGAATGTCTAAAAGCTTATGCTATGACAGAGGGGTGCGGAATGTACAGGATTGTCGGCGGTGACAGGAGAGTGAGGAGGACGATCTGCGCATCGAATAATAAGATTGTTCCGACTAGTGGTGACTTCTGAGAAAGGCTCTCTCGCCAAGGCCTTCAAGTCCACGCTGCATAATTTCCAGACAAATGATGAGTACAGATGTTCTCCAAAGAGCAATAAGTTAGGAGGGATCAAGTCCAAAACCCAGAGTTTTCTAAACCGTGTCTCGATCAGAATGTCAAATTCTTCGAGACGAACAGTACAGATATCGTCTTTCGATAGAAAAATATAAAATGATCAAGAAATCACTCTCCAGGAGAAAACCTGTCAGTTAGTCAAAGAAATTTCAACGGTTTTGCTTGTATTTGTATCTTCGTTATCAATCCTTACTGTGCCAGGAAGTACACTAGGTGCTCTGATATATTACTTCCAATGCCATGACTAACTAATGAATACATGTTATAGTTCCATTCAAACTTCAGACATAAGCATCCAAATCTAATAATTAAGGGCTAATGTCTGCCTCCTGAATGTTACCTTCGGGAGATGTAGAACGCTTTGACTGGAATAAATATGTCATCGGGCTCCGCATCCGTAGGAGAAGAGGGCTGAGTTCTGGGCCGATTGTCACGAGAGTCATACTCTCTCACCCGAATCCTCTGATGCTGCCAATCAACTGCTTCTCCTGCCCCTGCCAAGGACGAACTCGTTGCCGTAGCTTCGACCATTTTCAAGCCCAGCGAAGCATTATACCTGAACGACTCGAATGCACAGGACACCGGTATTTTGTGTGACCGCGAAGCAATGCCCATATCAAACCCTGACTCTCTTCGAAAGTTTCCGCTTGACACCATTCTTGAGGCACTTTGTGAGAATTTTTGAGAAGAAAAGACTGGGAAGGGTTCCTGTTCCACAATCGGGAGCTGCTCAGTTGGAGTTTGGAAAACAGTAGACATTGGACGCGCAATACACCTGAAAAGAAGGCCACTCGATCGCCTTTTTGAATTGGACCAAATTTCCAAACTCCAATTCCCTTGAGGATTGCCATTTCCAATAAAATCTTTTTTCAAGCCTCTAACTGAGTCTTCAAAAATCAGATGCTGAGGGTGAGCCGAAGTTGAAAAACAATTACGCGGGCATGATGTCTTGGGGACAACCGGAACATGAATGGGAACAACCTTTCCAAGATCACCTTTCACTCCAGTCAGAGAGGACGGCTGCAAACAGGAAGAACTATGGCCTCTAATCAGCACCGCAGCAGCCCCTGATTTTCGACTAAAACCCCTCGCAGAGTCACCACCATAACTACACGCCGACAGAACCCTGTCTCCAAAGTCGTGCAAACGCCGCCACTGGCTACTACCACCAACACCTCGTCCCATTGTGATGTACTTTCGTCACCCTGGTTCATTGTCCGATTGCCTCAAAAACCCCAAGTTTCCAGGTCCAGAAAACCATCCCCACCACAACCCCCACGAAATTCTCTGGTTCTGGCACGCGGCACGGATTCTTCCAATTCCAATGTCTTCAATTCCTCTACCTGTCGCCAACACTAGACCGAGAGCACGGAAAGCGCTTCTCCATCGCAAGCCGGCTCTGGCTGGACAGCAGGGCCTACATTCTCGTGCGCTTTCCGGCGCTGTTGAGCGAGGAGCCTTAGGTCAGATCGATCACTCAATCCCTACATTTTCGAACTCAGCGCCAATTCTTTCTGCACTGCGCCTGGAAACAGTCGTTCGCTCATGGACGGACAAACGCCCCACTTGAACCAGCCACGACCGGCAATTCCGGTAATCACGCTCTGCTAACTCTGGTTTGCGCTGCGTCGTCCTTCCGGCTTCGGTTCCCACGGACGCACTTCTGTGCCCTACCTCTTATATTCTCCATCGCTGCGAGGAGTGCATGTGCACTTCGTTTCAGCATTACCGGGTTTCAAATTTACGGGTGACAGAACTAAGCTTTTTCAGGAATAATGTAGTGACACCAGTAATTACGTATTTACTTGGCGCGAGTTTTTAGAGCCCCTTTGTACTCTAAGGGTTGATAGTGATAGTTTGAATTAGGTACCTTCGCACATTAGTTTTTGTTGTCGAGACTGCTTCTATGGTGGATATTGTAGTAACCTGGATTCTTTTCTCGGCGTAATGGGTTTGGATTAAAGCAATGTCTCTTTTTAGCTATAGTTGATAATGGATATCATGTTCTGCACAAAGTTCAACTGGAATCTATTTATTTCTTAGCTGTATTTGATAGTGAAGATTACATGTAGACTATTTAGGAATGTAAAAGATTAGAACAAAAATTGTTACAATTATTTTTGATAAACTTATGAGGTGTATGACAATGTGTTGATGATGTTGGATGTGAGATCAATCTATGTTGTGATATTATATATGTGTGCATGACAACCTATTCAAAGAAACTTGTATCCTTACAAGTTTTATGTTAACTTGCACACACTTTTCATAACTATTAGTATATTATAAATGTCATTGAAAAAAGTGATACAAATTAATTGGACAAGGAGGTGGAATCAAAACCCTAAACAACTATAAGATAACAAAAAAAATTTGACATTTTGATGAAATATGTTTAATATAAAAGAATTTTCATTCTTTTTATTTTTTTAAATTTGAATCTAATAGAATATAAATAAATCAAATGATAATGATTTTGAATTTATATGCTAATAAGAAGGATCTAAACGCAATATTAAATTAGTGCAAGATAGATTGTAAGCTATTTTGCACAAATATCATGTATTATTTACACACACAAAACTTAAATAAAGATATAAAATTATCAATATTAAAACTAATGATTTATTATATAATAAATAAATAAAATAATAAAACTTTATATAAATTTCATGATTATATTGCAAAAATATTTATGAAGATCTAATATGAGTAAATAGATATTGACTTCATCTAAAACTGTCATAGTTAATTCTAAAAAATGATGCATGTGTTAGGATTTTGAAAAGTAACAAAAATCTTAACATTTTATTGAAATATGTATTTGATATAACATAAAAATAAGTTTTTAAGTTTGAATAAGTGAAGGAGATGCAGTAAAATAACAAAAGTATGGGAAGATCCCATCAAATCATACAAGGATGGAACCAAACCAGTAACATGGGGCTAGGCCCCGATAGCAAAACACTTGAAAATATGTCATATGCACCTAAGATATCCAAACATTCAAATGGTCTACAAACAACAGGAGCATCCAAAGAATCATCACCTAACAAGTAACTTCATTTCAAATATTATATATTTTGAAAAACAATTGTTAAGATTTGTAGTCATTTATGAGCTTATCATCAAAATTAAAAGTCACAAGAGTATTGTTATAGCAGTATTTTGTACATACATTGTTTATACATATTAAATTTATGTAAATAAATTAAAAAATAATAATTTTTGAAATACTATTAATATATTATATCTTGATGTATCAATATTTATTAAAAAAATAATATGATTTTTTTTCAATCAAAAATCTTCTTTTTTTAAAATAAAAATATCATAAATTAAAAAAATATTTTATATAATATATAATATTTTCAAAATTTAAATGGATTATATTAAAATATATAATAATTATTATTAAATATAAATTTATTTTATATATAATATTAAATAAAAAAATTTATTAAATATTATTATTAAAATAAATAAATATTTTTAATTAAAATATTATAATTATAAAAAATATTATTATTAATTAAAATTTTAATTTTTACTTTTTTAATTAGGTATTGAATCTTGCATATAGCTCAACAAGTAAATGGTTTTGAATGTAGATTCCATGTTCTTGCATTACTGTGCAAGATTTTACATTCTATTTCAACCTTACACAAATAATTAAAGAAGATCTTAAACCTTTTATTCTCCAACTCTCCATGATTTTTTTACTATTGACACAATGCTTACATGTTTCTCAAAATGCACATCATTTCTTGTTTACTCAAGATTTATTAAGACATGATTTATTTTGCACACAAGATATTTTTAAAGATGTAACTGGATGAAAATAGCTTTAAATTCCCTTCTAATGAAATCATCTATGAATTTTGAATAGAGTATAATTCAATGTACAAATCTCCCCAGAAGAGCGTCCAAACAAGGGATAGTTGTATCTTTTATTCTCATGATGTCCATATTCTAAGCTCCTCAAAACATAGTTTTATAAAACATAATTATCTTGCAATAAGTAAACCTTAATTGATACATATTTCATTTATCTTCTCATGAAATGACCTTTGTCAATCTTAAAACTAAGATGTCCTAAATGTAATCATCTCCTAACAAGAGGATCAAAATTTTTGATATGGATATCACTTCACTTCTTAAGACTTAATCTTTTTTATATCTAGTAGCAAAGTTCTCTTCAATATAATCGTCTTCCAAGAAGAACATCAGAAGACAATGTGATACTAGTATCATTCCTCTTATCATGATGTCTCTTTTGTAGACACATGGAATCAATTGTATTGACAAAAGTTATAGGTAATGTTACTAATTCTCCCATTAATATTAACTAAGGAATTTTTAAACTTTTTTTTGTAATTATGATTTGAGCTTCTCAAACTTGTGAAAAAATGATCTATAAAAATTTAACTTTTTTAATAAAGTATTGTAGTGTGGTTGCACATATTTTTGATTGCTTGAATCAACCTTTTTCATATTTTTATTATCATCTCTTGAAGTATCTTGCATGTATGTCAACTGAATTATTATTTTTACAATGGTTTCCAAAAAATTGATTACTCTACATTTAATATGGATTACTATGTAATTATTACAACACAATATACTCCAATTTAGTTATAGTGAGTTATCATGTGTTTAGATAAATCCGAGTGTTAAAAAAAATTATTTTTTTAATTCATCATTAATTTTTGAATCTCGCTGAAAAATCTAAAAGAACTGATATATGTATCACTTCTCATATAGGTGAATGTTTACTTAAGAGTTTTGTTGTGATTTCAAAGCAAATATTTTTTTAAATGTGGATCAAACTTTATAGTCTACAAATAAAATTTTACACCAATTTCTTCAGTGTAGTAAAACATTCTCTCATGTATCATCTTTTTCATCCATGTGAAAAATGGGAGTCATTCATACATTTTTCTAGTGAATCATTGTGTTAAAAACTTAAATTTTGGAAGTGAATTAATTTTTGAGATAGAAGACATATTTGATTAGCATGACAAAAGAAGTCCTATATTGATGTCACACACAGTGATGTCAGAAGCCTGTATTCTTATCACATTTGCAACCTTGAACTCATCCCTGAACTTTAGAGCTTTTGATGGAAATGATGATCATGATCAATGATCGGGAGGGAAATCTCTCCGAGTGGAAGCTAAACTACGACACCATTCCATGCCGGGTGTACAGCGCAGTTTCTGTTGACGTGTTCTCGGAGTTTCAAATCTGCAGAGTATCCAGTCCAAGGGTAACATATCTTCTTGTGTAGTAAGTCTCTCAAATATCTGCTTAGATTTTCGATCTCTCGACCAGGTACATAGCTTTCTCAATCTCTCCGAAACTTAGGCCCAAGAAAACTGATGCCTAGTAGCCGTCGAGCTTCTGCTCCTCACCAAGCTCCGCTCTGGCGTTGTTCTGGTCCCACAGTCCCGATTTGAACGTCGTTGGACACTGATCATCCATTGATTTTCATTCATTCATGCATTCAAAGGAACTCTTTGTCAGGTACTACACCTGCTTCTCTCGGACGATGCACTAGATTGGAGACATATGATTGGACTCAGAACGTACTGGCCGGTACCATGCCATCTCAGTTCGCAGATCTGAGCATCTTACAACTCCTTCAGCATATGCATATCCTGTTTCGTTTAGCAGCTTGGCATATCCTGCTGCTCATATGGGACCCTCTTCGGTGCCTTTACGGGACAGATACCCTCGGAACTGGGACATATGTCGCCGTTGAGGTTTATGCATCTCTGACATAATCAGAATCACCAAACCGACACGTTGCGTAACCAAAGACTTTGGTAAACCACCCTGAGCCAGGCATATTTCCACATTCCCTATACATCGTCGAGCTTTGATGAAGGCACACTGCATTCCTGTATATAAGAGCTGAATCAATTGTTGGAAAATGATTATTATAGTACCTGAATTTTTTCATGAAACAGTCTTATCGGCCAAACCAGTCTAAGAGTAACTGAAATGTGGAATGCTACACACGTTTTTACTCCATGAAACGCATCTCTCAAACCAATGATTAAAACCTAATTCTAATTCTAAGGTAGAAAGAAAACTTTCGTTTCAAACAACCTACTCTATCACTTCCTGCATGGATCCATGTTTCCACATAAAATAAAAGATCTTCATGTAGAAAGTCTAGGCCCCTGGTTTTAAGCACCCACCAGGAAGAAAGCAAACACAAGTTCATTAGTTGCACATTCAATTCAATTTCAGACGGTCTCTATAATAGTAACTGTCTACAGAATTCAAGCGTTGCACATCTGTAGCGATCTATTAGAACAAGTCTATGGTAGACCTGTCTTAGAACATTTGAACCATTTGATACCCGCTCAGAGTTCTAGAGCTAGTTCTGTCAGTATCTAGGTCTGCTTATCTAGGAAATAGCAAAAAAATATGACTTCTCAGGACTCTTTCATCATTTCTCGTGTCCTGTTTCTTGTGGTCATTGTTGCTTCCAATCCACGCAAGTCCATGCAGCAGATCCAGAGGAGATCCGAAATTTTGCTCCTCCACCCGCCGGAACTGCGCTTAATGCCAGCTACTTCACCTTCACCAAATTCCACAACATTGTCATTAACCAAACTCAGTTCGCCATTGTTACTCCAGCTAATGTGTGTACGTTTCCGGCACTCTCAGGATTGGGGGTCTCCAATGCTTTTCTGATCTTCCCACCAGGTTCTGTGAACGTTCCACACACACATCCTCGTGGAACGGAGACTTTGTTTGTCCTCGAAGGCTCCCTGGAAGTGGGTCTTATTGACACAACAATCAAATTCTGGAGAAGGGTGACATCTTCGTATTTCCTGGAGTCCCGGTTCACTTTCAGATCAACAAAAATCCGTTAGGAGCGAGAGATTATGCTTCCTTCAGCGGCACGAATCCTGGACTTGTTTCCCTTCCTCGAACATTGTTTGGAGTTCACATCGACCTTGACGTTTTGACCAAGTCCTTTGAGGTCTTTCCAGACGTCATCTTTGCCCTTTCCTCCTAGCAGCCTTGAGAGCTACAACTCTCCTGCTCATTGACGCCCACGAGAAGAAAGGGTAAGGATTTGAGATTGTGTGTGTGATTGAGTCAACCAGCTAGAATTAGTACTGCGAATATATTGTCAATCTACAATTTATGTGCAGCACTACCCGATGATATCTTTAGACCTGAACGCATGAGCTGAAAGTAAATACATGCACATGGTTAACTAAGGTGAAGTTAGACGTAGAAAATTTACAAGAGGATCTGTGTGATCAAACTGAGACATCAATAGTGATCTCTTGTAAAGTGCATGCTCTGAATGAAAGTGCGAACACTAGAGTGATTGTTTATGCAAAAACAGACTGTCGGTGCGACTTTATGTACAAGTCAAACTATTATGTGTATAGTTGACTGTACGATACTTAATATTGTGATGATTGCCAACCAATTGACTGAACTATGAAAATAATTTTCACTATAATAGACTGAAAAGTTGTGGAATACACAAATCCTACTTTTGAGAAGAACATTTATTTCCAACAAAGGGTTCCTAGTAATCGCGAGTTGATGACTAACCTGCACTACGTCTCTACACTTGTAAACAAGGGCTCTCGCTTCTACTTACTGAAAACTACAGTGAAAAGTTTCTGGTAATAATGACCATAAGGTGACGTTGTGAGAAGTAATTTGAAACTTATCACGTAGATGAATTTCTGAAGGACCATTGCAAACAATTTAATATTTACATTTGATATGTCAATATGAACCACAAATTTGTTATAAATAAGTTACATTAAGGAAAGTACATAAATACATATTATGATGATAGAGTGTAAATCATTGTCCATATATTTTTTCCAACAACATAAAATTCCATAAACCTGGTTCGTTTGATTTTATTTTTTTGAATAATTTTTATGTGAGCAAAACGGCATCAATAACTGTTGTAAAAAAAATGAACAAAATCTTGCATCATTGAGTTTAATGAGTACTTTTTATTTGAACATTCATTGAAAAAGTCAAATAACATAACAAATTTCACTGAAATATATGACAAAGTTTCTTAACATCCATTGAGATTTGAAATATTTTAAAATATTATTTGAACTGCTTGCTTTACTCTTTACAAAATTTGTAATTGATAATTTGAAGATATATATATATAAATAACATTAAAACATTAAAATTCTTGATTCGGTTAGTAGACATGTAATATTCTTAATATCACCTTTATTAAAAATAGATTAATCTGCTTACGATGTCAAATTTTTAGTGATATTTCAATATAAATTTCAAATTTATTTTGGTAACTTCATGTTTTTTTACATCACAAATATTTAGTATCATAAACATTTTGCATTTATACGGATTTTTAAAAATAATAAATTTTTGCCTTAAATATTATCAAATTTGTAATTTTTTTATATCACTATGATTGGTTGAAATTTTTATGATTCTTTTCTGTGAATAATATAATTTCTGTTTCATAGATTTTTTAACATAATTTTTTTAACACAACTGATCAATTTAACATGTTAAAATATTAATCATATCAATTATTAACATTTAAAATCCATATATTAATAATTTTTATTTTTATTAACTAAAAATATTGCAAATATATAAAATTAAAAAATAAGAATTTGTTCATTCAAAGATTTAATTTTTTTCCTTTTCTAAAAATTTAATCATTGATATTGTTTTTCATTGTACTTCTTCATATAACATTAAATATTATATTAGTTGATTATCAATAATTTTTTTCATAGCAAAATTTGTTTCCAAATCAAATTTATGATAAATCTAATGTTGATTGAAATTTTACAAAAATGAGTTAAAATTTTCTAATCATCAGGATTTTTTAAAAAATATTAAATTTAATTTTTTGCAAATGTATCAGTTGATTATGGATACAAAAAATTTGACCTTGATATTTTTTTGATATTTTTTTTCATATGTTTATATTTTTTGTAAGCCAACAGAGTAACAAATGTTAGATATGATCACAAATTAATAAAAAAAGTGTTAAAATGTTTAAGTTTATCACAAGAAAATTGTGATAAACTTGGATAAACTTCTATGATTAGTTTCCAAAATATAGTAAAAAACAAAGAATCTCTTGAATTAAGCTCTTGGGTATTAATCTATATGTAGAAAGATTTTTAAAGCTAACATTGAATGATTATAATCATAATGTTAAGATTTTGATGGGATAGGATTTTAGCTACAACTCAGTTATTCGAATCAAGCTAGTTGATATGAAGGTAGTGCTCATGAGTTCGTTGGAGCAAGCTGTGAACTTCTTTTGACAGCAGATGGGCAAGGATAAGGATCTATTTGGAATAATATTCTAAAATTAAATATATTTAATGTACGTGATTGCTAATTAGATTAATCAAAATAGAATATGACATCTAATATATAAATATTTGAAGAAAAATTGGATGTGTATTGTTACAGTAACATGATAATAAGTTCTTTATGGCATACACCAAATTAAAACAAGATTATATGCAACTTTTCAGACTTTAGTATAAATAAAAGAATTTAAGAATTTAGCTAAATGAATAGCATTACACTGAAACAACAGTATTTAAGTTTGATAACAATTTATAATAATAGACATTATGAATACAGATTCCAAACGCTTTCACTAAGGCCCTTTGTCTTTTGAACATACGCCGATAGGCGAGTGAAAAAGTGCTGAGTCTCCTCCATCGCTCAAAGGTCTGCGAAAGCATTTCGCACTGAAAAATAGGAGGAACAAGCTATGTACTTTAAGTTTTTTTAACTCACATGATATTAGGAATAAATATTGATTCCCAAGTGTTCAATCGTCCTAGATGGAGTGACCTTTCACCACCTCGTCTTACATTGTCGAGAAGTTCGACAGGAATCGAGATGAGACAGTGAATTCTTTGAAGGTGACTTTCCAAACTGTGAAATCTGACGAACGATACTTAAAATATCACAATAGACCTACCAGACACTTTCTACCTGCACACTGACCCTTACAACTAACAAATCTGACTTCTCATAATGTACGAAGTGCAGATGATAACATGAAATGAGCTCACTGTACCAACCTATCAAAATTACCAAGTACTCAATAAGTGGGTAGAACCGTCCAGCAATTTTAAAGTACACCATTGTCGGTCATCATGAAAGCCACCCCGATATTTACAACAAGTGTGAAAAGTTGGATCTTCTATTAATTGGAAGAAATTTTTAAAGCAAAGTTTATGTTATATGATTTAGGTATTGTAGGCAATGGATGTAGAAACAAGTGGTACGACGTAGTTCCAGTCATTCAAAAAGAAGAAGGAACAACATACAGCCAAATAAACATACTTGCAGTAATATAATCATTCACTATCTGACTTTCCTTGATGACATCTTTTTAATTGCTGTGTATGACTTTTAGAAATGAAAATTAAAGCTAATGCATGACACAATAATAATTTAGTTTGAAGAAACATGTAGACTAAGTATCACCAACTAATGTATTCACTAACATAAGTCATTTCCAAGTACATTTTTTGCACTTAAATGTCCAATGTGCTCATAAAAAAAGTCCAAATATTTCAACTCAAAATTCCAAATATTGCACATGAAAAGTTTAAACTTTGCTTTTAATTTTTTTAAAAACATGCCATTCAATAACTTAATTTTAGTTAGTACTAAATTTTTGCAATCCAACATAAGATGAAAAATAAGAATTCAGATTCAATTCAATACAATTATGTGCACACACTAAGCACATTGATATTTCTACTATCAGTCTTTAAAATATAACCAATCTTTGCAATATATTAATTTCCTAAAACAATCCTTTTAATTTAAATGAGCGAAGTAAAAATTATCAGATAAATTTAAAAATAAATATAATAAAATATTTGAAAAAATAATTATATAATTATAAAATAATAATAATGAAGAAATAATTAATAATTAAAATAAATATTGATATTTAAAAAATATTATAAAAATCATAAAAATACACAATTCTTGCATTTGAAATTTGAACACATATGTTTCTCTCCAAAAGAATCATGATCCATATCTCCCAAATATTTTGCTGCTAAAGAAGAAGGTTTTTTTGTCAAAATTATGACATGGTTGAATTTATAGGAGCTTGAAAATTACACGAAAATAATTTTCAAGCTCCTCTAAACCAAACATCATAATCAAGCAAAAATAATTCATTGAAAGAAAAATCCTTAATTCAACCACAGATATGATCCTAATTCTATTCTTATGTTAACTTGTGATGATTCAGCTTGTAAAGGGATACAAAAAGGATTTAGGTCAAGTCTGTATTTTTTTGACCTTGACAAATTGTAAGTAAGAAGCATTATTTATAAGTAATTTTTTTTGCCTATAAAAAAATGAACCACTTAGGTACATTGCTATGTACATTCTAACATGATATGGTTATGAAAAATTGTCAAAATAATACCAAAGTGTATCCATCAAAACATTCTCCCTAAGCTGTCCATGCCATGTTGGTGAACACAGAAATGAATAACAAGGATTTGTTGCCAAGATATGACCAATTTGTCAAGGTCAAAAAAATACAGACTTGACCTAAATCCTTATAGTGTCAACAATATCAAATTCTGTTTTCTATCAATAACCTGATGATAAAGTGCTTTGAATTGCTTTTTAAATCATGTGGAACAAAGAAATATCATTGACATGCGGATCTCACAAAAATATGAGTTTTTTTATTTTATGTCAAAATATCTTGTATATTTTTCTACAAATCTTCTTACAGGAGGTCTAAGCCTAACTATATGTCCTCCTACATTTAAATCTAATGGATTTAGAATATATTCCTTATCTATTAATCTGTATGTCATTGCTAATATATCAAAAATATTTCAAACAAAAAATTTCATGGATTGATACTTTTTAACATTAAAATTACACATTATCACTTAGTGAGTAAAATTCATTCTTGTAATAAATATTGCATCCAATTAATGATTTTTTATTGAAATTATTATAAGAACCAGATAAATAATAAAGTGAATCAAATTTTTTACCTAGTGATTTTTTTCCTTTATGAGAAGCAAATGAAAGCCAATATAGTTCATTTGAAGTTAAAGAGTTTTCAAATTTGGCAAGGTTGAAAATTTTATTAATTTTTTTTTGCTAGGTCTTGAGATTTATATAATACTCTATCAATAGACAAACATTTGTCTTTATCAAAATCTCCTCCTGGATTTTTTTTATGTTGTGATGTTTTGAAATTAACTGTTTTTCTTGCTCTTTTTCTACTGCAAAATCCACTTTGATTTCTTCCAAGACTTCTTGAATTTCAAACACAAGAGATGTATCTAGCACAATGAGTTTTAGTTCTTCAAGAATATGATAAAAAATATTTTTATCATCATGCACCATTGGATACTCAACAAGAACAATTGATACAGCTGCAATAGCTAAAGATATCTCTGTTTCTGATGGTTAAGCATCTGATGGACAAAAATCTGAAAGATTTTTTTGTTATTTAGTCCAAAAGAAGATTCTTTTCTTCAGTCTCACGATACTCCATGGGATCAAGTGGCTATCTTGATATAAATACAGGTTCTAAGGATATAAGGATAGTTTTTTCAGTTGTTGATAAGATGAGGCAGTTACATCTTCCATATCTGCATAGATAAGGAGAAGTGAAGCTTCTTTCACCTTGTACATGTGGTATATGATGTTGTAGAATGACTTTACCTCTCAAAATTTCTTCAGCTACTTGACATAAAGGGGAATAAAATCTCTTTTCTTTTAATGGAAGGAAAAACTTAAGCATTTCTCTCTTCATGTTAAGAACTTTTGTAAAACAAGACCTCCAAAGATAAAATTGCATAATGTGTCAAATTATCTCAAAAATTACTCAACCATATGAAAGATGAAGTCTTTGGACTGTGAACTAATGTTGATTCACTTCATTCAAGCTTTTGAATCCATCATTTTGAAGTTTGGTGCACTGCACATCACTGTCACCTCTAAATTTTTCCTTCAGAGTTTCTCATATATCTTCTCCGGTCTAGCTTCATTAATTTTCTAGATGTTGAAATGTTTTCTTTGAAGGTCATTCTCTATGTTCATATGTGTGACCCATGCTCATTATTTCTTTATGCTTTGACATAATGATTAACATGGTATGGATGTCTAGTCCCATCTGCTATTGATGCTTAATAGAAGACATTATTCCAATTAGCTTCACCATCAAAACACCATCGTATATACATTAAAGTTGAAATATTCCCCTGGAATGCCAATACATCTTTTAAAAGTTCCTCCATCAATGTTGATTTATCATAACTTTCAAAGGTGGATAGAGCAAAAACATGGACATTCTTATTCACACCTTGAAAAAATGCCCCAATACGCTTCAATTGATGATTCAACACAAAAGAAGTAAAAATTTGTCAATATTTTTTATCAAGGTCAAAAACATACATGCGATTGTCATGATTTTGTCCATATACATTTTTAATAGATCAACATATTAAAATTCACAATTTTATAACTTCTTAGAGAGTTATTGTCTCCCGTCGTATATGCTGCCATTCATAACTTGATAGAGCCATCGGGGACTTTTTCAAAAAAGATAGATATAAATGCTTGGACCTGCAACCTCTTCATTTTCAATTTTTTTTTTTTAATTTTTAGCCAGACCTGTTTAAATATTTTCGTTAGACCAACCTTCTTGTTTGTAGACAAGTAGTCATGGATGAAGAACTTCATTCTACTTGTTTTAAACATTTAATTTCCTTTACATCCAAAGATTATGCCTTCAAAAACCATCCAGGTGTTGCAACTCTTGTCAAATTTATAGTTCTGATTCTTCATTTCATGCTTGCAAACAACTTCTTTCAACTTCAAGTTTCTGAATTTTTTCTCATGTTACTTCCTACATTTCCAAAGATCCTTGCAATGATTAATTTTTTTTGGGCATTAGCTAGACCTCACCTTCAACCTTATCTATCTAATTTGGTGATTATGTTACTTCAAAGAAGACAATAAAGTCCATGTACGGAAGGAAAAGAACAATGGCAAAGACCATGACGTAGGAAGAAACCAAAGCTCAGCAATAACCCGGCCTATGTAACTACTTTCGTAGTAACTACCAAAATTTCAATACCTATTCTATGTAAATAAAAGATTATACTGTGGACTGAAATTGTTGCCAAACTACCATCAAAAGTGGACAATGAGTTGTAGACACGATATTCGGTACAAAGTCATGTAAAGTCAGCGGTTACGCCTTGATGACCTGAAACTTGTACTTGGTGTTAGAGAAGCAAAGTCATGCAGTCCATGGTCGTAGCCCAGTGCTGCTGGAAGAATAGTTATCTATCTGGCCACCACCCACCCATGACCCTATTCCCCTTCCCCGCCTCTCCTCTCACCATCCCCTCTGGTTCCATCCCCGGCATCTCTTATTTCTTGATACCAGCGCTCAACGTTGGACCCCCTGCTGCTCATCTCAGCTCAGCTCAGCTCACCTTAATCCTGGTTGGCCCCGTCCGTGCTCGTCTCGTCTCTCTCTCCCCTCTCATCAGCTCAGCTCAGCAGTCGGTCCATGGCGGATCTTCCTTACGAGGTTCACATTTGCCAAAGCTGGAACTGGAGGAGGGGAGGGGACTGTGGGGCACTGAAGAGTGGGCAACAATTATCATCTGTCACTGCCCTGCCTTCCCACCCTCCTTCAAAGCCGCCAAGTATCAACTTGGTAAGGTTCCACTTTCACGCCAGCTTATCTTTATCAAATGCTGGAATCCTGTGGACGTGATTTTTGACTTCGGCCTCAAATCACATCAGTTGGTTGCAAACGTGAAATACATTCAAACCATAGTACTGCAGTTCATTTGAGATCATGTACGTATGCTCCTACATGGAATAGTATAGTACCTGAAGAATAATATCAGCGAGATCTTACCTGGAAATCCTTCTTTGGTCGAGACGCGATCTCAAGGTTGTATCCAGCTTAAAATAGGCAAGCTTCATTGGATACGCAGCACGCACACAGACTGATCTGATATGGATGTCATGAGCTCTGAAACTTGTGCGCAATCCCGTTTTCCACCCACAAGCTTTCGCACATGCGCACATGTACATAGAGTTCGTTGTAGAAAAGATAATAGTTTTTACTAACTGTCCAAGCTGGGCACGATTTAACGGGAAGATATGGACTGGGGCCGTTGCATCTATCGCAGGGCAATGCAGGGGCGAAATGTATGTGACAGCACAAAAGCTCCAGGTCGAAATATGATTCAAGATGACAAAATGAAAATACTTTTCATTTTGTAACGTCTTTCCTTTTTTTAAGTTGACACTAATCCTATCCCTTGATAATACTTTTGACTAGTTGTCACACGCGTGTCCTCGGTGGTACGGAAAGGCGTAATTTGCCAAAACTATATAAAAGGGATGCTACTGGGGCCTAGGCCCTTCTTCTTACCTACTTTGGATACATCCATGTACGACTTGATAGGTATTCCCATTCCTTTTGCTTTATTACTTGGTGTCCGATACCGATATAAAAGGGATACGGAAAAGTACATGGAGGTGCAAGAGTACAAAACAGATGGCACTTATGGATTTCACTTGAGAGAATTTTACGTTTGAGATATTTTCCATGATCCTAAAAGTTTGACTTTTACTGCAGTTTGCGTTTTTGGTCAGACTTTGGTCAATACGTTATATAAATATACGTCATTAACTGGGTCAATATCCGCCTGTCCATGGAACAGCCCAGAGAAAATTTCGCCTGTCCATTTTTCTTCGTTTACACGTTGTCTGATCTTGCAAGTTACAAAGGCGGCTGGCGTTAAGCAAACAAAACTCGTTGACTCCATCACTCAGAAGATGTCAGGTAGATAATTGCACAGAATGGAATCCAACGCATGGTGTGCCTTGTGGATGGGACATTCAGGACTTATGGCGTCCTCAAGTCTGATTTGGACGTGGACATAAGATCCGCAACAAGAATCACATTGTAGAGGTATGTGAGTTATCTAAACGTCTTTTGCAATTTGTCCCCAATTTTCGCCATTGAGACAGGTAAGCCCTTCAAAAAATGTGATCGTTGGAGAATCCATTGAGCTCTTGAACATATGATATAACTTGTAGGATGTCCTGGTGGCTGCAAACACATAGAATCGTTGGATTGGTTACGCAGCTTAAAATCAATACCTCTATCTGTAGCTTCACGCTGCATGCCTTACGCATATATTGAATCTGATTTAGATGTTTTCTGTTGTGCAGACACAGTTAGCACTTGGAGCGGAGGCTCCACAAAAATACTATCTACTTTGAGTTTGTAGATAAGTGCGGCTTTAGTCCATATCTGTCATTAGATCTGATCGTTGAGCCGAAATCATGGAGCCAAACAACATAGAAGAGAAGGTGCGTCTAAAGAGAAAGGATTCACATAATCATACACCTTTGGACCTCTTTCCTTATCGTTGGTTTCCATTTTTCCTTATCATATTAGTTTCAGATTTCTAACCTGCTGCGTATCGATCATTACAGATAAACGAGTCTCTTTACGAGCTGAGTACACGAAGAGATCAGGAGCCTAGTATCGATATCATCTTCTTTCATGGTTTACAAGTGAATTTTCCTATAGTAGGAAAAACACATTCAGATGCATACAAGAGCTCGTGGACATCCACGTCAAATCACCCTGTGTGCTGGCCGCAGCAATGGCTAGGTCCGAATTTACTTCAAGAAGGAACTTGTGCTCGAGTATTTTCGATTTCCTATGATTCCAGTGCATTCCAAACATCGACTTCAGGAAGGGCAGATCTTTATCTCATATCTGAGAATTTGGTAAACGATATAATATTTGTTAGAAGTTCTCGTCTAGGAGGATATCATATAGGGCAGAATTGGCCTGTTTTACTGGTTGGTCACAGTCTCGGGGGTCTGGTATTGAAGCATTTCGTAATAGAAGCACAGAAAAGAAAAGACACATTACAACGAGATCCGACGTCGGGAGCAAATCTTCAGATAGTAACAGACTTTCTGAGCAATATTGGAGGTGTATTCTACTACTCAACACCTCATAATGGAGCAGCTCTGGCAGAGATCATGAAGTATTGGCCAGGTAAGACAAGCCCAGTTGTCAATTTTCTGCAAGTTCTGAACAAGGACTCTGCGAGACTCAATAGCGAATTTATGACTTGGCGAAGACTAGCAACTGTAAAAGCCTGGACTTTATTCGAGCAAAACAAGACTTCATTTCATGTAAGTCTTCAACTCATTTCCAACTTTAAACGTGTTTTTACATCGATGCTCTCTAAGATCATTGTCCAGAGCCTGAGACTCTTGATAACGATGCTTTTTTTTTTGAAATCTTGCAATTACAGAAAGTCCATAAACTGGTTGTTGAGGAAGGATCCGCGAGGTATGATTCTGATAACGTCCGGTCGGCTGCAGCTGATCATTTCTCAATTTGTAAACCAACTTCCACTGCGGATATACAATATGAATGGCTCGTCCAGTTTATAGAGGAAATTATTTCAAGCTGGGCAACTAGAAAATCAGGCCTTCCCCATGAGCTATGAAGTCATGATTGATAGTATGCCGCAGCCAACCAACCAGGTTCATGTGTTTCCAACACATGAACCTGGTTGCCCGTTCATTGTGGTCTAGTGTTCACATAAGGAATGGAAGTCAATTGTATTATCCAAGGTTACTGTTTATCATGCATAATACCACAATCGTGAATGGTGGTAAAGTTTGGAATGTAATGTTGATGATAATCATGCTGGTGATTCGCACATGTGTTTACTAACATAAACACATGTGCGAATCACCTGCAACCAACCCTTGCAGTTCACTCTTGGTAATCGTCTCCACGGCACCATACTTCAGGTTCTGTAGAGTTATTGATTTCTCACAGGGGGATGATTAAATGATGATGCCAAGGAAACGGTGGAGCCAGCCTGTGATGGTATCAGATATGTATGAAAGGCAAAACCTGTTACAAAAACATCATGCTTCGATGACTGTGAAGGTTTAACAATCGAGGAGAAAATCGTGTCACTGAGTTGCGTAGAGGATGCATTGTAGTGTAAGGCTCTGTAAGTAATCAGTCAATTTTGAAGGTAGATCTTCACGTAATATACCTTTTCACACTCAACACTAGAATCAGATCGAGTAAACATTTTTATAGGGTAATTTGATATTTGACCTGATGAGATCTCGAGTCATCAGTCTTTTCGTCGTGTCGAGGTCTGATGATAAACTGAAATCCACGAGTGACGCTCTATCTTTAGTAGAATTGTCACATATTAGCAAAAAAGAGACTATTAGGGTGACTCCGTCCTATATAGATATGAACATTTAGAGTTCATTGAATCAGATCATAGGAAATATATTTATGAATGTGCGTCCATCAAATAGCACGTTCTTACGTTCTCAAGTATTGCACACGCTATACTGGACTGCGTTCCATTAGTGAAAGACTTCGTCTTCCTGCAATTGGTCCAGCCGCCAGGTTTGGCCGTGAGAACCGGACAGTATCTAGCAGACAGATGCTTTGTCAGATAAGACCACATATCGGTCAAGAACTTGTTTGTTTCTTCGGCCAAATTGATACGGTTTCAGATCGCTGCGTTGGTCTACACAGAGCACCGCCCATTAGCGATCATGGGTGGTGATTCAGAAGCTTCTCCTTGTAATGTACGCATGTAGGAACGCTGAGTGCAGCGGAATGGATGGTAAAAAGAAATCCCAATCAATTATAGAACTCATCGTCATCCAGTTGTCGACGGGCTGGATTTGAATCATTACAGTCATCGCACTTCGTACAATCTCATCCTAGTCGGCGAGAAGTTAGATTGCCAGCAACTGAAGTGCGTACTTTTAACTGTCCCGGGCAGGAGACCTAGCCTGCGCTGGGAGCCGGGAATACTTGAATTTGCATAACAATGCGGATCTTTCTCGTTCTGTGCCTCCTCCTCTGTTGGAACGTACCTTCGTGTTCTGCGAAGACTACTCTTCCGAGGCTTGAAACAACGCGAAAGTTCCTTATATTCGGAGATTTTTATGCGGATACAGGATACACGCAAAACACTACGGCCTGGGGAATTCCTTATGGAATGACCTTTCCAGGCGAACCATTCGGACGCTTCTCCAATGGACTCGTCGAGACGGACTTCATAGCATCGAAGGTTTTGCACGTCGCCTTGCCACCAGCTTACGCCAAATTTTTGGCTAACACGTCCACCTCGATCTCTCTCTGGGCATGAACTTCGCGGTCGGATGGAGTGGAGCAACGTACGCCTATGGCACACCGACTTTCCTGACGCAGGTGCAATACAAATGGTGGAGGCAGGAGCCTTCACGCCAGACGACCTGAAGAAAGCAGTGATCTTCGTGTCCGTCTTTGGTAATGACTACGCCGTTTACAATGGCTCGCTTGAGAGTTACTACCCATTGGTTCACGAGGTAGTGAATTTGATCGACATCGGTATGCGAGAGCTTTACAGTCTCGGTACCAGAAATTTCATGGTGTCTTCGTTGGCGCCAATCGACTGTCTGCCCTCAAGCCCATTTCCGTCAGGATTCAAGGCTTGCGCGAAGGACAGCACCTTTGACACGGTTTTCTCAAGTCATAACTATTTACTCGGACAGAATTTAGTAAAAATAAATAGACACCTGAAGGGGTCAAGTGTCGTCTACTTGCAGCAGACGAAAGCCATCAGACACATTCAGAAGCACCTGCTTGAGTTCGGTCTCACAGAAGCGTTCAAGCCTTGCTGCTATGGCTTATGCACCGAAGTGGACGCAGGCGGTAGCCCACTGTACCAGCTGTGTCGGAGTCCAGGCAATCATCCAACGGAAGCAGGCTGGAACGCTGTCGTTGATCTCTATCAGAACCATTTTGGGTTTACTAGATTTTATCCATCTCTTAGAGTTTGGATCGACAGCCTCTGCCCATGAAAGTTGTCCGTGAAATAATATTTGTCTGAACAGCATTAGCTGCTACTCCGACATCCAGTCTTAGGATCCAAAAACAGAGATAGACAAATTGTTTCCTGCATGTGGAGGGCTTCATAAGAAGCATTCATTTAATGAAGCATGTCTCTTGGATCAGCTGGACTTTGTAGTTTCAAATTATTTCGTCTGTTTGAAGCTTTCTCTCATTCTAAAATGTATTATCTTGGACTGAAGAAATCTCAAACTGGAAACAAGCTAGTTGCAGTGCTGTAAGCTTTCACATGAAATAATATCTTCTCTCGTGACATGTGATCCTCTACTGTGTGCCTTCAGACCAAGATACAACAGAAAATTCTGTTGGGCTTTACAGAGTCTGCTGTATGCCGTGCAAATTGGCAGACTCGGATTACATTTTAGATTATTCACCTATATCTACGTGTCGGATGAGGTTCCCTACGAATCTTGTGATCAGATGCATCTTATTTTGCTAAAATGGAATCGAATGCATGGAAGTTGAAGCCTCCATAAGGCCATAACCAAATCGTGATGCCTCTCACAAGCTCCCATCAGGACTTGATGCCGAGTAAAACGAGATTGTACTCGAGTGCACCAGTTACTATCCTCTAGAATCTTAATCTTTCGATGTCTATGATGTTTGAAAATCAACATAACTATGAATGTTATATATGTGACAGATAAGTTCAATGTCAAAAAGTAGGCAACCATGCAAATTACTCTATATTTTCCTCTGTAAAAGAGTAAACGATTTCAGCAAAATGGAAGAAGACTCGCCTGTCGGAGACCTACAGCTGAGACTAGGAAGAAATATAATCCTGTGATGCGAGGAGAAATTCATCCATACTTATCACACAGCTGGACTCCGTATGTTTCTGAGAAACAGCTGCCAGTGGTCGACACTTTATCCCTGACAGGAGTCGAGGGTGTGGTGTAGACCGACGCGGCGGATCACTGGCTTAGAGTTAACCTGGACTCTAGTTTGGCGTACTCTGTTACTACCCGTATCATGATGTCGGTTCGTAGAGCCTCAGTTGGACTCCGCAAAGCAGTAACAGCACATGCCAAGTGAACAATTTAAGCCTTGGTCCTTGCTGGACTTCCTTCTTCTGCAAGCATCGTTTGGTGTTTTTTCGTCCATAGAGCTGTTAGATTACTGGCGGTCTGAAGGTAATTTCCCATCATCTGGTGGTTTCAATCAGTTTTTAATGTTTTTGAACATTTTCGCCTGAACCTCAAAGAGTGCAAGTAGACGATTTTGGAAATCATTTTATTCATCCCGTACCTGGAATCAGGCACAAGAATGAAAACTCCAATTGATTGAATTACAGTAAATCTATTTTATGTTTTTTTTTTAAATTTTAAATCTTAGAATATAAAAATATTAATGGATTCATACTGTCTTTATTTTCCATTTCATTCAATGCGGTCGACATGATATAATGAATATTTAAGTTAAGTTTAAAATTTTAATTTACAATTTTAAATAATTATTAATCAATATATTATCTAAATTTGGTTTTTTGTCATGATTCAAAATATATAATCTTAGAAATATTTCAATTTTAAACTTAAATTGAAATTTAGTTTAAAAATTATTACTATATCTCAATTAAAACAAAGATACATATATTTTTTTATAAGATCTTTAAAAAAATTTGATTTTTTAAAAAATAATTTTAAAATTAAGTATCATAAAATTTTCTTTTTACTTTCTTAAAAATTCAAAAATCACTTCAACTTGAAAATACTAATACCTATTGTAATTTGGAAACATATTTTTACATCTAATTTAGTTCATTGTTGTGGGAATCTGTCAAATAAAATCACTTGTATGCAAAATATCGAGTTTTTCCAAAAATGTGTAATTTATATTTTCTATTTATTTTAGATTAATTTATATTTTTATAAATAAATTATTTTAATCATAATTTTAAAAAGTACTATTAAATTTAATTTTTTTTAAATAAAGGATAAGTTTAAATTTCCTTTTTGGAAATAAAAGATGAAACCAAATTATAATTTTTTCATTAAAATTATTTAAAAATTTGAAATCAAAATCAAAAATTTTATGTGATAGTGTTCCAGTGGGCACGTGAATCGAGTAAAGGGGACATCTTCACAAATATTATTGAACGGGATGGACAGGGAGTGGTCACATATTACAATAACATGATTATTTTAATTATTTTATATTTAAAAATATAATGATTCATTTAAAAAAATATTTTTGATAAATTATCATAATATATTTCGTGGTAAGACTGAAAAATTATTTTTATTTGAAAATAGTTTTAATAATATGTATAGTAAGATTTCTTAAAACTTTTTATCACTTGAATGTTAAAAAACATCATTTTTATCATAGCATTTATCTGTTATTGCACGTTCTAAGAGATTTAACTAAATATTTTCAAATACATCAATTTTTTTGGATGTGATAGCAATATTGAATCAAAGCATGAGTAAACATGTATGGTAGTGAAGAATTGAAATTATGGAATGGAGATTATGAACACTATTTAAGATAATTTAAAGAGTAAATATGATCATAATTTTAGTAAATGTTAGAGAGTTAAATTGCTATATTTCTAAAGCAGAGTTTGCTACAAAAGAGTAGCATTAATCCAAGACTGTTATTAATTGAATTCATTGCCAGTTTCAACAACGTGAAAGTCTATCTCATTCAACTTGAATTTTTAACTCTAAATCTATTGTGGATAGATACCATGAAAACTTTGACTAAAGAAATTATCATCAAATTGAATTTTACAAATTTATCTTTAACCATATTCGAATTGTAGATTATGTCATAATTATAGCTGTTATAATGTCTTTCCATTATGATTTTCATTAGTATGTTTTTAAATTATTATTTTTATCCAAAGTTTTTATAGTATCTATCCATAATACGGACTTCCACGTTCGAGAGGGGAGAAATATTGCCCATAATTCAATGCATAGTTACTCGTCCAGACAATCAAAATGAATAAAACTTCCCCAAGAAAGAAAGAATCGCTAACAGTTAGTAAGAATACATGAGTCGGGTATTCAGTCGGAATTCATTCGTGAACTTTTGTATCTAACGATGGGGATTTGTCTTCAGCTTGCTATTTTAATACGGAAAATACTGGAACGGAAGAAAAAAACTGAGTTTGAAGACATTCACTATGAGCAACCAAGAATCTCTAATGGAGAAATTCTACGACCTTATGTGCTGATTTCACAGCAACAATGGCTCCGAGGCCCACCTTGTATACCGGACACAGTAGTGCATTTCTTGTATCCATCCTTGCATAAAGTCCAAGTGATGATATGCGCTACCCTTGCAAGCAGTTCACGTCTGTCCGTTCTATCATCATTCTCGACGTCACTCCAGCAGCGTTACTCGTGATGTCTATCGAGGAGTAGCTGATGGAACTGCTTGAGTTGTTTGCCAGTATGTCACATGTCGTCTGAGATGCAGTGTCAACAAGATAAATGGACCCTGCAATTATAGAAACGTCAGATTCAGAACAACAGCTGTTCGATATGATGTATTCGAGGCGTTGTGAGAGGAATGAAGGTAAATACCAGTCAAAGTTAATGAAGTTCCTGTTCTAACAACTACATCAAACCACAAACGAAAGAAGGTGTCCAGCTCCTCTGTACAAATGAGATTGTGTATTCGACCAGCATGAAGGTATGAAAAGAGTGAAAGTGCACCACTGAACCCCTACCAAGTAGAACCTTATGATTGCGATTTTACTGCTGAAATATTTAATTCTGGCTTATATAGACTTCTAGTCCCTACCGGACAGCTCTGACTGGTTGATGGCGATTCCCTCGAGAAATCCCAAGCATAAAGTCACGAGTTTTTGTGAGGCTTTTTAAGTTCACCAAGAAAACAACAACTAAAGTTTTTGCCATTTCCAATGATCCGTAGTCTAGGTCACAGCGTCCAGCTTTCGCATTGTTTATGGTGACTCGCATGTAGAGTAGTTGATGTTGCCAAACGAATGATTCGAGTGCTGGCAGGCTTTACCACTGAACCCTTGTCCAGGCTATGATCCTGGACCTGAACAGTGTGTAGCAGGGCCAAACTGTTTACTTAAAAAAATATATCGGTTGACCACAAGGTCGTCACATTCAACAACAAATGAGTGTGGAAAAAGCACACATAAAACGAGTTAGTTGGAGGTTCGACCAATTCTGATTTCTGCGGGGGAAAACTACAGAGTCACCCTTGACAATGTAGAAGTAAAAGCCTGCGGTTGTGAAAACTCGAATGAACTGCGAACGACTGAAGCGAGTGACCGTCACAGAAACAATCCGTGTCGTACATAGGACAAAACAACACGACATGGTGAACAGAGAGAAGTAAGATTAAGTTTATTAACTGCCAAGGTGCTGTTTACGAAAGCTTCTGATCCCTTACGAAAGTATGATGATCTCGAAGGAGGTGAATCAAGTCTGCTAAACGAGTTTGGAGTAATAAGATGCAGGTGCTGCAAGTGCCCACTTCGTCACTTAGAGTCAATGTTTTAAATTTTTGAATACAAATCAGGTTTCAGCATTTGAGTCCAGATCTACTGTTTCTTTCATGCTTGACTTGAAAACCGTTTATTACTTTTGGTCAACCCTTCACCAGGAAACACTCTCACGGGGAGATGCCTCCATAATAAGCTGGTGTAGTGGCTTGAACCTAGGAATCTTATCAAAGCACAGAGCTGGTGAACTTAACTGAGATCGGTAGAGCTCAATCCTCAGCATCGTTTGCTTCGACCATTAGTGGACCATTTTGGCCTGATGAGCTCAGAGTGACCCACAAGGGTCATTTCTTCTTTGGTAAGGAATGTTGGAAACCGCAAAGAAAGTGACAATGAACCGTGAAATCCTCTAACGTTTTCTTTTCTCCACGTCCACCGTACATCGCGAGTGCGACAAACAGGAGCAGTGACTTTGCACAAAAGAGCTGGTCCACTCTCCATTATGGTTACACAAGAGATCATCCCAATTCTTGTAGTCTAGTATAAAAATCGCTTAACTTTTTTGTATACCACCACCCGAACCAGCTTATCACGATGCATAATGTGTTGAATAATGCTGGACAAACGTGCAGTGTTAAAATCTAATGGAGGAGAAGAAGAGATGCAAAGGAAGAGGCCATCTGCATGTCCCTACATCCGGTATCGTACTGTTTCTCCGTTTGTTTAATTTGTTACCAACTTTTATATTCCGTACAGCGGAAGCGCTCGAGGAGACATTGCCAAATTCACAACTGGTGAAGGGTGACAAGAAAGAGCGCAAGATTTCAAACAATACGTCAGCGGCACGTACAATTTTGATCGAAGCCCTTAAAGCCGATGAATAGGGTCTCTGGAATCTAAGGAGGCCAGGCTTACAGATTTATCAGAGAACTGTATACCCCTTTTGCTGGACGCAAAGAATACCAAAAGGCATCATCCCTGGAATATGAAGATGCTAGTAATGGTCTTACGAGGCTAACCGAGGACAGTACAATACTATTGTTGTACCCATCCCTTTTGTTTTTATACTGTGTCGCGATTGGACTCTTCTATGCGATCGCGAAGCTGATTACTTTTTCAGTCTTATATACTTCTCACGATAACAAAATATACATTAACACGAAGACAAGATATGTGAAAGGGATGCAGCTTTAGCCTTTTTCGAACAAGAAAGACGAAGTAAAATATCAAAAGGGATGGGAAGGAACCAAACCGGTAACATGGGGCTAGCCCCAATAGTATCAGCCTTAGCAGCTTTAGCCTTTTTCTAAAACTGATGAAGTAAGATCAAAAGATTGCAGTAAGCGTCTGAGATTCATTCGAATCTGGTGAACGCGTTTCGATTTTTCAGAGATGGTACAATATCGTACTACTCATTAAAACTGGACACTACTTCGTGAGCATACGCTTGAACTTGGGTGAAGTTGGGTCCACCTTTCTGTCCTCTCAATCATTTGTACGGATCCCATATATCTTGTATGTAAAGGCATGTAATGATACTCAATGGACGTATTTAAAGTCATTTATACAATTTTTATTGGACAGTGGAATGTTAGGAAACCCACTTGCGCCTAATATTTCTTACCAATGAACAAATCTCTCAACAATTCATGTTTGTAGGTTTAAATATATTGATATTATGAATCTTAAAAAAATAATTATTTACATGTATCATTGATTCTTAACAGTTTCAAGGTAAGTCCATTTTCAAATCACATTGCGCTCAGTATGATCAATTTTCAGGAAATATATCGTACCGACTTTTCACTAAAGAATCAGTAATTTGGCTATCAAAAATGAATCAAAGAAATAAGTTTAAGTGAGGTTTGGAAAGAGAGAGGTTAAAAAAAAGTTCCATTTTTTATTTTATTTTTCAAATCCGAGTGCTCGATAGAGATATCTAAAGGAAAAAAATATTCATATTTCATCATGGAATGAAATTAACTGAATAGAGCTAAATGGAGACTGCAATTTCAACTAAATTTTATTGGTGATGCTATTGGGGCTTTGGTTTCATCCATGTACTACTTGATGGGGTCTTCGCTTTCTTTTTGCTATATTTACTTGGTTATTTCAACTAAATACACACAAATTACGAGCACGATTAACAAATCAAACAACCGAGGGTAGCGTTAAAAGGTGAACGAATGATTAGATTTGAGAAATGAGTTGGATAGATTGTACAAAAGTATTGGTTCTAGTTAATTCCGTTGATATAATTCAATCATTCTTAAATTATTGGGTAGGGAGGTTTCTTTACTATGGTCAAGAAAATACGGTAGCTGGTTTTGGTTATGATCGCCTTTGAATGCCACCCACGTCGGTCACTTCCCGATTGCCAGCTTATTTATCTCGAAAGAAATACAGAACAAGGTACAACACGAGTACATCAATGTCTCAAGTGGACTCTGCGCAGATGCCAACTTGGCTTACAAAAGAACCTAAACCTTATCCAATGAACCCTAAGATCCCTCCAGATAATCAGACAAGGGCACTGTTAATCTTTTTCATGTTATCTGGACCTAGTTGTGGAACTGAGAGAGTGGCGAGGGACCAGATTACCTATAGCATATTGTAGTACTGCACCCTAATCCTACCATCATGATGCGGAATACTAGCTGCACACCGGCTTCCTACTCATAATTCAAAGTGATGGTCTAGATAGTGCGATAATATGTATTACAAATGGTCGGTGAAAGTTGCCTGAGCAAAAAATTTAGAAACGTACGATGAGTCTCATCTTCTGGAACAGTTGAATGAGAACATATACTAAAAAAAGTTTAATATGCTATATAGATTTTAAAAAGGCTATGTTTTATATGGTGTTTATACCTGTGGACGAGTGAGAATGGCCCCACTTCAGGAATTTTATAAATATAAGTAGAAGACTCAAAGTAGGCATGCTTCAGCACAAGTCTTCAACGCGACACCAGCATTTTAGAATTACATGACATGCAAGGAATCTTGTTCCTAGGGGTTGTGTAACCATGGAGATCATACCTAAGTTTAGATTCTCAGAACGCCTCTTTACACCAACCGGGACCATCTGGTCAAATGACTCAGACCCGTAGAGAATATGACTCGGACAACTTTCTTTGAGCCCAAGTTCTGTATCTGTTGGCGGCATAGAATGTTAGCCACGTTATTTGTTTGACACACAAAGTACTTGCCTTCGCAGCTTCCCACCAAAGAGCACACAGAGTCGCCGCAGCACTAGAAAGCCCTCCTTGAACCAACGCATCCCCAGGTACGTCGTACCAGGCAACGTCGTATACGTTACATTTTGACTTCAAGAACAACCCGAGGTGACCTCATGACGAAAGTTCGAAGGCCATTGAAATGAATCTCTACTAAATTTTCTTACTACCGGGACCAGTCTAAACCTTGCAAATGGAGTGTGTAGAACGGGAATATGCTTTTATGTTTGAGGGTGACGCTCATTTTGAGTCAGGAACCCAGTTTATTCGGAAGGTCTCAACATGAAATCAGAGAGACAAACATTTCAATCTAAATTTTTAAGTTCATGTGTAAAGTTGGAATGTTTTTGTGTATCTTGTGAACTGAATGAAGGTATACCATCGTCGCATCTGACCAGAGCCACCACATGCTCCACACACGTTATCACTCTCTTCCAAATGTGGTACAGTTACGTCTTACCTTGATTTTGCATTTTTCATTCTATGATACTGATTTACCGCGGCACAAAAGTTGACCTTTTCCGAGTAGACTAATCATTTGACATTCCTGTTCGACAAATAGTCCCAGTCACCGGTAGTCTCTGAGTTGACTTAACACGAGTGTGCAGTGTGCAGACTCTGCGGAGATGTTAATGACTCGAACTCTACCACGCATGAAACACATGGATTAAGCAAGAAAACTCGTGGCAAGCTCAACAAGAAGTCCTCCGATCCGACCGATGTTATGTCATGTCATGGTGCTCAGTGCGCGTAAGGTTTCGCTTTCTTCATTTTGACTGTCATTTGGTCGATGTGACTACTGTACTGAACTGGGCTTAATACAGTACCCCAGGTCCCTAGAGTCTTGACAAACTACAAGAGGGAGGGACAAATTACAGTTTATTGTGACAAAAGGTACCCAATATCAACATCTTGAAATATGAATGGCATTTTGGCTAGACGAAAAACATCTTGTCTAGCGATTTACATCCCAGATTTGCATTTAACGGAAGGTCCGAGGGCAAGATGGAGGAAAAACGGATTTCTTCATAGACTTCATTTCATGTAGATAACACCGTCACTTTACCAGATTGTGCGGTTATTTATATCTGATTCTTGACTAGCATCGCATGGATTAGACGGGATTTCATAACTAACACATAACCCTCTACCGCAATCTCAAAAAATATTGTATGGGTTGTTGTACTACCCATGATGCCATTAGGGATTTGGTGTTTGCTATGGCGCGAGAAGATGGATATCTCACATGGAGTGAGCTTTGGTATGCTTTGCAATCGACTAGGGTTAGGGCAGACCTGTACTTGGTTCGGGAGGACCAGGTTACTGTGGCGGATGTGATTGTTACTAATCCTACTCGTGACGCAATTTCAGAGGAGGTGATCATCCATCCTCCAGGATGGGCGGTGAGGGGAGCGGCATCAACCAAGGTCTCCAAGTATATGGGTATAGAGAGAGGTCACATCTTTGTTCCTCTAGCTTTGGAGTTATATAGAGCTATGGACACTGACTTCAACATGTTCTTTAGGGAGTGCACGAGAGCCTATTATACTATGCGACAAGGGTATCACTTTCTTTAGCATACTATATAGTCTATTTTAGACGACGTATTTCCATTACTTTACAGAGATAACTAGTGCAATCCATATGAGAACAATCACGTTAGGTGATTCTTGAGATGTTCATGTTGTTTGTAGACATTTTGACCTAAATAGTTCAGATATTTTAGGTGTTGTATGGCATATTTTCATGTGTGATGCTATTGGGACCTAGCCCCATGTTACATGTTTGGTTCCATCCTTGTGCGATTTGATGGGGTCTTCCCATCCATGTTGTTATTTTACTGTGTCACTTTACGTTTGTTGGACTCAATAGGCCATGCAACCAAGATAGCCATAAGTACAAGCAAATGCAGTAAAAACTAGAAATAAAAGAAGGGTCAAAATGAAAATTGAAATCAAGAGGCCACGAGAACCACATAAAGGAGAAAGCAGGGTTGTTTATAGGTAACGAGAAAATCGTTTCCAGGATCCTGAAAAGGCACCCCCTAAATTTAAGGGTACACTCCGTAACATATTTGGGTACTAGCTATATTTCAAAAGAACATATATTTTCTCTCAGTTTAGGAGTATACTAAGAAGAATTCTTTTTCAAGATTTACCCCCAATATTATATAGACATGTTCACATCAACCGTAGAAAATGTATGGTAATGGGAACTAGGTTTTATGGGAATTGCTCACTTCCAGTCCATTAATGTATGGTCTACCTTGAAACCCCTAATGATCTGTTTTTTTTCTAGATACAAAGCTATTTTTCCATGAACTTCTCGCTTTTCTAATTTACCTCTTTGTGAATGGAAAAAATTCTTGAATATAATGCCAATACAAGCTGAATCTGGCCAGGCTCGTTATGAGCATATGCTTTATGAGAGGATACTCACATGCCTTGAAACTTTTACCAAATACCCAAAAAATAACAAGAACACTGAATGTGTCACATTACAGTCGACTTTCTTGAAACTGCAAGACCTTGAGAGTAACCACCCTTGTTTGCATTTATGTAGGTCTTGCATTTATCTAATACTTCTATAAGTATAATTTATATAAAAATTCCAGTTGTCGAGAGTTCAGCACCTCGAAATATCTAGAAAACTTGGTAAGTGCAATTATACTTAACAACAGCACTTCCGGAATATCAATAACAGTTACTAATCACTTCATACTCTACACGTGCAAACAAATGCATTCGCACTAGAAAGTTGCATGCAGTGACCTCGGGAATAACAAAAGCAGTTATCGAGGGTAAATAACAAACTGCATTTTAATCTTTATTATTCACTTGTTGCGCCTACAACTTCCTGTTTTCATAAAAATAATTGTGATACAGTCTTCCATCATGAGGGTCTTCACTTTTGGAATGGCAATTTGAATCGTTTTCACACAATGAACTCCTATTCCGTGTACCAAAAAAACCCTAACCTTGCGATTGACATACGACGAATGAGGAATAATTCTGTTGCAATGTAAGGAAAACCTCTTCGAAATGTGAAACAATTAAAATATGTTTGTCAGTTCGCACGATCCCCGATAGAGAAAAATATGCCCTACACGATGAAACTATCTCAAATACGTAATTGAATTGGGTGTTCCTAAAATTTTTGTTCATCCTAAGGGATTGAGCTTTTTAAAATTTAAGAGAAATTATCTTCAATAAATAATGCGAACATGATACTGTAGAAACAGATAATTAAAGAATTCCTCATCTTAAAGGGTTTCTGATTTAAATTTTTTTAGTTCTTCATATTGTGTAATTATTTAAAGTACTAATCGCAAGCTTAAAGCAAAGTTACAAGGTAGATACAAAGAATCAAGAGTAGGCGTTACCTAGACAGACCTATCCTTCGCTACTTAGTTTGAGGACTAAGCAGCGATGGATCCCGCTCAGCATCTATGAATATCTTACTCACATCTGGCAGTTATTTTATTTTGCATCATTCTCTATTTTTGGGCACTATTGTTGGATTCTCATGTGCATATGTAACCTGTTAGATAATTGTGTACTCGAAATACAGACATGCGTTTGAAATATCAGATTACTCATGCATGATGTCTGATATTAATTTCTAAAATTATGTTTCGATAGGAAGTCGCAGGTGACGCAAATAGTGTAGAACATGTGGGTGTTTTTGGTATTATGGGCAAACTTTGTAGTAATGACAATATGTCTTGTGTATCTTACTTTGGTCCGTTTTGTTTGTTTGTTTTTTTAAATTTTATTTTATTTAAGAAATAAAAGTAGTGAATAAGATAGCAAAAAGGATGGGAAGACCCCATCAAGTAGTAAAAGTATGAAACAAAGGGGACAGGGTGAGGCTAGTTCCAATAGCATCACAATGTGAAATATATCCTATAAAACGGTTTAAGAAAAATAAAACTTACAATGAATTTTTGCAACGTACAATTTGTGTAAATGACCCAGGTATACCTGTTGTTATGAGACGCTAGGGCCAAATTATAGAGATTTGTAAGCTTCAGCTTGTTATTCTCTGAGTTTGTTTTCTACACAGTGTGGTAGTTAAGATCTTGTGCTCGCTCTTGGTTTCTTTTCAGATCTCTCTTGAAGATGTAGATTAAACAAATCCAAAATCAACAGCTTAAGAATCTGGTTTTAAAACATAGGTAACTTTCAAACCAATTTGCAAAAATAGTACCTCAAAGTAGATCTTAATGTCCCGAGAGAGATGTCCTTCGGAAAGGAATTTAGGAACATGTCTTTCAGAATGACAAATAATATACTAAAGCCCAATGAGATTGAGGTGTCTTTGAGTGAATAGATGCATAAAGAGAATCTGATGCCTCCGCTGAAGTACGACTGATATGAAAAGTGAGTAAAGTACTTGAGACATGGAGGTACTTCGTCTCCTTTTTCTTTGAGTGAACATTTGCGCTTTCTTTCCAACTTTTCTAGTTATGTGAAAGTAAAAAACACAGTGAAATTTTCTGCATGTATAGAGACCTACTTTGACTTGGAAATACTTCGAATGTCTAGGTCAAAAGGACTTCTTATGGAATTTCACGATTATGTTTTACATGAAACTCAAAAGAAACCTGTATTTCTAGTTTGTTATTAGAGATACGTATAAATTCATTTGTTCCATATCAATATATACATACATGTATCCAAAGTGAACCCGCAACCATTACAAATAATTTGAATGTTGTGGTTCATTTACAGTAGTTACCAATGGCTGCTCATATGACGTGTGCTATTTTTCCCGGTGATGATGCCTTTTGACAAAAGTAGAATAATTACTCGGTTCAGAGTCACAGTCATACTCTAGTCCCCATTTCAAAGATTTGAGATATTGACGAACGGCGTTCTAATTTTGTCAACGGTCAATTCCGGTCGAATGTGTCTCACATATGACTAAACACTAATAGTTTTATTTTGTGTTAAACACGTTTCCAATCGAGGTCACCCAGTACTAAACCTCACGGCTGTTTGACCACTGCACTCGTAGAATTACACCTACACTTCTTGGTACGTATGACCTACCAAAAGTTCGAGTCAGGCATGTCAGGCTTCTTCTACCGTAGTCAAGATGGTACCCACCGTACCGTTTCGTCCCAACATGCGCAATAATGAGGTCTAACGTCCAAACTTGGTAGGATCTACGCCATCGAACTCAAATCGGACTTTGGAAAGATCTCATTAAGCTGTGCAAGAGAATTAGTAAAATGTGAATCTCGACCCTACGTTTAAATATTTAACGGGCCATAGTCCACCGTGTGGCAGGCCCCTCCATTTTTTTAAAGTGGTGTGGTTTGAAATAGCGAACAAGTGAAATCGGTGATCTGGCATGGAGAAGAAGGCCTGACGACGGTACGTACGAATAATCTGTATAATCTGTAGGGGAGTTATACTGAGTAGGGCAACGCCATACGATGAGGAAGTGGGGCCTGGACGCGGACCGGCGGTCCCAAAGGTGACTTGGAGGTCCCGACCAGATCTTCGAACAATCCACCGTGGCTAATTTGGCGCGGTGCCGACTGTGACCACCGAATCGGCTGGCGCTTTGCCGGATCGGAGCGCCTGTAACCGGTGACGGCCAGAAATGATGGCAGTTAATTTAGCGAATCCAGCCCGCAAGTCCTGACGTGGGGTTTCCTAAAATAACGTCTGCCTCCTCAGCGGGACATCCATCCAGGCATGGCTGCATGGCATATGCACACAACATGCGTGGGGGGCTTGGGCGTTCGTTCATTCATTCATTCATAACAGGTGCAGACTTGGGGATCTGTCACCATCTCTTCCTTTCTCTGTGCGTGTTCCTTCTGTCGCTCTTTCGGCAGCGCTCTCTGTTTCTGTGTTGCGCGTCAGAGGAGAATTCGTGGCTCAAAATTCCTCACTAGGGCTGGAAATTGCGATCGAGTGACAGAGACAGCGGAGCAGCAGTCGTGATAGATCGATCGTGTGCCCTCTGAGCTGCGAAGGGAGGTGATTTAGACGCGGTGGAGTGGTCTTTCGAGGTGGTGGTTGATTTTGTGTACTTTTTATTTTCTCCTTTTAGTCGTTGATTATTTTTTTGTAGTGGAGTGGTCCTTGATCTTTTGAGGGAGGGGAGAAAGGGACATTGATTGATTTTAGAGGGAATTGGAGGAATTTGGGGAATGGGAGAGGAAGAGAAGAGGAGAGGAAATTGGAAGTTTCAGCAACCATGAAGAAGGTTGGAAGAAATGAGAATGAACTCGTTGCCGGCGGAGCTCGTGGCATCTGCCTCTGCGGATTTGAGTATTTTGAGTCGGACTACTGTAGGAGGTGCGGGTGCTGCCAGTGGGAAAGAAGAAGTTGCTGCAGTTCAGGAACAAGTAGAAGCTGTACATCAGGAGAGGAGACTGGAAGCATGGAAGAGCCTGCCCAAAGACATGATTGCTGGGACTCTGTTAGGAGGAGTGGCGCACACGATCGTGGCTCCTGTAGAGAGAGCCAAGCTTCTTCTCCAGACACAGGACAGCAATTTTGTGATACAAAATGGCAAACATGTTCGATACAAGGGCCTCGTAGATTGTATTGTCCGAGTGGCTAGAGATGAGGGTTTCCTTTCGTTGTGGCGAGGCAACGGTAGCAGTGTCATGCGCTATTACCCGTCCCTTGCTATCAATTTTGCTATGAAGGTGATCTTTTGGAAACTCTCTACTCATGATTTTCGTTCATGGAAGTTTCGTTCAGATGTGATTTTACTCATGTATTCACTTGTGCGTGTCTTACTGAGGAAAAATTACCACAATTCTTCATCTGGCCACTTTCTGACTCATTAGTTTAGCATTTTCTTTATAAAATATCCGAAGCACTTGGATTGACGTTCAAAGTATATCGAGGAGGATATTACTTTGAACAATACTTTTTAAAGCTATACTCTTGAGGTCAGGTGCTGAAAATGACATGGATTCTTGCCGGTTTTACATCTTTGAGGAGGTTTGCTCCAGTTAAATGTTTGTGTATTAAGAGCTTCAAATTGAGTGGACAGTTTTTTTTTTAATTTCCTTTATATTCGATCTGTAAAGTTTGTTTTATCGGCAAGAATGAAAACTCGACAATTGAACGTCTTATGTCATGGTTTCTAAACATTGAACCAGGAAGATCGATTTCTGTGAAAATCTCGTGTTTCATTTTGGCCTTAGATTTTTAGTGTTAAACCGCATCTTCATGCATGTTCCATCATGACGTCCACGGTTTGTTTGTTTTTGTTTTTTAAAGTTTTTTTTTTTTAGTATGTGTTTAGCTAGCAGCGGATGATGTTCCTGTTTCTGGACTATGGATTTGCTGCGCTTGAATCTTTGGCATCAGTTTGTAGCTACCCCTTCCATCATCAGTTTACCCTAAACTAGCTACGGTTAACTTTTCCTTTCCAGATTCCACGGAACCGGGAGGTGGAACCGAGTAACTGAAGTCTTGCACATTATCATTCATGAGAATCCATTAACTTTGAGAGACTATGTGGCTTACCTGTCATGGCTGATAATTGGTTGCTACGAGTTATATCTGTTAATTTTACTTGTATCAAACGTGTTCTGTTGCTTTTCGGGACCGTCCTGGGGAGGTGGATGATGTCGAAGCAAAGATAATCGTCATTGCTAAATTTGCTGTTATGTGATGTGCAGGACTTTTACAGGGCCATGCTTATTGAGGGCAGGGATGTTGAAGACGAAAATGCCCCGTTAGCTCGAGCGCCCGCGAATTTTTTAGCGGGTGCAATGGCTGGGTGCACAAGTCTTGTGTTTGTATACCCCCTCGATATTGCGCATACTCGATTGGCAGCTGATATTGGGCGTCGAGATGCTCGTCAGTTCCGTGGTATTAGTCATTTTCTGAGGACGATCTATCATAAAGATGGCCTTCGAGGGGTCTACCGTGGGTTTCCAGCCTCCGTCCAAGGCATGGTGGTTCATCGATCCATTTACTTTGGTGGGTTTGACACCGCGAAAGACTTCCTATCGAAAGATGCGGAACACATTCCCTTCTGGAAAAGATGGGCTGTTGCACAGGGTATTACAACCTCTGCGGGTCTTATTTCGTATCCTCTGGACACTGTTCGGCGGCGGATGATGATGCAGTCAGGGCTTGAAACGAAAATGTATTACAACACTTTGGATTGCTGGAAGAAGATTTACAGGCAGGAAGGTGCGTTGGCCTTCTACAAAGGAGCGGTCACGAACATGGTGAGGGGCACTGGTGCCGCCCTTATCCTGGTTTTGTATGATGAATTGAAGCATATTCTGCGGTGGACTGGACCCGCGGGTACGGAAGCTCGTCCACCTTCGAAACATGATGTTAGTGTCACGACCAGACCACAAGAAAAGTAATTGTCGTTTCTTTTGCGAGTCACGATCTATCAATTGCTCTTCTACACTTTTAGGGGACTTGGGACCTCGAAAAGCCTAGTTGTCCGTATATCAACCAGGCGTATACTGGTCTTGCTTTTTCAAGACTCAAGAGTAATGTAGTCAACTAACTGGCAATCACGAAAGATGATTAGTAGATCATTTACTTCCCAGTCATCAGCCCTGAGACGAACCTTCCAATGACATGAATGGCACTTGTGGTCAATCTAGGAGCTTGATGAGAGGTGTGCGTATCGTGTACATCGAGGACAGGATGCTGAGTTCGAAAGCAATGTCCAGTATCCTTTTTGCTGTTTCCTCATGGAGAAGTGATTAACACAGGTATACTGCGAGTATTAGCGGAAATCAATATACAGTCTTTACTCTTACAAACATTGTTGATTATCACTTACCATAAGATCTAACTCATATCTCACGTCAAACGATGAGTTTAGATAAAGCGAGACACAGGTAACAGCAGGTGTTGGCATCACTGGCAGAGAGTAGTCCTCCTCTTTTAAGCTTGTATTCTTTATCATCTCTAAGTTGTTCGCTAAGTACTACGAAACTTTTCGTGGTGTCGTGTCCCATCCGATGTGAAGGTAGAGGAGTTGTGGCTTCTCATGCCCTTCAACCTCCTCTTTGGCAATTGGTGTCTGCCGAAATTTTCCAATTAAATATCCCTTCATTCTATTTTTGACAGTAGTTTTATTTTTTCCCTTGCCGTTGTTTTGAGAACGCTATTATATGTACGTCATTTGCTTCTGATTTTCTTTGAAAGCTCTGTTGTTCGTTTGTCGAAGTATTACTCAACGTTGAAACGTTCAGTGATACATTGTCAAGCTTTTGCCTCATTGAATCCCACTTGATATATGATCGGAAGTTACCTTATTACTGTGCACGATTTATGTTTTTATCTATGGATTCCAGACTTCGCGTTCATTTGGATTGGAAGTTCAATCGGTTCTTTCGTATCTAATATCGAGTGTCCATGTTTCTGCCTAATCTCTATGATGGAGCCCCAGTATGGAGATTAGATGTCGAAGTTCTCCAAGTTTTGCCAGTTGAAAGAGGCTTGTGCTATTTAATCGAGTCTATCGAGTCCAGTATTGCGTTAAAGGTCTGGGTTGTGTAAATTGTGAGGTTGCAAAAATGCTCTTAGAGCATCATGGCTGTCAGTTGGTGTGGACATCGGTAAAAACTCTTCAGAATTTGGCAGTCCTGTTTAGGACTGGAGTCGGTGAGATCTGTACTTAACATTGTATGAGGTCTGTGGAGCTTTAGTTGGTTTTTGTGCATACTTATTGCCTGCGTGCACATAAGCTTGAGTTGTAGGGGTAGACAGCAGATTGTCTAGTCTTCTTTGGTTGTAGCAGAGTGTTGACAGCATTATTATCTCTTTGGGAATTGGGTGAAAAAGCAGAGGAAATCTAGGGGCAGCCAATAGTGTATCTTGACTGAAACGGACGGGCATCTCGGTTTGTCATCGAATCGTCAGCAAAAGTCGTATAGTTTTTACAGCATACACAATTTTGATTCGAGCCGTACATGCTCTTTATAGTTATATGATTACCGTGTGTTGACAAGCTTTCGAACATACCAAGATGGACGGCGGTGCGGAATAGCTTTTTGGTCTTGAAGGTTGATATAATTAGGGTTGTAGTTATCCGAAGTTTGGGTATTCCTCCTAAATTCTGCTATCTTAATCTCCAAAGCATAACTTATGAACTGTACAAGATATTACTACTTTCAGTTATATATCAACTGACGGACTTACGCTTAGTGGAGATAACATATCATTTGATTGATTTGCATTACAATGAAAGAATGTAATCAATAAACTAAGGTTTGACCATCTCTGGCTTTTAATCTGTGTTTATGCCGTCAGTTATCTTTTGTGAAGAGAATCAGTAATAACTTGTGTGATCTGCGTTATGCAGTCAGGAAATTAGACGTGTTAAAAGATTGTAATTCCTGCTATTAGTGTGTAATGCCAACGGGTATGAAATGTCTGCTGCATTTGTTTGATTCAGGATGTAGACAATGAAGAGGTGGTCTGTTGAAACCAAATGTTATCCCTGGAGGTGATTTTCCTACAGCAGGGAAAACCACTAAAAATTACTTTGCACTTGGAGTGAAGAATTGATTCGACGATCATGTGTGAGATGGATGGTTATTATAAGTTTTGGAACTGGGATATGACCAGACGTCGAATATTACAACATCGAAACCTGAAGTACAAGTACTGTAACTAAAGTAAAACACAAAATCTAGCGGGAAGATGTGAACTCCGTTACGGGGCCGACGTAATCTCGACGTTTTGATGGGAGATATTTTGCTGAAAAGAAAGTTCGACTTTAACTGGAAATGAGAAAGTCGAGCATCATAGAAAGGTCTTGCTCCTCGTTGAGTTTCTATAACTGAATCTTGCTTGTTTTGAGATCCCGTCGTAAGTGCCATGTTCCACATATTCGGTTGAGCTCGTAGCTTCCCACCTGCAAGCTCGAGATTATACCATAAATCTAAGAATTTCCCCCATTCGCCGTCGAAACGTAATTTATTTACTTGACATTGCATCCATATCTTGTGAATTCAAAATCATTCAGTGTGGGCATGTAAATTGCAACAATGATAGTACGACTCGTTTCGGAAGACAATGACAGTATCGTACCTTGTACTCTACTGTGCTGTAACTTAGTACGGTACTGCCTCTGGACTTTCAAGATCTGGACTCTCTACTTTCCCCAAGTCCAGATATTTGAATTTTGATTTGTATAATTCAGCTTGAGACGAGTGACATACATCACAGCGACCGGAGAGCGCCGGCATGATTCAATCTCGTCCTGTATTTTGGGTGTTTTGAAAGCGCTACAAATTTATGTGGCGAGTGGGCCAACGCGCAGCCATTTCCTCACTTCTCCCAGCGTCGTGTGGTTCAGGAGGGCACCCGGAGGCATAGAAAGGAAAAAATGCCACATTTGCCATGGAAGCTCGCTCGAGAGAAGCGAACAGTAGTGTAACTGGATGAACAGCTCTTATACTTGCATAGTCGCTCATGGATATGACATTGAGAGCTCCGAAGATGCTGATTGCCGAGTTGCAGGCTGCCGTGCACGATGGCGACTTTGCAATGCTCGGGCAAATGAAGTTTCAGCGCGTTTGGCTGCAGGGAGTGGTTGTATCACCATTAGAGCATGGTACCATGGTGCTGGACGACGGTAGTGGCGTGATCGACTTGTTCCTGAAAAAAGATCACCAGGCTTTGTCTTGGCATCCTGGAATGTACATTCTCGTTACCGGTAGGTTTTGTGAAGACAGTGTTCCGTTCATTGAGGTGCACAAAATTGTAGACTTATCTGCATCACCTGATAGAGAGGCGCTGTGGCACTTGGAGCTAGTTGAAAGTCATCAGAAGTTCTATGACAGTCTTCTTCCTAAACCTCATCACGGAATAAAGCGGCAACGCATGTTACCAAATTAGGGTAGAGCACCTTAAGTGTTCTTGGGCAACTGCCATGTGCTCACAGAATGTGAGTAAAAAACTGCTTCGAGTGTAATAATAAAGGCATTTGGGCTCGGTAGAAATTTTTGACAAAGTAAAATCATGCACCATCTTGATAATTCTGCTCCAATTCATATTCTCGTGTATGGTTGGCGATCTCGAAAAGGAATTGGAGGGTGCTGCGTACGAAGTCAGAATATATGCAAGGATTTGGTGAAGATCTTCGATTTCATCATCGCCTATATCCTTCTTACAATGAGCAATCTCTTTCCGATTTTACGGACGATGAACGGACATTGAGGTAAACAATCTGCCTTGCTTTGTGTACGACAACTGCTCTCAAACTTTATCACGGGCGGGATGCCTACGATAATTTATTTTAAAGTATAATGGTACAACAACGAAAACAGATGGAATCTATAAATACATCATCTTTGTCGTCAAGAATGAACAACAGGGGACCCTTGGATAGTAATTTTTATATAATTTTTGCAAACAAGTTGAGTCATTCAAGCAAATTCACCACTCTGGCTCATCTAATATTGTTGCAAAACTAAAAGTTAGCATTTAAGGTCGGGTTTCCTTGATGTATTTGGTCCCTGTGACCAGTTTCAAGGTCGGGAGATTTAAAGCAGACACATTAGTACTCACCAGCTCGTCGTTCTGTCGTTTGCTCATACTAGATGGCGGACAATGCTCGTGAGGGTGGAATGGATTATAGTGGCCGCACATCGTGCCAAGAAGCACTAGCATATGGTCCACGTCTTGGAGTTGTAACAGGTCGAGCATTGCACAACTTTATGATCGCAAATGAACCTCCTGGAAACATGATCAACAATAGCAGGAAGCGAGCTAGCTTGCGTCTACTCCACAGGGAGCATAACCTCATTCGTGCGCAAGAATCCGAGGGTCCACGGGGGATTATACCTTGCAAGGATATGGTCGCCGGTGATCTTGTAGCCCTTCTCCTGCAAAGCACTTCTCAAGTTCCCGAGCATCTTGTGTGAAAGAGTGTCATCTGCAACTCCTGAGAAGGTCAGAACCCCGTACTTTCTAGCAGGAACCACCTTCACAGAAACTCTGTCATCAGTAGGCTTGGGAACATTGTCCATTCTATACTGAGCGGGCAGAAGGAACTGCATGCTCACAAGCTTCTTCTGTTGATCGGCTTCACCGGCCTGTGTCTCTTGAGTGATTACAGGTGCTGTCATTGCAATCTTCTCAGGCTCTCCCTGGGTTTCTTTAGTGATAACTGGAGCGGTCATAGCAATTTTCTCACCTGCTACCTCTCCTTGATCTGATACCTTGGTATTGTTCGGTTTTCCCACTGCACCAATATAGCTTGCAAGAATCATGAACCCACCATCTCTGCCCTGCTTCATGGTTGTGGGGTCGTATGTAACTTCCGCAGCTAAACATTCTGGATACTCTCTGATTTCATAATTTTCTCCTTTGTCAATCACTGTGTGCTTGGGAACTTCGACGTCTATTTTCCCGATGACTGAACCCATGACTCTGCGGTAGAAATCAGGAAAAGAGGGAGATGAGTGTTTCAGTAAATTGCCTGCAATTATCAAAACCACGAAATCAGTGCACCTGGATGAACCCCGTCAACATCAGAACGACATCAAACGTCCAGGAAACATATTGTTCGCCAGAGTATGTACACGGGCGATACGCTCAGATTTAACAATCCGAACCTAGCAACGAGCGATACAACTCACTCAAAGCGAGCAGTTGATAGGCTAAGTACTCCTTCCATCATATAAACAGAGCCCGTTTAAAGCTCCACGTTACGGCTGTGGAGCAACTATGTATAGCTGCTCCAAATGCAAGTACCAATCTAGATCATTGACATGATAGAAGCTGGCTGAGCTTCTCACCTGTGTGTAGACCTGCTTTTCTCAAAGTCGATTTGCTAACCGTAGTACATTCGAGCTTCGTGAGGGTAAAGTCTGTAGCAGCACAACTTTGTGTAGATACAAGCTAAGAATGTGTACCCCAATATGACCAATTCTTTTCTTGATGCCGAAGATAGTGCTCACGGTGCGCTGAGTGCACCAAGGCAATCCTTCGCTTTTCGATGTGTGGCAGAGAGGGAGACCATCGTCGTGTGTCTGTCACTAGACGCCACGTGGTGTACTTCTGGAGCTGCCAACTGCCACAATCCCTTTTCTTCTGCGCTTGTTTCCAGTTGAAGTACACATGACCGGTGACATTACCGGCGGTTCGGTAAGTAGACCTGTCAGGTTCGAGAAAGTGTGCACAGGTTGAAATTGCTTGATTCTTTTGTGAATGTTATGTTATCGGGGTGCAGGATGATTTTTTGATCCTATTATGCTTACATTTTGATTGTTTTTTCTATCAATCAGATCCTGAACAGCTTCCTGCTCCGTCTTTTCTGTCCCTAATCAATCATCCTTCGCATCGAGTTCAGTATTGTGCTGACAAGGGGAGACGCATGGAATACAGAGCGGTTGGCAGAAACCATCCCAAGGATTGTGCCATGGTTTGATAGCCATCAAATTTGGTAGTTCCAAGAAGAATAAAAACGAAATTAGTGAATAGAGAACTTTAATTACTTCTACAACCCTATATGCTCTCGTGCATTGTGATTGATTCTTATATCGATCTGGTGCTCAACAGTTCACTTCTCGGTCTTTTATATCCCTCGCGTGCAACCTTTCTTAACTTCTTTTGGAAATTTTCGAGCATGAGTTTGCTCCTAGTGAACTGAAATCTACCTAGAAGCATCAACATGATACAACTTCAAACAAGTGAAACAAAATCGACAATTAAGTCAACATTACTTGCTTTCTACACCCTAGCCAGGTGCTCTCCATGACGCCGGTTTCTGTTCTCATGGTTTGGAATCTAGGGTGCTATTCATGGCACTACTTAATTATGAGGCATCACATACGAAAAAAGACAGAAGGGAGACCCATGGAATAAACGTCACTAACCACCACATAGACTAAATTACAAAGCAAAAGCAATCAAGAAAAAACCAACAGGGCCAAAGTAAAAGGACAGAGCTAATCACTCTTGCAATAAATCACACTGTCTCCAACTGCACCTAAGATGTCTCCTACATGAAGATAGTAAGTAAGGGTGATAACATGAGGTTTAGAACATGCTATCTTTCTCTCGATAGCATAGGCTAAAGTGCACTAATGATGCTATGCATATAGTATGTCTAAAATACTGGTTGCAACAAGACAATGATAAATGTGTGCTAATATATCCTAATAAAGCCAAGTACACTCTCTAACAAAACTCTCCATATCTAATCTCTAATGCAAATAGAATGAAGATACTTGCATATCTTAGTGGAACGCTAATCTCCGGAGTTTCTCCCACATGTGAATGTGTGTGTGACAATAGTGTGTTTAGTCAAATGAGTAACCACAAACGTCAACCACCGCAACTAGATCTTCCCTAGACATGTAGAGGTCATGTACAATTGTCCCACATGTCTCCGACTCCAAGCAGCGCCGTCCTCATCTGGTGCAGTGCATTACAGCACAGCGCCTCGTCCTCGCCCCTCTGCCCCTTCTTCTAGATCTGTCCTCCTTCCCCTGCTCCTCTACACTTTGATCTCCTTCTCTGTCCTCTGGATTCGGAGTCTAGAACTCACCACCAAAGGCTGCCTGCTATTGATGGCAGCTCTTGGTATTAGATAGGCACCAAAATGGCCAAGATTGCGAGAGACTGACCAATCAGAGTTCTTGTCTACACGTATGAGCTCTACAGAAAGGTGGCACAATTGTCCCACATGTGAAGGTGTAGGATCTCTCCCTTCACACCACATACCACTCCGGCAAGCAATGGCATAAAGAACATTGCAAATGGCATAGTGGCAAGCATGGCAAATTAGTTTTCTATGCATCTAGATCTCAACCCCACTAGCATGTGAGCATGCTAGCGGCAGGCCAATCGAAAGCACATTGTTATGATGTATTTGGAATGTGAAAATTACATAATCTCCATATTTGAGAACATATCTTTGACTTGGTAACGTTGAGTATAAAAGCAAATAACTTCAGAAGGGCATTGCGGCTGATATTTGGGTTTAGATTTCAATCGACCGACTGGTAGTGGAGAAATAGACCCGTGTTAAATTACTTCCCAAATTAAAAGTTCGAAGACGCAACACCTTCAACGTTTCCTGTTGCACTCAGCACAAAGTAGACATGGGAAGGCAACGTCATTCTAAAACCTTCACCATTGGCACGATAGACAAAGGGCTGTATGCAGTTTTGGGTCAAATCCAAGAGTAGATTATCAACAAGGCTACGTTCGACATACTCGACAATCGAATGGAACAGCCTTTGACGTGACAATTATTTGAAGGGCGGAAAACAGGCTAACCAGCATGTTCTGTAGATTGAGGTCGGTTCATAGCGAAGGTTCTTTGAATATCAATGAACATCAATGTGTGTCAAGACAAAGTGATCATTAAGAAGGACTCGATTATTTCATCGCTACAAAACATGTTGTTTGAGGAGGCGTGGCTCATTTGATCGAATTTGCTGAGCCCGAAGTTTTGGAGCGAGTACAGAACGGAAGCGTATCGTGCATTTGGTCCGCAAGGAGCAAGCGTGTGCGCAGCATAAGCCTTCTGACCATGGAGTCAGTAGGTCTATGCTGTTGTAGTTGTCAAATGTGGATGATTTTCGCAGGTCGATGGAAAATCTCGAAAACTTAGTGATTACTGCGAAGATGGGTGATTTCATCAACTCAAAGTAATTGTTCCATGGGGTAGGATTTGGTTTCCTTGCTTCCTGAATCGTAAAAGGCTCTTTGGAACTTTCCTGCATCATGGACCAGAATAGCTTTCATTAGAACGCTTTCAACATTTGTTCATAATATATGTTTAGTCGAGTAGAGCAAGCATATGAGTTGCTGGAAATTAAAGATTGCAGTAGAGAGGTGCTAGAGCTAAAAACCACGATGTTATTCCGCCTTTATTGAGGTACAGAAGAAGCAATTTTGAGTCTGTCGACTCGGACAAATTGTGTTTGCTGATATTTTTTCACGAAATCAATCTTGACAGAGTTGTCGTGGTTGTTGGTGGCAGATGGTTCATTCGTATTCTTTTGCATAATATCATTCTTCAAGATCTGCAAATTATAACTGTTCGTGCATTTTTCCTTATCAAGCACTTAGGTGTTCTGAGTTGTTCACTTTGGCTTCAGCGCGTACTTTACTTCTGTGATTGAGTTGATTTGCAGCTTATTACAAATCAATAAAAGAGAGCGTACTTTGAGATTCTTCCCATAGAATTAACGTTTCTGCAATTCTTACAAGAGGGTTTCGAATCTCACATCCAGTTTGATTCAGAAGTTGCTTGCTGAAATTTGTTGAACTTTGTACCAGAAACTCTGTTGTAAGAGGGCTATGGAGACAGTGGCATATGTGATGGCTTTATGCACAGCAGTCGCAATAATTATCAGGTCTGGAACTTGTAACAATTTCTTGATATGTCTTTATCATGATGTAGACCTCTAAGCCTTCTGTATGCTGATTCGAGGATAGTGACTTGCACTAAAGAAGAGAAGCAGAGCGATTTCGAACTAAGATATGATATTATAATCGTGTTTGAAATTGTGGAGAGATTTTTGTATCTTGCCATATGTCATTTGCGAAGTGCTTATTTTTCAATTTTCAATTACAGTACTTTGATCTTCAGAAGAATGAGGAGACAAAGAGAAGCACCTGTAGTCGTCTCGGCTCATGTCCAGGGTTCCGCCAGTCAAGTCTGCAAGTGGGTTAGTAGCCGCAAGCCAGTAGCTGCCTCCAGACCGTGTTACTTGTTATACAAATTCCTTGATGTAATCAGTGCCATTCTTCACACCTTTTCAATGGTAGCTATCGAAAATTCTGATATAAAGTCTATGAATTCGTCTGTTCTAGAACATGCGCCAATTTTCCGGAACATTTCTGATTTGCTAAGACTGCATACAGTTATGTCATTTGACCCTTATCATTTCGTTTCAGCTCAACGATTTCGTCTATAAGATGCACGAACCATCTTCGGGAGCAAATTGTACTGTTAACATTATTTCTTCATGGTCTTCATCTGGATGTTTATTCAGCACCGCATCTACATGGACAGCTCGTGATGAGGATGCATCAGTATGGCCGAAAGATTGGATTCCTGAAGAGCATCCGGAGGGACGGTTTTTGACAATAGCTTACGATGCACACAGAAGAAACAGGGATGGGTGGAATGATGGATATTTATCTGGTCAGAGAAGATGTGTTACAAAATGTGCTGTTGGCAGATGTGGGACAAGGACGACCTGTGATATTAGTTGGCCACAGCGTTGGTGGGGTAGTTATCAAAGAATTTTGTGTACAGGCCAACAAGAATCTGACGAGGGGAGAAGAAACAGAGCAGGAAAGAAGGAGAAAGTAACAGTTTTTCTTGAAAATGTGAGGCATTTTTTTTTCGGAAATCCTCACTAGGGAAGTCCATTCTTGCACATGATGAAAACTCTCGAAAACCTGCTGGAAATTAATCAAATATGTGACAATATTTAATGAAGACTCAGCAAGCCTTAGTGAAACATTCAACAATCTCATCACGAAGTCAAAGTGGCGAATTGCTGGAGCGGGCGAGAGTCAAGCTACTCATTTGGTAAGACTAAGTCTTGCTGTTACTAACTTCGAGTTTTGTTTTCTGCTGAAATTACAAGTTTGCTGAAATGGTACTCAATGAAATGTTTGTCACGTGAAAGCGTTTCAATGTATTAACATGCGTGTGATTGTATAGTCATCCTAGTTACCTTATTTATACATTAGATACCGGGAAGTCGATGTGAAGATTCATTGGACTAGATATAATACTTCAGTCCAAGTCACGTTGCTTGAATTTACTTCTTGATGTTCGCTTGGTTTACCATTCCATCAAGTTTAATATAGTAGTTCAGAATAAAGTAAACTTTAAGCCGTTTACACTAGATTAGATCTATAACATACAAATACTTGTCGATGCTATGGAGTTGTATTCAACAATATCCTCACAGGTATCGATATCAATTGCCCCAATTCTATTTGCACAAGTTGCAATTAGAGGTAACACATTTCACTTTTGTACTGAGCAGCGTGGGACGAGTATGGAATTCTTGTTCCAGAAACATTTGCAAGATCCTATGTGCCCGATTTCCTCTCAGAAGATCATATCGGACCGTCTAAACCTATAAGCAAAACAAGCAGCACCTACAAACTTTGTATGCAACTTGTTAATGATGTGAAGTTTGAGGTAAGCAGAAATGTATAGGGATGATACATTTCTATATCATTGTTTAGTCGAGCACTTGTCACAACTTACCATGCAATAGAGACTTGGTTGCAAAGTTCCTTGTGCAAGTGCAATCTTCGGGACTAATCTATGTCTTACAAAGTATCCCTTGACCACAGGATCGAAGTAGCTGGACAGGATCAAGAGATCTTCCATATGATCTGCAACAGCGTCCCAAGACACAAGTTGGATAAATGAAATCCACGGTGATTAACGACTTACGCCAAAAGTTAAAATCAGGTTTGGTGCAGGGATTGTGGGGAATGGGCGGCATTGGTAAAACCACGTTGGCGAAGGATTATTCAGTCTTATTTGTACTGAATTTGAATACACATTGTTTTTCGAGGCAGTAAAGGTCTGTGAAGGTAGTAAAAAGAGACTTGGAACTCGAGTTGTTGGGTGGAGTTCATCACTATGGGAAGAGAATGTCGGATAGACCATCAGTGAGTTGGTTGAGAGGGACAACTATCTTGATGATACTGAGAATGATAGAGATGTCAAGTTGATGAGCAAGGTACTAACTCATACTGGAGAAAGTAGCCGATTTATCATTACCTCCAGGAATCGAGAGATATATATGGAGGTGGATGAGAGATTAACAAAACCCGATATAGTTGAGTTGGAAGTGTCGGATCTCCAAAACTCCAGACAGCTGTTTATGAGTTACGCATTTCCCGACAACGATCTTGACTGCGAGAAGATTTTAGATTGTGTAGAATCAGTAGTAAGTAAATGTGGAGGTTTGACCTTGTCCTTAGAGATTCTAGAAAATTATTTCCGACCAGAGGATGATGAGGAAGTCTGGATACAAGCTGCTCACGCACTGGAGACTGCAGACAATGTAGTCCCTAAATTGGAGACAAGCTTTTGGCGTATTTTGATGATAAGCTACAATAGTCTCCAAAAAATCCCACAACAGTTGTTTTAAGATGTTGCAACTTACATTTCTGGATGGGTTAGATACTTTCCAGGCAGTCGTTGTTGGAAAAGAGGTGATGCTGATGTGTTCACTTTAAAGTCATGTGAATGCATTGTGGAGAGAGTTTTATGGCTAAAAGCTCTGCATTGGAACACATTGGTGGACAGCGCTTTGGTGTATGAAGGAAGTGACAATTCTGTTATCCGGATGCATGAGCACTTAAAGACTACAGGCTCGAGGTTAAGTGAGGAATCAACGGATTACAGGCGGACCAAGCGAAGGTTTGAAGACATCGAAGGTCTACCAATTACTGATGATGAGTTCTAGGTAAGGCAAGATTTGAAGGTTTCAATCAATGCTTCATGTAAAATATCAACGTTTTCTTAGTTAACGCTTTCAATATATTTATAATTTGTGAAAATCGCTTATCCATAAACAAATAAAGTTTGAGCAATAGTTTGAGCTCATCAATAGGCTAAAATTCAATATGTACTAGCTTATAAGTTCATCGGTAGGATTTTTCCGTTCATAGTGTCAGAAGCATGTGTTCTTACTCACGTACATGGGATACTATGGCATATTACGTCCTTTTGTCCTGGGCTGTGCTGCGTAAATTTTAAGATGGATTGCAGTATACATAGTGTCCGCAAATATGCGAGGTTCAGCTAAATAAAGGTCATGCATATACGTACCAAAATTACAATTTTGAGTTTCATCATAGTATCACATAGATAAGAGCTTGAATATATATTTCGAACAAAGAAGAAGGGTTATCTTCTTTTTGAGTTTGATATGAAGACAAACTGCTGATTTATGTTCTGCCCATCTTATCATAAATGCAGATCGTTCGTATACTACGTTAACGATCCATGGACCTTGGAGAACGTCGTCGCTAAGTTTGATCAAGATGGAAAAGCTGCGCATTCTGGAGTTAGAACATGTCTTAACTACGGAGGAAGAAATGGTGATACCGCCTACAGTTGCTATTTCCAGAGGTATAACTAATAATCAAAACATTTCATCTGCTGGTACTCACCTCGTTCACATGGTACTAGAAGCAAACAAGATACTTTATCTACCCTCATTATTGTGTTCGATGATAATGATGCAGTTTTTTACCCTTAGAGCGTCAGAGTTGAAATGCTTGACACAATCTATAGGCAGTCTTAGGAACTTTGCTAGCTTTAGAGCTTGACGGCTGTAGGAATCTTGTGGAACTCCCATCCTCTTTTGGTGACTTAAGAGTATCTCAGACAGTTAATAATAGTTGGATGCTCTAATTTAGCTTGCCTGGTTCTATGGATGATTTAAAAATGCTTAAAGGTGTATACATTCTTCGGTGTGATAACATCACACGTTTGCCAAACTCCTTCGGCAGTCTGAAAAGCCTTGAAGAATTGGCAGTAGAAGAATGTTATAAACTAGAATATTTGCCAGATACCTTGAAAGTCTGAAACATCTCCGAACTCTGGGAATTATTAAATGTGAGAAATATTGAGGTTGCCAAACTCTTTGTATCTGCTCGATAATCTTGAAGAGTTAAGTATTGATAATTGTAAAAGGCTCTTGTGCGTACCAGAATTGATTGGGAGCTTGAAACGTCTCCAAACATTCAAAGTAAAGTATTCTGATATTGCAAGCCTGCCTGACTCTTTCAGTAATCTGGAAGCTGTTAAAAATTTGACCAGATATAATTGTCCAAAAACATTTTACTCCCCTTATTTTATAGTTAACTTGAAGGCCCTAAGACAATTGGACAGGGAATGTAGTAGTGTTAAGCACTCGCCCAAGTCATTTGGATCTTTGCGACTTCTTACAATAATCAGGATTCACTGTGAAAGTCTGGTAAGTTTGCATGATTCCTTTGGGGAGCTTGCAGCACTCGAGGAACTAACATTATGGAAATGTTAGGAACTAGCAACTTTACGAGAGTCCATTGAATGCTTAAAACGTCTTCGAGTATTATATATTCTAGATAATAAAAATCTAGGAAGCTTGCCAAACAATTTGAAGAACTGAAAATTATGAATTGGGGAAGGCATACTGACTTCTATATTTGTTTGATGAGTTACAAAAGTGTCATGCACATACATATCCCATCACAACATGTATAGTTGTCACATCAAACATCACATCATCGTACACCAACACAAGTATATCACAATTGCCCCCTTAACTAGTGGTTAGGTCCCTCTAACACCATGTAGCCATTTAATCCATACCATGATATACCTTTCGCGGGGTTAAAATCAAGAGGCCGGGTGCTACAATGCCCCATCGTGAGTTGTATATTTACAATCCAAACCATGTTACGATCTAACCAGCTTGTCTGCTAATCGCATCGAGGACATCTTGACTCATTGGGCACCACATTGAGAGGAGGTGTCAAACATGACATATGTCATGTTCAAAAAACAAGAATCACAAATCAACATACTAGTTGCTCCACAAGATGATCCACGTAACATACATTTCAAGCGTGCTTGGATTTATAGTAACATCACGACTCTCTAATACCAAAACTCCTGAAGGTAGAACCTCACATACTCGTAGAATCATGCAACCAACCGTAATATCCAATGTGGTCGGTGCACTCTTCTGCAAGTAAATGTAATCACCAACATGAAAGTTGTGAATTAAAGGTTGATATCCACTTCCTCAAATGGTAGCATAACGCAAAATATCTCTATGTTATGCAATATCAAGTTTCTAAATGCCATGGGCATTACCGTATGGAAGAGTTTTTCTCTTTAAGAACATACATTAACCCAAACATCAAGGTTATCCAAGTCCAAGACTTCAGCTGACTCTTTACAAATAACTACAGGTAAGTTTGAATCTCTACCATATAATAAAAAGTACGGTGAAAATGAAGCTAGAAATGCTTGCCGGCTAAATCGATAACCCATGGCCAACCATGGTAGCTAGGGTTCCCGGTTTCCCATATGACATTTCTCCAAGCCAAACTTTCTTAGTACTCTCTTCACCATCTGAACCACCATCATCCCAAATCTCCTCTCCATCAACACTAGAGATAAAAGACATGGTATATAATTGCTTAATCACAACCTCTTGAGCAAAAAGCTTTTTCTGCTCTCTCATACCAAGCTCCACTATCTCAGCGTGAACAACTATAGCTATTGTAGTTGTAACCTCTTGTGTTGTATCACAAAGGTATGTAGTGGTAATTTATCGCTTACTCCACGCAAAAAAACTCAAACCATACTTGAAGAATACTCTCTTTCTCCTTTTCTAACATCCCTATAAAACCAAGGATGAGATCTTGGGCACTTCTTGCCCCCAACTTTTGCCTCCCCCGTCTCGGTAGGTAAAGAGCTTACCAATGGTCTCGCAGTCACACATGTGGACCACATGCATCTTTGCTTAGCCAATCCGAGGCTCACAATCCATGTCAAACAGTTCAGGCCCATAGCCTGACCCAACACCTGACGTCATGATGCCTTTGACAATGTAGCTCTTGATATAATATCCATAAAAAATCCCATAGCTCACTCTCTCTCTCTTCAGCATTGGGTTCCATGAACCGCTGCAAGCGTGAATCCCATACAAGTCCAGGTCCTTTATTACTATAGGCATGGGAAGATGGATAACTTAACAACATGGATAATGCAGCTCTGTGACCTCCGGGCTGACTCTCACTCAGGTTTACCTCCGATGGCTTTTTGGAAGCTCATCATGAATCTAGAAGGACTTAGTCCCACCCTATGACCATGACCCTATTGCTCACTCTTACACAAACTCTCAAAGTCCAAGCTCTATTATGCACATTATCACCAAGAGTAAGATATCACTCAAAAGGAAAAGGATACTTTCGTAATCAAAGTCTTCATTGAATCAAGGTTCCACTCCGAACATGACGTCTCCAAGAACCAAGCTCCCCAAAACTAAGATCACCACACTATCTTCTCCCAAATCTAACTTCAATTGAAAAACTACTTGAGAGGTGCTTCTCAACCTCTCTATTTATACTACTTAGAATCTTACCCTAGTAACTACAAGTAATCACCATGTAACTTCCTCTTACCAAGTTTAAACGAGGTAGAGATCACAAACCCCAATGAAAAGGGTACATGGCAACATGCAATTGGTCCACTTAGATCTTCTAGAAGCCCAACTACTCCCTAATTGACTTCTAGTGTACCAAGTCAATCTCGCCTCTAGATTTAAGGGTCTTCACTAAGTCCAACCAATGAAAACTAGTCCAAGTCAAGAGAAGTCAAGATACCCATGTGATGGAATCTATTCCTTGATTCCTACTAAATAACAAAATAATAGTTCTCATCTACCATACCAAAAGTTACTCTATATTTTCCTCCAACTTAACCATAACTAGCTAAATATAGTCATGACTAAGATAAACTTAGGCACAATTTAGATATACTTGCATTTTATCCTATATGTACAACCACAGGTCTTACATTTACCCCGGACCAAGATTTCACTCTGTCCTGAGTGAAAGAATCTGATCGTCGATGAAACGGCTTCAACTTGTCGTGATTCACCCGGTCAAAATGTCGTCCTCCCAACTCCTTCAAATCATAAGGAAAGTTTCCCCACACCTTGTGAACTATGAAAGGACCAAAGTACTTTGGAAGAAATTTCTTTCTTGCTCTCTTATATCTAATGGAGTCGTAAAGCATTACCCAATCACCTTCTTTGAAAATCTTCATCTTCTTCGTCCCAAGTCGATTATCATGATACTTCTTCCGCAATTGTTGAGCCCGCTCCACACGTACCATGGCCACAACTCGAGCCTCCTCCAACTCCAACAGTTGTTGACGTCTTGATTTGATAGCTTCTACTCCATTCGTCCTCTTTAACTTCCGTTGGATAGTTAAGAAGGTCGTCAAATCAAATTGAATTGGAAGTTTTGACTCGACACCATATACCATACGGAAAGGTGAGTACCCGTTGATGTCTTCCAAGTTGTCCGATACTCCCACAAGATAGCATGCGACCTCTTGTCCCAATTTTGCTTGCTCCCGTCCATGTATGCATCCTTGGCCAACATCATGCAAAGCGTATAGTTGGTTCGCTCTGCCAACCCATTAGCATTTGGTTTGTAGGAAGTAGTCACCCGTGCCTTGATGGAGAAATGACCTAGCATGGCTTGTATAATGCTTCCAACAAACTCACCACCTCTATCAGATACAATTTCTAGAGGGCATCCGAATCTAGTTATTATCCTCTCATACGTAAATCTACCCACTTCTTCCTCACTAGTAGATTTTAGAGGTCTAGCTTCTACCCACTTGGTTAGATAATCTGTAGCTACCACAATGAACTTGTTACCCGGAGGAGTAAGATTCAAGGGTCCTACAAAATCTATTCCCCATTTCTCAAAAGGACCTAAAATAGGAACCGATGTCAAAGGAGGGGTTTTCATGGACTTTTAAGCAAAAGCTTGACACACATCACAACTCTTGCAAAATTCCACACAATCTTTGAAAATGCCCTTCCAATGATAGCCTTTGCATCTAGGATCTTAAATGCGATTACCTTTCCCGCAAAGTGTCCTCCACATACCGAGCCTTCATGAAACTCCTTCATAAGTTGAATTGACTCCTCCCTTCCAACAGCCCCTTACGAGTAGTCCATACGCTCCTTGATGAAACAACACGTCCTCTATGATGGTATAAGGTTCACATCGCTTCACCAATGCATTCCTCTCCCGTGAATGCATGCCTTGGGGAAACTCTCCCTCCGAGATGAAATCCCATATCCCCTTGTATTCAGCCGGTACCTTTGTTATGGAGTCCATCATCAGCAAATCCTCATTTGGAAATGTATCATCCACTGGTTGATCTCCTTCCTCATCGTATGATCGAGACAACATAAGGCTGCAACATACGCCAAACCTCCACTTCGTAAAGCTCTAGAACCGGTTATGAAACGTATAATAAATCGACTCACTTAGCCCTCACCAGATTTCCAACTTGGCCGATAAGAGTATATCTCCTCCCAATAATCAATGCTAAACCCCATCGAGTATAACATTGTCGCATCCACCAATACATCATAGAACTTTGCAAGTGTAACTACAACATGTGCTCGCGTTGTAGAGCTATGTGTGACATGATTTGGTTGCAATTGCACAATCAACTCCATTTGGGTGATGTATAATGCATGGGCATCACTAAAACCTTCCAGAAATGTCTGAATATGAAATGAACATCTCTCCACATCGGTCTTTTGCAAACCAAGACCAAGCAGTGTATCCTTATCCAACATAAGCGGTTGTGCACCAGAATCCAAAAACACTTGTTGAGGTCGATAAATCTTTCATGAAGGTCCGACCAAACAGAAGACACTACTCATGTTATTCCACATCATCACACTTGGTGACATCTTAGTATGCTCGTATGTTGGTTGTTAAGACCCATGGTTGTACATATAGAATAAAATGTAAGTATATCTAAAGTGTGACTAAGTTTATCTTAGTCATGATTATGTTTAGCTAGTTATGGTAAAGTTGAAGAGAAATATAGATTAGCTCTTGATATAGTGGATGGGAACAACTATCAAGGAACATATTCCTTCACATAGCTGTCTTGACTTTCCTTGACTCTCACTAGTTTTTCATTGATTTGACTGGGGCGAGATTGACTTGGGTACACCAAAGTCAATTGAAGGGTGGTTGGGCTTCTAGAAGATCCAAGTGGACCAATTGCATGTTGTCATGTACCCTAATCATTGGGACTTGTGATCTCTATCTCGATTAAACTTGATAAGAAAAAGTTACATGGTGATTACTTGTAGTTACCACCGTAAAATTCTAAGTAGTATAAATAGAGAGGTTGAGAAGCACCTCTCAAGCTAGTTTGAAGAAGCAAGTTCTGGGAAGCTTGGTTTTTGAGAAGCATTTGATCATCAATAAAGAATTTCTTCCTTTTGAGTGATATCTTACTCTTTGTGAAAGTTTGCATCATGAAATTTGGAATTTGAGAGTTTGTAAGAGTGTGCATTATGGTCATGACCATCGGGTTGTAACATGTCCTCCTAGATTCATGATGAGCTTCTAAAAAAGCCATCGGAGATAAACCGGAGTGAGAGTCAGTCCGGAGGTTACAGCTCGTAACTCCACTAATAATTGTCATAATCCCAGAATCAACAATACTAGTGTTATCACTATAAGAAACAACCATCACATCTTCTTTGCTTTAGCAAAGTGTGGCTGCCAATCGCATTACATGGAATGATGACACCCCCAATGCCAATAAATCCTTGGCTTAAAAAAGAGAAGAATGAACAAGAGTTTTTGTCGTCCCTAACATTGCGATGAATGCTACCTCACACGATGTTGATGGTTGGGCCCTACTTGCTCCATCTACAAGTACATCAACATTGGTTTGGACCCTCATCTCTCTAGTAGATTGTCTAGGAGCCATGGATGAGGTATTCAATGCCTTAGACAATGTGAATGAATGACTAACTTATCGATTAGCCTCCCTTCTTGGTGAAAACCTACAGATGCCCTACGAGATGAATCATATAAAATAGAAAAGCATCAGCACACGGGGGGAGGGGCCCCTAGCCAACCTGCCCCTTGGCACAACCAGAGGGGCAAGAGGGGGGGGCGAAGACCCCGGGGGTGCAACAAGTATCAGTCCAGCCTAACAACATAAGACAAATCAGGCCCACAAGGCCCTAGGAGCCACCAAACAAGAGACAAATACATCTTGCCAAGATGGAAGTCCATTTACTATGCATCTCGGAGGTAAAAACATATCACATACTACTGTTGGTGAAGGAAAAGAGGATAAGGAGACCATAAAAGAGAGAGCCTCTGATTCTCTATTCAGATTGGAAGTGAAGTGAAGTAAACCACCAAATGCACCTTCAAGCAACATCCAAGCAACATCAATAGAAAAAGTAAGGGGCACAACCAACAGTACATGTGCACCACATCCGTTGTCGCATGAACATTTCTTTGCTCTTAGAACGTCTGGTTGTAGAAGAACCCTCCTGACCCTTGTGTGAGTTGATATTCTCTCTTTCTCCTCCTCACCACTCCACATTTGAGTTCATTATAACTGGTAAAACTCCAGAGGAAGAAGATTATGATATTCAATAATAGGACCAACTCTTGCCCAAACTTCAAAGATAATTGCTCCACAATCTTTTTGTCCTCTTGGAAAATTTTCTCATGTTTCTCTCTTCTAGGTCTCTCAGAATAATTTTCGAGTTATACAATATATCACAAGATGATATGCATGCCTCTTTCTACTAAAATCATCACGCATCCCAATCCTTCACTCCAATTGCTCTCAAATTTCATGAGAAAATCATTATCGTCCAAGCTTCTACTCTTGAAAGTTTTATTGATGAAACTTTGTGAGAGCAAAAATTATGATCACTGTACTAACTTCGTGCAACTTTAACTGTGTGCACAAACTTCAAGCTATAACTCCGTACTCAAAACTCATCCAATTGAGTTAAAATTTTAATCCTATACAAGTCTGAGTAGTAAATTGTATCTCTATTGAATATGATCTGTCAAAACCCTTGTAGGATTTTCAGAAATATCCCAAATACATTCAAATATCTAAATTTTTTTCTTTATCTTTGAATCACCATATAAGAGTGCCAACCCCAATTGCACTCATTCTTGAGCTTATGTCATAGCTTTTCCCGTTAACTCTCCAAACATGTTTCCAAATCTTTGAATGTTCTCTTGAAAGGTTTCCAAAACTCCTCAAGACCTCAAAGAACTTGACCAAATGCCCTCATTGGTCCAAATTCCAAGACCAATGAGAATGAAGAATGTCATTTTGATCTCTAGTATGGCCAAATTAGCTCCATATTAACTAAAAACTTTACAACTATCCTAAACACACTACTTAGTCATCATATAAACAATATGAGCCGCCACTAATAAAAAGTCAAAATAACAACTTGAAACCAGCTAAGTATGAACGGAACTACAAATGGAACCGGGAGTTTATAACTTGAGAATAATACTCCTCGCCAAAATTTCTAATCAATTCCCTATGGCTTGCTTTTGGTAAACAATGGTGATGGATCAGAACCCACGTATTGAAAGCCATCACTACTGGCAAGTTCAAATCCATAGCGCCAAAACTAAATCAAAACGTTTACTGTTAGGTTCCAAATCTTACCGTAGGAAATAATTGGAAGAATAATTGGGTCTTGAGAGTTTATCACTTGTTGCATAAAGTTATCTCCAAAGTGATATATTAACCACACCCAAAAGTGATCAAGATGAAGATATCAGATGTTGATCACAAATGGATTGGGCATCTATACATCTGGATGATCATGTTGTCCTCTATCCATGTCCCACGTCGGCTCCACTTTGATCAGATAAGCTCCTTAGTCAGCAAAGTGATGTTTTAGATCTCTCCCATTCCCTTGCCACCCTGACCGCTTTTTATATCTGATAAGGTCCAAGATAATATCTCTTGGAGCCTTATCAACATCATGGCCCTACAAAGTCGATCCAACCGTGGCTCTTAACACCCTTACAATGAGCCATCGGTCATCCTGACCTAAAGTATCATCATCATAACAACAACTCTAAGGATGACACATGTCATCATCTTCTTATAGTAGCCGCGTCACAACACGACACGGCATCCAAGCACCCCCATCTAGTGCACACAAAAGACTAGTCGCTCTTTTCGCCATTAAGTCCACCACAAAACCAATGTGCTAGTACGTATATGTCCATCGGATCTTGAAACTCGCCACCAACCACCTTAGAGTTTCAAGCCATATTTGTCGCATACATGTATGTAATCGGAACAAGGGTAAATACAAGCCCCCAAAACAACCCAAAGTGGAGGTACAACCTATATGAACCGTGGGAAGAAAGGAGTCCCTATGGAATTGATTCGACCTCCCACTCCCCCAAGCCAAGGATCCATACGCAGACTGCCATGCCGCCATCACCACCCAATGAACAATCCACTTGAGTGTACACACCAGTAGTAGTAAGGAACGAGTAGTTGATCACCAAACACACTCGAGTGCCAAAGGGTATCACGTCTACCACCAATATTGAGACTGGTACAATCATGGCAAGAGGGGGAAGTTAGTAAACTGTGAATCTTAGTTGCACCGGTCAAGCATCCTCCTTCCACATGACGTGTCAATCATCCCAAGAAGGATCAAAGGGCCACGGATGAACAAGAATTTCTCTTGGGTATCCCATCGAGGGGCGACAGACATCCATGAAGAACAAGTGCTCCCTTCTGTAACAGAAGATATACATTAAAAGAGTGGAGCACCACAGCATGAGGAAGAGGAGCAGAAGAGCCACCTAGGTGTCGAGAGTCGGAAGCATATCTTATTGATCCCAATAACACTTTTTGTTGAGCCATTCATAAATTCGATTGTAATCCAGAGGGGCCGAAATACCATAGTCCACCTAGAGGAATAGCATCACTGTCATAGGAGAAGAATGTCTTCCAACCAAACTTGGTAGACTAACAAGTCAAGTTTGTAGATGGACAGGGCAACAAAGGGAGAGGAAAGGAGGGAGACATCATGTTAGCCTGGTCAACCAGAATGTCCAACAAAATCCCAATGCATCACCTTATATGTTCTATGCCAAAAAATAATCACCAGACGCTTGGTTGTGTGACATATTTGTTGGCAGCTTGAGGAAAGGGGACACATTCAGTTCTGGGTTTCGAATGGGGAGGTTGATTGATCTCGTTTGGGAACTGAATGCTCTAGCTGCACACTACAAATGTGTACACTCTGGTGTTTTTTGTTACTAAAAGGAGACTAGGGACAAAGTCTACTCATGAAACGCAAACATATACTACGAAAAACTTGATGAAGTCCTCTCAAGTCTCGATGTTTTCTCCACTTTTTTGGGTAGATTTTGTATGCTTCTTTTGTTCTATTATATGTTATTCAGAGAGGTGCGTCGTACGTTGTTTGAAGCTCTCAGGGACCCATGGAGTGTACATGGGAGACTACACCAAATGCTATCTACTTCACAAGGTGATGGCGATGGAGGTCAGAATCTCCACGCTTCGTTCAGACCAACCTGGTCTGAGATCGAGGCCCATTATACTATAGGACGTGGTTGAAGGATCATGGACTTCTTCCCGCGCAGTACTTGATCAAACATGTCTCTCTGCCTCTGTCTAGAGTATGATTTGGACTATTACACAACGTAGTTCTAAAAGATACCATAAGTTCTGTCCTCTATAATCTCTCAAGGTGGAATTTGTAGCACGTTTTTCATCGCAATTGTGTTCATAAAAAAACCTAATGGATGACTTTTGAAATTTTTGGACTATTACTATCAGTATTTGTTGCTCTAAACTTATACCAAAATATTCTCAATAAAAACGTATATAAACAAGTATTTTCATCTGCATTCATAACCATTGAGGTTGAATCAGGGTTATTATCATTTTATAAATAATTTCAATTCATCAAAAGTTATGATGTCAAATTGATAAAATCAAATAATATTACAATGATAATCATATATGGAAAAAAATGATGACATCAAATAAAGAAGAGTAAAAACAATTATTTTGTAGATGATTTTAAAACATTAATACTGAATTCTGAAAATTCATATAATAATTTTTGATAATTAACACACAAAAATCTGTATATACAAAATTAAATAATTAAGAAATTTTATTAATCGCATTGAAAAATTTTGCAATTCTCTATATTTATTTGTTACATGTGCTTAGTATTGCATTTTTTTTAAAAAATATGCTATGAATGATCTTATATTTATTTGATGAGATTTAATTATATATATTTATATAAATATAGTCCATGTGCATTTGACTCACCGAGGTAAAGTGTTATAGAAATATCAATAAGTGTTTGGTTCAATAACTATATTTTAAATTTTAGAATAACCAAGTAATATAGCAAATAGGATGGGAAAACCCCATCAAGTAGTACAAAGATTAAACCCAATGGGTAAGATGGGGCTAGGTCCCAATAACATTACAATTGACAATATTTCCTATTGCATCTAAGATATCCAAACTATCTAGTTCAAATGGTTTAGATAATATGGAACATCGAAAGAAGCATATCTATTGTATTTTTATGGATTACATTAGCTAGTGCTCTTTGTAAATCAATGTATACACGTTGACTAAAATATATTTCAAATAAAAACAAAGCCTAGTGTTAAGTATCTATAGTCCAACTCAAAGCAACCTCTTGAATGAATACATTGTACTATGAGAATATATATATAAATAAATTATACTTGTTCTAGGTATGGAATTATACTTGAATAATCATGAACCTTTTTGATTTCTTCACTTTTCAAAGTTGGGTGTAGTGAAAGCCATCACTTGGCATAGCAGCGAGCTGATGGTATAACCTGCCCGTGATCCTAGAATTGAACAAACACCATACTTGAAGTTTTGTGAGGGTGCATTGTTGGATGTATGAAAGTGCGACTCAGTCGACATCAGGCTATGCATAATTAAGCTCCATTAACGCAAAAGATTAATGTTAGACTTATCGAATCATCTCCCTCAAATCTCCGAGACGGGTGAAATTAGCTCTAGGTCGACAGGCCGGCCTTTTTGCATCAATGCCAAATCAAAAACTTCTTTACCGCCTCAGGGATCTGATCAATCAGGATATCTAGGTCTGAAAGACTAGATGACCTTTTTAGGGGCTTGTTGGTAAAGGTCCTAATTTGCACTGGCGTAAGGGCCAAAATAGCCGCATCGTCGTTGTGAACCGACTCGTTAATATCCAAGTCCTCACGGATTTGGCTGCCGTCTTCAATTACAGCTTTCTTGGAATTTTGTTTACGAACTTTTAGAATGTTGTTTGATTTACTCTCATCATGTTTGGGTGGCTGGTTATTCGATGTTCTTGATCCATATGCACTTTGTGACGACTCCTTGATGGACTTTGGATCGCTTTTCTTTCCAAATTGAGGAGCAGATTTGGTTCTTTTGTGAGTATTCTGTTGTTTCTTTAGTTCTTTCTCCCTTGCAATCTCCAGCTCTCTGTTCCAGTAATTTTGCTTTGGATGCAGCCAAGGTCGTCTTTTGAAGTGAAACTCCGTGTTGAACCTTTCCTCTGCAGCCCTTCTCTTCTCCGCGTGGATGTCGTAAGCAAACTCAAACATATCTCGACTCTGTCCAACAATCACCCACCCACACACATCCACAAGCTTAGGGTTACCGCCAAATCTCTAGAGGTTCTAAAGTTTCATTTCTTTGCCATGTTTTTACACCAGTGTCAAAACTGCCCTTAAAGTTGAGCAAAAAATTAACTTAACATGCAAATGATACTATCTCACTTTCCAACCTCGATCAGGACCCGCTTTCCTGAAAAATGTAATGAAACGACTCGGTTTCCAAGACGATGAATTATATGTATCCCTGAAAAGAGTTTGAAATGATTCTTGAAAATGGCCAATTTACATCTATAAAGCTGCTTCAATCTAAGTCAAAGTGGTCATCTACGCATTGTAGGATAGTCTTTGAAACTTGAATTTGAAATATGGGCTTACAGTCCTCGAACGGTTTCTTGCCGATGCTGGCAGATGACAAACGAGTCAAAATTAATCATAACCCACTATCTACACAACTATCTCTGCAAGTACCAACTCTCAATACTCGTCCAGTGTACAACTTCCTCACCCACCTCAACTCTCCGAATTGACCTGTAACACCATCCTGTACTGATTCCGCTTGACAATGTTAATCTGCAGAGAAAGACTTGGTCGACAAATTAGGTTATTCCTCTTCCGTAGAACTCCAAACACGAGACTGGATGTGGTAGGAAACGATGTAAGAGCACTGAGGATATGCACAGCTCAACAAAAGTGAGATTTACAGCAAAATCTATGCAAATGCACACCTACTGCACTCATCTCGGTTTGGCCATGGACATGGACAAACAAAACCAGGACGCTTTCTGCGGTGCCTCCTTCAGCAGCATTCCGGAAGGCACAAAGCGTTGGAACCTCTCATTCTACTGATCCTGAGGAAATCATGACATGTACGATGTTAGTGGAGAGATCAGACACGGTATTAGTGCATAAATCAAACAAGAAGACATGGTTACGAGCAGCGTAATGGTGGTGCCCAGACGACGGTCGGAGCTAGGAACATTGAGATCAAGAAGAATTCTGAGAAGCTACAACGCTCTTCTCCATCCCTGCGCTTCTTCATCTCAGGTAAAGATGAATACGACATCGAGTCCATGCAGGATGAAATTAGGGCACCCTGCTGCCTCGTACAGGGCTCCATGACCGCACTCCGTAACACGGCAGCCCGACATGAAAGGGGCACATCGATGGGCCGTGGTATGGACACTGAGAAGACGAAGCTGCATCAGAGAATTGCACCTTCGACCCACTCGAGCGTGATGATCTCCTGTCTTGACTCAGCAATACCGCACATTCTTCACACGGTGGACACAACTGGCACCTCTTCCTACACCTCAAGTACCGCAATGGAATCTGGTGATCTTGCGGCAAATGACCGTAACTGTCCCAGAGCGCGGGACTGGGAGAGCGAGACTTCGCTCGACCGTCGCGCCTAGGGCTTTGCGATCGAGACAGAGATCTACGTCGGCGCGGCGATGAAGATCGAGATCGAGGCCCCTCGAGCAGAGGGGTTGAGGGCATGGCGGTGGGGGGTGGAGAGCGAGATCTTCGTCGGGGCGAAGTGAAAGCGCTCGGGGGTGGAGATCGAGACGTCCGTCGGGGCACGACCAGAGCCCCGGGGTGGACGGGAGAGCGAGATCTTCGTCGGGGCGAACTCCTGGGACTATGAGATCGAGACCTGCGGCCCTCCGGAGGCCCGAGCGCGTCACAAGGCGACGGAGATCGGGATTGCGAGCGAGATCCGTTCCTGCCGCGGGGCGTACGAGATGGGGAGGACGAACGAGATCGTCGCCTCGGGGCGCCGAACATGGCCACGCCGTGGAAGTACAAATCCGACAGAGGAAAAGGCCGGTGCGTTCCGAGCGGGTGCATGACATCGAAGGCACGCCCCTCGAAGGAGTGTGCTCGCTCGGGCGTGATGCGTCCGCTTTTTCTTTTAATGCTCTGGCCGTAAGGATTAACGAATTTCGGGACAGGGACCTGGAGATGCCGGGTGACATCGGTTTCCGTTCTCCCGTAGTAGAAGTCCCCGTGGAGCGGACTGCTGGGCCGCGCGTGGAACTGCGAGGTGACATCCGTTGCCGACCGGTCGAAGGATGGCACAGCGCCATGCGGGCTCGAATGCGAGGGCACGGGGGTGGTCGTCGAGTGCGTGACGTCGGTGGAAGTGTGGCCGTACCAGGGATCGGCTTCCTCGATCCCCTGCCTCCTCCTTTCCATCTCTGCCCTCCTCTCTGCCCTCTCGTCCCTTAACATCTTCGATTGCCTACTGCTGCCTCTGCTGTGCAGAATTTGGCCGTCCGTCCAAGCTCTCGCGGTTCTGCTCTGCTTCGTGGATTATCGGAGGGCGATGGCCATGGGTTGGAGAAGCTTTCAGGGGTTGCACCCGTTGTTTCGATCTCGAATTCAGCATGTGACTGCTCCGCGCAGTGGGGTGGGGTGTTGCTGCTTCTTCTACCCCGCTTCCGGGCTTCGAACTCGGCCGTGTTCCATGTCTGAGCTGATTTTGAGAATCTCAATCAAAACTGAGAAATGTTTGACTCTCCGAGTTGCAGCACCAACCGTAGACCGAAACGATGCATTAGTTCCTACTTCCTAGACCGATCTCTCCTTCATCTTCGGTGAAAGGTTGTATGCGAACATTCTCGAATACGCCGATTGAACGTCGTGTCCTTCTTTCGAGACTCCTCACTCCTGATTTGTCGGCCGGACGTGATTTTGTCTCGGTCCTTATCGGTCCTTCTGGTGTAGCATGTTTTCTTAAGAGGGTAAACCACATTGTCTATAGAGTAGGATTCCAGCTGCACTGCCTTGCCTTGCTCTGCGAGCTGCCGATATGGATCATGAGCTTGAGTCAAGGTTTGCCACTATGTCCGGGCGCCTGCTGCAGAGGATCGACTCTGGCGCTGCGATTCTCGTAATACTCGTGCTTTGATAGAGCTAAGACAAGGGGAACGAAATAATGAACTTCTTCGAGGCCGTGGTCAATTTTCTGTTGTATCAATGCAGCCGATGTTGTGCATTTCTGGAGCTAAGGATGGGTCTTGGTTCACATTAAGCGCGCACTTGCATAGTATAGCGTTTGATGAATCTGTTCCTCGCTCCTGAATTTCTTGGACGACTGACAGACCTTGCACTGAATTTTCAATAAGCAGGCAAACCTGCAGTCACTTCATGAAAAAAGCAAAAAGTATAGCCTGTACCTTTCTTACAGCCATAGGTGGAGCTGTAGAGGCTAAGCCCATCACAGAATCTTAGCTGCTGCGATTGTTTCGAAAGAAGCACGGCAACTTCGCTTCGTTCTAACGTCTGTCTGTCTACTCTCGACAGTTGAGGATTCGTAGATTCCCATGTGCCTCGTGATGTTGGAACCACAGAGCAATGCGGAATTGTCATCGGAATCAGAGCAACCTGATCAGGTGAGGAAGTTGCAGGCCTAATTATCCAGGGAGATCACTTGCTGTTCCTCCCTGTAGCCATTCCAACCTGCACAGTAGCTTATCAGCTCCTGGCCTTCTGTTGTGGCGAATTAGAAGTGGGCAGCAGTCCTCTCAGGCCCAATCTGAGGAGATGTCAGGCACAGGCCATGGCTGGCTAGCGAGGACTAGTCAAAATCTGACTGTAGTCAGACATTTGCACTACATGAACTACGGTTTCAGGCACAATAACTTGCAATAAGTGTTGTTTTCTGACACCGACCACAACGAACAGGACCAGAATTCAGGCCCTCTCCAGTCAAGACCCACTCTGAACACGAAGACAGGGCCTCCTCTGAGTACAGTCTACAGAACAGCTTCTTGGAATCCACAAACCAAGGAGCCATTCACTGAAACGACGATAGAGACTTGTACACTCAGAGAGAGAGCTGAATCTGCATCAAGACTGAATCTCCTCGCGTAATGTCAACATGCTACTGTTGTGTAAGTTTGCAACCTGCGCTTGCACAGGCCCACGGTGAAGTGCCAGCTGAAGATATCTTCTGAAGATATCACCCAGGATCAAGTAGCCCAATCACGCTTGGAAATCATTTTGACTGCTGGAGTCCGTCGGCCCATCTCGGGCATCAACTAATGATTTTTCAACGCTTTTTGAACTCTTGGCGCAATTACAGTGTGAGATTGCGTCTGGACAAATAGTTGCGCCATTATATACCTCGCCTCAAATCCTGGACTCGGTTCAGACTCTGAGATCAGGTGTGGATGGATTCGCCACAACAGTATTCATGTCAGACTTACACATCCCAGTATTGACCAGTGCTCTAAATGGTATGATAGTCACAATTACTGTACTAGAAAGCTATATATTCAGCCCATTGAGTTTTCATGATCTATTTCAGTCGGTAGGTAGGTAGTTCATTACTTTACACACATTCGAAGCTTTCTTCCATGATGAGTTCTTATCTGAATTCTGCCGCGGTATCACCGTAGACCTCGATTGTACCTTCAAGTACAGAATACACAGGGGAATCATCTGGTGAACGCGAGGGTCGAGGTCTGACAACTCTTCTATTCCAAAGTCTGAGATCATCCACAGTGTCATGGAAGAAAGCTGATTTCATTCTTTCCATCCTCTCATCTAGTAAGAACTGTTACAAGACATTGTCGGTTCTGTGATTATTATTCAACAAAACACAAAATTGTCGATACTGCACTGTCGGTTCCGTTTTATACTCTTGAACACTTCTTCCAGACACTCAGTACGCAGCGCGCAAATGAGCATGAGCATATGACTTCGTTCTTTCACCATCCTTCTAGGACCTTCGTTTTATTCAAGGTAACAGACCCAGAAGGTCACATGGACCACAGTGTAGCATATAGAGTCTATAAACGAAACACAACGATAAATCCCTCAGATAAAACCATAAATCATCGTTGTCCCCACCCTTGCCTCAACCCGCAAAACACTCTTCAAGCCAAGCCCATGGGACGGGCAAGGCATCAGTGATAAAGAGATTAACTGAAACGATCTCCATCTTTGAAATCGAATTTATCTTGCAGAGTAAAACAAGCCCGACTCACGATGTCACTACCGATAGAAAACTGACTTCACAAAGGAACGCATATTTTACAAGAATCACATATTAAATGAAGAGACATGTGTATCTAACCTTATGCATCCTCCTGCGAGCGAAACTCCAGTTACCACCATCTAGTTTCACTTGAACTACACTCGCAATGGCAACAATCATTTCTGACCGAGTTTCATCTCTTTGACCTCATCTTTCAGAGTGGCACAATTCTTTGTGAGCTGTAGGTTGTCCTCTTGGTGCCATGTACAAGTCCCGTTATAAAAGCGAAACCTTGTTTCCTTGTCCTTTCTTCTGTTTTTCTTGTCCTGCATTTCCGTTAACCAGAATTTTCTGCTCCATATGCAAAATCTATGCCACCACAACCACTCCCTGTAGTGTACTGCTCGCACTGCGGTAGTGAGTACTGTGATGGTTCGGGACCAAAGGGCATTTTCCTTAAGACAAGCAGGTGTGATTGTCAAGATCCAATCGAACAGCCAGCAAACATACTTGTCCAACAACTGTGTCCGTTTCTATAATAAACCAGGCCTTTCAATTTTCTTCACTCTATCTACTGACAGAGATTGCGAACAGTTAGGCATCATTCCAGCGACTAAGGTTCTGGAGTTTTCCCAATTGTGTTTGCTAGGTATGAACTTTCTTATGCCATGACAACCTCGTGTGTGAAAGTCTTGGTCTTCGGCAGAAAGATTTATCTTGCGCTACAAAACATTGTTGGACTCCTACTTTTCATTGCACATCTCTGGGAGAATATTTTGCGTTATGGCAGCACGACCCAGGCTCTTGCTTTGCGGTTCTGCTGCATGGAGGCTCTTGAGGCTAGCTTTTGTCCATACCTGCCACCTTATTTCTCTCACTGATCCCCATATTATTATAGTGTGTATGCTTGTCTGTTGGCATCAAACTTATCAAAACCCCGATATGCCGCCCTCATCGCATCTGGTCATGGCCACAATGTGGGCTAATGCTCATTTGCTCTCCATATAAGCACGTATCCAGCGCACAACCGAATCTGAATTTGAACGCACGTTCGAATCCAGGGTTCATTATGTCATTCAAGGTGGGGATGGCTTTATATTCCACAGTTTCCTCTTGTGGAGCGAGAGAGACATGGGGGATCTCTGATGTCAAGCTTGCTTGGGTATAAAGTCACCTTCACATCATAACCAGATTGAAGACTTCATGCTCTAGAAACCAGTTCAGAAGAGAGAAGCGTGGAATGAAAGAAATTCATGTGGGAAATACCGCATCAGAATCATGAAGAATCAAGTCCCATGATGGTAGGGAAATTTGTACAGTAGTTCAGTAGTCTTGTCAAATACATTTTATTTTTATTGTATTAGTAATGATGTGTGGATTGGAATATTAGTAACTCGTGAGAAATATCTATATTTCAGTTGGAAAATAAGATTGTGTATAAAAAAATTTAGTCAAATTTCTAACCGTGATACTTGAATATAATGAGGTATGTACAAATATGATACACTTTCATGATATTTGTGCAATACAAATCCTTACAATGTGTATTTGTGTTATGTTCGCGGTTCGAGGGAATAATATATGTACCTTATGCATGATTCTTTATTTATGTGGTTTGCTAAGTTTCAAAGGCTTTATCCGAGTCAGGACTCGTAATGACATCGGCAGCAGCAATCGGACTTAGACGGATCGTGATCACATCACCGGCAACAAAAAGTTGAAATGGAATCATGATAACATTGATAACAACATTTACGAGCTATTCATTGATAATATACTACCTAGATTAAACTCTAAAAAAATCAATTCATACAAACGTCCTCTTCGTACAATACTTTTTCTTCTTCTCTAAAATATTATTTTTTTAAATTAAGATATAAAACATATATGAATGGAGTAAACAAAATAAACGGATACCAGTAGTATTTTTGAAGCGTGTCAAATGCAAGTTATAATTGTCCATACATTGCCACGTGATGGATATTGCTGAAATCTGTTTTCCAGATTTTTGATAACCTACGATCTAAGAAATTTACAGTATCAACTAAGTGATTCCATATATATATATATATATATATATATATTCTGCCACCATGCTAATCCGTTATTCATCCATAAATATCTTCTTTGGGATAAGTCAAATTTATAACATTCATTGATCATCATCTTGATACTTTAACTGAGCACTAAAACATGCTGCCTAGAAAGTATGGAGATTATATCATCTTCTACACCGGAGATAATACTTTTCTCGCAGTATGAATTTATAATTTTATAAAGATAGATAAATCTGATGTATGTATCAAACTAAGTTCCAAAATATTGTTGTATATACATCAAATGGTTTAACTTAAATTCCGATAAAACTATTGCACAACAGGGAGACTAACCATATACATGGGTTATATCATTATAAATGGCACTCTCAAGCTTTCTCCCCTTAATAATCGTATGTGAGAGTTTTTCCACATTCAGTTCAATCAACATATCCAAAATGTAAATCCGGAAGAGTCATATTTGAATCATTCGCTACTAGAACTGGTTCCATAAATAAATTGGCAAATTAAGTATTAGGGGTGAAAGTTCAAGCTTTTGTCGCTTGTCTTTTCGGACAGTGATATTCACTCGATGCAACTAGTAACTTTTAGCAAATGTATAATATTATAACTATATAAAAAAATAATAAAAAAAAAGTTTGTGTAAGGTCACGAGGGCTCGGAGCTTTGGGTTTCACCACCAAAGTAACCCAGTAGTCCCGAGATAGTTAGTCGCGAAGCGTCTAACTATAAAATTTTGTTCATTTATCATGATTCACATTTCTAAGAATTGGCATTAAAGCAAAATATAAGAATAAACACTTTAATATTAATATATAATTCTTTCACATAATGTTCAATACTTAATATTTCAAGATGTAGAACAAAAATTTGATCTGATAATAGTTTAGAAACACATACATCTTAAATTGTATTAGGATATATAAAAAATTCAGACTAAGTATTTTATCTATACATCAATCGCGTGTCATTATAATCATCTTTCATGTTCTTTGGTTTGAAGCTATTCTATTATGTCCGACCTTGAATGTTAATGGTCTTTAGTGTATGATAATTTTCACCTCCTCTTCAACATAAAAATAATCAAAAAAAAAAAATTCATATTTTTTAATTTGTTAAAATGTAATTTTATTTCACTTTTTATTATTTTTTAACAATATGACATTTCAGATCATCCGGTAGGATTTATACAATTATATAACTAAATTTATTGAATTAAAATTTACTATTATTGCAAATGAACTACTATATTATTGTTTCTATTTCAAAAAATTCATAAGAAATTAAAATCAAGATTTATTGCTTTATTTTTTTTATATATTTCATAAAAGCTTAAAACTTTTATAATTTTTATTTAAATCACGATAAAAATTATATATAATTTTTTTAATAATTTGAAAAATAACCATAAATACATTATTTAAAATTTTTGACAAATTACTATGAAGATAAATTTTTCCTTGGATTTGAGTTTATGATCCTCAAACTCAAGTCTTTAGTTTATTCCAAAAAAATATTTTGATTTCAAACTTCATAATAGATTGAAATAAACTAGCATAAGAGTCGATTATGTGAAAATTTTTTTACTCAAAGAAGCCCTCTATTGGATGTGATTCTTTTTTGAACTCAAGTTAATAAAAATAACGTAGTAAAAATTTTCCAAGGAAAAGTGAGTTGTGAATTATGATTTATCATGTGTGGATTTTTATTTTTAATCATCTTAGCTAGCATGTAGTGGTGATAAGGTGTGTTGCACATAGAAGAGATTATTTATTGAGACATTGAATTTTACTCTTGACTCTTCTTTGAATTTGAAGATTTTGAACAATGTGAAGAGTAGTCTTGTATATGATGGCTCTTGAGCATATAATAATGACAATGTACTTTTTGATGTTTGAGTCATTTATTTTGCAAAGGATGGGTGAGTAAGCTACTATTTTTTTGCATTAAATATCTTTTTTGAAAATATATCGTTGCAAGATAAGTATTTGAGAATATTGTTGATGATGTGACGTTTCTATGGTTATTGTCCAAGTTTGTTCATCCATTCACAAGAATATTGTTTGCATGTAGAAACTGATATTTTTGCATATGATGCAATGTGATGTTTTGTAGGGCAAGACAAAAATCTTGGATTCATGAATGTTGTAAAACTTAAAGATGTAAATCATGATTGTTGTATATTGTGCTTATTTTTAAAAAATTATTTTAAACAATGAATAAATTTAATAATTAAGTTTAAAATAGTCATGATTATTTTTAATTAAATATGATAAAGATAAAAAATAAATATGTCAATTTTTTAAAAATTAAAGTGAAAGATAAATATTATCATTTTTTGGAAATCAAGAGAAATATTTCAATTCTCCTTGACTTCAACTGTTTTGGATTGGTGGAATTTGTAAATATTCTAATTTTAATTGTTTGGATTGATTAGATGTACTACAATCAATTTATGACTAGTTTAATTTCTTAAATTTTTTAGTAGATCAATTGCATGTAGACATTTCCATTCAAAGTTATAATCTCTACCTTGATGGAGCTTAATAAGATAATTGAGAGATTGAGAAACATAGTTCAAACACCAACACTTATTCAAAATATAAGATTTTAAATGAGTCAAAAATATTTGTTAGTGTATGAAGGTGGGTGTGATTTGTTTGGATTTAAACCTGCATTAAATATGTGATGAACTTTTCAAGAGACATGATAGGTATATATAAATGACAATCAATCCAAAGTTCAAATAGTTCTAGCTATGTATGACGATGTGATATGAAATAACATTATGGGTAAAAATAAAGATTGCATATGTGCATAGAAAAGATGACATTGTTCAAAACCTAATGTTAAAGTTCAAATAAGAAAATGAGTTGGTGTTTGTAGTATCTTCTTGAGTTTCAATTTGAGTTTAAGATAGTCTAGATTGGTACTTTTTGTGTTTTTTCTTATTGACAATTTTTATTATAATGTGGTATTGTATAAGTTATATATTATGTTTTGAATTTTGGGTGAAGTATTATACATTTATGCTTATATTATTAAAATATTTTTTATTTTCTAGAAAAATCAAATTTGTACTCGAGTGAGGATCAAGCATCTTGTCATGTGATGTATCCTTGAATTTTCGGTCACAATATATCCATTTGCATTGGTTATACTTTCATTTATAAAAAAATTTAAAATTAATCCATAATAGTATATTGAAACCTTTTTTTTTCTACACAATTATTATTATCTCATACCACAATGTTAAAAATGATAAATGTATGATTGAAAATCATTCATATTTCATTTGAAAATATATCAGTTGTATGAATGTTAATTGTACTTCAAAATTGTGTTAAAATGATTACATTTTGTGCAAAATATGTTAAGTTTATATATTCAATGAGAGGTGTCAATGAATGTTTATGCAATGCAAAAAAAATCTTTAAAAAATTCCCACACAACATAAATAGATAAATTGCAATAAGAATGACTAAATTACTGTTTATGGAAAGTAGTTTGAAACATCATATGTGCATAAGCTTCAAAGAAAATCTTAAGTTTAGTTATTCTTGAAATATGTCAATAGTGATATTTCTACCATTGACAAGTTTAGCATATGAACATATATAATAAAGAACAAAGGAGATTATGTTTGACAAACTGAGAAAATGACATGGAATATATGATTGTCATATTTTTTATTATGACTACTAAGTAACTTGAGAAAGTGATAAATTTTACTCATACATATATCTTTGATCAAAATCGTGCTTGAAATTAAATTATATAAAAAATTTCATAAAAATTAAGATAATAATGAGTGAAAATCTAAATTTTCTGAAATTAAAGATTATATACATTAAGAATAAAATTTGAACTACAATGTGTATAACTATAAATTATATTTATTATCATTAAAAAATTAATTTATTAAAAAATCTTTCAATATATATATACAAACATAACAAAATTTAAAACAACTGCCATACTATAAATATTAATTTTTCAAATTTTAAAATATTTTTTAATAAAAACTAAATGAAATATTATTATAATTTAATTATATTTTTAAACAATAGAATTATAAAATAATATTTTTTTAAATTTGAAAATAAAATTAAAATAAAATAAACATATTTTATTATAATTATCATTATAAATTTTATTAAAAATTTTAAATCATTATATAAATTTTATATATATATATATATATATATATATGTTTATATCTGAAGTAATTTTTAATAATTAATTTATGTTAAATTTTAGAGCTACTGTGATGTTAAGATTTAATTTTTAATTTTTTTTAATTTTTTTTTCTGTAGATGTAAACTTTTAATATATAAATGTGATATTTTTACCAATATATAATTTGGATATGAATATAGTTTCATCTTAGATACAAAATAATATGAAATAATCTAAAATTTTGAAGATTAACAAATTCATAGTCTATATGTAAAATGATATATTTGTGTATTGATTAGTAAAATGTCTTGAATTATAGGAATCTTTTAAATTGCATGTTTTATTAGATTTATAATATAATATAATATAAAAAAATTTTGAAATTGAATGATGATTGTTTTACATATGGATGTAAAAATCTGTCAAGCTATCTTTAAATTATTTTTAAATTATAGATTTTTAATTTTTTATATATATTTTTATTTCTAAAGTTTCATGCGAAATAAATTTAATTTTTGATACACTTGACAATATTAAAAGATAAATTTTTTTCTTTTAAAAATAATTATATTTACATTTATTTGATTTACAGATATCAAATATTTATTTATAAAATAAATAAATATATGGAAAAAATTATTTTTACATCTTGAATTTACATTATTTAGTTGATATTTTTGCTTCAAAATTTATATTCAATTTCATTGTGATTTTAATTTATAAATAATGGATTTAAAATTATTTTAAATTCAATTTTTATTTATTTATAGTATTTATATGAAATATAATTTAGTTTTTTTTTCAAAAAATAAATTGTAATGTTATCTTTCCACTTTTAATTTTTTACTGATTTTTAAAAAAATTGAAATAATATTGTTTGTTGCATCGACTATTGATTTTTATTTGATCATAATGTATATAATATATATAATAATTTATTAATATATATGTCTCATCAAAATATCTTTTCAATATTTTTTTTCATGTTAAAGTTGAAATATGAAATTAAAATATTTATCATATTTTTGTACACATCTAATCAAGATATTATTGTTGATTGATATTTTCATATTCAAATAAATGTTGGGATTATTACATGTGAACATGATACATAAAAGTCTTAAGATGATCAAAATATAAATTCAATTTTTTTTAATAATATGTTATTCAAAGCTCCACATGAATCATCATGTATGTATGTGAGTCTTGAAATCTTTTATTATCTAGGATTGATAAGTTGATGACTGAATTATTGATTGAAAAATGTGTAGGGCTTTGTTGTGATGAAAACTTACTAACTTTTTGATTATGGGATGGTTCTACATGGATAGGAGTTGGAACGATATGTCTTGATATTGTGTCAAGTGGTGTACATAATAGAATAGGGATGGATAGAAGAGATGGCTTCTGGCATTGCCCAAGAATTTCATTATGTAGATGCATTGGTGGCTTAGGCGTCATTCGTATTTTTATTATTGTTTGCAGATTTCTATGTCGAAATGTTGATTTGATAGCCATTTGCATATGAATCTTGTATGTACGAACGACTTCTTGTAGTGTTTATTCTTGGATAACTCACATGGAGGGAGCGTTGGTATGCCTTGCAACTAACTAGGATTAGAATATATCTATATTTGGTTCGAGAGTACCAGGTTACTATGGCATACATGGTGGTTATCAATCCTACTCATGACACATTTACAGAGGGGGTGATCACCCATCCTTCATGATAGGCAGCGAGTGGAGCGAGAGCATCCAAGGTCTTCAAATATAGGATGTGTAGAGATGTCATCTCTTTGTTCCTCTAGCTTTGGAGTTATGAAGAGCTATGGACACCGATTTTTACATGTTCGTGAGGGAGTACGCAAGAGCCTACCATACTAGGTGGCGGGGATATCACTCTCTTTAGCTTATTGTATAGTCTATTTTAGACAACGTGTTTCCATTGCTCTAGAGAGAGCACTAGCTCTTGCAATCCATAAGAGAGCAATCATGTTAAGAGATGCTTCTTCGGATGTTTTGTTGTTTGTAGACAATTGACCTGATAGTTTGGATATCTTAGGTGCAGTATGACATATTTCTCAATGTGATGCTATTGGGACCTAGCCCCATGTTACTCGTTTGGTTTCATCCCATCCTTTTTGTTATTGTATTGTGTCATTTGATTTCCCGTTTTAGAGTGTATGGGCAATTCCTTACATGCTTATGCTAAAGTTTGTTATGATAAGGGCTTGGTGTGAGATGTGGAATAAGAGTTGGGATTCCATGGTATACTCTAGTAGTCATTCATTTGTGAGGCTTCTTTGGCTAGCTTGTTTGTATTTTAGTAAAAATTGAATATCAAAGTGGCCTTTCAATTTGCATAAGTGTATGATTATGAGGTTAAGTTGGAATATTTAAGGATGTGGATGGCGTTGATGGTTATGGTGGTCAAGAACAAGAGAGAGTCACAACATTCTTTTTTGGATAAGGAGCGGTTAGAAAGATTATATTTCCCTGAGGTATTTAATCCTCAGGGAACTCTTTTGAAAGTGGTAAAGGAAAACTGAGAAATCCATATGGAGCAGATATCTCATAAGAATCTAACAAAGGAGGTTATGGGTGAAATGGTCCCAGAATTAAGGGATGAAACCTTATGGGACGGGGAGGATAAATCTGGCAGATTTGAGTTCTTTAGACTTAATTTGTATGCCGCAAAGCATGTCGTTTACTGTTTACTGATGGCGTGGACTATGGAGTGTATAACTTCAATGCCAGTTTAACTTTTCCCATGTCTGTAGCTGTGCAGGTTTGAATGGTGCCATTCAAGTGCGCTACTGTTTCATCGTGGGCCTTTGCCCATAGACTCATAGAGTGATCGACAGAAGGGTGTGGAGAGAATGCGTAGCCATCCTCTCTCTCTCTCTGACTCTACGACTCTATGCGAGAGAGAGAGAGAGAGAGAGAGAGAGAGAGGGTAGGGCTACGCGTTCCAGCTCTACCGTAGCATCACTCGCTCTCTCCTTGAATATAGTAACCACACCTAAAATTCAAATGGTCCCTCCTGGTTGTTTATTTTCGAGTTTGGCCTATTTGGTAATCTCCGCTCTTTTCTTGGACAGTTATGAACTACCCCAGTACCCTTCAGTCGAGAAGGGACAGAAAAACAACATTATCAAATACCTAAGACTTTCCACGGGAACATCCCACTTGATTTTCCTCCACTTACAAGAGTTTGACAAACCGAACACATTGGAGGATGTGACGGTTTGCTGCTCAGCGTTGTCACAAGGTTTCGCACTTTCTGAGCTGAGGGTTGGCTCCTGATTTGAGTGTCACAAGGAGAACGCAGAACCCAAATCCGAGAGATGTCAAAGTTTAGAAGAATGGGTAAAGTCAAGTACGAACCAATTGCAAGTCATGAAGGAAACGACCTTGAGAAAAATGTGAGTTGTGGAAGAACCAATGACGGTCATTGCAGATTGATAAAATTTCAATACTTACAGTATCAGGCTTTCATGAGGCATGTGTATTGCAAGTCTCTATTGCTGATGGTGTCACCTTAAGACATTTTGAATACTGCGTAACTCAAATCCAACATTAGCTTTCGTATCAACATCCAACATATCATCAAAAGTGCACCGTCATCAGTAGCTTGGGGATTGTAATAATCAAGCGATTCATGATACTCTCTCACTTCCTCATGATGTGGAAATATTTTTACACTTTTCAAAAAAAATCTGATAGAAGTTGAACAATATTCAGTTTCAGAATATACTTGGGGAAAAGTTGCAAAACCAATATCATCGACTGACTAAAAGGTTTCAAATGGTTTCCGCTGAGGTATGGTAGATCAGATGATATGTAAACTGCTGAATGCCTCCTTCGCAAGAAACCAAATTATACTATATTTTTATTGGAACATAGGCACAATTGTTCAGAAGATTAGGTTCAAATGTTTTTTTTTTTTTACGTCCAAATGAATGCACATGTTATGAAAGAATTGCGTACACGTAATCAGACAATTAGAGATATGAGGCCCAACATAAATAAAAGACGCAACTGAAATGGTGAATTAGATAGTTGCTAGAGGATAGGAATGTGCTCCAAGATTTGCAAGATACAAAAGGTTTGTTATGGGGAATCTTGGTCTCGTTATATATTGGAACGAAAATGATAGCAAGACTACTGGTGCTCTCCAGAGAATATTTGCTTGCCTTTTCCATTAAAAGTCTAACATATGTTTATCTTCAGGGTATACCTCTATGATACAACACATCCTTCACAAAAGAACTGGATGAGGCAAAAATTACGAGTTTACAGTACATTTTGTAAGTGTTTATCAGCTAGAACTGATGGAGGTACATGAGATCAAAATGTGCAGACAACCAAACAGTTGTCGTGCAGTGCTGATGTATAAACTAATTGGCAGTACTTTCGGGGGAGTGATGCTGAGAAGAGAACTGATTTTAACACTTGGAATCACGCCGGACCAGTTTTAGCTGTCCACTACGGAAGTGATGTGATCCAGCTAGTACTCTGCAATGTCCACGTTTGTTCGCAAATAGCAAGTACTTTTTCTAGAAAGTGATGTATCAAGATACCTTCTTGGTGGGAAAGTGAGAGTTGGTGGAGCATTTTACATGGACTTGTAGCACAGATTACATCTTCGATGACCAGCTTGTGATGAGTAAGTTGATGCTATGTCAAAGGACCATGAAACAAAATTAGAAGCAAAACCACAATCCCACTCGGTTTTCGACATTAATATACTGCAAATTAGCGCTGGAATGTGAGATTCTAACGTACACTGTACTTTCATGAGAGATTGACAGGAATCAAGAAAGTGCTCCAATTTATCACTTATTTAATAAGAAGATGCTAAACGCCACAAGGGGGGTTGCATGTTTCACCTATGAGCATACAGGCCAAGATAATCAAACAGCTATAGTTCAAACTCCTGGCACAGAATTTTGCGACGATGAGCTGTTCCTTTAGGAACGCATCGACGATAGGATTATCAATCCACGAGTATGACGGATTGCTAGAACAAGGCATAGTACAAAATGAAACAGCCTCCAGATCTTTCATTCAGCTCTCGCTTTACGTGTGAGTCGCACTCATCTGAATCTACAGCATCAGTAGCCAAATCTTTACACTGCCGGAGAAAAAATGACCTAACAAGATCGGAGGAGAATAAGGCAAAGAAAAGTCTGAGAACTGGACAAGGGACAGGTACATGTATTGTATGTAGGTTGGAAAGCATTAAAGTGGTTCTAGAAACCTTCACCTATCTCCCATCTCTCTTATGTTAAAGATATTACTCCCTTGAAGTGCTTCGTTCGAGCTTACGCTGTCAGCAGGTCATAGAGTTTGTCCATCTTCAAAATCCCTGCAGTGTTTCAAAGACAGAATGGTTGCAACTGGTTTGTCACTTCGTGGCCAAAGACAGAACTTACGCAGTGCAATTGTTCTATAGATTTCCCAGGTGCACAAAAAGCGGAATCCCGAGACTTAGGATTACCCCTAATTTTATAGGGTAGGACTCTCCTTCCTACCCCAGCATCGTGCATGCCTGAGGTAGGAGACGGAGAAACAGGGAGAGAACCAGGAATAAAGTCGAGAAGAAGCGGTCGGTAGTCAAGGGGCTAAGCCGTCAAATCGGCATCGAGATCAGATGTCGGCTTACCACCGGCGACGGCTTGCTGAGGTCATCAGGTCATCCAGTAGCCGCTGTAACATACGGTAGTCCTCCATGGCGCTGGTGTGTAGGATTTCTTTGACCAGGATTTCTACTCCTGCCCACCGGGAAACAGTCTTTCGTCTCCAGCCTGTTATCGGGCCACACTTTAGGGGGTTTCCGCGACTCCAGCGAGTCCACCACCATTGCCACGTTCCACATACGGTGCTGTCTTACGATACATAACCTTCGGCTAGCTTCAAACGACGATGAAACGTTGAATCGACGGATGGAGCTTAAAACCAGGATATGCATAAGATGCATGAGCTGTGCCATCTGCTGCCCCGGGAAGCTTGCCTCCACAAAGGCAACCCAAAGCGACGGGGGCCTAGAAACGATCGATCCCCGTAACGGAAGTTACGGAACTTCTCAGGCTCGGTCCTAACAGCGGTGGGACCCCCAGTTCGCACAGAGATTCTGCGCAGGCAATTCCTCTCCTGGGCGGGGCTACGTTGTCGTTTTGAAGCTCTTGAAACGGTGCCTATATTCTCACCTAATGTGGGCTTGTCGTCATGAGCAACAAACCGGTGTCATGTAAGGCAGCAACCACGAGGGTGGCAACAAGATGCCTTTCGTGACTTCCTTCACTTTTTATTTCTTTCTTTTATAGAATCCGGATTCAGGATATGCTGTGCACTGGCTTTTTATCCAAACCTGACTATTTAATCATGATAATGTGCGAAAATACACTTTGAAACTGAAGGTCCAGAATGCCCGACGTAGTTCCAGGGCTATCATATCCAGTTCCAAGTATCCATTTCTGTGTTAGGCACGAGCTCCAACATCATTATAAGGCTGTTCATTATTCGTGCCTTCCATATACAAGGCACAACTTGATACTTTGTAGCATTATCATGATGAATGATGACAGATATTTCATGCGCAATGTATGTCAAACGTGTTTGTATTCACCAGCCATCTACGTATGGTGGGAAAACTCACACCCTTGACAGGCAACGAGTGGGATGGCATCTTCGACAGGAGGCCTCGCTGCCTAATCTGTTAAGTTACAGGCTCTTTCTCTCAGGCTCTTGTGTAAAGAGAGCTGATGTGGCGCTTTTGTGGGATGTATTCAATTCTAGCCTGCAAACTTTAGCGAAACTTTTGGGCTGCCAAAGTCCCCTGCGAGGGTAGAAATGTATATAATAAAAACTTCACAATATATTGGTCGGGCCAAAACATGTGTAGACGCATTAGGTACCAAGATTTTAATGTGCGGCCACTGAGAATTATGTGGAGTGAAATTATAAACACTTTCTGAAATGTAAATCCTTAAATTCTTTTAACTGAAATTCCTTAAAAGTTGGAAGTTCCAGTAGAACGTTATCATAGGAATATCATCTATGAGAAATGTAGATTCGTAAAAAAACCATCAACCAAATTAAGACATTGAAAGAAACTACTACAACTTTAGGCCTCATGACCAACACAATTGAAATGATTCCTTGCAACTGAAAAGGTGCGGAATAACTCAAGGAAATGAAAAGGATGAAAAGAACTCAATGAAGTAATTTATGAAACCGATAGTACTTGAGAGTGTTTATAAATTCATTTTTGAGATTCAAGCATTCATTTATCGAACTTGATCAATGAATGCTTGAATCATCATAATTGCGGGATTTTTTTTTTTTTACTTTCCGTCATATGTGTTAGCAATTTTTATTGACATTCGTCATTAACCCTATTTCTAGTGTCACCTTGAGAGATATACATGGAGTGCGCGAGAGCCTACCATACCAGGTGACATGGAGTATCACTCTCTTTAGCTTACTGTATAGCCTATTTTAGACAGCGTGTTTCTATTGCTCTACAGAGAGCACTAGCCACTAGCCGGTGCAATCCATATGAGAGCAATCACGTTAGGTGATGCTTATTCGGATGTTGTGTTGTTTGTAGATCTTTTGATTTGGATAGTTCAGATATGTCAGGTGCTAGGACATATTTCCCAATGTGATACTATTGGGGCCTAGCCCCATGTTATAGGTTTGGTTCCATCCTTGTAGGATTTGATGGGGTCTTCCTATCCCTTTTGTTATTTTACTTCTTATGTTACACCTTGAGAGATATAGAAAGACTTGGGTCACTAATACGTGTTAATTGCTCCCATGTAAGCTGCACCTAAGAGCCACGCATAACATGTCCCCAACCCATTTATCTTATGTCAAAACATACATGGATATTCTATGGTAAATCAAACTTTGTATGGTGAAGCAAGGGCTGCTGTTGTCTGGTTTTGGGCCATGATTAAACAGGCCCTAATCTCGCAATTCTTCTATCTCGTTATTATTTTCGAATACTTTATCAGAGTCCAACTTTAGACAACGAGAACAATATAAATTGTATCAAGAAGTGCAGAATAAGTGGGAGGTCAGAAACGGCCGCAAATGAACTTCAATTAAATTTTGAAGTTCAAACGAAGGAAAAAAAATCCTCTTGTATTCAAAGAATATAGGAAGGAAATTTTCATATTCACAAAGAGTCAAATTAACTTGCCTTTGTAAATGAGAAGAAAATTACAAATTTTGAAATCTATTTTTTAAAAAGATTTGCGGTTCATGGCCTTCTGGAGTTCTGTGATGTTTTTTCATGTGAATACACACTGTACTTACTACGGTACCGAAAATGTGATGAAGGGTGTTCCTGTACCCCTGAACTAAGTAAGCTATGAAACTGCTCCACGTCGTTGAATGGTTCACGGAAGAGTTCGTTGCAAGGACATGCATGCAAGGTGTAGTTGGGAGCCACGGACTCACGGAGTAAAGAAGAGTGATGAACGATCACATTCCGTGGGCGGGTATAATCCCAATGGCCACCAGGCGAAAAAGGATTAAAGAGTCTGCTACTAGGGAATGCACAATTCCTGAGCCTCTGCACCATCATCACTCAGGGGCGAAATGTGACATATAAGAAAGTCGGGTCAAAGGCTCTATGCCTACATGTGCAGAAATTTGTACTCTCTGCAGCAGAGTTTTCAATACTTCAGTGTTCCGACCAATCAATGTCTGCTACGTCTGTTGGTGCCATGGGTTTTGAAGCTGAGAATGGCAGTTGAATGTTCTAGCCTTTGATGTACCATTCTAATAACCAACAGAAGAGTTACAATTCACAATCTTATTTCTGTCCTTCTTTTCTCTCGAGGTGCACAATTCTACGAAATCGGTGATCTGCCTTGAGGTCCTATGAATTCTTTCAAACTCGTCGGTCTGACTTGGTCAATGGTCAAGCGTAGAAAAGAAACCATGACAGAACGTGACAAACAAGCATTCAATGGACAGGTTCCGGGAATTTTCAAATCGAACATACGTCTACCACATCTACCGTAGACAACCAGAGAACAATATATACGATGCATTTTACTTCCGTAATTGGAGAATTTAGTTATAGGCTTACTGTACTATACTGTCAGAAATGTTACTTGGTAAAGTCATACACTTTTCCACCTTTTCCTTCATGCCCTCCGTTGCTGGGTCACGCCAGCAACGATAACACTCAACATCGCAGTAACTGCAGTACTGCACTTCAGTGACTTCACTGAAGAGGATTCTCAACGCATATTGGGATGAGGATGGTGCATGTGACTGCATGAGCGCATCAGAACCTCAGAAGTAGTAAAGGGAGTCATACCCACGAGGACATGGCTTCTTCTTTCGGGTCCAAACGAGTTTTTGTACAAAACTTGCCCATCACAGATCCTTTACACCGAGTCCGTGTGTTTTGCACCACGCCAGAATGAGTACGAGAGAGTGCTCACCAATTCTACATACCCTAGACATCGTCGTTTACACAAGCCTTCCTAAATCGGGCAGTGCTGGAGTCATCGGAATCATCACTCGGGCATGAATCGACCAAGGAGAACGTCGTACTGGGCAAATGCTGCATCTTTACTGGACAGTGGTTCATACGGGGACAGGAAAGTCTTGAAACGTACCAAGTTACCAACCGTCGTACTGTAGTTATGGCTGGCTTACAAACAGGAAAACTGTCCTGCAGTGAAATCTAAAAGGGGGAAACCGAGTGAAATCCACGTGTACACATGGATGGCAATGACCGAACTCCTGAACTCGTGGTCGGGTTGCACAAATTAATGTTCGCGTGTCAAGTCAAGGCTTGTCCTTTGGCCTGTGTGAAGAACTAGAACCAATGGCAGCTAGAACTGGAGTTAAGGGACATCTCTGAAGATGTCCCTTGACGTACTGATGAACGAAAACCGATTAATATAGCAAAAAGGATGGAAGACCCCGTCAACGTGCAGAGGGATGAAACCAATAGCATCACAATAGAAAATATGTGCTGCTGCTACCTAAGATATCCTAAACTATATAAAATATCAAACGGTCTATATACTACTGATGACATATTAACGTTTATCACCGTGGTTCGGTTACCCGCTGGTATGGTTATAACTTGTTCTCCCTGAGTAACCACAAGTTATTTCGTCTAAAACCTTGTACGGCTTGATCTGTCCTTCCTGTTCTCTTGGTATTTGACGTCCGCTCTTTCCTTCCATTCCATGACAAATACCTGAGCAATTTGATACCCACGAAAAGCGGGATGGAGCCACCGAACGCAACGTGATGTTACCTCTGAAAATTTTAACAGTTCTTGCACATGTTTGTGAGTGTAGACGAGCTGATTTTAGCAACCGCGGCCCGAACGGATCGATTGGAGTAAAATTTCTCAAGGCAAAGCGAGAAAAGGTGAACGAGGAGAATAAGGTGCGGGAAAGAACAAGGATCAGCAAGTCACGATCGCCAAGGGAAAGAAAAGGGTACAGAATAATAAACACTGACCCGCAAACATGATTTATTCTCCGGAATCTATGCTACCATTCAAAACGGACGGCTGCTGTTCACCCTCGTTTCTTGGAGTAAGATTGGCCCTGGTTACTAACTGCGGCGTGAATAAATTCCTCGGACCTTGAGCCTCAGAGCAGCGATCACTGCTGTGAGCAAGCCGAGCCCACTGTGGGCGTTGGGCTCGCAGGAACGGACATGGTTGCTGACCGTGCAAGGTCGGGGGCACCGGGGACTGAAAAACCGACAGGTCGCCAGCACCAGTTCTGGGAACTTCTGTCTCGGTCTTTCTTCCCTAATCATTTTGACGCATTCAATGCTCCGGGGTGTGACGGATAAGAGCAGCGCGCAGCTGTACATACTAAATGTAACCAAGGTCCAGTACAGTACATCCAGTACCTGGTTTTCATATACACTAACGTACGTCTTTATCCCCGGGCGTCGAAGACAATACATATCAAGTGGTCTCCAGACAGCCATCCGATGAAGCAATCTCGTTTCAACGCTGGGAGGATCGGTCCCGCACTGACCGTGTTGACAAAGATTCTAACATCTGTTCCCTGATAAGGTACGCGTTGCGGTCAAGGAGCTAAGGACAAACAGTACGAGGTCGGGCAGGCCAAGGCTCTCTCCCCAGTCGTCCCCGATGGACTCTAATTTCTTCCATTTTAAATCCACCTATTTCAAGAAACGGAATTGGAAATTCATTTAAATTCAAAATCATGCATACTTTAAGGCTCCAGTCGGTTGTCGAGAAAGGAGACGCTCCTCAGACTCTCAAAGACCTGGGGCGAGCGTGGTGATCGGCCGCCTTCTGTTGGGAAGGACTTGACAGACGGGCGAGTCGTCGAGTCGACGAGAGGAGAAGGGGAGGGAAGCGTTGAGCTGCGAGGAGAGCAGTTGATGGTTCTCAAGATTTGTCGTGTTTAGAGTAAACTCAGACACGGAGCGAATGGCGGGATTCGGAGACACTTCTCGTTTACTGAGAAGTCCAACTTTGCGGGCGTTGGCGGACAAGGGAAAATATTTGTGAAGGCAGAGGGAAAGAGAGAGCGAGAGGGAGAGAGAGGGGACTCATGTGCAAATTGATTGAGTGAGTGAGTTGCAGATCGATCGGTCATGCCAAGGCAATCTTGTTGGGAGTTCAGTCACATGTCGACGAGGGGCCGGAGGCTAGTGGTCGTTGTGGAGCTGACTTTACTCACTCGGACGTGTAAAGTCTGATGTCAGTTGTTGTTTTTGAGCCGGTCCCGGCGTGAGAATATCAGCTGTTCATGAGTTTTATTCTGCCTTCTTTTGAGTGAGATCATAGAAAGGGAGCCTCTGCTCATTCAGTACGAGTTCAGCCTCGCCTTGACCTGGCTGAAACTTCTTCTCGTTGGTTTCTTGCGGCCACTGGCTGGCAACTAGGAGCTTTCGAGAAGGCTTATATATCGGCCGGGGAACGGATCGGAAGGAAGACCATGTGTCGACCTCCACGCGCCTTTGTTGTCTCCTTTCTGCCAGTTGTAGTTACAGTAGTTTGGATCCCGGCCGCGGAGTCCTACGACCTGCAAGTGGAGCGTGATTGTTGATAGAATCACTGCTGTAGAGCTCGTTCGCTAGTCTTGCTCAGTTCAGATATGTAGAAATTGTCTCCATAAAGGACTCAATGAACCGAAGTTCACAGGACGGACGGCTGCCGTGTCCAGAAACTAGCTGGACCTGCGAGGAGGAGATTTTCAGAGCATAGAGGTAGATAACGCTACCGTTGTACGTCGCCTTAATTACTTTCGCACGGGTTCACGTCTACGAATTTGCTTCATTCTGCACATTATGAAGTAACGAATGGAGATCTTTCGTCTTCAAAAGTCTTTTACTTCAACAATTTGCACCACCACCTGAGTATGCTGACAGCTTATGGTCGTCGATAGTAAACTGCAGCTCAGTTTATTCTGCTTGCTTGTATCGGCGATATTTTAGAGGAGCCCCGAAAAGCAGGAAGCCTCAAGGGGACTTTGATAAAGGTACCAAGAGTTGTGTTGTCCGAAGCTGCAGCGTGGGATATAACGTAAAGTCCGCCGGAGGATGCTAATCATAAGGACTTGATTCAGCTTTGTCGGGTCGAAGTCCTTTTGCGCGGGACAAAGTGCTCAATGATGTCGAGCTCAACCGGACTTAGCTGTACAGATTAAAGGAGTTGAATCATTGTAAGATAGCGCACATGACAGCTCCAACATGCTCTGCCTAGTCTGTCGGTGCTACAGCTGCGTACCAGCGACATTCATCGTGCTGAAGATTCCTGTTGAATCAGAGTTGGGTTGGATAATGACGTAGCTTTGAAAATAATGCTGGACGCGACGAAGATGTTCATCGATCAGTCAATCTAGCCGAGCTCGATGCGCTACGACAAAGGAATGAAGAGCACTGATTGTTTTAAACATTAGCCATGACAGTCAAGAGAGCATATTGGGATGCGGTGGGGTTCTGGACATTGGTCCTATTCACAACTTCAAGTGCGCTCCTCTTCGTCGATCCTATTTCATGCCAGGTGAATGGTCCTATGACTTGCAAACAAGCTGGCAGCATGTGTCCAGCCTACATGTCGTATTCTCTACAATCAGGCAACACAATTGAAGATGTTTCCAATCTATTTCAAGTCGATGTTTCAGACATCATGGAACAAAAAGGTGTAGCAAGTGGTAGAGTTATGGTTAATGTGAACTGTACGTGCACTGAAAGCTTTCAGTATTTAGCTGGCACAGCGTACAGAGTGACCAGCCAAGAGATGACCGAAAAGTCTATAGTCGTGGATCAATACCAGTACCTTGGCTATGCGACCGGCCAGAAAGCCAGCGTGGGTCAGATGCTGCCGATCAGTCTCTTTTGTGGCTGTATGGATAATGCGCCGGCTTCGGTATATCTTATGAGCTATGTATTTCAGAATAGAGACACGTTCGAGGCCTTGAGGGACCGTTACGATGCGGATACGGACACTCTTCTGCGTTTCAACAACTTGACCGATGTCAGCTACTTCCCGAGCTTCGTGGTTTTCTACATTCCTATCTCTCAATCTCGTGAGTGTTTTTCCTAACTGACTGTTACCTTAGAAATACCTTGCCATCGCCCCCTTTTTTCCATGCGTTGCCGTTCCTAATTGGAATTCTAGAAATTGTGGAATCTTTACTGGCGTTGTATGTTTCTAGACTTAAGAACTCATATCGTCAGTGCCAGTCACGCTCATATACTTGTCAAGGTGGTTGCAAAGTGGTGGAGTAGTCGGTCATAACTACCGTCCTTACGAATCATGCACACCTTGTGTTGTACTATGATCGGTTGAACGGCCCACAATCTCTGTAAGAAGACGAGAAATAGCACAAACTTTCACCATCTATGCTTTTCCGTTTAACGAAACCAGGCTCTCTCTCTCCCCTCCATTTTCTTTTCAACGAGACGAGGTAATAGCTACTGCTTCGTCTTTGAAGAGAGCAAAGACTAACTAAGAGAATAGCAGAACTCTTCGCCTGCCACTGCAAGTGGATTGCTGAGCTACTTAGAAGTCAAGCTCGTATCTGTGCTGAACTCTTGATCAAGGCAGTTTACCTAGACAATCGAAAAACTACTGTATCAGAGCGCATATCAGAAACTCCTCTCTTCATCCGTCCTGCACCGTACGTTGAACTTTTCCATTCTAACTCTCGCCTTTGAATTCTAAAAACTTTCTCTTGCACATATCTTCATCCACTTTGTAGTGAACAAGATTGTTTCTTCCTTAGGTATAAGAAAACGATGAGATTAACGCGCGAGGCAGGGATTTTTGTGTCAAATTAATTTCAAATGGTTGCAGTTTATCGCTGTAACAATCTGATAACCGGAACATCGGATATTTTTTCCTCACTTTTCTTTTCCGGTCAACGTTTGCATCGTCCTCACATGGGGTTTTCCCTAATTACTCCATTGTGTGGTCCCCAAATTTCTGCAGAATTGAAGCAGGCCAGCGGTGGATCACAATTTTCTGGTAAGGGTCTACTCGTCGGTAGTAAAATCTAATCATAAGTCGTCAATGATGCTTAATTCGAACCGAAATATCACGTTGCCTATACTTTGTCCTACGCTTGCAAATGTGCAAGCGCCAGGTTCGTTAACGATCGGTTACGATGCGTTTCTCTTGTGTGTACTTATCAATAAGCTCTTTGAGTATAGCCAAATTAGCAAAATTTCACGAACTAATTTGTGTGTTTCTATGTCTTGTCTTTGGGTGTTTGCAGATACAAATAGTACAGGGGGTGGGAACATTCCTCTTGGAGCTATAGTGGGCATTGTGCTCACTGGCCTACTATTGGTTGCGGCTGTTGCTGCCCTTGTCTTCTTTTTGCAGAAACGGAGGATGTGCTGCTATGCACGGAGTAAACCACCGTTCAATCAAGACAGAGCCTCTTCATCCAGCCGTGACACGCCTCAAGACTGGAAAGGCTTCCTTGGCTGCTTCAGAAAGCCGCATACTCATCACATTCGAAATCCAAATTCAAACGTGAAACGGAATATATCCTTGTCAAAAGGTAATACTGCTGCAATCTTCATAATACCAGTCGCTAATCTACTGATAAAATTATAGATTTAGTTTTCTGTAAATACCACATGATGCAAAGGTTGAGATATGATTTTGGTGTGCACTTATGGCTAAACTCAATCCTGTCTCGAGCTCTCATTAGGATACTAAGACACTATGAATTTCAGAAATGATGAACGGTGTGTTCGGTATGGAAAAGCCTGTAATTTTTCCATACGACGAGATTCTCATTGCCACCGACGAGTTCACGGAGAAGAATCATCTAGGAGCGGGTGCGTATGGGTCGGTCTACCAAGGAAAACTGCGAGGTCAGGTAAGATGTCTGCTCTTCGATGAATTTTTAAAGCTCAAGAGTCATCGACTGAAATTTCCTTGTCTACGAGCTTACTGTAAATATCAACGTACTACTTGTTCTTGACTAGGAGGTTGAAGAATTAAAGGGAACAACATTATTGAGCGTTTTAGTATGGTCTTGTAGAATTAGTCGAGGTCACAGTCAAAAACTTTCAGAGTTTGTCACTAGGAAGCTAAGTTCCTTTGTCTAATGCGGAGGAGGAGAGAATACCATCCTCAGTTGGAACATCTACTGTAATCAATATGCTGACATTCCTGAGGAAGACGTCTTCAAAAGGAAATGAGGCCAACAATAACAGCTTTGATTGATTTTAATAATTCCCTTCCTGCTTTATCAACTCACAGGACGTTGCAATCAAACGAATGAAGGCCACGAAAAGAAAGGAGTTCTTTGCGGAGCTCAAGGTTCTGTGCAAAGTGCATCATACCAATTTGGTGGAGCTCATTGGTTACTCTGTCAGCGACGACGAGCTGTTTCTGGTATATGAATTTGCAGAAAACCGAGCAGTCAGCGATAGACTTCATGATCCACTTTCAAAAGGTTTTCTCCCAATGCTTATTCACATGTCGAAAGCCTCATAGCACTGAAGTAGCGAGTTGTGAAATAAATGTTGTGTTTAAAGCTCCATGTTTCGGAAAAGATTGTTCCAGTCATTGAAAGCCTGTCACTGACAGGCAATTTTGCGATTCTGTTTGCTGAATTTTAAGGTTGTTGATCTCTTCGGTTATCCCATTTGATTGTTTTATCTCCCTCTTGTTCACTACAGAGTACACTCCCCTCACCTGGAATGCTCGCGTGCAAATTGCTCTGGATGCTGCTCGTGGACTCGAATATATTCACGAGCACACTAAGGCCCACTATGTACATCGAGATGTGAAGACAAGCAATATCCTTCTCGATACTTCTTTCAGAGCAAAGGTAAGCTAAGAAACATCCTTGGCTTGCATCTTTCAGGAAGATTCAAAAGAGAATATTTGTATTGTGATTGTTAACATTACCTGTTATTACTGTGGCGCGTTTCAACTTGCTCATGGCGGCCTGAAGCAAGTAGAAACTTTAATTGCAAGGATGTTGTGGAATCCAGGAATAGATGTCTGACCTTTATACTTCTGCTCAGATCAGCATCTTGTCAATTGTGTTACCTTTGCTTCTGTAAAATACAAGCTATTAACCTTCTTCCGGAAAACCTTAAAACCCGAGAAAAGGATTTCAGCTTGTGAATGAGTATCGATTTTTCGTCAGTCATATAGAGAAAAACGAAGCAAAAAAATACTTTCGCAGTTTCCCATCTATCGTGGAAGTTCTTTTGGAAAATTTCGAATCGAAATAGCCTAAGATTGAAATCTCATGTTACTGCATTGCATATCAGGTGGCAGATTTCGGTTTGGCTAAGCTAGTTGAGCAGTCTACGGATGGTGAGGCAACAACAACTGGCGTCGTCGGAACATCGGGCTACCTTGCCCCAGAGTAAGTACCAAAACAGCATGGTTTAATTTGGCAGCCAGAGCTGCACCATCAGATAAGAAACTTAAGTCGGATAATTGACTGTTAATGCCAACAGACACCATCCCTGGATGACTCACAGTAAATTCGGTATAGTGCTTCCTTGAGACAGAGTTCCAAGCTCCTCCCCTCCCGTATTCGTCCAAATAGCCAACAGGCGAAATTGAAACACACCTCCTGGTAAATTGTGTTCTCAGGTATTTACGAGATGGACAAGCAACCGCAAAGAGTGATGTTTATGCTTTTGGAGTTGTGCTATTTGAGCTCATCACAGGCGAAGAAGCTTTCTCGAAGAGCAGAACATCAGGAAACGTGCCTCCAGATAAACGATCTCTTATCTCTATTGTACGTACTTTACTTTCACATGTATATGAACTCTAAGTGATTCTATGGTTGCATTTTTTTGAGATTGTGTAGGTGAACTTAATGTCATTCTAAAGACCGGGGAGAAACAAGCTCACAAGTGCCTTCTTACTGCTGAACTAGAAGTGCGTTACGATTTCAAGATCTTCCAGTCAGTTAAAGAAGAGATTTTACGGCACTCTTATATCAGAATCTTCAAGTACAAGGATGATGTAGATTAAATTCAAGGCCCTACATTTGAAGTTCCTGACATACGAAAACCATTTTAGGTGTTCCAGCGTATTACTGAAGAGAATTGCCGACCTGCAGTCTTCAACGACAATTACTTTTGTGAAACTCACCAGTCATGTAGCTTCCTGTGAATAGCTTTGATTTCGATCCTCTTGACTGAATAACATACTGATGAATTGATTGTGGCAGATGCTGAGTGCTCTTGGGGATGCCTCACCGTATAATATGGCAAAATTAAAACTCTGCGTCGATCCTCTTCTACAGGAGATGTACCCATTAGACTGCGTTCACCGGGTAAGAACAGAAGCTGAGATTTAAGATCTGAATGTGAAGATGAGTGTTGATCAACTGTGGCTACCCGGTAAATTGCTTGCAGAGAACCTGGTATACCACTCTCTTCTCATGACAGCAGCTTTAAAGCTCGTTTGGCTTTTTCTTCTAATTTGCAAGAATGAATCTACAGATGGCGACGCTCGGTCGACAGTGCGTGGAGGAAGACCCTGCAGTTCGACCAGACATGAAGCAAGTCGTGTACACCCTTTCCCAGTTGCTGCTGGGGTCAATCGAGTGGGAAGCTACCCTCGCTGGTAGTAGTCAGGTCTTCAGTGGTCTGGTCATAGGCAGGTAGAATAGACAACATCTAACAAACTCCGTAGAAACTATACCAGTGCCCGGTCTATCATGGTATGAAAACAAGCACCGCCTTCCTCCTGTTTTCTTTCTCATGTACAGTAAGTTCGATCAATGTGGGATTGTAACATACGACATTGAGTCCAGTTCAAACACCCACTCAAAGCGGGTGGGTAGATTTCGCCAGTCATGTATATGGAATTCAGTGGGTCCGGTTTAACGAAAGAAGAAAATCGAGTCACCAGTTAACTTCACATTTATTCTGAGAATCAGTGGCATCTCAAAGATGGAGCATCAGTCATGGACGACGATAGGGCACTGTTGTTTCTAAATCCTAAAATTTTGTTCTCGTGGTGAGGCCTACCCTCAATCAGGTCAATAAAAGGTAAAAAACTGTCATCGTCATCATTTCCTTTCTGTAGCTGCGTTGGATTGTGTGTTACCAATAGTTGAGGAGAGTTTCTTCACCTTTTGATGCAGTAGTATAGCATATATCTAGATCTGTTCGGCATTGAAGCCCCACACAGCACAGAGGCAGAGGTCCATACCGTAGACGTGGTACTTGTAAGTATTCTGGCCCTATTCATATCCATAGAGCAACTTATTTGTACCATGTATTTAAACACTTTCTATCATGAACTTACACGCCAAATAACGAGACACGGAAAGTGTGCAGGAACTTTGTTGTGTGTCATCCTACAGCCATTTCTATGGCGCAATGATAGTAATTTCAATTTGATTTGGCAATGTTCGTAGAATATTCCCAAAATTTGTTACATACGTCTTGTTGCAGAATAGTCTTGAAGTTATCCACATTCCTAAACAACCATTTAACCCTCAGATGTTTGGAAACCTCATGACAGTGATTGATTTGTTTCTACGTTACATTGACTCCATATATTTACAACCTTACATTGTAGGTACAAAGAAACTGCTGACGCCGCGAACGGCTGTCAAATCAAATAAATTGTAACCTAAAGTTAGATCACATCTACAGCAGTATACACTAAGTCAGCTGTTCATCGTTTCACGACTTGCATCTGTCGATTTCCTGACTTCTTATTCGCTTAGCTAAACTCCAACATAACATGCAAATACTGAGATTATAAGCATGTCTACAATGGATACTCCAAAACTCTGCATGTATGGAGTATGCTTTGGAGTATACTATAGGCACAGCTTGTTTGCATTGCCATACTTCCAGCAGAACATGAATAGACTACCAACTCTTCAATTCCTACAAGAAGAAACGTCTAAGCCGAGGCCTTCTCCTTGACGCCTGATTGAATGAACGCCATCAGTCTTCTCAAAATATCCATACATGTGATACAGCAACCGTTTTATGCAAGTTGATAGGAAATTTACAAAATCAAACATAGAGAAATCCACATATTGTGAAGAGACCAAATGTACAGTGAGAGTGAGTTCTGTAGTTAAAGGCGAATCCAGAATCAATGAACGGTTGTCCCTTACCCACAGATTTCCACAAAAGGGTTGTCTCTGCAATCATTGAGGTTACGAGGTAAGGGTCCATATTTGCTGATGGACGCCGATCCTCGAAATAACCTGCATCAGAGTTCGTTTGTCTCTTCGTTACGTTTCCTCATTTGTTCAACCCACCACGACTCTGAAACGTAAAGCATCTTCTAGTCGACAAAGGTATGTAACAACTTTCACAAAGTACTGAGCAAGAGTTCTTACTGACCTTTTCCATCTGCTTCGGTCTCCCGACCCACGCGTACTGATGCTCCACGGTCAGCAACTCCCTGTCAAAATCATGTTATCATGTCACATGTCCAAATCAAACTCTGTTGGAAACATCCTAAACGAACTTCAGAATCTTTGAGCTGAAATATGAAGCTGCCTTCTTAAAGCAGAGCATGCTCCATTGCGAGGTACAGCTTGCATATGGTAATTGTGTTGGACATAAGCACATGGGAACGCTGACTAGTCAGACCACTAAGGTGTAATCTTCATTCTTGCTTTTGAAAGTTCAGTTAGAGATGAGTAAAAAGCAAGCAACTACTTGGAATGCGCAAAAGTAAATGCCACGTTATGGTTCAAACGGGATGATCTGAGATGTGTTCTACAAAGGCTGCAAAAGACGCTCGAATAGACAGGAGGAAAGTTAGTGCTTATATACTTAGTAAAGTGTATAGTAAAGGTTTCCTTCAACTTAGTAAAGTTGAAGGAAACCTTTCCTGCATGATCCCAAAGATGTTTACTGGCAAAGACGGCACCAATCACCCTTGAACTCAGTTCTAGGCTAACCAAAATGTGTACCTTAGAGCATAATAAGTGTCATGTAGATAATGCATGAACTAGAAGACCGACGATTTAGTATCAATCAAAAAACTTGTACTCTGCATAAACTTGTTAAAAGTAAGCCTAACTAGTGAAAAAGATAGTGTTTATTGTGCAAAATCTTGTCTAACTGGAAAGTGAATGGACTTACCCAGCTAAACTTGTCCATAGATGCAGTCTCATGCTTTCCTGTCAACCTTTTCTCATTGCCTTCACCATAAAGAGCTATGTGCTCTTTGTGCCTCATCCCTAGTTTTTCAATAGCTTCTCTAATCAACTCGTAACCTCCTGCCGATCGCATTGATTTGGTACTGAGAACATAACAATATCCGAGTGAAACAGTAGCGTGCTGTGGCAGAATATCTCAGATGGAGAATTGTACGACAGCTCACAACCCAGAGTTCATACTAGTTCCTCTTTGTTCAAATGATTAAACAAAGTTTTCTCTTTACAGTGTGGTGGTCTAAGATCTGGAGATATTTACAATGATTGTAAAATGTATGTTCAAAAGCAGTCTTTTTCAGAAATACCCAGAAATATTATCTGGTAGGGTACAAAGAGGTTGTCTTTGATCTCATCAACGTGCATTTATTTAGGACCTTCATGAACAACAACACATACCAGATAAGAATCCATATATTCACCTGTAGTTAGTGTGACAGCCAGCACCATTCCACTCTCCCTACAATGGGAGAACCAATGGAAAGCAATTAGTAGGCTCTTTACTGTGGAAAATTTGCCAGCTTCATAGAAATTAAACTTGTGTATGAGCGATTTGCATGCCTAGAAAAAATCTCATCGGAAGGATATTTGGTGAATTACCGTTGCAATGGGTTTTGGTTCGAAGGAGAGAACAACATTAGCAATCTCCGTCATTCGCTGCATAAAAATGAAGACGATACGAAATGAAACATGAGAGTTGGAAGTCTACTGAATGTTGGGCTAGAGAGAAAGGGGCTGGCCCGCCTAGTAAAGTAGGACCTGGATAAAGGCAACCAACTTAAGTTCATAAGCTGGTTAATTGCAGGCGTTTCTCCTGCTGTAAAAGAAAAAGTCACGGTGCAATTGCAGACTAATGGACTACATAATTGCAAAATCTTTCTTGCTCTATACCATTAGAAGGCAAGCGTATAAATGCAACACTCCATAGTTTTCAGCTATAAACTCAACTCATTTGAAAGAGTAAATCAGACATTCGTAAATAAAGATCATACTTAAATCAGTCACGCGACGTTTGTGGTTGATAACATGGAAACTGTACAACTTCAAATTTTTCTTTTGGACAAGGTTAAAGAGGAATGTGACCAAGACTTAATTATTCGGTCAACATCCCATGAAATCGAGATTCGCTAACTGAAATGCTTATGTTGCAAGTAAAAAGCTTCCACGAACCTGCCACTAAAACATTTGAAGCTGTTGACTAGCCTAAAATAGATAGACATTACTAATGAGAACTGCGATCAAAATGCTATGGCTTTATCCAGGCTCGAACTGGAGACCTTCAGTGTGTTAGACTGACGTGATAACCAACTACACCATAAAACCAGTTGCCGAGGTTGTATGTCACTATTATATATAATAATTTAGGTACAAGTTAAGTCAAGTACCTCTAAAATGTAGCGAGCACAGATGAGATGATCACCCGCATCGAGGCCGACACAGGGTCCCACTTGGAACTCCCACTGCAAGAGACAAGTGACAAAGAGTGGACAAATGATACCTTTGTTTCTTCTTGTAGTGTGTGTGTGAGAGGTTACAAGCCCTGACAAACCTACATTGCTCCAACTACCGTCGAAAGCAGCTATCACGACCACGAACATGAGTTACAGCCATTTCTCCTTACTTTATGCACATGGGAAGTCTTGCGGATTGCAGAGGGCTAGATAACTTCATGCACAACATTGACTACTTGTGTGTTTGACAAGAGAGCTTTACCTGGCCCGGCATAACCTCCCCGTTGATTCCACTGATCTTTACCCCGGCATAGAGGCAAGCTTTATAGTGGGCATTTACTATATCTCGACCCCAAGCTTTGTTTGCTCCAACTCCACAGTAGTATGGACCCTGTCAGTTCAATCAAGTATCCTCGATGTCACAATAAAGCCTATTGAAAGCAGTGCGTTGCATCTATCTCATTTGTATAAATTCATCTTTGCACAAATTTATTAAAGAATTTCGATGAAAATTACCTGAGGTGCAGGATAACCACCGACGGGCCAGCCCAGAGGCCAGTTGATGTCTTTCTGCAGGAGAGTGTATTCTTGCTCAAGACCAAACCTTTGTCACAACAACCATCTGTCGATTGTCAGAGTTCTTTCCACGAACGTGCGATCATGGTCAACAGCTCGGGGTGCAAGATCTAGGTCCTACGGGCTTATGCCATAATGAAGGACACAGCAGCTTTGTGCAAATTCTCTCCCTAGTATTGGCTCCTCCTACGAGAAACTCCCACCGGAAATTTTCGCTTTGAGGAGTTTGAATCTATCGGTTTCAGACAAATAAAGGTAGCAGCAGCAAATGTTGACACAGATTAGTGTTCAACACTACGTACCACGGTTCCTCCATGGCAACCTCTTCAGTATCAAATATCCTTGCTGCTCTGGCGCGATTATTCGAAGGTAGAGGTTCGCCCTTTGGACTGTATGTATCGCAGATCACCTGATACCGTAAAACGCCATGTGACATGTGAGTGTACATAGACATCGCTTCGTCTGTGGTATGTCAATACTTTAAACTGTGGAACAGAGATCCAATTCCGTTTAATGGGTGGGAATGTAAGTACCAGAATATTCTGCCCTCCTCTAAAAGGATCCCTGAAGATTGCTTGAGGGCTGCGGTTTCAACTTCATATTTCAGTAAAGCTAAATTAATCCCAAAATGGGAAGATCTGTATAGTGATACACTGTCTACGTAATCAGAACACCACAAACGACTGCTCAGTCAAATCAGAAAATAAGAATGTTCTCTTGTTAACTTACTACAGTATAACTTCGCTGTCATCTCCTTGAGCTTGTCCAGTGCTCGATCCGTCATAGTTCCACTTTGGTAGATCCTTGGGACTAGTCATGCTACATGATAGAGTCTAATGTAGACAGATTATCATGCAAGATTGCGTCAATGCTCACTGTCAGGCTGAGCAGACATGAACCATTGAGACCAATTCTATCTCAACTCTCAGATTATATGCATGAATGCTTTGTCCCCATGAATGCATGCAATTGAGTTGATGGGGAGAGCAACGGATAAAAGAACCATGTAGTAATGCTACTTTGACCTGTGAAAGTTCCGTTCCAGCTGTTATCAATTGTCAAGTGAAAAAGCTTCTGTCTGTCTTTTAATTTTACACCTAAGTGAGCAAAAAGCTGAATTCTTGTACAGAGAACAGAGAAGCTAGTAGAAAGGGAGAGAGAGTTGACGACGTCTTACTCTGGCTTTGCTGCGTAGGTCGCACCCTGATCCACCAATCCTGTATAGTCCCCACCATAAAAGATCAGCTGAGATGACGGTCCGAAAGTTGCAGTGTACAGCTTAATTTAAGGAACTGGCAATCATGACTTCGCGAATCTCAATGTCAATCAGATTTCCTTAGAATTGACGTTACTACAGCTGAAATCTGCTCTGCAATCTCGAGACTTCACATATACTGATGCAATTGGCTTTTGGATAATAAAGTGGTCCCGATTTACCAAATTCTTGTTACAAACTTTCAGTGTGCAAAGTGCGAAGTAACATCCATTTCGCAAACGTGTGAAGCATGCACAAGTGTGAATTTCGCTTAATTTCCCAATCATGCATCTCTTCCGGTACTTTAATCAGCCGTAAACCATGAGTAGTAACCGATTATATTTTCTCAATTTCGCTACGTTTGTACAGCCATGCATTCTAACGATCTGCACCACGGTCTTTCTAGGAGAAAATATGAGTTGACTCAACGCGAGGTTTGTCATTCAAGAAGAATCTAGAACTGATGCAATAAGGCAGGAGTCGAGGGTTTAGAGATGAACCATATGTACTCCGCAATAATTTGCTTCGTCAATTCACTAAGGTCCAGGTTCTCGAAATGTGCGAGAGAAGATGGAGTCAGCATTTTGTTTGGTTTTGAGAGCGCTCTTGGTTCTGCACATGCGTACCAGTGCCAAAACAGACGTCTCAAACCCGGACGATCACAACTCCAAGACCTCTGTTCACAGGAGAAACGTGATAGACTGAAGATCCCCAGAATACATGAATTTCAAGAGAGGGAGAACGCGCGGATTTATAGTAGCATTTTCTGTTACGCTTCGATTCACGTCAGTAATTTGCAGGGAAATTTACTCTCATCAGAAGATGGAGCGATTAACATTAATCTACAGAAATTTTACTTCTTCGAATTTCTTGCCATCCTTGAAAAATAGCCTCTGCTTGTGGAGTACTATCTCAAATGTCCAATCCGATGACCCCAGCGCTTCCAAACTCTCAGGCAGGATCAAAGGGACTACATTAGCAGTTGCACCAATTTGGACACGTGTGTTCAAACGCTACGGATATTCTTGCAGGCCGAATGAATTGTCGTTCGCTTTCAACCAACTCTCTCCAAACGTAGTCTAACTGCTGCTGCGTTCCAGACTGCTGCGTGAACATTCATGCACAAACGAATTCGTCCACATCTACACTAACTCGCTTCGCATTGGTGTACTTTTCAGCAGCGATATTGCAATGAGTTTAGCTCCCAACAATCGGGAAGTCGAAAAACTTTTGTTTAAACATGACGATGATGACGTTATTTTATTCAAAGCCTAAGTATAGGACCCAGTTTTAGGGTCATGGACGTCAGGAAACGAAGCTCTTGATCTTCTCATTGATTGACTGATTCCATACGAGGGACGATGGATCGATTTTGTTGACACCTTGGTTCGAAACCTGGACACCTCACAGTCCCTAGGTACTGTGGTCAGAACCTAGCCTAGCAGGCTCTTTCCTTACGCTGCCGCTTTCGGGTGTTCGACAGAAAAGATACTCTGGCCGAAAAAGAGCCTCTTTGAAACAAGTGTGCAGGGCGAAGATTCTAATCACGAACGTGGCAAATGTACAGCTACTCTGTTTGCCGCAGATGAAATGCGTTTAAGTTTCTCGGTCCCTTGAAAGGACGCTCTGCACGCGTGCCTTCGTCCCCGACCGCCAGAGATGCCAGATCTCTGCGGATCTGGCATCAACTGCTCTTTCTTGTGGCTCCATATGGAACAGATGCAGACACTGAACTGCAGACATGACCAGATTCCAGAAGGTCATCAACTTTCTAAGTTGTGAACCGATTACTGTGACTTTCCAGGAGTCAACGTCCTAGCTTATCTCGAGGAAAGATTCAAAGCGAAATCAGATTAGGCTTTGAAAACCCACACCAATATGTCCAACCAGAATGGTCCAGCATATCACCCTTCTGCTTTTAGGGCAGGACTTTTCTCACTTGTTTCGCTTCAAAGTAGAAAGACGACCTTTTGCCGGCCCTCTTCTTACAAATTCGGAAACGAACGAGCTGAAGACAGACTGACAGAAAGAGGGTACAGTTAGAAACCAAGAATCTCGACTGTGAGTTGTGTAGGGTTTCTCAATCTCCACCATTCTGGAGCTTTATCATTGTCAAGAAGCGTGTACGGAACGATGATGAAAAAAGGACGACGACGATGATGTTGCCGCCTCCCCTCATCGTACAGAAGAGGGTCTGCAGCATTGCATCGAGCAAGGAGTCTTCCACCCCGGCGCGTGTACAAATGGTGTCAGCGGTTGTGGTTGACGATTTCAAGATTTGCCATCGATTAGTCGTAGCTGCAAGTGCTCGAATTAAAGACACCAAGATCCTGATGACTACTCTCTGCTGAGTCCGCCGCTCTCTGTGATGGAACTTGGATCCCCGTGGATTTCTTCATCTCATTAATGGACGCAGATTTAGCACTGGCATTTCATGATGCCATCGTAACCAGCTGGGCTCATCAATGTTCACGAAATGCTCCGAGCTTGCGCTGCCTTGCGCCTTCTCCATGCAATATTTCGATCCCGATTACCGCAACTGCCATTGAGCAAATTCTTTATTTATATTCGTTCCTCAAAACAATTATGAAGTCAAGGATGTTATACCTTGCATTTTCATACATAGTACAATTCTTCGGTGAACATTTCAATAAAAATGTTTAATGTGATATTTTGTTGTGTTTTTCTTTAATATATTTCTTGGTTGATGTTTATAATATTGCAGGATAGAATGAAATGAACGTTGAAAATGAATGTCAGTATAAAAATTCCCTGGATGAGATAAAAGGGATGACAGCCAAACCATTGATAAAAACCATAGATAACACAATTTCATTTCAAAACTATGTGTTTGAGTTTGTTTTGGTATTTGTGATTAAAATTCGATAACATGAGTGAATTTTAGAATCAGAAACTCAATCACTAACTTTTCTCTTCTTGAACCCCCAAAGTGACGGTTAGCTTTATATAACAGAAAAAATTTCACATTGAATTAATTTCGATGTCATCAAATCATGCCAACATCAATGTCTCTTTCAAGTATTGAGTTATAAGTTGAAATATCCAATGAAATGGCTAATATTATCAAACAAAGTGATATTTTATTGAATCTTTTTTAAACGTCTATGCTCACACTTGTTTCACATGTACTAAACTATTAAAAAAAATGATCAGGCACTAAAAACATATCACTGAATAAGTCTAATACAAGAAAAATATCATGTTTCAGTGATAAGACTCCAAAAACTCACAATAAGGTTTATGTGCCCATCACTAGGTAGCATATGGTACTCTAAACGACAACTTTCACTAAAATTTCAGATTGCCAAATGAGATTCTGAAATGACAAAAGGTTAAGTATATAACTTTTAAACAAAAACAATAAAAACAACTATTTTGACAAAATCCAAACATATTCCATGGTTGAAGTCATTTTATCAAAAAGTTTTCAATTGGCAAAAAATTATTCTGAATCAATTTTAAAGATAAAAAATTTAGCCTCAAATTAATTTTAGTTTATTGATTTATTAAAATTTTTATTTGAAATAATTTTCTGAATATTTTTTAATAATTTTAATTTAATAAATTAAAATAGTTCATGTTGATGTAATTATAAACTCTAAAATCCTTGACATGTATGAAATTATAAAATTTATTTTTACACTTGATTTTTTCACATGTGTGATGTATTTTTTGAAAGTAAAGGTTAGATATATATCTTTTGCATGAATGAGACAAAAAATTACATATATCATTTGTATGTGGAATTTTTTTTCCATCTATTACACAAATGCTGATATTTACTACTTGAATAAGGATATCTTTTGCCTAGACTAAATGAAATAATGAATTCTATTCAAATCACATGAATATAATTTAATTTTTGCACATGATAATTCTTCAATGATGATAAACATGTCAATCTATTTTGCATGATAACTTTTACATGCAAATCTAAAGAGAACATGAAATACAACTACAATCTATTTTTTTTCTTTGATATCATTGAAGTTGGGGTAGAGAAATAAAACTTTGAAAATATTATAGTAATTGGTGATAATGAATAAAAAAAAGGAGATAATAGCAAGAGTAAATGTAGGAGCGTAGTTCTTAGGATAAGTATGATTTTTTTGGTTTTTTGTGAAAAAAAAGTTATATTCTGGTTTTCATAAGGGTATTCGTATGAATATATGTTGGTTAGACATTGTAACACTGAAGCAATGACTCCGGAATGACTTCCAAGATGAGAGATGGTCTTCTCAAGACCTCTCCTTGCTTTATATACTGTAGGACTAGAGGAGTCCGAAATCCAAACTATGCCACATGGCTAACATGCGTAGGTTGCATGTTTTGTTATCTTATCCTAACCAATTCCTAACAGACGTCTAGCACACAATCTGATCCACCAATGCATGGTAGCCACCTCGTCATTTACCCTTTTACTTTTTGGATAGTGCACACCACTATCTTGTCTTTTTGTGATCTAGTGACCACTCTACGCTTTTGGCTAAACTAACTATGACTAACCAAGATTGGTTACAAACCTCCCCCCATTTAAGTCGCAACGTCCTCGTTGCAAGAAGACTCAAAAGTCTCTACAAGTATCTTGGCATTTGTAAGATTTGCCAATGGTTCCCAAGTAGCTTCATAAAGTGGATAACCTTTCCATTGGACTAGATATTCCACTTTGGTGTTCATTGCCCTCTTGTCCGTTTCTTGAGGATTCTCTCAACCTCATATTCCTCTACACCATCAATCATGGCTGGTAAAGGAGGAGGTTGATGTGGGTTGCCAAAGGAAGGAGATCGTGGGGTATACTTCTTCAAGAGAGACACATGAAAAACGGGATGTATTTTCATGTGTGTTGGCAACTCTAACTTGTAGGCAACTTCTCCAATCCGTTGGACAATCAAGAAAGGTCCAATAAACCGTGGACTGAACTTTCGGACCCCTATTAATGACAAATTGATAGTAGACAACCAGACCTCGACGCCTTTTGAAACTCCACATGTCGTCGATGAGCATCAGCATATTGTTTTTGCCGATTTTGGGCAATGGCTAATTTGTGCTTTGCCTGGTGTACTCCTCGTTGGACTCGTGCCACAAACTCGTTCACTGCTTCAACTTGGGTTGATGGTTCCTGCATGTGACCTACACTCACCAAGCTAGATGGTGTGATAGGGTGTTCTCCATACATCAAGAAGAAAGGGCTGACTTTTTGTGGATGCATTGATTGAGTTATTATAAGCAAACTCAATCAAGGGTAAAAGTGCATCCCAACCGTCTTGCTCATCCAAAGTGAAAGCTCTAAGCATGTCCTCAATAGTCATATTTGCTCTTTCAGTTTGCCCATCTGTTTGAGGATGATAAGCTGTGGACATGGCTAGTTTTGTTTTGAATAGCCCAAATAGAGTTTTCCAAAACATGCTAGTAAATTGAGTGCCCCTATCTGTGATGAGCACTCTAGGTAAGCCATGTTGAGCAAAAACTGCATCCATATAAATTCGAGCAAGTTCAGGTGAATCGCTTGTCTTTGTTGTGTGCCTAATATGGATCACCTTGCTCAATTTATCCACAAAAATGACTATTGAATCATAACCCGTAGACGTCATTGGTAACTCACATACAATGTCCATACTGACGTGCTCCCATCTTCTAGTCGGTGTTGGTAGAGGTTGTAGTAGACCTATTTGGTTTCGATTGATTGCTAGCCTTATTTTGTTGATAAGCCACACAACCGAACATACCGGGTCATGTCCTCTCTTAGTTTTGGCCAAAAGTATACCCTTTGGACGCCTTCAATGGTCTTCTCCACTCCTACATGGCCCGCAATAGCTGAATCATGTGCCTCCTCTAACACTGTTGTACGAAGGGCAACATCTGAGGGTATCCAGATCTTTCCCTTGTAGAACGCCAATCCCCGTTCCAAATATCTTTCGACCCCTTTGAAAGGCTTGTGCAATCTCCTCATCCTCCTTGGTAGCTCGATTCGGGTTCTCCCACCATTCGAGTGAATCTTCACCTCGGTGATGTGATTAATGCATGGCATTCGTGTCAATGCATCGGCAAGTCGCTTCTTCCCTCCACATACACGATCTTCATGTTGAAAACGCCGCCATTCGGCCCCAACGAATCTGCCGCTTGGAGAGGTCCTTTTGAGTTTCTAAATAAACCAAAGGCTTGTGGTCTGTCTCAACCACAAACTCCTTATCTCCGAGATAGTGCTTCCAATGTTTAGTAGCCAAGACAGTGGCTAACTCCTTCCTCTCTGTGGTATGATAATTTTGCTCCGCCGGCAAAAGTTTCCGTGAAAAGAAAGCAATTGGGTGCCATCCATCTTTCCACTCCTGTTGTAACACTCCTCCAACTGCCACACCTGATGCATCCGTAGCAAGTTTTGTTGGTCTACCGTGTTCGTACCATTTAAGGATTGGTGCATGTAAGGCGCATCTTTCAAAGCCCGAAATGCAATCTCTTGAGTCACCCCATTGCCATTTCTGCCCTTTGACCTAAGAGACTTGTTAAAGCTTGAGCAATACGAGCAAAAAAGCTTCCACAAACCTTCTATAAAAGCCGGTTAAACCCAAGAAACTACGTAGTTGAGTCTGATTCTCTGGGGCAGTCCAATTTTGAATGGCTTCCACTTTGTCACTCATGATTTGGATGCCATCGGCTAACTCTATGGCCTAAGTAATCTACTTCGTTTTTGCCAAACTCACATTTTGACATCTTAGCATAGAGCTTATTTTCTCTCAACACTTGAGTACTTCTCGTAGATGTTTTTGATGATCTTGTAAGGACTTGCTATATATCAAGATATCATCTAAAAACACAATCACTGATTTATCCAGATATTTACGGAAAATATCATTCATCAGTCCCATGAATGTGGCGGGGCATTGGTTAAACCAAATGGCATAACTAGATACTCAAAATGACAATATCTAGTTCTAAAAGTCGTCTTTTGTATGTCTTCATCCGCCACTCGATCTGATTGTATCCGCTTCTAAGATCGAGTTTGGTGAAATACTTAGCTCCATGAAGTTGATCAAACAAGTCATCCATTCGCGGTAATGGATACTTGTTTTTCACCGCTTGTTGATTTAGAGCACGATAGTCCATGCACATCCGCATGGAGCCGTCCTTCTTCTTCACGAACAATTTGGAGCTCCATATGGTGACACACTAGGTTGGATAAACCCTTTCTCCAACAACTCTTCCAATTGTGCCTTGCATTCCTCCAAATTTCGTTGGGTGCAAGTCGATAGGGACTTTTTACAAGGAGGTGAACTTCTGGTAAGATCTCTATCTTGTGATCCACTCTCCTTCTTGGTGGTAAACCCGAGGCAAATCATCGGAAAAACATCTTGAAACTCGTTCAAGATACAAGTTAACTCCTCATGTATAAAGATTGCTCTTTTGAGCGCTTACATCTCTTATTAGGCCCAAAAACATACATCTTTGTGACTGATAGCGGTTCTTCCTATCACATAGAGAGGTAAGTTTTTGTGTCCTGATCTAAGTCTATCTCCAAAGATCCTCCAACTCATAGTTTTTACTATCTTCCTTCGCCAATCTACCTCAGGATTATATTTTTCCATCCAAGGCATACCCAAAATAGCATCATAGCGAGCTAATCGAATTACTCTCCACTCCAACGATTCCTTGTATTGCCCAATCTTCAACTCCACTTTCCTAGGAATGCTCTCAATGCTCTCTATTTGCCCGTTTGGCAACTCTACCTTTTCACTCTCATCTTTCTCTAAAGCTAATCCCAACTTTATAGCAATAGATCGAGATAGGAAATTTTTTGTAGCTCCTGGATCAATCACAATCAAACATGTTTCCTTCTTTCTCAAACCATTTACCTCATGTTTGTGCTTCCTTCCCTCGCCCTTCCTCCTTTTCATCGAACCAGTAAGGTCGCGAGGCAAGGTTACTGGTGCTCGTCGTTTCCCAGGTTTCCATCGGTCACTTCGTCTCCACCTTCAAGATTGTTGACGGCTTGTCGATAGGGGGGTCTAGCTTCTCTTGCCAGAACTCGGGTATGGCAATTCATGGCAATGTGACCAAATCTTCCACAATTATAAAGACGCCTCATTTCTCGTCTTCCCTCCACTCCGTCTCCTCGTCTTGAATTTGCTTCTCGATGAGGATTCGAGTTGCGACGATCTCCTCCTTGTGCGTTCACTCCCCTTGGAATGAAATCTTCTCTCCTCCTTATGTTGCCCAACTCCATAGGCATGGGTCCATAGTATTGATTTGAGGGAACTGATACCTCTCCACCGTTGTGATAAACGTTGGACATTCGTTGTGCACAAGCAATAGTCTCGTTCAAGTTGCTTGGATTGTCCCGAATCACCTCCTGTTAAATCTTTTCTTCAATCCTCTCTTGAAAAAATCAAGGGCTTCGGCTCCACTCATATCTCGTGATCTGAATTCGAAGATCTCGAAACTCCTCAATGTACTCCTCCACACTTCCCTTCATTTCAAGTTTCCACAACCTCATCCGTGCCGTGATGATGGGATCAACCGGCTTGAAAATTCTGAAGAAGACCTCGCTTCATTGCACTCCAAGTAACCTGTTGGTACCGACTCATTGAGCTCCATCATCCAACCCCGAAACCAAGTAGATGCTTTCTCCAACAACAAAGTCCGAACAAAAAGACCTGCAATGTGATCATTGATATTGAACAAAGCAAGATGATATTCCATTCTCTCAATCCAACCTTCCAAAACTCCCATGGTTCGACTACCTGCCGGTAAGGTTCTATCTTACAAGCTTTTTGTCATCTTGAGAATCATGGATGTCCGAAGATCTAGCTCTCTTGCTCGTTGTGCTGCTTGGGTTTCAAGAGCACGGGCTCTCCTTGTTTCTTCACTTTCCACCATGGATGGTGACGTCTCCATCTCCATTGGAGTTTCTCTCATTCTCTCATTTTCCATTCCTCTCGCTTTTGACTTTTTGTTAATTCTTGAGCTAACTCTTGTACTTGAGTCTAACTTTGCTCAAATGCGTTTCTCAAATCTCTCAACTCCTAAATCATTTCTCTCAAAGTGTCCTCCATGATTCGTCTCCGTCCACTCTCTCTCAAAGTATAGGGTTAAGATGAACACTCTCCAACCTCAAGATTGGCAACACAAAAGGAATAGGTGATGCTATCACCTCATGGTAATACTCCTCTCCAAAGTTTCTAATAACTAGGCTCCGAAACATAGCTTTAGGATGATACACACAATAGATTTCACACCGTGTGTTGAATCTCACCGGTGGTGGTCTATTGAGGTCCATCTCTAAACTAAAATGTAAATCGTGAGATCCCAAGTAACATCAGAGGTGACTATAGGTAAGATAACGGGATCTCGAGATCTCATCACTTGGTCCTGAAGTTGGCACCAAAATGATAAACCAAATCTTGAGAAATCAACCTTGCTCTCTCAATGTATAACGGTTTGACATGAAAAGTATTAAGAAATGGGAATCTCGGTACTATTCTATCTCCCCCATCCATAACCTCGCACTCCAATAACCCCCTTCCACTACTTGCAAACTCAATGGCCTTTGCCACCTCTAACAAACACTCTCTCTCCTCAAATAATTGTACCAACCCGCACTATTCTTCCAAGAGGGGTGATCCACACTCATAGGAACAATAAGCCTGATACGATACCATTGTAACACTGCAAAGAATGACTCCGGAATGACTTCCAAGATGAGAGATGGTCTTCTCAAGACCTCTCCTTGCTTTATATCTTGTGAGGACTAGAGGAGTCCGAAATCCAAACTATGCCACATGGCTAACATGCGTAGGTTGCATGTTTTGTTATCTTATCCTAACCAATTCCTAACAGACGTCTAGCACACAATCTGATCCACCAATGCATGGTAGCCACCTCGTCATTTACCCTTTTACTTTTTGGATAGTGCACACCACTATCTTGTCTTTTTGTGATCTAGTGACCACTCTACGCTTTGGCTAAACTAACTATGACTAACCAAGATTGGTTACAGACATGAATACCATTAAGAAATTCACACGAGTGAATTGCGAGGGAATTTAACCGCGCGTTTGGATGGCGCATTGAAGAATTGTTGAGAGAAGGTCAATGCCAAGAACTTGCGGAGCGACCGGAGCAAGAGAAGATAGCTACAATGTCGAAGCGTCGAACCGGAGGAGTTCCAGCAGGAAGAAGTGCAACGATGGGGAGAATTCGACCGCTTATTCTGAAGGCGGATTGGACTCCACCAGAGTTGCTGATGTTGAAGAACCTCAGGGGAGCGTTTCTGTCATGGCGATGGGACTACGTGTGCCCGGAGTTGTGCGATGAAGTCCGGAGAGGGAAAGCATTGACATCAATCGGAAGCAGAGCTCAACCGGAGAAGTGGGATGCCAAGCTGTGGACGAAGGCTCTCGGGTGCAACCACAAAGAAGATAAAGGTGACATCGATTGGGAGGACTCGGCGATGCATACTGCATTCACCTTCGACGGAAGTGGTTCAACCCTAGAGAGAGGAAGGGGACGAATGACTACAAGCTCGACTTGATTAAAGATGTCTTCATGAGGAAGGTGGCTCTCACCTTGAATCAGCTTTTCTCACCGCAGAGAACGACATACGTAAGCATGCATAAGATGACGATTGTAGAAGGGTTCATCGGCGGAACTATTCGGGATCTTTGCAAAGAACGTACAAGCGATGACAACTAAGCTAAGAGTGTAGTCTATCTCTTGGTGCATCTGTATGCGAAGCTGGAGTGGTAGACGCCTAGGGAGAGGCAATTATATTGACTGGAGAGCGGATTGTCGGACTTGAACGTAGACCTCGACATTGCCAGTAGTGGGTCGACGAGGAGTTTAGGAACAAGTGCTCCTCCTGAACCGAAGAGAACGGGAGAAGTCAGGCCGGCGGTGCAGAGTAAGCTTGATTCGGATTCGGACCTTGAAGTGATTGGAACTTAAAGGAAGAGGAAGAGAGTAGTGGAGGACAGTCCACCAGCCACTCTGACAGTTCGGAAGGATGTAGGGAAGAAGAAGGTGGAAGAAGTAGGGTTGTCAAAGACCTCTCGGCCAAAGATGATGGCAATGAAGCCAGGGCCGAAAGACTCTAAGGAGATTGCAGAACCTATGGCCTCGGTGCTAGAGCTGTCACAGAAGCTGGAAGCTGTGGTGGTCCCGGTATTGCTAGAGCTAAACAAGATGGGACCGATGTATATGGTAGGATGGGACCATCAAGCCGATGGGTACATGGATTTGATTCAGATGATGAACCGGCTGGCTTTGGGGAAGGAAGACCAATCCATTACGATTCGAGTCGACGACGAATGTGGACAAGTTGTCCAAGGAGAAGACTGAAATGGAGCAGAAGGTACAAGAGGCAAAGAAGGCGTACGAAGAGATATGTCGTATTCAAGCTGCGGAGATCCATTTTGTGGAGAAGGAAAATGCCCAACTTCGGGAGACAGTGCAAGACTTGAAGCGAAGACTGATTTAGGTGGATGTGGAGGCGCCTGCGAAGTTGGAGAACCTCGCTAATAGATGTGCGTAGCATCTGTTCACACGGTGTGATCGAGTTGGGGTGCAGCGGTTGGAGTAGTTGGTGGCCGCGATGGAGAATCCCGGCGACTCAAAGGACAGAAGGAAGGAGATGTATAAAACGTTGGGTCGAGATTTCAGGGAAGCCATGGCTCTTCATCGACAAGAGATCACGGCAGATGTACAAAAAATGCAGTTAGGAATCGACGCATTCACGCAAGTAGCAGAGGTGAGATCGAGCGGCTTAGACCAGAGTAGAAGACTTAGGAGAGAGCGATCCGTGTAGGAGCAGTTAGGAGTAGCAATTAGAACATTCATTATAAATAGTCGTACGAAATAAAATGGTGGGATCTTTTTCATCTTTGCAACTGTCCAATCTGTTGGGCTGCAAATTGTAGTCACGGTAGAACGAGCACTCGAGGAGCTGGTGTCTGCAGGTTGACATTGTGTTGATTGATTTGTGTATCCGCGAAGTTACCCGGATATTCGTCCACGAGCTGAGCCTACCTGTAGCCATCAGAAGTACTATGTAGAGTGTTTTTGCCGAGACGCAAACTTGTAACGAGAGAGATCCCCATCCCGAAGTAAAGCAAACATTAAAATCTACTTACTGTTGTCTGTGGAATTGATATTGTGATGGGATTGTGAAGGAATTGAGATTGTACCGATTGCCTTCTTTGTGAGTACTCTTCGACTCTACAGTCTAGAGTTGGAAAGATGACTAAATGCATGTTTCTCTTCTTTGCTAGTGTGGTTTGATCCCTCATTCCCTTGGGAACGAATCAATCTATATGAATTCGGACTTGGTAATGCATACCCGTGCTATTACAATAAGGGATGACAAAGGTAAAATATTTCAAGAGTTTAATCTTTATCTCATTAAAAAAAACATATATTGAAAGACAAAAATGAAAATTATTCAATAACAAATATAATTTCTTAATATGATGCACAAAAAATGTATTTACTTACTTTATATATTTAATAATATAAGTGATGAACATATTCATGTAGGATTTTTAATAACATATCATTATTTACACATAAGAATTTTTAATGTCATTGATTATGACAATTGTTCACACAAATGTAAAGGTAAAGTTGAATGGTTGCACTTCACAAAATGTTGATTTTCACATTTCAACAAGAAATTATTACGTGTGAAGAAATTATATATTATAATTTACCAAGATGAAAAAAAAATATGCACACAAACAAACACATGCTAAATATGATAAGCATGATATTTTATAAAACTGCAACATATTGCATTAGTTTATTAATTATTTACAATTGGTCTTAAATAATATTTGGTATCCATGTGATAAAATCCAAGACTTTTAAAATTAAAAATTTGATATAAATTTCAAATAATGAAATTTAGATCATACAAATTCACAAAGTTATGTCCATTTAATGTCAACAACATAAATCAATGAATGTAAATTTGTTGTAGACAATTTTACATTTTATTATTTTTTAAAAACATCATATGAGAAAAAAAGTTTCAAAAATATTGAATCATATTAACATGTAATTTAATAATAAAATCACTGTATGAATCCAAATAATTTATCTAAAAAATACATATTTAATTGAAATTTACACTTACAATGAGATATAAATATTTTTAAAAATAGAAATTTATTTTCATAAAAAGAATAAAATATTGAACATAATTTTTTTAAATTTAAATATCTATTAATATAAAATTATTATTTAAAATTATTATTTTAATTATAAAAAGACTTTTTAAATATATTTTAATTTTTTTATCCAATCTGAAATTTAATATTAATTTTTTAGTTTAATTCATTTTACTCAATTTTAAATTAATATTTTTAAAAATATAATAATTATAATAAATTTTTTATTAAATTTTTTTTAAATACATGTAAAATTTAATATCTTCAAAATATGAAATAACATAAAAATATTTTTTATGCATAAAAGAAAAAAAAATTATAAAAATCCTGAAGTCATATGAGTTAAAAAAAATATTTGATAAAATTTTATTCAATATTTTATATCTTGCAATGAAAATCTACTATATGTGCCATCGGATAACAAAGCCTCATTTGAAGTATATGTTAGGAGTTAACTCAGGTCTTGAGTAACTCTCATTAGTTTTACTATATTTAGTTAGACTAGGGCTAGGGCTAGTACTACTACATAAGAGGGCTGGCAGAAGCTCTCTGTGACACAAATTAGGATTATTTAATAAATTGACTCTGCGTGTTTTATAGACGTAGTCTCAATGAGGTGAACCATGTATTTCCTATGTCGACTCTTGCATTGTGTGTTTTCTTCGTGTATTCTTGATTCGGACCTACGATTGGTATAAGAGCAGGGAATCATAACATCGAAAAATTAATCGTCGTTAGTGCCTAAATCCTGACTCCCGATCGCTCTTGTGCTTGCCCAAATTTTTTTTTCTTGCTTCGATCCATGTTTGCCCGCGCTGCTATCGATTGCTCTTGAATCCCGATTGCAGCCGTGCAGTAGCGTCGCGAGATGAGCGTGAGCCAACCAACATTCAGCAGTGCTAGGAGAGAAGTGCGTTGGCCAAGGAGGAAAGAATTGGTGGGAAAACCAACAGACGGGGCCGTGGAGTGCTCCCCTTTCCAAGCAGATGCCAATGTGGAGGCTTGCCTGCGAGATCTGTGACAGGATCACCTGAATGTCTTCAAGACTGAGGCATTGACGTGGGCTGTGGAGTTGAGGTTAAGTGCAATTGGGCAGGGAAATATTGTGGTCCATGTGTGTTTGTCAGGATCATGGAGACTGGAAGCTCTAAGTATAGGCTAATTACTCAGAGACAGTAGAGAGTGGAGATTGAGTACAGATCTAGAGTGCTTGGAAGAGCGTGAGAGAAATTGTCATCATTGCTCGTTGTCAGGCCGTATCAGACAGATGTAACATATGAATGAGGTAGTATCAGCCGTCACGTAGCGGTCGAATTTGACATCGCCTTGGGTTCGTGAAAGTGGAGATCCAAGGGATGACAAATGTAGAGGCTTGGATAGTGAGCTGAACGAGAGTTCGTGGATGATTCGGGGATAGTGCTATCGTAGATAGATCTAGTCAGTGTCTTAGAGCTGAAGCCTAACATGAAACTATCATCGAGCAGGGATCGACACTGTCGGATTACAGCGGTGGAGAGGGAAGTGGATAGAGTAGTGTGATTTGCTAGTCGCTTCACAGAACGGTGGAAGCAGCAATATGCTCATCAACACATGCATCGGTTCGGGTAGGAGCTTGGGATCTTGGTAGTCTGTCTATTCTTTCTATTCCACCGAATGTCGTACGGGCAAGGCGGTTTTGGTAAGGGGATCGGTCTGGGGCCTTGACACTTCACAATTGGTATTAGAGCAATTGTGCAGTGTCAAGTGGTGAGCTCAAATCCCTTATTTAAGGACACAAACTTCAAGATCGCATCGTGCTCCCCTGTTGTGCACATACATATCGTATCACAACAAATATCGCTGTCACATCAAACATCACAACACATAGATCGTCATACACCAACACAAGTGTACCCCAATAATCTTTTCTACTCTCAAAACGTCCACAAGGACACTCCGCTCATAACCATAGCATAAAAGAGAGATTACAGTCAAGCCAAACCCACTTTATGCTTCAAAGACTCCATGTTCCCGCACTAGCTTCTATCCACCATAGCCACACTCTCAAAGGCTCCACTTAAAAAACTGCCCTCCAAGGAGCCCTAATTCGAACTCTACCCCTTGAGCCCTAGGACCCCTAAAGGCCCCAGAGGCCCCTAACGGTTCCCAAAGGCGAAATGACTCTAAGCGCCGAATGCCCCGCATACGTGCACCTATCTAACTAGAGATGCCACTACATAAGTCGTGACAGCTGTCGTGCACATACATATCGCATCACAACATACATCATTGTCACATCAAACATCACAACACATAGATCGTCATACACCAACACAAGTGTACCCCAATCGTCCCCCTAATTGGCGGTTAGGTCTCTCTAACACCAGTCATCTAGTCCATAACATGGTATGCCCTTCCTGGGGCTAAGATCAGGAGGCCGGGTGCTACAATGCCCCATCGTTAGTCGCATATCTGCAATCCATATCATGTAATGGGATCGAGGCTTGATCAAGCTAAACGCATCGAGGACATCTCCACCGTCCACTGGGCACCGCATTGAGAGGAGGTGTCAAACATGACATATGCCATCCTCTCGAACAAGAATCACAAATCAACATACTGGATGCTCCACTAGCTGATCCACGGCCTGAAATTGTCCTCCATGATTCGTCTCCGTCCATTCTCTCTCAGTAAAGGGTTAAGATGAACACTCTCCAATTTCTCAAGATTGGCAACACAAAAGGAATAGGTGATGCTATCAATTCGTGGTAATACTCCTCTCCAAAGTTTCTAATAACTAGGCTCTGAAACATAGCTTTAGGATGATACACACAATGGATTTCACACCGTGTGTTGAATCTCACTGGTGGTGGTCTATTGAGGTCCATCTTTAAACTAAAATGTATATTGTGAGATCCCAAGTAACATTGTAGGTGACTATAGGTAAGATAATCGGATCTTGAGATCTCATCACTTGATCCATGAAGTTGGCACCAAAATGATAAACCAAATACTGAGTCAACCTTGCTCTCTCGATGTATAACAGTTTGACATGAAAAGGATTAAGAAATGGGAATCTCGGTACCATTCTATCTCCCCCATCCATAACCTGCACCCACAATAACCCCCTTCCACTACTTGCAGCTCAATGGCCACTGCCAGCCTCTAACAAACACTCTCTCTCCTCAAATAATTATACCAACCTAGACTATTCTTCCAAGAGGGGTGATCCACACTCATAGAAACAATAAGCCTACTCTGATTCCATTGTAACAGTGAAGGCAATGACTCCGGAATGACTTCCAAGATGAGACATGATCTTCTCAAAACCTCTCCTTGCTTTATATACTGTAGGACTAGAGAAGTCCGAAATCCAAAATCCAAACTATGCCACATGGCTAACATGCGTAGGTTACATATTTTGTTATCTTATCCTAACCAATTCCTAACAGACGTCTAGCACACAATCTGATCCACCAATGCATGGTAGCCACCTTGTCATTTACCTTTTGCTTTTTGGATATTGCACACCACTATCTTGTCTTTTTGTGATCTAGTGAGCACTGTATGTTTTGGCTAAACTAACTATGACTAACCAAGATTGGTTACAATGCGTTAGTTGGCGGTCTACCTTGTAGAAGTGCATAGCTCGATCCAATTCTGTAGTCGAATATGTAGCAAAGAACGAAGCAAAGAAAGGAGGCTATTTGGTTGAATAGACTTATCACTGAGATGGGATTGAAACATGATGTTGTGAATCTCCATTCTGATAGTCAAAGTGCCTTACATCTTGTAGCAAATCAGTGATGGATAGCAGGGTGAAGCACATCGACATCAGATATCACTTTATCGGAGATGCAATTTCTGATAAGAAGGTTGAGCTAGTCAAGATTGACGGTAAACTCAATCCAGCTGATTCTTTGACTAAAGTTATTCCTTTAGAGAGTTTGAAAATATGCAATGCATATTTTCATATGCATTGCATGCATATGAAAATAAATTTTTTTAAAATTAAATATAAATAAAGAAATAAATAGATAAATTTGTCAAAAAAAGTTGGATGACTTTTTTCTTGATTTATATTACGCAGTCAAATTTGAATGACATAAATAGAAGTATAAACATCATTTGGGGATGAAATATTGTTTCACTTCCTAAAGTTCTTGGGTGATGTAATTCTTCTATTTACGTCATATGTGACGTAAATAGAAGAATGGAAAAATTAAATTTCTTCTTCTACGCACATAAACTACATCCCTTGGAACAAGTATGTACATTTTTTCCCGAATATGATTAAGTTGAATAAAAATGTGGAATTATTTTTCTGAATACATTTGTCAGGGATAAATAAATGAATTTTCCTTCTTCTCAACAAAGATGGTAGCATCAAATTCATGCTTCAGTTCTATTGATAGAGAATATACTATTGAAAATGGAAATTCAATTTTGAAAGAACTCAATCCTCCATAGAAAAATGTCAGTTCAACTTTTTTCTATGGAGACATAAGATGCTGCATACTTTGTTGACTTTAGAATAATATGTTTTACAGTAGCTCGTGTCGAAACACCACAAATGACAATCTATCACAAAAGCATTAGTTCGCTGGTAGTGATAAATTCCAATGGGCCAGAATCCTCATCAGAGTAACTTAGTTTTCTGTAACACCTTTAATACTGGTACAGCGTGCATTTGTTGATATTCTTGAGATTTTTATTTGTACAGCGCAGAGCCCCCACGGAGCCCGTCATAGCCCGTCCAATTCAGTTAGACCTGCAGGGTATTGCACGCGAAAAGTAACCGACTGATTACCCTGCGTGCTGCACGATTTTATTTCTCCTGCATAATCAAATTAGATAGTGGTTCTAGCTAATGCAATAATATATCGATCCGCTTGATAGAAAAGGGTTAAAATTCATGACGATATATTATGACGATTAGTAAGTGGTTATCAAGGGGATGCCTACCAAGAAGTGCCCTGTTTGTTACCTAACCCGCCCACAGGTTCCGTTGCTCTCTCTTTATTAGGAAGTGGGTGTTTTCACCTCCAAAAATCCCACCCTCACGGAGTGTCCACCGCACGTCTGGCAACGGGAGTTCTCAACGAAGTGCGCTGGTAGGAGGAAGGTTGTATCTCTCAGGTAGACGGAAGATTTGTCATGAGGTACAGAGAAAGAAATGCGGCCTACAACTTCCCCCGTTACCAATGACCGAAAATTGAAACTGAAGGTGTCTGCCAATTTTTCTCTGCATTGGTTTTCCGAGGATGGGACAAGTGTCAAAAGGTTGGTGAAATGACGTTTATGACCAGCAGTACAGGAAGGACTGAAAGCTCAGCGGGCTGCAGAGCAGCGAAGGAGCGGGACGGTAGGCCTGTGTGACAGGAGGCGAAAAGAGGTAGTGCGGAATTAAGAGCAGAAGACGGAGCGCGATGCCACTTCATAAGAGCGTCGGAGGAATAGAGGAAGGCGAGGACGACATTGTCAGAGTTGAGCGTAGTCAGTGCCCATGAACACGTATAGCGCACACTGACCTCTGGATCTCGACATCCAGGGTCGACTTAAGCGGCGAGAATAGTGTGGACTAACGTACAAGTGCCCTAATCTGTGTTAGGATGTAATAACTGCACCATTAACATATACATACGTGCCCTAATCAAATGATTCACTGGTGATGATTACTCATGAGCAAATCCCCGTTGTGGCTAAATCTGTTTAATTAGTGACGGATTAAGGCAAACACCGTTTACGTCCCCCGTCATTTCTCCTCGCCTCTCCGATGCAGTTCTTCCAATGCTGCAGATCCACCCAGGAATTATTTAAGTTGTAGTGCCTTCTTTGCCCGTCTGTCTCAGTCAGTCTAATTTAGTTCACGTGCAGATACCCAGAAGGTGTTAGCAGTGGGATTATGACCATCAATTGTCGATGCCACGAGCAGAAGTTGGAAGCACTAAACTACAGGACACGGGGTGCGTTGCTTTTATTTTTTGAAGAAGGGGTGTTTTAAGTTTGGCCAATTGTTCAGACAAGAACGTCTTGTCCGAGATTCGTTGTCTTTCGACTAGAATTTCCTTTCGCCAGGTATTTGGGTGATTGCTACCATTACCGGTCGTTTACTGAGATGCTTAGTGGGCGTGCTTGCATGCCCCTGCCTGGTGGCTATGCATGTAGCATGTTGGCGTCATGAACGACTTTTTGAGTTTTAGGCTTTGATAATTTCACGAGCGCCAGTGTTGCGAGATTTTCCGGGAGTGCCGCTTGAATGTGGACTTTCGTCGTTATGGTAAATGGCGAACAATTACGAGGGTGATTGTTGAGAATTCTTAGGGTAGGACGTAGAAGACATGACGGGTTTGTTAATGTTGAGGTGGATTTTGTATGTATGCCCATCTCTGATAGGGCAGTTGGCTTCTGGGGCCTGGTCCAGCACCGTAGCTTTAGCTGAGCCGCGTGTGGCGTCATACGTGATCTCTTTCCTTTCAGCAAGTGGTCCTATTCCCTCTCCACGCGCGAGAATAACGTCGGTTCTCATCGACAAAGGCTGTCGATGTCGTCGGGTCGTAGCAGGATCGTTTTTCTTCTTTCGCATGATTCTTGTCTTTGGAGGGTTCTCCGTAGAAAACAGGGGTCCCTGACAGACTTCATTCAGAAGCATCCCTGACCTTGTGGACTGATCATGTGGCGTCGTCTGCTCCAGGTTGAATGCACAGTAAGCAGCTGCTGAAGTGCCGCTCTTGCTAGGAGAGAAGAAGTGGAGGCAGTTAGTGCTACACGATAGGTAGAAAGTGCTTTGGTTAATGTTGTGAACAAATTCACTGGTTGATGTGATGGCGGGCGTGTGATGGACCCCTCTCACTGTAAATTACTGGGGGACCGAGGAGCTTGTTTGAGAAGTCACGTGAATTACATGCAGTGAGCGAACTATGGAAGGCCGAGTCGTTATTGAACTGTCCAAGTCTGCAAGAGCAGTGTGTCCACTTTGCGGGCATGCTATACCAAAGGACATCGTCAGAGTCGGGAAAGAATCAATCGCGCAGGGTCCTTTTCGGAGTATTCGCTGGTAGGGATTGTAATTATGTTAGAAGTTTCCCACACCTTGAAGATTCGCACGACATGGCTAGGTCATAGTGCATTCACTGTAGTCAGGGCGTTTTCAAGCTCCCAGTGGTAGGTTTTTCAAGTTGTTTAAGTCAAGTCAGCTGACCTTTCTACTTCTCACGGTAAACACCGAGACTACTTATCGAACTTCCTTCAGATTGTTGATCGCGATGAAAATGTGCAGTCCAGTCTTTGCCTTGTAGAACAATGTGCTCATTTTTTCTGTCTCCAGTTTATTGGCCTTCTGCAGTGTGTCTCACTAGTGGCCACTGTTGTGACGGCCTTGTCTGTTGACCTGGAATGAAGCTTTGAACCTTCGTGATTCTTGTTGATTCCCGATGGTGCCGCCATATTCACCCAACGAACGAACTGTTGTCCTTTGAATCCAGGCATCATCCTTGGTGTTTTTCGGAAAATTATCCAGATACTGACTATGCGAAGATGGACGGTTTCGTTGCTTTGAGGGTTAGTCAAAATACACCGTGATATGGGATTTAGTTTTGAACTAGGCATACGTTGTGTATCTGCTTTTTTCTTTCTATTTTCAACAACAACAACAACATTCATGACAGGTCTTGATTAGATCCCTCTATTTGAATCCTTGTTTTCAGAGGCACAATCCATGGTGTTACCGTCTGTTCAGTCATTTCGCATTGTGAAAGCTTTGTACTTCCTGATTCACGATCCTTAAGTTTTCTCCTCCTATATTGCACAGACGATGGATCAAACAATATTGCAAAATTTGAAAAAGAACGTGGATTCCAAAAATCCAGAGAAATTAAAATCTTCTTCTCCATCTTCGGTTTCATCACCGACCAAGGTATTTATATTGATGTTCTCATGTGTGAAGGAAAATCTTAAGAGTTTTCGTTTCATTTACCCTTTTATACAAATTCTGCCTGGATGAGCTTAATCCCTCCCTAGCACAAGCAGGGCGCAGGTTGTAGGATTAAAAGGTTACAACTTCCAGCTCACTATGAGCGCCACATATCCGCTTTGAACCTTCCACAAAGTGGACGATCAATCGGAAGAAACAAGCGCTAGTATCTATTTTATTCCCCGCCAACAGGGATATTTATATTAATGTATGTAAACATGGGTTGAGTTTACAGGTGGGGAAACCTCTCAATGTGATAGCACTCACCTCGGCAGAACTGAAGCGCTTTTCGATGCCCCAGATGTCCATAAGTTACAAGGTAACGACCTAAATGCTTTTTCAGCTGGCCGAAGGTTCACATCTATCAGCTGCTTCAACTTTGATGTTGGCAATACGTCTTCCGCCTATGTACCAAATTTGTTGTCCTTTCACTTACAATGTATGTGATGCAGGGTGCCCGTTTACCAGTGGGATGGAAAAGTTATTCTACTCTCCTTGTCTATGAGGTGCGTAACCTTTTTTGTTAGAATCATATATATTCTGTTCCGCTATCTCTGTATTAATGTCTAATTTCCTCTGGTAGGTTTTGTTTTATACTGTGGCCTCATCTCTTAATCTCAGAGTTTGGCATAACTATCTTTTGGGGATCCTTCAGGCAGATAATCTGAGACCTTCCGAAAAGATTGCAGCTTTCGACTTTGATGGAACTTTGGTGGATACGAACGTCAAAAGGTCTCTCTTGCGAATAAACTCCGATTTGTTTCGTTTACATAGGAATCTGAGAGCTGATTGGGTCCGAAGACTGCCATTTCTTGCTATGAAAAACATCTGGTCCTTTGAAGTTCGCTGGTCAGTTCTAATTTCTATGTTCATATCTACACTTGACAGACCTGGTGCAGATGCTTGGAAACTGCTCTATCCTAATGTGCCGGAGAAGTTGGCATTCTTCCATCACGAAGGTTACAAACTGGTTCGTACGAAAGGTGCCTACCATTCAATTTTTTAGTCTGCTCTAGAGCAATAGTCTGTGTTGGAATGACATTCAAGTATTCTCCCATGATTGTTATGATTGTGTTAAGAATGACTTCTAATCTTTTAGCTGGCTTCTGAATCTTAGTTCTCATGGTCTCAAATCGATGATTGGTCACATTTATAGGTGATCTTCACAAATGAGTCGAATATTGATCGTTTTACGAATAAACGACAGGCAGCCATTGACAGCAAACTAGGGCGTCTGAAAGGCCTCATGGAGATATCAAATGTGCCAATGCAGGTAAGCAAGGACACATATGTTCTCACATTACTTTAACCTAACTTTGCATTTGTCTGACATTGATGTGGAGATAATTGTACAGAAAGTGACAGTGCATTCATGGGGTTCATAATGAACGTAATACATCATTCTGGCCTTGTCAGATTGCACGATGGTTAAACCTCATCAGTAGTTGCCTGGCATAGTCACAAGATCATTGACCTGCTCTCTGCCTTAGCGGTGCTTGTTACAAAGGAAGGAAGACTAAGAAGTGAGGAGGATGAAGTAGTAGATAAAGAGAGCAATCTTCTTAAGAGGATTTCTCTCTTTATATGGGTTTAGTTTGAAGTTTCCAAGTGTGAGGCAAGAAACCCTTCACTAATTCATCTACCTGTTCAGGTCTACAGCCCCAGAAGATATTACAGGCATCAGAGATAGATATCTGAAGGTTTATGAACAGGTCTGCTACTGTCCATAGACAACGTGGACCTCATTTTTTTATACTTGGCTTTTATACTCTCTTGGTTTTGCTATTTGCAGGTTTTCATTGCTTGTGGGAAGTCTAATACAGGCGATTCCTTTCGGAAACCTGCCATCGGAATGTGGCAAATCTTGGAGCATTATTTCAATGAAGGACGTCGAGTGGACAGAGAGAGGTGATATTCACAGGAAGTGATTGGAATCGTTTGTAGATGTTGATGATGCTATCAGCACTACAAGATTACAATTTCTTTACGAGAAACCTTCACTTTTATACATATGTCAAACATACACCTAATTTATGTCGGCTCGTATTGACTGCTTGTACATGGTCTTTCTAAGAGTATATGTATGGCAAATCTATTTTTCTGCTTATTACAACAGGTCCTTTTACGTCGGAGATGCTGCTGGAAGGCAAGGAGACCATAGCGCTGCCGATTCCGAGTTCGCCGAGGTGGGACACTTTGATTTCTCATTGTTCTTCTTCTTTTGATTCGTTCTTTAATGATATAGAAAGGAGATAAAATGGGAGAGTGTAGAGCTAAATAACACCCTTATGACTTATCATGTTGTGGAGCTTTCAGGCATTGGGATTGAAGTTTCTACTTCCAGAAGATGTCTTCGGCATCATAACTGGTCCAGGATCTCCATGATTTTCACGAATGCGAAGTACCAGGAGTTCTGCTCTCTTTGAACACCTGTGAATGAACATAGTCGCCGTTGTAATCCTTTGTATATTCATTCGAAGGGTCGCTCGTGGAACAAACAGGATTTTGCTGCAATCACTGAGTCGTTTTTCATACTTCAAATTTTGTTGTCAGCAGAGTCCATTAAGAACATAGTTTTAGGTAACTGCAAAATTTTCCGAGCCCTTTTATTCCCCTCGAGTAGTTGGGAGAAGTGATCCAGTTTTGACGAGCTAACGGAGATGCACAAATAGCCATATTGTCTCAAAAGTCTCATTTGTGGTCATCATGGATTCAGGCATTCAGGCAGAGCTTATCTGAAGACATAGTCTGCTGTATATACTCCTCAAGTACAGTATGGCGTCTAACGAGTAAATCTGTAATTTGGCCTTGCTAGACTAGCAGCCAAATTAGAGTAGATTGGGATGAGTTAGGTTGGAATTGATGTGCTGCAAGTAGAAGGCGTTCCCAATTTTAGTTTTGGAGGAGGTGAAAGCAGTGAAGAATAAGAACTATTCAACGTCGAGACTTGCCCTCAGCCCCTGAAATTTTGTTCACTGTACTCTGATTTAGAGTACGTATCAATAAAGGGCTTTCTTTGTTAAGCTGCAGGAGTATCCGATGGACGATTGTGTAAAAGCATCCCATTTTTTTCAGAATGTCTTGAGTGTTGAAATTGCCGAAGAAATCCCATGTGATCCAGTAATAAACGGTCCTCTCGATTGAAATTCGCGAAATTCATTTGTGAGTTGTAAAATTATGTTGTTTGTCAAGCGGAACAGGGCGAGCTTGATGTTGAAGTTATTCTAGGTTAAAACGAATCATGGCGGGTTGAACAATGTCCTTAGACAACGAACAGCAGAGTCAGCATTAAGGAAACTGACCAGCAGGTCTTGCGAATCAACCTTGCGCAACCTGAAAAACAAATGGTTCTGACCATAAAAAACTGCTGATGCACGATGTCATAAACTATTACGATATTTCCAAAAGTGTCACGTTGCCTGCTCTCGTCGCATTTTACAATACGTGTTATCTAAATCGCTTCTGTAAACAATTTTGTAATTTGTGAATACTACTTTATTTGCAGTTGGGTTTTTGGTGTCTCCTTGCATTATTTAGTGTATATACACTAACTAGGGATTTACATTAAATAGCTGGTGTAATGATGCATTCACTAGTTGATTGGTGTAGATACTCGGTGCAGAGTATACAATAAGTAAAGGTCAGATATGTGTAGACACTTGATAGTATACATGTCTTGCGAATCAAGAAAAGATCAAGAACAATGGATTCATCCATTGTTCGTCTTCCACATTGTCTGATGTTGGGTAGAGCAGGAGAGTATGGCAGATATCCTAGAATAACTACATCCTTTGACATCAAAAATACTATTTGACTTTATGAGAACAGCATCCTCAGCCTTTGGATCAAATCTCAAATTTTTGAGTATCAAGCCGAGCATACTATGGTTTTGAGCAGATCTCTCTTTGATCCCTTGGCCATAGCTCCTCATCTCTCTTAAGGTGGGCTGTGGGATCTAATGTATGAGCATGTGAGAGAATGTGTTATCCCAAAAGATACTTTATCAAGATTTAGTGAGTTGGTTCAAGTGGATGCAACATGAGAAGCTGGTTAGATCTCACAATTAGATGCTTAACTCTTGGCCAAACTTTACAAGTAATTGCATTATGACCTCTATGTGCTCTAAGAAAGATTTCCAATGTCTTTCACCTCCAAATCTCTTGAAATAATTTTCTATTTGTATCACAAGCAATATGCAGACCGCTATGTATAAAAACTATCAAAAATTCCAACAATAACCAAGTCCCATAATCGGTAGGAGATGTAACTATAAGGGCATTAAATGATGCTCGAACATGATCACATACCATAGATTTGGTCACAAATTGTTGCACCTGAATTTGTGTACCTCTCCACCAATAGTGATTTTGAAATAAGATATATGTCCGCTTCACTCCAAAATGACCTAACTTTTCATGAGCATGTTTGACCAACTTGGCTCTCTGAGATGAAAGTGGCACAATACAAACACTATCATCTCCTCATACTAGAAGAAGGTGTCTACTTTTCCATATGAAACGCCGAGCTCTCTATATAACTTGATCTTGCTCCTTGGCACTCAAAATGCCCACCAAAGCACATGTACGATGATACACCAACACCATCATATCATCATGGATGTCTCGGCTTATCACCAAATTGTTCTCAGCCTTAGTGTCCAAGGATAACATATCCACTTTCTGACCCAAGAGAAATATCACATAGCTTTCAAGCGCCAACATATTTATAAAATGCATATGCATGCCAACACAACATCATCTCCTCATCAGTATCATAATGTCATGGAGCATAGGTTTCATCAACTTGATTTGAACATGGGTTTTGATTTAACCCATCCACATCACGGTTCACCACTACAGATCTATGTACAATCGTGAAATTATACTATTGTAGGATAAGAGCCAATCGTGCAAGCTTTCATGTAAGCTTGTTTGATTCTATCAACCACTTCAATGGTTGATGATCAATGATGAGAGTGAAGGAGTTTTCAAACAAATACCATTTGAAATGAGACACCACTCAAACAATTGCCAAACATTTTCCTTCATAAGAACTATATTTTGACTCCTCTACATTGTTGGAACGACTTACATAAGCTACTACAAACTCCTTCCCCTCATCATGTTGGGTAAGCATTGTTTGCAAACCTAACATACTCCAATCAATATGTACTTGAAAGGGTTGATCTCTCATTGGTCTCCATAAAATAGAGGCAGATGTCAACCTTTTCCTCATCTCAACGAAAGCTATCTCATGTTGATCTCCCCAACGCCACTCTTGATCTAGCTTTATCAACTTTGTTAAGGCTTTGGCAATAGTGCTAAATCCTAACACATATCGGCGATAAAAGTTTACAAGTCCAAGGAAAGCTCAAACCCTACTCACATATGAGGGTTGTGGAATACAAAAGATTGCATTCAACTTGGTTTGTTGAACTCCCAATCCTCTAGGGTTAATGATATGACTCAATTACTCTACTTGCTTACACTTTCTAGTATGCAATTTGAGATCATGAGTAATCAATTATTCAAATATATCTTGCAAATATATCTCATGTTCCACCATTGTATCACTATATACTAGAATATCATCCATGTAGGCGCGAACACAATCAAATATGGCTAAGATCTTATCCATTTCTCTCTCGAACTCAATGGATGCATTCTTCAACCTAAACAATAAGAACTTCCATTGATACAACACATCCTTGTCATGCAAATCAATTGCCCAAAAGGCTGTCTTGGCTTTATCCTCATCTTGAATCTGCAACTCATGATACCCTGCTCATAAATCTAATGTATTGAAAGCCAACCACATCAAAGATCTTCTTATGTGTAAAAAGAACATATCGATCAGATTTTTTCTGTTGAATTATAGTCATCACACATGCATATATATATATATATATATATATATATATATATATAAAATTGCTATATTTATCCTTCTTGATTGGCATCACCACAACAAATGTATACTATTCATATGATATCTCCACTAATCTTGCCTCAAGGTGGTCTTGAGACATACTTTGGATCAAATTCCTCTCCATATCACTGTATCAATAGGGATGACAGAAAATTGATGCATTAGTTGTCAAGTCAATCAATATACAAGGTCTCTTCAAACAACATAAATCTTTCATATTAAAGATGAAACAATATATGAATCTCCTCAAAAAACTCCACATCCCACGTCTTCCTCCTCTTGTCACTTCGGGACCAATCTCAATATCCCAAATCTTCTCTCCATTGACACTAGATATAAAAGATGTAGTATCTAGTTGCTAAACAACAACCTCTTGGGCAAAAAGCTTTTTTTGTTCTCTCATACCAAGCTCCATTAGCTTAGTGTGTACAACTCCAATGGCTCTAGTTGTAAATTCTTAAGTTGTATCATAAAGCTCCGTAGTGGCAACCACTGCGTGCTCCACACAAAGAAATCCAACCATACTCAAAGCAAACTCTACCACTCCTTCTCTAACATCTCCATAAGATCAAGGATGAGATCTTGGGCACTTTTTGCACCCAAATTTTGCCTCCATTGTCTTGGTAGGCACAAAGCCTACCAATGGTCTTGCAATCACACATGTGGAAAACATATGCCTCTGCTCAACCAATCCAAGGTTCACAATCCATGTCAAATATTTTAGGTCCATAGCTTGACTGAACACATGACATTGTGATGCCTCCAACGATGTAGGTATTGCTCTAATACAAGTACAAAATTCCATAGCTCGCGCTCTCTCTCTCTTCAGCGTTGGGTTCCACCAACCGCTGCAAGCAAGAATCATAAACAAGTTTAGATCCTCCCTCAATATAGGTATGGGAAGTTGGATAATTCAACAATGTGGGTAATGTAGCTCTTGGCTGACCCCACAAGATTCACTACTGCCATGGATGACATGTCAGCATAGATCACAACATGGGAATGTCTATTCACATCCAAAATACTCTCCACTATGAGATGTGAGTGACTTTGCACTCCGTCATATGCTCATAATAAAACCTCCCTTGGAAGAAGGTTTGTTGACCATAAATATGAACGATGTGCATGAGATCCTACTCTTGCTGCATATAGTAATACAAATGGTCCAATCCATTATCGCACCTGATGTGTAATCGTCATCACTCATGCATGTGGATCACCAAACAAGGGAAAATTCTCCAAAAATGTATGTTGATGAATATATTTGTTATGATTGGAGAGATCGTAATACATGTTACATCTCTAAAAATATGCTAAAACATGAATCATGTATCCCATGATCATTATCAAGCAGTGTGTGTCCTTGACATCTGTCATCCATCAATAACCAAATGTATAGTGCCATGTCAAGCAAGGTCTTGCGTCTTCAACAACAAAATATATAAAACATAAAGACATACTAATATCCTTGAACCGTTGACAATGTTAGAAGATATGAATATCGTCGTACCAATTGTATCATATGGCATCATGAAACAAACCTCGTAATCTCATCTCGTTCCACACACAAGTTTAGATGTATTCGTACGCTAGATTGCAAAACAACAGTCAAACCTGTGCTGATACCTCCAAACAAATCCATCACACATATGGCCTGTCGTGCACATACATATCGCATCACAACAAACATTGCTGTCACATCAAACATCACAACACATAGATTGTCATACACCAACACAAGTGTACCACAATCGCCCCCCTAACAGGCAGTTAGGTCCCTCTAACACAAGGTAGCCATCTAGTCCATAACATGATATGCCATTCGTGGGGCTAAGATCAGGAGGCCAGGTGTTACAATGTCCCATTCTTAGTCGCCTATCTGCAATCCATATCATGTAACGGTCAGACCTGCTTACCTGCTAAACGCATCAAGGATATCTTCACCGTCCACCGGGCACCGTATTGAGAGAAGGTGTCAAACATGACATATGCCATCCTCTCGAACAAGAATCACAAATCAACATACTGGTTGCTCCACCAGCTGATCCACATAACATACATCTCAAGCCTACACGAACAACTTTCAGGCTTGGATCCATAGTACCATCAATGTTTGGAAGGTGACATGGCGCACAATTACGCACATGATCCTTCCAAATCACACCATCACGACCCTCCAATACCAAAACTCCGAAAGGTAAAACCTCACGTACTCGTAGAATCATGTGACCAGCCGTAACATCCAATGTGGTCGGTGCACTCAACTGCAAGTAAACATATACCCTGCATAATCACCAACATGAAATCTACAGATCGAAGGTCGATATCCAACTCCTCAGATGGTAGCATAATGCAAAGTATCTCTATGCTGAGCAATAGCCAGGTTTTCAAATGCCATGGTCATGACTCTACGGAAGAATTTTGCCCTTTGAGAACACACCCTAACCCAAACATCAAGGTTATTCAAGTCCAAGACTTCACCTGACTCTTGACGGATAGCTACAGGTAAGTCTCGATCTTTACCATATAATAAAAAGTACGGTGAGAATGATGCTAGAGATGCTTACTGGCTAAATCAATAACCCATGACCAACCATGGTAGCTGGATGTCCCAGTCTTCCAGATGACCTTTCTCCAAGCCAAACTTTCTATGTCCTCTCTTCAACGTCTGAACAACTCTCTCTGCTAGACCATCAGCCTCGGGATGATCTCTTGAGAAGGTACGATGATCAATCAATGCTCGATCACACAAAGCTTGAAACTCGCCCAAAAACTCAGTACCATGATCAGTCAACACTTCTGCTGGTGCACCAAATCGGCTAAGCACTGCAACTAAGAGCGCATAAAAATTTGTTCCCTCACTTGACTTGTCGGGCAAGGCCACCAACTCAATCCACTTGGAGAAATGCTCCACCAGGACCAACACATATCGATGATGTCGTATAGTCAATGGCAAAGGTCCTGCAAAATCCAAGCTCCATGGATAACCAAGTCCCATAATCGGTAGAGGATGTAATTGTGGTGTAGGGGCATTGAATGATGCTCGAACACGATCACATACCATACATCTGGCCACAAATTGTTGCACCTTAGTTTGCATAACTCTCCACCAATAGTGACTTTGAAGTAAGCTATATGTTCGCTTTACTCCAAAATGATCTAACTCCTCATGAGCATGTTTGACCAACTGTGCTCTCTGAGATGGAAGTGGCACAACACGAACGCTGCCATCTTCCCATAATCGAAGAAGGTGTCTACCTTCTCATCTGACCCGTCGAGCTCTTTGTAAAACTCGATCCCGCTCCTTTGCACTCAAGGTGCCCAACAAAGCACCTGTACAAAGATACTCCAACACCAGCATGCCATCATGGATGTCTCGGTTTACCATCAAACCATCTTGAGTCTCAACGTCCAAGGCTAACATATCTGCTCTCTGACCCAAGAGAGATATCATATAGCTCTCAAGTGCCAACATACTCAAAAAGGCAGATGCATGCCAATCCGACACCATCTCCTCATCAGTATCACCGTGCCATCGAGCCCCGGTTTTGTCAACTTGACTTGTACATGGGTTTTGACTTAACCCATTTGCATCACGGTTTACCACCCCACGTCTATGAACAACCGTGAAATCATACTCCTATAGGATAAGAGTCCATCGTGCAAGCTTTTCTGTAAGCTTGTCTGATTCCATCAACCATTTCAATGGTTGATGATCAATGATGAGAAAATAACATCTGAAATGTGCCACTACCCAAACAGCTGCCAAACATTCTCCTTCATAAGAACTATACTTCGACTCCGCTGCATTGTTGGAACGACTTGCATACGCCACTAAAAACTCCTTCCCCTCATCATCATGTTGGGTAAGCACTTCTCCCAAACCCAACATACTCCAATCAGTATGTATTTGAAACGGACGACCTCTCACAAGTCTCCTCAAAATAGGCGCAAATGTCAACCTTCCCTTGAGCTCAACAAAAGCTCTCTCATGTTCATGTCCCCAACTCCACTCTTGATCTAGCTTTGTCAACTTTGTCAAGGCTTTGGCAATAGTGCTAAATCCTCGCACATATCGACGATAGAAGTTTGCAAGTCCAAGGAAGGCTCGCACCCTACTCACATTTGAGGGTTGTGGAATACGATTGCCTCCACCTTGGTTTGCTGAACTCCCAATCCTCCTAGGTATATGGTATGACCCAAGTACTCTACCTGCTCCAGAAAGAACTTGCACTTTCCAGGATGCAACTTGAGGCCATGAGCAATCAATTGCTCAAATACCTCCTGCAAATGTATCTCATGCACACTGTAGCACTATACACTAGAATATCATCGATGTAGGCTCGGGCACAATCAAATCCGGCTAGGATCCTATTCAGCAGGTGCATTCTTCAACCCAAATGGTAAGAACTTTCACTGATACAACACATCCTTGCCATGCGAATCAATTGCCCAAAAGGCTGTCTTGGCCTTATCCTCATCTCGAATCTGCAATTGATGATATCCTCACCCTAAATCCAATGTACTGAAAACCTTTGCATGCCTAACTGCATCAAAGATCTCCTTAAGTGCAGGCATAGCATATCGATCAGATTTTGTCTGTTGATTGATAGATCGGTAGTCACCACACATGCATCTATCTGGAAAATTGCCATATATATCCTTCTTGACTGACATCACCACAGCAAAGGCATACTCTCCATATGATATCTCCACTAATCGAGTCTCAAGAAGGTCTTGACACCTACTTTGGATCAGATCTCTCTCCATATCATTGTATCGATAGGGACGACGGAAGACTGTTGCATATGTTGTCAAGTCAATCCGTATACCATGACCCTTCAAACAGCCTAAATCTTTCATACTGAAGACAAAACAATTTTTGAAACTTCTCAAAAATCTCCACACCCTACGTCTTTCTTCTCCTGTCACTTTGGGACCAATCTCAATATCCCAAATCTCCTCTCCATCGACACTACATATAGAAGACGTAGTATATGGTTGCTAAATTACAACCTTTTGAGCAGAAAGCTTTATTTGCTCTCTCATACCACGCTCCACTATATCAGTGTGAACAACTCCTGCTGATGTAGCTGTAACCTCTTGTGTTGTATCATAAAAATATAAAGTGGTAACCACCACTTGCTCCGTGCAAAAAACTCCAACGATACTCGAAGAATACCCTACCTCTCCTTCTCTAACATCCCCATAAGACCAAGGATGAGATCTTGGGCACTTCTCGCCCCCAGCTTTTGTCTCCATCGTTTCTGTAGGCAAAGAGCTTACCAATGGTCTTGCAGTCATACATGCGGATTGCATGCGTCTCTGCTCATCCAATCCAAGGCTCACAATCCATGTCAAACAGTTAAGGTCCATAGCTTGACCCAACACATGACGTCGTGATGCCTCTGACAATGTAGGTACTGCTGTAGTACCGGTACAAAATCCCATAGCTCGCTCTCTCTCTTCAGCGTTGGGTTCCACCAACCGCTGCAAGTGAGAATCCCATACAAGTCAAGGTCCTCCCTCTCTGTAAGCATGGGAAGCTGGGTAATTCAACAACATGGGTGACCCACAAGGTTCACCACTACCATGGGTGATCTGTCAGCATAGACCACTGGCTGGGAGTGTCTACCCACATCCAAAATACTCTCCACTCTGAGATGTGAGGGCCTATCCTTTCCGTCATATGCTCGCAATAAAACCTCCCTTGGAAGAAGGTTTGTCCACCATAGACATGGATGGTGTGCAGTAGATCCTACTCTCGCTGCATCCAACAATACTACTGGTCCAATCCATGACCGCACGTGATGTGCACTCGTCATCACCCGTGCACGTGGATCACCCAACAGGGGAACATTCTCCAAAATGTATGCCGGAGAATAGGTCTCATTGCGGATCGAGAGAACGTAACACACGTAACATCTCCCAAAACATGCCAGAACGTGAATCTTGTAGCCCATGACCATTACAAGCACGTGTGTGTCCATGACATGGCCATCTACCAATAACCAAATGTATGGTGCCATGCCAAGCAAGGTCTTGCGCCCCCAACAACAAAATATATGACGGCAAGGCTTGCTGATAGAAGATTTGGATATCTCCGCACCAATTGTGCCACATGGCGTAATGAGACGCGCCTTGCAATCTCATCTCGCTCCACATACAAGTATCGATGTACTTGTATGCCACACTCCAAACAGCAGCCAAACCTGTGCTAATCCCTCCAAACAAATCCAACACACATATACCCTCCTCTGAATACTGCCGAGTAATAGGCGTTGTATCTAAAGGTGACAACATAGTGGAAGTGGGAATAACTTCCTTCGTCTCCTCCCTCTCCGGAGCAAAAGATTCATTCCAAGCTTGATGTATGAGTTGATAAGCCATCTGTTGTAGCTGCATACATGAAGTACCTAGTGTTCCATCCAACGTGGATGACACTACTCCACTAAGACTTGGCATGATAGCCACATCCTCTCGACCATGACTATCATGAGCATCCATGTTACCCTCCAACAAATCACCAGGCCAAGTAACACAAGTACTGAAGGCTGCAATATACGTCAAACCTCCACTTGGTAAAGGCATAGAACCGGTTATGAATCGTACAGGTACAGACTCACTCGGCCCTCGCCAGATTGCCAACCTAGCCGATAAGAGGCTGTCTCCTCCCAATAATCCATGCTAAACCCCATCGGGTATAACATTGCCGCATCCACCAATACATCATAGGACTCTGCAAGTGTAACCACAACATGTGCTCGCGTTGTAGAGCTATCCGTGATATGACCCGGTTGCACTTGCACATTCAACCCCACCCGAGTGATGTATGGTGCCGGGGCATCACTAGAACCTCCAAGAGATGTCTGAATTTGGAATGGACATCTCTCCACATCAGTCTTTCGCAAACCAAGTAGTGCATCCTTACCCAACATAAGGGGTTGTGCATCAGAATCCAACAACACACGTTGAGGTCGATAAACCTTTCATGAAGGTCTGACCAAACAGAAGACACCACTTCTATTATCCAACATCACCGCACTTGGTGACATCCTCGTACGCTTGTATGTCGGCCTAGCTGATAACTCCATCATTCGAGCGACAGCAGCTTGCCAAGTTCCACTAGTAGCTGTCATGATCCCATGATCAACACTACTAGAAGCAACCAGCACATCTTCTTTGCTTTCGCAAAGTGTGGCTGCCAATCGTAGTACATGGGATGATGACACCCCCAACGCCAATAAATCCTTGATTGAAAAAACAGGAGAATGAACAAGAGTCTTCGCCGCCCCCAACATTGCCTTTGGATGCTACCTCGGAGGCGATGTTGATAATTTGGTCCCTACTTGCTCGATCTCCAAGTACATCCACATTGGCTTGCACCCTCATCTCTCCAATAGGTTGTCTAGGAGCCATGGATGAGGTGTTCAATGCCTGAGACAATGTGAAAGACTGAGGAAGTCTAACTTGTCGGCTAGCCTTCCCTCTTTGTGGATCCAACTCCACGGATGCTCCTCTAGACTCAGTAGTATGTGTTGCACTACGAGTCATAGCAACTGCACATGGTTGTGCCGCTGCGCACATGTACTCCACAACATCTCCATCATATGATGTAGAGTCACCAGCTCCCGAATCTGATTTTTGTTGGGCTATAGTCATACTTGCTATCTTCTGCTCCAACTGCTCTTGTCCAGATGCCATGTTCACCTCATGACTAGCCTCATGGGCTAACACTTGAGTAGGGGCTGGTCCTCTACCACCACCCCTACCACCTTGAACTCCTCGTCCTCTTCCAGGGACTGCCATGGCCACTCTTGTTGATCATAATTCTGGATGAAGATCAAAACATCGATCCATCATGTGACATTGTGTGTGACAATGTTCACATGATTTTGATCCAACAGGATCCATCCTTCGACCTTGAAGGCAATCCTTCTTGTGATGAGGTCCTCCACATGTCCAACACACCATCCCAACAACTGATTGTTGACCTGAAAAGGATGGCAATGGTTTGGATGCTGCACCTTCACCACTTTGTCCGGATGGTCAAGACTGTCCCACATGTCTACCATAACCACTCCAGGTTTGTGTTGTAGACTGCTAATGTGAGGAAGTTGATGAAGATGGTGAATCCTTGCTGAACCCAACAGTCACCACCCTCTCTTCTTGCATGTTGAGCTCAATACGCTCAGCAAGACAAAACACAATGGCCAACGTAGGTGATGTCTCGTGTAGTAAGGTAGCATCTCTCACTCTACGTATCAACTCCCTATCCAATATCCCATACCAATATTGGACAGCTTGTGTCTCTATCACCCCATGGGTAACACTGATCAACCGACGCATTCAGATATACGCTTATCAAAGATTCTCCCCAGTCTTCCGTTGAAACTCCTCCAAGCCTTGTAGCTTGTCAGTTCTCACCCCTTGGTAGTCTCTCCTCAACCGTGCGAAGAACTCCAGAATAGGGTTAAATTTTGGGACCTCTGAACTCTTTCCAACTCTACTATCTCCAACCGTATCATCAGTGCCAGGTACAGAGGATGAACTCGCACCTCCAAACACTGTACCCGAAGTAATAGAGATGTAGTTTGGAGACCAATATTGTCTACATAACTCTATCTCCTTAAGATGTTCACGCCGGAACTCATGATAATCATCCATCGGCGGACCCTCCAAATGCTGGAATAATCCCTTCCAAGCCATAAACAGACTGAACAACGTAGAGTTGCGTATCTGCTGTAAATCACACCATGAGTCAAACTCCTGAATGAAGTCATCCAACTCAATAGTGCCAACTATACCCAAATATCGTCTTGGATCCTTGGTGGCCCCATAGATATCATCCATGTCCCACAACAACGGTGTGGGTACACACTCCAAGATATCACCAAGCTCAGCTCCGTCACTCTCTGAAACCAAATCAAAGTCTTCTCTAAACCTCAAAGGCCAAGGTTGTTACTGCACTCCGCTACGGGTGCACCCAATGCTAACCTAAATAGTCTCTTTTCCGAAACCTCTAGAGAACTCCACTGTGACACTAATGTATCACCTCCACAATCGTACAAAAATAACTCCCAAACTGGAATCAGAACAACAACTAGAACTAGAAACCGCAACAGACGGTACCCGAGGCACCACAAGGTGCTAACACAAGGGCAACCTCAAACCTGACATCACCATAGACACTCACCTAGTCTACAGGTCCGCAAGTCCTGTCTCACTAAGGATAAACATGGATAGTTTGATTGGTCCGCAAATCCAGCCTCACTATTGACAAAACACAGGAGCTCCAACACTCCAAACAACAAAGCACCAACACAAACAAACGTGGTGCACAAACATGAAGCAGAGATAGAGGTATATGAATCACAAGAAACATAAAGAACAATACTCCATCTCAAAAACATCCATCAAAGGGGTCAAACCAACCCAACCCGGACTGACATAGCCTTAGAAGGGCATTTAAAAACACAAAAATTCGATTTTGGAGGTCTTTTGCTTTCCAAATTGATAAACTGACACTGGTAATCTGGATGTATAAGGCATTGCAAATTTTTTTTTTCAAATGGACACCGTTTTAAACTTTTGCGGGACTCTAAAAATCTTCAACTTTGATTTCAGACCCCTAAACCTCAAAATTTTGCAATTCTGACATTGACTTCTTTGCCCCGACATGACAAACTTTACATCTTCTATCACCCCACCAAATTTCAGATCAAACAGACACTATATGATAATCCGATAGCTCGCTACTCCTATTTTCGACCCAAAAACTTCGAAACACCAAATCTTGGACTTCGAGCACTTCTGTCCAAAATATTTTTTGGCCAATCTCAAATTAATGCTCCAAGGCAACTATAAGCATCAACCCACTTTGTCAATTTCCAGCAGTGCTTCCGCCCTCGAAAATTCCCAATTCGAATTAACATTAAAATAGAAAATCCAAAAATTCAAAATCGATCACATCTACTTTGAATCTACTCTACTTCTACATCACCACCAGGGGATGCACTCCATCAACGCCATGCACACTCAACAGCCAACAGATCAAAGCTACCATCGATCCAAACTCGCCAAAACGCCTTCAGCGCTCCAAAAACTCACAGTTCTCACCACAGAATCCAATTTGAGTTTTCAAAGTAATCTTTTCTACTCTCAAAACGTCCACAAGGAAACTCTGCTCATAACCATAGCATAAAAGGGAGATTACAGTCAAACCAAATCCACTTTATGTTTCAAAGACTCCAGGTTCCCGCACTAGCTACTATCCGCCATAGCCACACTCTCATATGCTCAACTTTGAAACTGCCCTCCAAGGAGCCCTAATTCGAACTCTGCCCCTTGAGCCCTAGGACCCCTAACGACGCTGTCGGCCCTAACGGCAATTCCAGTGCGAACGGCGCTAACTGCACAACCGGCTCTAACTGCTGTATCTGCTCTTGCATATGTGCACCTACTTAACTGGAGATGCCACTACATAAGTCGTGACAGGCCTCCTCTAGATTCTGCCAAGCAATAGAGGTTGTATCTAAAGGGGACAACATAGCGGAAGTGGAAATAACATCCTTCATCTCCAAAATAAAAGACTCACTTGAAGCATGATGTATCAACTGATATGCCAACTGTTGTAATTACATACATGAGGCATCCATGTTTACGTCAGAAAAATCATAAGGGCAAGTAATAGAAGCACTAAAGTCCACAACATATCCCAAACCTCCACTTAGTAAAAGGCTAGAAGTGGTAATGAATCATATTGGTAATCAACTCACTTGGCCCTCATTAGATTGCCAACCTTGCATATAAGAGGCTATCTCCTTCCAATAATCAATGGTAAATCTCATCGGGTATAAGATTGATGCACCCACCTATACATCATAAAAGTCTGCAAGTGTAACTACAACACATGCTCACATCCTAGAGCTATTAGGTACATGATCTAGTTGCATTTGCACATTCAACTCCATCATGATGATGTATGGTGGCAAGGGTTGGGATATATTTTTCAGGGACCAAGGAGGAGGGCGGTTCAAGCGATCCTTAGAATTATATTTGAGGGGACTAGTGTTTATGAGCGAACCAAGGAGTCATAGTGTCCACTCCTCATCCAAGATTGGACTCGGGCTAACCTTGGGGCATTAGATGGTGGCTCGATTAGTGTTTAGGATTCTTTTGGAACCAGAATTGAATTTAAAAGACTTAGGGGCCCCATGGACCTAAGACTTATGTATGGATCCAAGGACCACTTCGATCAGATAAGCTCCTAAGTCAGCAAAGTGATGTGTCTAGATCTCTCCCATACCCTTTCCACCCTGACTGCGCTTTATATCTGATAAGGTCCAAGATAATATCTCTTGGAACCTTTTCAACATTCTAGCCCTACAAAGTTGATCTAACGGTGGGCTCTTAACAGCCTTATGTGCCGTCGGTTATCCTAACCTAAAGTATCACCATCATGACAACAGCTCTGAAGATGACATCATCTCCTCATAGTAGCCGCTGTCGCAGAGGACAATTTTTTGCTCTGAGAATGCCCGAGCGCGTGGATGTAAAAGAACCCTCTAGAACCTTGTGTGAGTTGTCAATCTCATCTTCTTCTCCTTAGCACTCCACATTACAACCGGTAAAACTTCAGCGGAAGAAGATCATGATATCCAATGATTCGACTGATAACTTTCGTTTAAACTTTACAGAAAATTGCTTCACAACCCTTTCAATCTATCAGAAACGTTTCATATGTTTTGGCCTTCTAGATCTCTCAAAACAGTTGTTGATTTATCCACTGTATCACAAGGTGATATGCAGACCCCTGTGTACAAAACCCATCACACATCCCAATCCACCACTCCGATTACTTTCAAATTTCATAAGAAGGTTACACATCATCCGAACTTCAACTCTAGAAAGTTTTATTGACAGAACTTTTAGGTATCAAAAGATATGATCGATGTACTAAGTTTGTAATAGTCAGTGCAATCCTGCAACTCTGACTGCTTACACAAACTTGAACCTATCACTCCGTACTCAAAACTCATCCAATCTAGTCAAAACTTCAATCAAAATACTAGCCTGAGTTGTAAACTGTATCTCACTTGACTCAGATCTCCCAAAACCCTCGTAAGATTCTCACAAACACTCCAAATACACTCAAAGGTCTAAATTTCTCTCTCTAACTTTGAATCACCGTTTCAGAGTGACAAATCCTTCAAATCCATCCATTCTTGAGCCCACGTTATAGCCCGTTCCGTCAGCTTTCCAACGCTATCCTCTGATATTTGAATTTCTTCCTGAAAGGTCTCCAAAATCCCTAAAAACCTCGAAAAGTTACCCTAGTGCCCTCATTGGCCAAACTCCTAGACCAATGGAAATGGAGAATGCTATTTTGACCTCTAGTGTGGCCAAATTAGCTCCATTGAAACTTAGAGCTTTACAACTATCCTAAACACTCTACTTAGACATCCTATACACAATATGAGTTGTCACTAATAAGAGTTAAAATGACAACTTGAAACCAGCTAAGTATACCCAAAAGGGATCACAATGAAGACACCGGATGTTGATCACAAATGGACTCGACAATGGTACATCTTGAGGATCATGTTGTCCCCTATCCACGTCATACGTCGACTCCACTTCAATCAGATAAGTTTCTTAGTCAGCAAGGTGATGTGTCTAGATCTCCCTAGCTCTTTACAACCTTACAATGCCATCTGTTACCCTAACCTAAAGTATCGTCGTCATGACAACAACTCTGAAGATGACACATGTCATCATCTTCTCATAGTAGCCACGTCACAACATGACACCGGTTGAAGGTGGCAGTTTATAGTTGCAAGTTGCAAGAGAAAGAGACGATATGCCTTCGAAAGAACGACTCTTTCAAAGGCATATCGTAAGGAAATCAAGAGCCAATTCAACATCTATCATGGACTCTTAGCGACTGTAGGGAATGTTTGCCCCAAGTCATCAAGTGATTTGCTCATGTTGGGATTATAGGGGAATCATCATGAGTCTAGATTGAAAGCTAGATATAAGTGGTGCTAACCATAACCGAATGAGACCTAGACCTTGGTTCTAACCTTCAAGTGGATGTTCTTGCAACTTGACACTGACTCGATATCTACACTAGAGTAAATTTATGATAAAGTGAAAACTCATGAGCTGTAGTTGCATGACAAAAACCCTTTATCAGATCTTTCTAAGTCGCATATTCCATATTTCTCATAAAGATATGCTTACGATTGGGTTTAATCTAGCCTTCAATTGAGATCTAAATGTGTACGAGATATATTTGACAAGCTGCTTTTTTTTTTGAAGATTAGAGGATTATTACACACTATGTCATTCAAAAGGTCAAAGGATTGCATTAAAGTTTATGTCATTGTTCAAAAAAGTGATAATAGATTACTACAAAAATTTATGCCATTGCTCTAAAGAGTGATCATGCATATTGGAGAGAGCAATAATATACCCTCTTATCTAGAACAACCGTACTTGATGTTCTTTACATGTTTAGGGAGTATTGAGTTGATGTTGCTGATGTTGTGGTTACTAATCTGACCTAAGACACTTTTGCCACTTACGTCATCAAACACCAATGGCAATAATGTCTTGAATCTTCAAACATCATCTTGGAGAAGCGAGAAAGATTACCGCCACCACTAAGATCTACAAGTTTTGAGGAATGTGTGATTTACATATCTTCAATCCACTGGCCTAGAAGATTCATGGAGACCTAGAAAAGAGAGTGTGCTAGACTTTATCATGATAGATGTATAGGGGCACATTTATTGTATTTTAGACAATGTATATGCATTGCATTACAATGTGATTTAGCCTAGGCTATTGAGAGAAAGATAGCTTTGATTGGTGATGCTTGTTCTAGACCTCTTGTTATCACCCATACTAAGATCCTCATGTAGGAGACATGAAATGTGTGGTTTGAGACATAGTGATTTATCACGAAAGATATTAGCTTTCTCTTTTTGGCTTTGGTTGGTTCTATGCTAGCGTGCTCTGGCTTTGTACTTGAGTTTAAGGGATTTCATCGTGCTTTTTATTTCATGCGTCTTCCATTTCTTGGATACATGATTGAGAGTATGTACCATTATTAGTGTGTGAACTTTCTTATCTAGGTTGTACTTTCCGACATATCCCACCCCCTCCTGGTCATGGTATTTGTGCTCTAATTCCTCAAATGACTCTTATGAAACAAAAAAAAATACTTGCCTATATAACACTCACCCATTTAAAATCTAGCCATATCATTCATGAATTGGAAAATTATTGTAAATGAAACATAAACAATTTACCATGTTAGATTTATCATGGGGACTATCACAAGTGTCAAAAACTCTATTTCAAATTTTTTTACTTTTTAGTAATTTTTCAAAAAAATCCATCCGTTAATTAGTGTATACTACACTAATGGGGTATATACACTAATTACAGAGTTGTCTGTAGTTAATAGAGATGCAAAAATAAAATTCTTCCGTACGTCGTTTGGATCGAATCTGTCTATTTGGTTTCTCGCACTGAAAATCCAAAACTCCTTCGCATACTGAAGTTATGCCTCTTCCATAAAATCAGCTAACTGTATCAAGAAAAGAGAGAAGAGAGAAAAAAAACCTGGACTGTGAGGAGACTAGATACAAGAAGACTCCTAGTTCCATGGGAGTCGTATCAAATGGAGGCAGTTCTTCTTAGTACTCAGATCTTAGCCGATGGACCACACGAGCTAGAGAACTGACAGAGCCAATGGGGAAAGAGTATTTTGTAGTATGATTATAGAAGCAAGTCCGGATCCATAAGTAAGATTTAGGCAATGTATGGTAGTAAGCATGCGGCCTAGAGTATTGTTTCGTTTTGTATTCAGTTCAGACTTTTACTTGTTTCTTGGTGAGTCTGCTGATCCACTGTCCAACACTTAAGGGAGCACGGCTATTTTAGGTGTTGGATTAGAGGATCATATTTATTTAGTTTTTGTTTTTTGTGCAATTGCTTGTGAGGGAACCTGTCGTTAAAGTATGTGAACTCTATTAATATGATGTTGTAGTTGTATTTATTGATTGGAGATTTGGGGGAGGTATTTTGATGAAGATATTTTTTGATACTGATGTCTGGTTTGAGTTTTGCAAAACAGTAGCATCCGTTGGGTGGACTGAGGAAATATATACTATTCGCAACTGTTGACATGATTTATTTTCATTACCAAGAGGTTGCTTGGAAGGTTGCTACGTTCGGAAGCAAAGAAGGAAAAGTGAGAAGTCAAGGAGAACCGAATCCAAGTTGAAGTATTAGTACTATTTAAACAATGACAGTTCAAGGAAATATTGTCCCTCCTAACCTACATCTAAGATACGTTCGAAGTGCGTAAAAGTAATCTCAAGCAAGGTGAAACTGAAAACTGGTGAAAAATGAGACGAGAGCGAAGACTTTGAAATTCCCAACATAAAGATACTGCGTCCGTCTACAAATCTTGTAGATTATCAATCCGAGAAAACTTGAAGAGCAAAAGCTAAGTGAGTATTGCTGCTCATCATCATCAAGCAACAATTGTGAAAAAAGAGTAGCATGGTTGCCTTATCTCTCCGCCAGCGATTTCTGTGCTGTTTGCTGGAAGCACATAAGCTTGGCTCGACATGATACTACTGTAGGTAATCTCCTCTTTTATCCAATTCTTTATCAGAGCCATTAAATTTCTGCCTGCCAATGAGGCGAATAAACTGAAAGAATTCACTCTTTTTCGAGCTTCATGAAACATAGGAATGAGTTTACACCAGAATATTAAACTGGAAGTCACTTGACTTTTGATTTCGCTGTACCAGTGAGTGGAGGGGATGACGGTGCACCAGACTCGATAACGAGAGGTTCAAACATAGCTCCTAGCATCTGTCCAACAAATGCTCTTACAAGTACTCTCTTGGTTATGCTGATGTCCAAGTCGATCCCACATTGCATGCCTTCAGGTTTATAGCATTGGTCGAAGCCATTCAGCTCCTCGTACGATTCCTCCCATCGTGCTTTTGTCTCCTGCATGGATATCTGCTTCGCCCTGCCTCTCAAAAACTTTTGCAAGAGAACAATAGCGCTCTTTCTTCCGAGCTGCTGAATTATAGTTGTGTCGCATCTCGGTGTCAACACTCGGTGATGCTTGCCCTGTCCAGCCACGTATTCTTTATAAAAAAATGTAATTAAAGGCCACCTGATGTAATTCTCGGCCTAGTAGGCCTTGAAAGACAGGAAGGTCCTTCAACGATACAACTTTTACCCATAACCATCTCCAGTACATTTTTCTGCGAGGGTCTATTGTATGACCAACAGTCGTGATCACCAATTATGAGATTTGCGTACAATTTGTTATACTTTCTGATACTGTGAACTATATTTACTCATCAGCTTTATGATTTATCACTACGTGGGCTCTATCATATTATGCAATTTGAGGAAATTAGATGTGATAATTGTGTTGGTTATCAACACATAGACACTGAAGACAGATATAGAAAGGACTTACGTGTGATTCCCTCAATGAAATGTGTATGTATATAAACTGGACATCAAGCATGCAGATGAGCAGAAAGTTGAAATACATGATAACATTGATTTGATTACCTTGGCACTCAGATGGATTCGGCTGTGAAGTCTGCCTGATGTTGTGGGTGGTCCTTCAAGTTCGCCGGGAGGTTGTGCAGGCAGTCGCAAAAGCAAACGCAGAGCCACAGCTCTTGATCTGCTTTCAGACGGATCTCCGCCACCCGTCTCTAGCTTGTCCAAAATGGATTCGAAAGATAAACATGATTCTAGGTACTCCAGTCCTGCAGTAGTCGAATTTCCATAGCGGTTGTAGAATCTCAGCTACTTAAGATTCTATGATACCTTTTGACGCTGTAACTGTGAACCATCGAAAGTAGCCGAGTGCATCTTCTAGAGAATAAGAGACAGACAAGGATGTTCCTCCAGCCATGGCCAGAGCAAAAGAGAGTGAATGACCTTGATATGATAAAGTTTGGAATGGCTCCAGTATCACGTATTGCTCGGCCTGCAACGCAATATTCAATATGTACCGGTCTCAGTGGCCAGCACGACACATTTTCTAGCCTGTTCTGGCATCGGACCAAGGACACTGCATCCGTCAGGGCAGTGGGGAGTACTCCTTTGTTGAACTTTCAGAGCTAATGACATCCCTACAAAGCATTCCATGATGGGGTCTTCCCATCCTTTTTGCTATATTACTTGGGTTTCCAGTAAAAATTTCCATGATCCATCTAGAGTAATTGTTCGAACGAGTAACCACTGGACAAAAATACGTATATATATATATATATATATATATATATATATCTCTCTCTCTCTACAAGGGAAACTACGACAAACTAATATCGCATCAATTGATAGATACTCCTCGTTTGCCAGCTCGCCGCCTTACGGTTCCCTGAAACTTTAAAGCGCTCGATATGATGGGGGCTGTAAAGTTTTGCTACACTTGAACAGAAACCACATGGACGATAAGATGGACAAATAACCAGGTCAGAATGTAGTCAGGAACGCGTACATGGTTTGGGCTATTTTGTCTACCCCGACATCCGACTCAGTTGATTTTGTTCAACCTACCGAAGCAGGACCCACAAGGAAAGAGGGAGTTAGGAGGAGCTGCTCACCATGGTTCGTTTGTGGGGTGTCTGAAAAGGCGGCTTATTTCTATGAGGATAGACGAGTTCAAGTTTCTTGTCTGATTTAGATGTCACCACCTTCGTCATGTAGGAAGGAATTTTGTTCATTGCAGACAGATACCAAGGTCGCTCTTCTTTCTCGTAGCAAACGGAATCGCACTCGGGAGACATTTCTGCTCGCACCCAAGATTTTTCTCATAAGCGCATGCTGGGTTTGAAATGATCACGAGGACGCTAGATACTCTGTAACCCAATGACTTTCATGAGGGGCGTTTAAGACACAAACACAGCATAAGCTAAGACAATCGTTGAAAGGCTGGTACCTTTTTCCCGGATTTCAGGGTAGTGAAGCCCAACTCCGTTTGTGAAACATTCTGGTTCAGCCTCAGGATGATACGCACAATCTGAGTACAAATGCAGACTTTCTTCTTCCCTGAAGTCAGTTTGGACCATAACACAATGCTTCTTCCTCGTCCGCATATTGAACGGTTCTTCGTCCATCTGCAATCCGTCCCAGCCGCAGACACACAAACAGTTGTCTGTTCGCTGTTAGTTTGAGAGATCAAATTAGTGACTGTTTCAGGGCCCATGCCTTGACATCCTGCACAAACGTATTTGTGAGGAATTCCTCCGTCAAGCAGATGAAATTTTTGAAGCTTTCCGGATACCAGTCGAGAGTGAAAACCTAGTTTCTGTCCTCTTCTTTGGGTTATCTTACTTCGAATTTTAGTTTGTCTTAGTCTGGCCTTCTGGTTCTCCGGCCTTTTAGCCCTTCCCTGTCGAGTTGGGTGTTTGTGCTCCACTCCTCTTCTCGTCCTCCGTTTGCTTTTTCTTCCGTTCGATCTTTTCCCTTCGAGAGTCCATGGAGAGTGGAGTGCAGTGCAGTGCATGCCAGTGGTTAGATTGGGGCGAAATTGGAGTCGCTGGGAACAATGATGTAGGAGATCACATGGCAAAAAGCTTTTGAGCAGAGTTTCACCCCATGGACGGCTGGCTGGAAAAGAGTTTCCGGGGGCCCTGCTTTTGTTGCAGTGGCGAGATGAAATTCTAGCCAGGGAGAGGGTGTGCCCGTGGAGAGAAATACCAAGATGATCAGTCGTGCGACAGATTTAATGTCCAGTCCGGTAGATTCTTGCAGTAGGATCAAATCACATGCAGCAGGCCTCTTTTGAGCTCGCTCTTTCAAGCAGTAAAGGTAAGCAGCATCCTCCTTTTCCGCTTTTCACAAAGCCAGGCACCTGTCAGCATGACAATCGTTCTGTGCAGGGCACTATGCGAACAAGATCATCAGTATGATAATTGGTCCGGTGCTTCATAGTTATGTCTATATCTATGTGGTCTTACGTACTTCGAATCAATAGTAATCAAGATTCGGCACCCCTAAAGCAGCAACTGCTTCATGATTTCATCTGCGGTGATGTTCTCAGGTCGAGGAGAGGGGAACTCAATCGCTGCTAGCGCTCTACTCTGGATACGAAATCAACACGCTTGTGTATATCACGTAATAGCCACGACTCATCACGTAATAGCCACGACTCAAACACAAAATCTGGCTTAGGAGATCTAGAGAGACCGATTCCCACAAATTGTATGAAGTGAATTGTGAGACTCGTAACCAAGACTCGTTTTCATTTCGTCAAGGCAGACCACTTGACGTTTGTAAAGGCTGTGATAGCGTCGATACGGAAGGTGAGATGCTGATCCACGGCAAAACATTGAGAGAATTTTTACAACAGCGCACTTCACAGCACCGCTAATCAGGCTTTGATTTGACGACTCTGTTGTTCTGACCCAAATTTCTCAAGGGCAGTGATATCGACGACTGGTAAACCTTCTGATTCTTGCTGTCTCGAGTCAATTTGGCCTCCTGGCTTTGTGCTGCTCGGATCAGATTAGGAGACTTCGTGAGGCCAATCTAGCTGTAAAGAACAAAGCCCGAGGATTGATCTGGTTTGCAAAGAGTGTAGTACGTCGTATTCCTTGACTGATTGTCCAATACGATTGCCAACCATCCGTTCATTCGTGATTGTAACTGTATGTGATCAACAAGCATAAATTTGTCAAGACTGCATTGATAGACAACCTGACTTGCGCTGAGATTCTCTCGTGACCTACCTACTCTCGACAGTTAGAGTACTTGTTTCCAACAGTCTATGAACATGCAAATTTAAATGCAGAACGCGCATGGAATGCACCCAATGAACTTAAACATCTGTCCCAGCCATTTGCCAGAGCGTACCTAGCCTCGCGGTATGAAATGGTAGTCGAGGATAGGTGATCAAACCTCGGCGTCCAATTATGACGCCTAAATTCTTCGGTCACATGAACAACAGTTCCTGTCACTATATCTCTTGCTTCTGAAGATTGTGACCAATCAATCACTCGTGAAAATACACATATAAACTCGTTGATTCATCGCTCGTTGTGATCTCTGATAGGGATGTGTCAGTCTGGTTTGGTTCCACTCTCTGCTGTGAATGTTTTAAAGACCAATAAACAGCCATACACTCAGTCGCTTCTTCACATCCATGCACATCCCAAGAGTGTGTTTTCCCTGTTGTGAGATTATTCTCGTTTGCTTTGGTCTTCCAGCAGCCTTCATTCCAATTAGCTCCAACTGATCTCATCTGGGCAGTGCATAGCTAATCACTTCGGATCCAACCTCTCACCATGTCCATTTGGTCCTGTGTCATATTTGCCATTCCCATCGGAATTTCTGTTTCCCTCCAAGTGAGTCCGCATCTTGGGTATTCCCGTTGGGTCTGAGTTCTGCTCCACATTGGCAGAGGATACTTTCAAGCAAGAGGTTTCACACATCCATCTCTTACCAGGATTGGGAGACATAAAGGTGACACTGAGGATGTTCCCAAGTTGTCTCCTTCCATGTGATCTTACATTTCCATCCACTCATGTTGTTACTCCAACTCTTCCTTCCTTTGATGCTCCAGTGCGTCATAACTTCACCGGCTTTTTTGTCTTGTTACCACCTTTAAGAGTGAGCGAAATCTCCGTCCGATTACGTTGACCATGTTGTTGGGGTGAAAAGGTTAATTCGCCCATATCTGGCATGGGCATCCACCAGTTTCTCTTGGCAGAGCAATTCCTGATATCTCATGGTCCCTTCTTTTTACGCTTCTTGTACTCTTTGATGGGGTCTTCCCATCCCTTTTGTTATTATACTTTGTCCCTCTTCTTTTTACCGTACCTTTCACAGGTAGGGCTCTTACCATGCCAGTTTCATCTCCGAGAGTCTCGTTTGTATATGTAAGATCCAACACGAGGAACTCTACACTCTTTTCGAAAGTTTACTTCAGACTATTCATGCAGGCCACAGGTGGACCTTAGTGAGATTATGGTTGCTCACACCCTCCTTAGCATCCTTACCAAGAGCCGTCTTGCAGTCCACGCTGGACTACTTTCTGTGGAACCAATGGAACGGGAGGCAGACCTTCATGTTTCTCCTCTCATCGTTGATTTTCGTTTGTCATCAAGAGAAAAGAGGACAACGTATAATAACAAAAGGGATGGGAAGACCCCTTCAAAGCGTACAAGGAAGGAACCCAACCAAAGGAATGAAATATGTCTTACAGCAGCTCATACAGCAGCTAAGATATCTTAACTATCTAAGTCAAAAGGTCTACAAACAATAGGAGCATATGGAAACACGTTGCCTAAAATAGGCTACACAGTAAGCTTAAGAGAGTGATACCCCATGTCGCCTAGTATGGTAGGCTCTCGTGCACTCCCTCACGAACATGTCGAAGTTGGTGTCCATATAACTCCAAGCTAGAGAAACAAAGAGTTGACCTCTCTACATACCTCTATACTTGGAGACCTTTATTTGCCGCTCCTTTTCGCCGCCCATCCTGGAGGATGGGTGATCACCCGCTCTGAAACTGTGTCTCTAGAAGGAAGTCATCGGACGCCTTCATTATTGTATTCCGAGTGCGTTTGGTACTTCTTGACCTAGCAGTGCTCGGCACCACAGACACCACAGTTCATGTGGTTGACATTATGATGTTACGGTCATCCATCTTCTCCATTGCCTCACAAGTAGAGAGATCTCACCTCTGTCTATCATGTCATTCGGGATGTTTGGGTCAATTATTTGTCTCAGTAGCATCCAAAGTGAGATATTATTTCCTTTCCCATTTTCTCCAATACATACTTGATCATCTGTTGCTAAAATCATCAGTCTAACACAGAGGGTAACCCTCTGTGTTAGACTGCGTCATCCCACTCGTCATGTCAACCGGGCTAGGCAACACAACATCAAAACAAAAGTAGGACCTTTTTGTACGTGGTACTCCTTTCCATTTCACACCCTTGACGGTTGAGATATATGGTCGAATGTGAGACAACATCTTTCTTCATATAGAGGTTCTATATGAGCATATTTGAGATTGCTTTCAAGCGGATGATCCCTCTAGTGGTTTCACGGAGTTGTTCCAGGTGGCTGCATCAGTTGCGAGAGGGGAGAGTATGTTGTCAGTTAGTTAGGTTCTGGGTGCTAGTCGGCTTCTCGCGATGGAGAAGGACACTGGGGGCATCAGACTCATTGCTATTGGAGAGGTCTTATTGCGATTAGTCAGTCGTACCGTTGTCTTGCAGCATCGTTCACACTTCCAAGAGCATCTTTGTCAACATCAGTTTGGAGTTGCCACACTAGGAGGCTATGAGGCGGTATCGTTAGGCATTAGAGCACTTCTAGATATCCATCCGGATTGGGTTGTCTTGCAGATGGACGTTGAGAACGCTTTTAACAACGTCTCGCGAGCATCCATTTTAGAGAGCTTAGAGAGGCTGGGTGGACCCCTATCAAACATCATTCCTTTCGTACGGTCTTTCTATAGTTCACATTCTTCTCTTTTTTATCAGCATGATTTTTCCAAGGAGGGAGCCACCGTTCTACAGTCCGTCGCTAGTACTCGACAGGGAGATCCTTTGGGAGGATCCCTATTTGTCATGGGTCATTATAGAGCTCTTTTGTCTACTACTTTGGCCATGCCCAGTTGTGTGTTCCACTCCTTAGCGGATGATACACACATTGTGGGCCATGTATACAACATTAGGCATGCCTTTGACTACTTGACTACCAAGCTTCATCTTGTAAGCTTGAGAGTCAAGGTGTCAAAGTGTAGGGCTTGGTCTCCTTTGGGCATTTCGCCTCATCTCCAACTTCTAGAGGGATAAATGACATCGACAAACGGTTTACGTATTCTAGGACTGTCAGTAGGATCTGAGGATTTTGTTGCACGCTACCTTGATGTTGCACTTGCCGAGGATGTTTTGCATGTAGACAATCTTCCTCTTCTTGGAGATCCGCATGTGGCATTTCGTATATTGTCATCTAGTATTGCTCGTCGATCCACCTACCTTCTTCACACGGTTCCTCCTTCAACTACATTCATATCACGTTTGGTAGCCTTTGATAGGAGGATCATATGCGTCTTTAGTGACATCATTGGACCAGGAACATTCGAGTATGTGATAGGAGATTTGGCAAGGAGACAAATATCTTTGCCAATTTCGTGTGGAGGGGTAGGCTTATTATCGATGGCACCTATTGCATTCTTGGCGAGTTGGACGCTCGTTGCACCTTTGTTATCTTCTCGATTTGTGATCGTAGATAGACCTATCTTGGGGATATATGCGAGGGACGTGGATACGGGATCATTTTCCTTACAGGTATTATTATGACATACAAGAGATGCTTTATCACGGGAAGTACGACATGAGTTCCCGTCTTTTTCCCCTTTGGCTTCCGATTGGACTAGAGGTCCACAGTCTATCTTGATGGACCGACAGTTTCAAGAGACTCTACATTCATTCTTAGTGGATCCGGCCATTCCTCGTACTACTAGAGCTCGTCTACGCTCTTGCTCAGATAAGGGTGCAGGCTCGTGGATCTTGGCTCGACCATGCATCATGGCTTTCCCACTCGCATCAACTACTTTCTCCACAGCGATGAGGTTCCGTCTTGGCTTGGTCCATCCATCTACATCTTCATGTGAGTGTGGTATCACTCTAGATGTAGCAGGTATTCATATGACTCGTTGTCCATTCGGAGGGCAGAGTATATCTACCCATGATGTCATTAGGGATGTGGTGTTTGCTATGGCGCGAGAGGTAGGATATCTCACATGGAGAGAATGTTGGTATGCCTTGCAATTGACTAGGGTTAGGGCAGATCTATACTTGGTTCGGGAGGACCAGGTCACTGTGGCAAATGTGGTGGTTACCGATCCTACTAGAGACACAGTTTCAGAGGGGGTGATCACCCATTCTCTAGGATGGGCGGCGAATGGAGCGGCAGCAGTCAAGGTTTCCAAGTATAGAGGTATGCAAAGAGGTCACCTCTTTGTTCCTCTAGCTTTGGAGTTATATTGAGCTATGGACAATGACTTCGTCATGTTCGTGAGGGAGTGCGCGAGAGCATACCATAGTAGGCGGCATGGGGTATCACTCTCTTTAACTTACTGTATAGCCTATTTTAGACAACGTGTTTCCATTGCTCTACAAAGAGCACTAGCTGGTGCAATCCATAGGAAAGCAATCACCTTAGATGATGCTTCTTCGGATGCTCATGTTGTTTGTAGACCGTTTGCCCTAGATAGTTCAGATATCTTAGGTGATGTAGGACATATTTCCCAGTGTGATACTATTGGGACCTAGCCCCATGTTACCGGTTTGGTTTCATCCTTGTACGCTTTGATGGGATCTTCCCATTCCTTTTGTTATTATACTTTGTCCCCCTAGAGGTTCTTGGTTGTTTAACAAGAATCTTATGCAACTTTCACCCTCCATAGTGCAATTACTTATATACAAAAGTATATTTTATGCTAAGTTTGGCAATTTTTCAGTTTAAGATCATCATCCCACACGTTGTGGCTTTGCATGGGGGAGAAGATACATGATGGAGTACCTTGTGTCCTCATTATTCTTTTTGTGTAAGCTATAGTTTCACTTCCCTTTATCGCGCCACCTAGAGCGATGTGTGATACATCATGTCTTGTGTGTCATCGACTCTTTACCTTGCAAGGGATAAAGGCCTCCGTGTGAAGGATGCACAAAGATTATGATTGGACCATTTGGGATGTGCACATGAGGCGGGCAAGCACATGGATATCTGTCACTTTGGGGATCACATAAATTAAGTCCATCCCTTACGGTCGTGGGAGTGGTTAGAATCCCAATCATATTTTATTTTGGGGCTTTTTGAGACTAGGTTCCCATGTCTAGGATTATTCCATAGGCTCCCTCGTGTGCTTCATGATGAAGCTAGACGAGCTTTTTGCTTACCGTTTGATTGGTTGGTACGTGATCCCATGGATGAGTTAGCATGGTTTTTGTTTCTCTTAAATGGAGGTGACCACTAGATTTTGGACATTCCGAGCAAGAGATTGGGCTACATTGCAAGAGGAGTTTGTACATGCCACACAAGTTAGGAGTCATGTTTAACCACATGGTACTTCAGGTTCAACTTGATTGCGAGGATTTAGGATCTTGGAGCAGGCTGGGAAGTATAGCAAAGCCGCACGAGCCCTTCATCATTTGTATATAGCTAGTGCTATTGACGATATTATTTCCTCTTTAAGCCTTTTGCAGCATCGCTCCCATTTCTAGCAACACATTTTTCCACATCAATTTGGAGTTGCCACACTAGGATGTTGTGAGACGATATCGTTGGACATTAAAGCACTCCTAGATTGGGTTGTCTTGCATGTAAATGTTGAGAATACTTTTAATAGTGTTTCATATGCATCCATCTTTAGAGAGCTTATAGAGGATGATGGACCTTTGTTGGACCTCATTCTTTTTGTACGATCCTTTTAGAGTTCACATTCTTCTCTATTCTATCATCATAGCTTTTCATTGTTCTACAATCCGCGGTTTGTACTTGACAAGCAGATCCTTTAGGAGGATTTTTATTTTTCATAGCTCATTATAGAGCTCTTTTGTCTACTGCTTTGGCCGTGTCAAGTTGTGTGTTCCTATCCTTAGCGGTGTCGTGTTGTGAAGCGGGTACTATGAGAAAATGATGACATGAGTCATCCTAAGAGCTGTTGTCATGATGGCAATACTTTAAGTTAGGATAACCTATGGCACATTGTAAGGCTGTTAAGAGCCCACGGTTGGATCGACTTTGTAGGGCCAGGATGTTGAAAAGGCTCCAAGAGATATAAAGCGCGGTTAGGGTGGCAAGGGTATGGGAGAGATTTAGACACATCACTTTGATGATTAAGGAGCTTATCTGATCAAAGTGGAGCCGACGTAAGACATGGATAGAGGACAACATGATACTCCATATGTACCGATACCCAATCCATTTGTGATCAACATCTGATGTCTTCATCGTGATCACTTTTGGGTGTGGTTAGTATATCACTTTGAAGATAATTTTATGCAACAAGTGATAAACTCTCTAGACCTGAATATTCTTCCAGTTGTTTCCTACGGCATGATTTAGGACTTAACAGTATACGTTTTCATTTAGTTTAGGCACTATGGATTTGAACTTACCAGTAGTGGTGGCTTTCAACACATGGGTTCCAATCCATCACTATTGTTTACCAAAAACAAGCCATATGGAGTTGATTGTTAGGAATTTTGGCGAGGAATATTATTCTCAAGTTATAAACTCCCCGATCTTGTTTGTAGTCCCGTTCATATTTAGCCGGTTTTGAGTTGTCATTTTAACTCTTTATTAGTGGCAACTCATATTGTGTATATGATGGCTAAGTAGTGTGTTTAGGATAGTTGTAAAGCTCTAAGTTAATATGGAGCTAATTTGGCCACACTAGAGGTCAAAATGACACTCTTCATTCTCATTGGTCTTGGAATTTGGGCCAATGAGGGCACTTGAGTAACTTCTTCAAGGTTTTGAGAAGTTTTGGAGAGCAGACAGGAAGAGCTACGACGTGGACTCAAGAATGGATGCAATTGAGGGGTTTGATACTTTGATATGACGATTCAAAGATAGAAAGGGAAATTTAGATCTTTGATTATATTTGGGGTGTTTTTGAAAATCCTACGAAGGTTTTCAGAGATATGATTCAACTGAGATATAGTTTACAACTTAGGCTTGTGTTTGGATTGAAATTTTGACTCAATTGGATGAGTTTTGAGTACGAAGTGATAGCTTGAAGTTTGTGTACACAGTCAGAGTTGCATGATTGTACTGATTTTCAAGAAGTTAGTAGAACAATCATATCTTTTGCTATCAAAAAGTTCCATCAATAAAACTTTCCACAGTTCAATTTTAGATGATAAGTGAACTTCTCATGAAATTTGAGAGCAATTGGATGCAAGAAATCCATGTGTGATGGTTTTAGTACACAGGGATCTGCATATCACCTTGTGATACAATGTGTAACTCGACAATTTTTTTGAGAGATCTAGTGAAGAAAAACATATAAAACTTTTTCGAGAGAACAAAAATATTGTAGAAAAATTTTATATGAAGTTTAGGATAGAGTTATCAGTTCAATTATTGGATATCATAATCTTCTTCCGCTGAAGTTTTACCGGTTGTAATGAACTCGAATGTGGAGTGCTAAGGAGAAGAAGAAGAGATTGTCAACTCATACGAGATTTAAGAGGTTTTTCTATAGCCAGGCACTCAGGCGTTCCCAGAGAAAAGTAATGCTTTTGACTACTTGACTACATAGCTTCATCTTGTAGGCTTGAGAGTCAAGGTGTGAAAGTATAGGGCATGGCCTCTTTGGACATTACTCCTAATCTCTAGCTTTGAAAGTGATGTATGACATCGATAGACGGCTAACACATTCTTCGAGTGCAAGTAGGATCCGAGGACTTTGTCTCACGCAACATACACATGACACTTGCCAAGGATGTAATGCATGCAAATGACCTTCCTCTACTAGGAGGATCCCCATGTGGCTTTTGATATATTCTTCTCTAGTATTGCTTGTCGATCTAATAATAATTGAAATAGATATTAAAAAAATATTTTTTTTGTAAGTCTACATTGAGGAGTCAAAAGGTTATTAATTGTATGATGAAAAAAAAAATTGTGGTTAATCAAGATGTGGTGTTTCTAGAAAAATCACATTTGATGGAGGAAAATTCTTAGCCCACCTTATTATTAGTGAGGAACATAAGTTACAAAGTACTTACATCAATAGTTTGGATTCTTTCACAAGAAAAAAAGTCTCATTTTTAAGTGGACAAAACAACACTTTAATAAAAAAATCTATAAATTTGCAATCAAACAAAATCAACCTAATGAATTTTGTAGATTAAACAGGATATCACTTCCCTAGTGTTACATGTAAACATTTGATTGAAGTCTTGTTCAACAACATTATTTTCCGAATTTTGCTCATCATTCATAAAATGTGTTATGTCACATATGATCTAGATTTGTCACATTCATTCAACATTACTTTGAAGGATGTAAATTTTTTCTTTTTACTATTCCAAATCCAATTTGATGATGTGAATAGATTACAATAATTTGTCTTATTATATTAGGTTGAATCAACAAATTATCCAACTCATTAATTACCATTATGTTTGTTTAGCCACAAGACACTCCAAGTCTTGAAAGATTGATGGGGTCTTGGTTTACATTTCAAAATTATTTCAATTTTAAACCATCATCCTTGATTGTACTAAATAGCATTGGCACTTAAACTACAATAGACTCTACCAAGTGCAACCTTTGTAGTTGCAATATGTTGTTCACCCTTAATTGATACAGGGTTAGGTGTTACGAGAGCAAAATACAAGCTATGCAAATTGAAGATTTGAGTAACTGAAACTCATTTTTTATTCAAGAGATAACTACATACAAATACAAGAGCTTTTATTGTGCACATATAAATTTTGAAATTGTTGATAACAATCCATGTGGCTAACCGCCCGTAACAGAAATTTTGGTTACAAAATTTTCAGATAGATCCAAGTACTGAAATCTTCGTAAGTGCAATTTCTAGGTCAGATGTACTTATATAGGTACACCATAAATCAGTTACCTCCATAAATATAATAACGAGGGAAGCTACTCCCAAGGTGTTGCATTTAGGGAGAGGAGAATATGTCGAGTGAGATTTAAAATATGTTCAACATCACACCCATGCAAGAAAGCTTGCATTGTTTGCTTTCCAAGTTGAAATGATGGACATATAGTGAAAGTTTGCTGAGGCCTGAAATAGAAAATATGCTTGTCACTAGGCCTGAGATAGAAATAAACCTCACCTTGGGATAATTCATATGCCATATTTTCTTGCACCATAGATCCATGTCCTAAATTCTATTTTGCACCACTTTAACGATACATAAAATTATCTTTAACATGTCAAGCGCCATTCAATTTAAATATGTGCCTTGTCATACTCCAGTAACCACCACTCTTAGGCTATCATGAATATACTCTATGACATGACCATCAACTTCCATAAATCTAAATATAATTATACATATTTATCATTTTAACCAAACATGTCCGTTCGAAACTAAGTAATATTAAATAATACACGTGAATGAGAGCATGAAGCAACCATCACATTTTCACTATATATTTACAGTTGAAGTATTTCTTCCAAAACTTTGTACCATGGCAAAATTGTGGGAAGCACTTCCAATAAAAAATATATCACCGAACAGACGTCAGCAATAAAAGAAAGCACACAAAAACCAGTTGAAGCACTCCTTGGTTGACTTCATGCACTATAATGATTCATTATACTACTATTGTAAAGATAACTAATTCTTGTTTGCAGTTGTGGCATTCTTCATATAAGGACTCTTCTGAGTTTTGTTTGTTTCTGTTTTCACAGAAATTTACTTAAACCAACATCTTGTTAGGGTAAATCCTAAAACTCATCACGCCATTAGCTGTAAAATTTACTCTTTGAGACCCCTAACAAGCTTGTACCGGCTCCAAGATTCAGGTACCTGCCACGCTTCACTGTCTAGGGAGGAACCTTTCGGTAGTAGAGTCATGGTCCATGCTCAACAAGAACATAAGACACCCAATGGACATGCTCCCAGTCTCCACGAAGGAATGCTTTGACCAACAGCAAATAGACGTAGTTGAGAGTTGGGCCAACAGTTACCCACGACAGCCTGCACAAATCTAGATCACCTCTGGGTTATGATCAAGTAAATTTTACAACGACTCGACGTGAAAGTAAACGCGGAGGGTTGGGTTGAAGTAAATTTCTGTTTTTTCTACGCTTCTTGCGACACTCGAGGCATGTAAATTGACTGTCCAAGTCCTTCCTTTCCAGTACTCGGTTTTGGAGGGCGTCCCATCATTCTGTTTATTACGCGTATCCTCAATCACCCGAAGTTCTCTGTGTGGCAAGTTAACTTCGAACACATCCGGGATCTGGTAGTGTTCATTGCAACATCCAGTGTTTCGGCGAGACTATCACACAAATAGAAAAGTAGACAGTGTAAGAGACAGAGTTGTAGTCCAGGACCTATTGAATAGAAAGAGACTTTGCAGAACTAAATGCAGAGACGATCATCGGAACAAGGGCTTTTACCGTCAAGACCTAAGTGACGTAGGGCAAGCACATACAATTGCTCAGAAAATTTGGTCTATATCCGGGGATTGAAATCGTAGAGTCCAAAAGACTGATTGCTTATCTAGACCACTATCTTCGGATAGACATAATAATAACGCAAAACAAAAACATAGCAAATCATACATTGAAGAATCCATCCACAACTTACATCGTAGAATTTACGTTGTGCCAGTTCGAGATCAGAAGAAGCATCCCTTCACGCGCGCACAAACCATAACCAGAGGAAAAAGTCAGGCCATCATGTAGCCATTGTAGGTAGATGAAGGTTATTAAAACAGTCATCAAAATCCAAAAAGTTACAACAACATAGCACAGTGCAGATATTTCCAACTTAGAACAGAACACTGCCCGAGGCCGTCTTCTCTAACACCTGCGGCGAATGCATAATGCAACTCAACTCATTCGCAAAGTTTTGTCATGAGCTCCGGTACAGTCCGAGGGTACGTTGAGAGAAACACAATCAAGACTATGCGTAGCTCAGAACAAGACAGTTTCTGCAAAAGGATTGGGTGATTGCAGTTCGAAAGGAAAAATGGATATAACAAGAAACGACGAGCTGCCCTGTCATGGCATCAAGCACCCAATGGACTTCGGCAGCTGTTGACTTCGTACCATACCTTGACCTTCCCCTGTTTTATACCCATGGGGACCATCTCAGAGTACTGTATTATTGGCTTCATCAGGAAATGCTGTGAAGACTCTTCAGAGTCCCGTATTTCAATCAGAATTCCGGAGATGAGGTGGAAATCCCTTTGAAAACTAGCTAACTATCTTACATGAAAGCACGAGCAGTTATCCTGATTATAGCCTTTCCTCTATGAATAATCGAAACTCGATCAAAACTGCTTACAAAAATGTACAGACATGGAATTCCCACATCGCGGATGAAACACAGTAACGTGCAAAGGCAGGTACGAACATGCTCATGATGCAGTACTGCGATCATGCACGCCAAGTTTCTAATAAAACACATTTAAAAAGACAGCCCAACATCCTAGCAACCAACACGTTGTCACAAGTTAGAAATGGCAGAATTGATTTCATAAGAAAGAAAGACTGTCGTATTTGCGCTGCCCTTCCTCTTCCCATATCCTTGCGAATAGGTATGACTTTCTGAGCTGCGGGTTGACAACTTAGTGCAAAACGACGAGCATTGCTGTTCTATTTCTCAAAATTTAGATACCTCCCTAAGCACCTGGAAGACAAAAGATACTCTTCTAAATGTTTCCTACCCAAACTACAGCAACTGAAAACACTAAAGGTGAGTACTTTTTAAAAATTGCAATCACCGTGAAACAGAGAAAACATGAGGAGTTGTGACAGCACTCCTATCCTGCAAAATGTTTCCTCCACCTGTACTGCTCTTTGTCTGCTTATCATCGGGGTTTTCTTCCTCATCCGAGGAATCTTCTTCATTCCTCTGACCAGAACTAGGTTGATCTGTAGGTGGTCTCGGCGGCCTTTTAGCCCTTTTGTTCTCCTTCTTCTTCAAGCGCCTTGCTCTTTTCTTGGCTGTACGTTCCTCAGCAGCGCGAATCCTCTCATCACGTCGGGCCAAAAATTCAGTCTCCTCTTTCCTTTTGATATAATCTAGCTCCATCCGGGACAAACGATCCTGCTCTCTTCGTCGCATTTGTCGATACTGATTGCCGAAATCAGATGTAATAATCAGAACGCTCCCATTGTTTTACGAAAACATTCACTTAACCGAATTCAAGTGCCAGAAACCAGAATCAAACTCTTCTTGCTTCATCAGAGATGTCTAGAGTGATGTTTGCGAGAAATTCTCTTTAAAAATAATTCTCTCCAAAAAATTTGGATCTCAGAGACAGAGGCAACTGAGAGAAGTGACCAGATAAATCGAATCGCTTGAGATGTAAAGTGTCAGAGAAGTCCCCAATATCTCTTCTCAAAGCGGAAGGACCTTCAAAGATTTTGTGAACATGTGTAAAGTATAGAAGAAATACCTGATGGAAGTCTCCAGAGCCAGAACCAGCAGAACTGCCTGATGTATTGCTGATGCGAACTGGCACCTGCTCACTAATACGCCGTAACTTCTCCTCCAAGTCTTCATCATCCTTCCTGTCAGCTACAACTCCATCTCCTTTATATTCAACAATTTGGTTACCAGTACTCTGAACCTGGTTCTGTTCTGGCAAAGCTACAATCTGCGTGTTTCCATCCGTATACGTTTGCGAAGTCGTATATCGGGGCATTTCGAAAGCTTACGCAGTTTCTCAGCTAACCCTAGCCACTGCTCCCCTCAATACGATTTATCGACGAGTAGCTAGAAGATTTATTGTGGAATAACAAGATGTTAACGTTCTGTCTGGGTCTGTGGGGCGAGATGGAGCTCACTACTCGGACGGTAGGGTTTGGCTTGTTGATGGCTTGCTCGAGACAGAACATCTAACTTCTATGATCCTCTCTCTGCCACAATCCACCAATTCATACAATCTATGTTAGAATGTTCTTACAGAACAGGCCCCGCCGAAAGGTAAACAAAGTTCAGTACAGGAATCACCATAAAACATCTACCCAAATCGATTTGGAGGTCAAGTACGTTAACATGATGAAACTGAGAGACACGGTGCCGTTTTCTTCATATTTGAATTTGCTTAAAGCCACACTAGACACTCCTTAATGACAATATCACGGTTCATAATTCAAACTTCTCCATAGCTTCGCCTCTACTGCCCAGACCCCATTGAGAAGTTGTGCACTGAACCTGGAAGAAGGTTTCCTGGAATACAGCATTCCAGGGAATGGCCCTCCTTACAAAAACATCTGGCACTTGCCCTTATTTATTATAGCAAACTACCAACCAGCCAATAAACGTTATGAGGATTTGCAGAAGAGAGAACGGCTGTTTTCCCAGCAGTGGTGGCAATCTGGACAGTAAGACGACACATTGTGCCCGCGCGGGTGGCATTGCCGTACCGCGTGAGGGTGATAATCGCCAGTCCGCCGCTGCTGGCTCATGCCGTATCATCGTCCATCATCGACTGCGAAGAAGCACCTTCAGGCCTCATCAGTGTCGAATGTCGCTCCCATGGTCCTCTCCTGCCCTGACCTTCTGTCTAATTTGCAGTCCACTTTGAATGTTCCGCTCTATCTCGCGTTTACGTCTCGTGCTCCGACAAGACCATGGATCCTCCGCCTCTCTTACACAAATCACGTCCGTCACGTCGAGATCAAACACCCTCCGAACCCCCTGATCCAGTCGATCGATTACTCTTTTGTAGGAGTTCACTTGTATCGACTCGCTTGAGTCGATATTCTCACGGATCAGGCGGAGTAACATGTTCATACTTTACAAACGTTTGCACAAGCCACATTTAGATTACTTTATACAAATGACTCGAGGAGATGGGAATTTATTGGCAATTACGTGCATATACACCGGTATATACACTTGATAGTCTCTAAATTTCGCTCCTAAGTCTTCAACAAATACAACTCATAAGTCTTCATCTCATCTAAATGTCATTCTAGCATAGCTAGCAAATCAGCACCAACATGCAAGATCAACCGCTTCAAAGTTAAAGCCACGGTCCAAGTCTCATTTGGTTATGTTAGCATGGATTAGTCATGGCCCTTAGTCTACACATAAGGTGGTTACTCTTTAATCCCAACATGAGCAAATCACTTTGTGACTCCGGGTGGATTTACTCTACAATCAAGAGTCATTTACAAGAATTTGCCCCCTTAGCAGCCCAACCGCCCACAATGTCTGTCTAGGTTTGAGTGTGGCTCTATCTCACACCTACAACTCCTAAATCTTCACCGCAATGGAACATAGGTTGCGAGTCAGCGCCAACTTTCAAGATCATCCATTTGAAGGTTAGCACTAGGGTCCTAGTCTCGTTCCGTTATGATTAGCATCGTTTAGTTCTAGCTCTCGTTCTACACTTAGCTTGGTTTCCACATAATCCCAACATGAGAAAGTTACTTGGTGACTTGGAGGGGACTTTCCCTAGAGTGTAGAATCCTTGATAGAGGTTTGTTCCCTTAGCGGTCCAACCTCCCATGATGACCGTCTACCCTTGGGTTTGACTCTTAGATCGGAGAGGATGTTGAGTTCAATCATAGGGTCTTGGGTCTAGGATTGGGTCTCTTAGATCCTTCTTTGTCCCTTGGGTTTGAGTTGGACTCTTAGATCTTGACCCGGTCGTTAGATTTGGTGATTGGATTTTAGGTCTAGCCATGGATTTAGGTCCTATAACCTCCGGGTTGACCTCATATGGTTTGTTGAAAGCTCATCATGAATCTAGAAGGACACTTCTAACCCCTATTGCCATAGCACTGTTGCACCTCTTACACAAATTTTTAAATTCCAAACTCCATATTCTCGTCACAACTTTTCTGACTAAGCAATCTCACAAAAACTCAAATATCACTTAAAAATATAGAGATATTTCATCGATATTCAAAGTAATTTTTCAAAAGATGATGATATTTATGATTTTTAAACTCTCTATTTATAGTACTCATAACTTTATTATAATAAACTAACTTGAGAGTTGATTCTCAAGCTCTGTATTTATACTACTTAGAATTTTACCCTAGTAACTATAAATACCCACCATATAACTTTCTCTTATCAAATTTAATCGAAATAAAAATCACAAACCCCAATGAAAAGTGTACATCGCAACATGTAATTAGTCCACTTGGATCTTCTAGAAACAGAACTACACTCCAATTGACTTTGGTGTACCAAGTCAATCTCGCCCCTAGATTAAAGGGTCATCATCAAGTCAAACCAATGAAAACTAGTCCAAGTCAAGTCAAGTAAAGATACCCATGTGAAGAAATTTGTTCTTTGACTCTGAGTAAATAAGAAAATAGTTGTTCTCATTCACTATATCAAGAGCTACTCTACATTTATTTCCAACTTAACCATAACTAGCTAAATATAGTCATGACTAAAATAAACTTAGTCACACTTTATATATACTTACATTTTATTCTATATGTATAACCATGGGTTTTACAGCCTTTAGATTTAAGTGTCATCACCAAGCAAACCTATTAGTTAAGTAAAGCAAAATCAAGAAACCTATGTGATGAAATATGAATTTTGATTCACATTAAAGTTAAACATAATCATGACTAAAATAAACTAAATTATAGATTAGATTATATTTTAGATATAATTATACTTTATTCTATATATACAACCATATATCTTATAGTCTAGTGTCTGGTTGTTGGATCCAAACATGAGTCTTAGGTCCAAGGGGATCCCTAAGTCTCTTGGGTTCAAGTTTGGATCTAATGGCCCCCAAATACCAACCTAGCCAATTGTTCATGCCCCAGGGTTGATCATGGTCCAACCTTAGGTCAAAGGAGTCATTATGATTTCTTAGCTCAATCATAGACACCACACCTCTCATATATATTTTTGGGGTTTGATTGACATGCCCTCCTTCTTGGTACTTTAAATTTATACCCCAACTCATTTTGTGACTTGTTAGATTCAAGCCATTAAACTTGGCATACCTTCTAAGTACTTATTGCATTTGTTTCAATCTTGGTGACATTGTTGCATGGACATTTCTTTGCTCTGAGAATGTCTGAGCGTATGGCTGTAGAAAAATCCTCTTGAACCTCGTGTGAGTTGACAATCTCTTCTTCTTCTCTCCAGCACTCCACATTCAAGTTTATTACAACCAGTAAAACTTCAGCGGAAGAAGATTATGATATCCAATGATTGGATCAATAACTCTCATCTAAACTCCACAGAATATTGCTTTACAACCTTTTTTTTCTCTCGAAAAATTTTCATATGTTTTTCTCTTCTAGATCTTTCAAAACAATTATCGAGTTACACACTGTATCACAAGGTAATATGCAGATCTGTGTGTACTAAACCCATCACACATCCCAATCCTTTATTCTAATTGCTCTCAAATTTCATGGAAAGATCACTTATCATCCAAAATTCAACTATAAAAAGTTTTATTGAAAAAAATTTCTGATAGCAAAAGATATGATTGTTGAACTAACTTCATGACAGTCAATGCAATCCTGCAACTCTGACTCTATACACAAACTTCAAGCTATCACTCCATACTCAAAACTCATCCAATTGAGTCACAATTTCAATCCAACCACAAGCCTAAGTCATAAACTATATCTTAGTTCAATTAGATCTCTCAAAATCCTTTTATAATTCTCGGAAATACCCCAAATACACTCAAAAGTCTAAATTTCCCTCTCTATCTTTGAATCAGCATATCAGAGTGCCAAACCCCTCAAATGCATGCATTCTTGAGGCAACATAGTAGCTCTTCCTGTCAGCTCTCCAACCTTGTCCTTAAATCTGCAAATGTTCCCTTGGAAGGCTTCCAAAATTCTTCTAAACCTCAAAGAAGTTACCCAAGTGCCATCATTGGCCCAAACTCCAAGACCAATGAGAATGAAGAATGTCATTTTGAACTCTAGTGTGGCCAAATTAGCTCCATATTAACTTAGAGCTTTACAACTATCCTAAACACACTACTTAGCCATCATATACACAATATGAGTTGCCACTAATAAAGAGTCAAAATGACAACTCGAAACCGGCTAAGTATGAACACAACTACAAATGGAACCGGGGAGTTTATAACTTGAGAATAATAATCCTCGCCAAAATTCCTAACATCAACTCCCTATGGATTTTTTTCAGTAAACAATAGTGATGGATTGGAACCCACATGTTGAAAGCCATCACTACTAGTAAGTTAACATCCATAGTGCCCAAACTAAATCAAAACGTATACTGTTAAGTCCTAAATCGCGCTGTCGCATGGACAAAGCTTTACTCTGAGAACGCCTGAGCGTCTGGCTGTAGAAGAACTCTCCTCGTCCTTGTGTGAACTAACAATCACCCTCTCTTTCATCTCCTCATCTCTCCATGCCCAACTCGTTGCACCCGGTAAACTCCAGCGGAAGACGATCGTTGTAACCAACGATTGAACCGTTAACTCTTAGCCAAACTTCGCAGAAAAGTACTTTGCAACCATTCATAACTCTCGGGAAAGTTTCACATGCTCTTCAATTCTAGATCTCTCGTTACAAATGTCGAACTATACCCTATGTCACAAGGCGATATGCAGACCCTTGCACACTAAAACCACTAAAAACTCCAATCCTTTGATCCAATTGCATTCAAATTTCGCAAGAAAACGACTTATCATCCAAGCTTCAACTCTGTCAAGTTTTATTGACCAATCTTATCGATAGCATGAGTTATGATCGTCGAACTAAATCTGTAACAGTCTATGTAATCCTGCAATTCAGACTGTGTACATAAATTTCAAACTACTGGTTTGCACTCAAAACTCAACCAATCGAGCTGAAATTTCGATCAAATCGCAAATTCGAGTTGTAAACTCTGTGTCTATCAAATCCGATCTGTCAAAGCCTTCATAGAACGCTCAGAATTCACTCAAACTCTCCCATTGGTCCAAATTTCACTCTCCCACTTCAAATCACCACACCGGAGTGTCAACTTACTCAATCGCCTTCATTCTTGAGCCAAAATCCTAGCTCTCCTTGTCAGCTCTCCAACCCTATCCTTCAATCCTGAAAAACTCCCTTCGAAGGCTCCCGAAACTCCTCAAAACCCCAAAGAACTTGCCCAAGTGCTCTCATTGGTCTAAATTTCCCAACCAATGAGAATGAAGAGTTCCATTTTGACCTCTAGTGGGCCAAATTAGCCACAACTAACTTAGAGCTTAACAACTAGCCTAAAAACACTACTTAGCCATCATATAGGTAATACGAGTTGTTGCTAATAAAGAGTCAAAATAACCACTCGAAACCGGTTAAGTATAAACGGAACAACAAAAGGGACCGGGGAGTTTATAACTTGAGTATAATACTCCTCGCCAAAATTCCTAACAATCAACTCCCTATGACTTGCCTTTGGTAGACAGTAGTGATGGACAGGGAGGGACCCATGTGTTGAAAGGCGCCACTATCGGCAAGTTTAGGTCCATAATGCTAATATCAAATCAAAACATAGACTGTTAAGTCCCAAGTCGCTAGTAGGAAACAATTGGCGAGAATGAAAGGATGCGGGGGAGTTTATCACCACTTCCATAAAGCTATCTCCAAAGTGATACACTAACCATGCCCTAAAGTGATCACGATGTAGACACCGGATGCTTATCACAAACGGTTGGGCATCGGTATATCGGAGGATCATACCGCCCTCTATCCATGTCCCCACGTTGGCTCCACTTCTATCGGATAAGCTCCTTAGTCAGCGACATTCTAGACCTCCCCCCTTTCCTTTCGACTCCAACCACGCTTTATATCCGATAAGGTCCAAGATGATATCCCTTGGATCCTTATCTACATCCTGGCCTTAGGATGACAATCCAACCGTGGCCTCTTAATGTATTTTTACAATGAGCCGTCGGCCATCCCGACCTAAAATATCGCCAAAATATCGCCGTCATCTCAACAGCTCTGAAGATGACACATGTCATCATCTTCTCATAGTAGCCGTGTCACAACACGACAGCGCCGTAGGAAATAATTGGAACAATAATCGGGTCTAAAGAGTTTATCACTTGTTGCATAAAGTTATCTCGAAAGTGATATACTAACCACACCCGAAAGTGATCGTGATGAAGACACCGGATGTTGATCACAAATGGATTGGGCATCAGTACATCTGGAGGATCATGTTGTCATTTATCCATATTTTACGTCGACTCCACTTTGATTAGATAAGCTCCTTAGTCATCAAAGTGATGTGTCTAGATCTCTCCCATACCCTTTTCACCCTGACTGTGCTTTATATCTGATAAGGTCCAAGATAATATCTCTTGGAGTCTTTTCAACATCCTGGCCCTACAAAATCGATCCAACCGTGGACTCTTAACAACCTTACAATGCACCGTCGGTTATCCTAATCTAAAATATCGCCGTCATGACAACATCTCTAAAGATGACACATGTCATCATCTTCTTATAGTAGCCGCGTCACAACACGATAACGTTCGAAACGTTTTATTAAGAACATTCCAATTCTATCTTAAGTGCTTCAAACCTAGCTTGGACACAATTAGGGCAAGCTCAAATGTTGTTTTTGGTCCCAACACTTGGAAACTTGATGGGCTCTTGTCTTAGATCTATGAGGCATTATTAACAATATCGCCTCACTCATATTTGCATTCCTTGTGTTTAAAATTTCATAGAAAGCGTTTTGTCAAGAGCTTTTCAACGAATGCTTCCACACAACATTAAGATCTCAAGGAAAATCAGAGCTCATTCAAATGTGAGCACTGATCAAGAATTAGTCTTAGATCCGAGATTGTTCACTTAGGCCTAGCTGGCACCAACTCAAGCTCCGATGATAATCCATGGGTATTTTTGGCACTCTTGATCTCATTGAAACTGTTGTGTGAAGCCTTTTTCAAAAAAATCTTAATCATTTTAACTGCCCATCAAATATTATTATTATTATTTGAAATGTGCAAACTCTTTTCACACTAAACTATTTTTTATACTTGGCATATGTTTCACGTTTCATCCACTTGATTCACCATCTACCTTAAGTTAGTCCAGTCTTTAGGTGTTGTCTTAGAGTTTTGACCTCCTTAATCGTGTGTGAGGGTTGCGACACCAAGATGAGAGTGTCATAGAACTAATACTCAAGAATCCTAAGGTGACATTTGACCAAGGGGTTGAGGAACCAACCAACACAAAAGTCAAACTAATGTACTTTTTAGAATAGATTCATGTCAAAGGATGTAGTGCTCTAGCAACTCTACCATTCTACCATAGAACTTCATAGCGGTGGATGAATCATCCAACAAGGGATGAATGGGGATGATAGATGATCAACGTGATAATTCATCTCTAAAGCCCCACAATTACAAGTTTGAAATCTCCTAAGACATGCATATAACTCTCTCTTACTCTTGGACCGCATTCGGTAAAGATAAACATCGAAGTGGCAACAAGAGTAGTAGAAACCATGCAAGTTCACGATGCCAATAGTACCAAATTGCAATGTTTTACTATGATTGCAAAGATGATATAGTCCAAATATGTAGGATGAGACACCTGAGAGTGACGAGGATGCCCCACATCTATGTGTTTGGTCAAACTCCATGCAGTGTGTTGGAAATGCAAAATCTGCACATTGTATCTCTTAAATGATGCGGCTGCATAACTCTCTCGAGTTGACCTTGATCTCTATGAAGAAACTGTGATCTTCATGCACTTTACTTTGTGGATCGAGAGCCAAATTCACTACTCCTGCTACATTCCCTCTCCTGCCCTCTAGCAGCGGCACGTACTCCGACTCCAAGTACTTTCCCCTTCTTAGTTCCAAATGTGTCACGGTCATGAACAAAAGACACACACAAGATCCAATGCCCAGTCACACACAAAATCACTCACTCACAGCGCCATATTTTTTCACTCACATCGACGAAATCTTCAGGCTATGTTGCTCCGATCCAATTTGTTATCGTAGTCTCCACAGATGAAATTTGAAGATAACGTTGTCCAAGCCGTAGCATGTAGAGATGCTATCATCTCCACGATGTTTGATCGTCGTGTGTTCTGCCTCAGTTTCCCGTCGATAATATTGTTGTTCCATGGAAAGAACAGTCGAAAACATGATCCGATTCACAACACCGACTCTTTGTTCCGAACTCTCACCAATGCCGAGACCACCAAACTTAGGCTGAACATCTTTTACATTATGTTCTCGGGGCTCGTTCCTTAACTGTCATACTCACTCCTATACATGTGTGCGGACTTCTAAACTTCTGCTCAAGCTTATTCTTTCTAGTACAAAACGAGACGCAAAACCAGATGACAAAGCCAAAACTACGTTCCGCTGTTGTTGTATTCCGAGTGTCAATAATAATGAAATAGTCGGGTTAAAAATCTAGGGTGGGTTTACTGTTATTGGAAGGGTGAGATAGAGTATAAATGTGCATGTGGGATCCAATACCTTGAGCCCTAGTGCCAATAAATGAGCATTGTAAGGTCATTAGCTTTTGGTCTCGCCTATTCTTTGATGAACTTGTTTTGTATATCTTGTAGGCTTGAGAGTCAAGGTGTCAAAGTGCAGGGCTTGGTCTCCCTTAGGCATTCCGCCTCATCTTCAGCTTCCAGAGGGATGTATGATATCGACAGATGGCTTACATATTCTAGGAGTGCCAGTAGGGTCTGAGGATTTTGTTTCACGCTACCTTGATGTTGCATTGGCCGAGGATGTTTTGCATGTAGACGACTTTCCTCTACTAGGGGATCCGCAGGTGGCGTTTGGTATACTATCATCTAGTATTGCTCGTCGGCCCACCTATCTTCTTCGCACTGTTCCTCCTTCACCTACATTCATATCACGTTTGACAGCTTTTGATAGGAGGATCATGGGCGTCTTTGGTGACATCATCGGACCAGGGACATTCGAGTGTGTGATTGGAGATTTGGCAAGGAGACAGACATCTTTGCCAATCTCGTGTGGAGGGGTAGGCTTATTATCGATGGAGGAGACGGCACCTGCGGCATTCTTGGCGAGTTGGACACTAGTTATCTTCTCGAGTTGGACACTAGTTATCTTGGACCTTTGTTATCTTCTCGATTTGTGATCGTAGATAGACCTATTTTGGAGATATATACGAGGGACGTCGATACGGGATCATTTCCCTTACAGGTATTATTACGACATACGAGAGACGCTTTACCACGGGAGGTACGACATGAGTTCCCATCTTTTTCCTCTTTGGCTACCGATTGGACTAGGGGTCTCTGGTCTATCTTGATGGAATCGCGGTTTCAGGAGGCTCTACATTCACTCTTAGTGGATCCGGCCATCCCTCGTACTACTAGAGCTCGTCTCCACGTTCTTGCTCGGGCAAGGGTGGTCGCTCGTGGATCTTGGCTCGACCATGCATCAGGGCTTTCCGACTCGCATCAGCTACTTTCTCCACAGCGATGAGGTTCCGTCTTGGCTTGGTCCATCTACATCTTCATTACTCACATGTGAGTGTGGTATCACTTTAGATGCAGCAGGTGTTCATATGACTCGTTGTCCATTCGGAGGGCAGAGGATAGCTACCCATGATGCCATTAGGGATGTGGTGTTTGCTATGGCGCGGGAGGGTGGATACCTCACATGGAGAGAAAGCATTGGTATGCCTTGCAATCGACTAGGGTTAGGCGGACCACATACTTGGTTCGGGAGGTCGAGGTCACTGTGGCTGATGTGGTGGTTACCGATCCTACTAGAGACACAGTTTCAGAGGGGGTGATCACCCATCCTCCGAGGATGGGCGGCGAGTGGGGCGGCGGCGATAAAGGTCTCAAGTCCAAGTATAGAGGTATGCAGAGAGGTCACCTCTTTGTTCCTCTATGCTTTGGAGTTATATGGAGCTATGGACACCGACTTCGACATGTTTGTTTGAGAGCCTACCATACTAGGCGACATGGGGTATCACTCTCTTTAGCTTCTTTGTATAGCCTATTTTAGACAACGTGTTTCCATTGCTCTACAAAGAGCACTAGCTGGTGCAATCCATAGGAGAGCAATCACGTTAGGTGATGCTTCTTCGGATGCTCCTGTTGTTTGTAGACCTTTTGACTTGGATAGTTCGGATATCCTAGGTCTTTGTAGGACATATTTCCCAGTGTGATATTATTGGGGCCTAGCCCCATGTTACCGGTTTGGTTCCATCCTTGTACGATTTGATGGGGTCTTCCCATCCGTTTTGTTATTATACTTGGGCTTTTCCCTCTTTTGTATCACAACAAGAAGGGCCTTGCTTGGTATCACGTCAAGAAGCAGAAAAGAAAGCCCAATGACAAACAGAGTTCTCACGTATCTCTCACTTGAGTATCTCTTAGTCCAATACCTACTAATCCTATGTAACTTAATTAATGTATATGATATTAGAGTTTCAAAACCAGGTTTTTTAATTCAACTACTGTAATATTGATTGTTGCATAAAAATCTAAAAGAAATGATATTATAGATCAGTTTTCAGAATTCAAGTCCGATTTTAAAGATGGGCTGTCTTGACAGCTGAAATGAAGGTTTAAAAAATAATTAAATCACGCCTTTGACTCAAAAAATATTGCTTGTTTCAATTTCTTGGATGTTGGAAGATATTTTCTCTTGCATCACTTTCTGACTCATATGAGAAACAAGAGTCTGGTCATTGCGGTTTGTAAAAGATAAATATTGAAAAGTTTTTATCAATATTAAGCTTGTAATTAGGTAATAAACACTCTCCCTAAAAAATCAAGGAATCAAGGAGAAATATTTTGTAAAATGGCACCAAAACTATATTAATATATACAATATGAATTGTTCACATCTAAATAACGTAATTAATATGACCTCTAACTCATGCTAAATACTTATTATATGTGTAGAGTACATTGGGGAGGTGGATACTTCACCCATATGAAATGAATAAATTGTGAATATAAGTATGCTTATTCTTTAATATTAAAATTCATATTGTTCAAATGAGGAAAAAAAGTTTATCATGATCATACTATTCATTTCTCTTCTTCATTCTTCAAATCATGATTTTCTAAGATTTGTGTTTCAAAACTTTTACTATCTTTTTTTACTTTCATCAATAATGCTACCAAAATCTTGATTTATCTGCAGCAAAATTTCAAAAGTGATTTATTTTTAGGATTAAAAAGTATAGAATTGGACTTAATTTATCACACAAAAAATTTTATTTTATTTTTTATAAAATGCACAAGTTGAAATAATAATAACTAGAAAATTCCAATTTAGATAATTATTTTGAGTTGAATACACTAAAACATCTTTCATCCCATTCTTTTAATCAACAAATTTACTGACACTAATAAAACATTAATAAAAGATACCTATATTATAATCAATTATTTTTCTCACAATACAGGTATGGGGTCGTAAAGTTAATAAAACATGCTTCAATACAACTAAATTTACTTTTTATTATTTGGTTAAATTTATGGTTTGCAAACTAGAATTGAAAACATTATATTGAATATTGGTAAAATATATAATTCAAAATGTTGTATGTATATATATTTTAAAATCTCACCATTTTATGTATCTTGCAATCACATCAAGTTGCACAATTTCCAATTGTTAAAGGACTACAATGGCGAAAAAAAGAAGAAGTTGTAGCTTATCAATGTACACAAATATTTTTAAAGATCTATAATTTTTATATTGCTATGAATATATTTTAGTAACAAATCTAGACTTATAATGTATCACAACTCCGGTTGAAATTTGTTATGGCTTGGAGGTTTATATCTATTCAATCGTTATTTTTTCAAAGGAGTGACAATTCATATTATATATTCATGACTCTACACTTCTGATAACTAGCTTTTTTCTACTATTCATCATTTGGAGCTGCAAATGCATCGTTTAAGTGATAATCTTGTGGTTCAACCCACAGTCAAACAAATTTACAGTTACGTTGAAGATTTGCAATTATTATGTTCTTGTGGGAAGTTTTTGCACCTGAAATCTTGGAGTATGATGGGATGATTCAACATTTTCATCACATGGTGATCGGGAATGATCCTTACTTCTCTTACGTTAAGCAATGATAACTTTTTTTGTGACAATTTTTGTAATTTTTTCTTCATCTGATAAAATTTTCTAAGTGATAATTATCATAAAATGTATGATTTTTAACCAATTGAGACAATTTGAACAAGGTGGTTGTAACATGATATTCGATATAAATAACCATCAACTTTTTGCTTTTCACATATCGCAACACAAGATGTTGTCTCTTCAAAAACTTCTCAATTGTTAAATAAAAGAGAATTTATGTCAAACAAAGATATAGGTGATACTTTTTAGCTTGAGCTGTATGAGCTTAGAATAATGATCATGGACAAAACACAACTAGCCAAAAAACACGAATTTGGACAAAATTTGATTTTACATCATATCAAATCTTGTAAGGAGACTTAGATCCTTGCAACAAACTTGGAGATATGCAATATCTTGGTACACCATAATTCCTCCACCTCATTCCATTATAAAAAATCTAAATCTTTAGTGTATAACATCTCTTAAGTCTTCTCAAAAATGATATGATTCATGTGTTCAGCTATATCATTTAATGACGGTAAGTTTGGCAACATGATCTCACAACTTTGCAAGATTTTCACTCAAAGTATGATTTTTGTACTATTTTTGACATTTTTCCAAAGTTTTTCTTCCTCAATTCAGGAAAAAAATAAAGAACTTTTCAAACACCGCATTTTGTGTTTTACATTAACCTATAAAATCCAAGTAATTTTCTTATTCAAGCATAAAGATGATGGTGTAAAAAAAGCCTCCATATGATGTAAATGTCCCCCATACATTCATTGGTCCAAGAAAATCATTTAAAACTTGGTTGATGTAGAAAATGGATGGCAATGTTAGTAGTTATATGCAAAGCATGAGGAAAATAGCATGTTACAATGATCACTCGTCATCACGCTCAAACATGTATATTCTTCAATGTCTTGGAACATGTTAATGTTCAAGTGCCATCGTTAATATGTTTCAGCTTTGTGTGTCACTTTGCATGTTGATCGTCATCAACACATAGTTGAGACAAGATGTCATTCCTTTTGGCTAAACCAATGAGCATATTTGAAGACAAAATAATTTTACACCAAAAAACCATCAAATGTAACTTTCTTCATAAATGTTGTAATTTTGCTCATGTATAGCAGATTGGCTGAAGTTTCTTTCCTATGAGATACATCTTTGATGATCACTTTCGAGCTTCTAGTTCCCCTCTTGAGTTATAACTTAAAATCAAACATTATTGTAGCAATAATACATTCACCTTCTAACGTGCTTATAGGAGAAACTTCATAAATTAATATTGAAAAACAACTTTCTTTGTGAACTAAGATGACTAGAGGCCCTAGAGTCAACCTAGTAACAGCCAATGTTGTGGAATGAGTTCTCGGTTTTGAGCTATGAAACCCATTGTCGACAGATGATTGATGTATGAGAACTTTCACGTGCCATGAACAAGTGCTTTCACCGCCATAGACTGATAAGTCTCCTTGTTGCTATTAACTTGTCTTGTCTTTGATCCTCTTTGATCATGTGACCAGCTTTTTTACAAGAATGACATAAGCCATTGAAGTAGTAAGTAGATCTCGTTGCTTGTTGTGGAGATCTTTGCCCGAGCATGGATTGCTCATCACCTCCACCCACTTCAGTTTAAATGGATTATCCTCTTTAGTGGTTAAGAGATATGCTTGTAACGAGTGTTGCTAAAGTTCACGGTCATGAACTCCCGTGAACTTAAGTAACAATTTGGGATTTTTAGTTTTTGATCTTATACTACTCAAGTTGATCAGCGTTCATGATAAGTTGTTAGATGTGATCAACAATAGGATTCTGTTTGTAACACTCATCATGAATAACTTTTAGGGAAGAGACATAGTAAAATAACAAAAAGGGATGGGAAGACCCCATCAAATCATGAATAACTCCTCAAGACGATTTTGTCTTTCAACTCTGAGTGATGAGTGAATAATGGCCAATGTACTCCATGCTTCCGCTTACATAGAGGAAGAAATAATATGCCTCATCGGATTGTCCTCAACATGGAGACTGATAAAACCAAGTGCAACATTGTCTTTCTGTAGCCATAGCTTGAACTCCTCAGGGTCTTCATGACGAATTTTAGCACCACTTGCGTGCTCGCAAAGGCCTCGACTGTTAAGAATAATTCTCATCCCATTCCTCCAAAAGTAATCATTGTCTCTAGTAACTTTTTGATATCATATAAGTTTCTACTATTGGACTCCGTATGATGCAAATTACACAAAAAGTTAATTGGATGTGATGAGAGTGATATGCAAAGGAACAAGTGCACAGGAGATGAATTGGCATAGTGGGCAAAGATGTAATGACTGAAGAATAAGAACTCTTGAAAAATTGAAAAGCAGAAACCTCTCGGGGTGGGCCCCATAACCTAAACAAATGAAAACTTGGATTGATTCTTTTATTGAGAGTTCGGCATTTATAGAGAAGTGGAAACTTAAGTGCAGTTGTGTGCACCCCAGTCGAGTTAAGAGCTTATAAGGTGTTGGTATATGAGCCCACTAGTTTAGAGATAATAGGGAGTTGGTATAGGTGCCGACCAGTGTAGTCTCCTTGTTGTAAAGGTATCCATTTAGGGCGATACTGTCCCACTGGAAAGAAATCCCAAACAACTGGTTTAAACGGTTCCGAACGTACCATGCATGCATTTTAACGATACCTTTCCTTTAATATCTGTGCATGAAGAATATTGAAGTAAGAGTTAGAGTGGCATCCCGATGCTGAAGGTTTCCCGATGCGCCGATGAAAATCTACAAATTTACATAAATATTTTTTAAAAGAAATTTACTTGGAGCTATCACAAATACTCGAGATGGTGAAGTTTCATGACCTGCAGATAATTCCATTTCTAGGAAATCTTCTCCGACGGGAAACGACTGTTAGAGGAACTCCTTCGTGCAGATGTGCAGTAGACATGAATGAATGCACTCAGACTCGTTTACTCAAATGGCACACAGATATTTTCACAGCACTTGTCGGCAGTGTGCGGATCGTTGCTTCAATCAGGTCCTCAGGAGAATCAGCGATATCCTCAAGAGATAATGATGGACTCCAAGAAAATAACAGAGCTAATTGCATGCACGCAGCTGTAAAGCGTTGCTTAAAACGGTGTCCAACTCATGAAAGTCTTCTCAAATTCAACAGCTGCTCGTCTTGGTCTTCCGAAGCAGCAATTACTCTATGATTAAGCTGTGTCTTCTAGTGTCGATTGTCAAACCCACATGGTATAATTCAGGCAGACGAATATGGTGCTGGTGCCCCGATAAGCTCTTGCTAATCCGGAACCGCAAGCATGCCTTTCTCATGACTCAGTGCGTACAGCCCACAACTTGCAACCGGCTAATCACATCAAGATTCATGCTGTCCTTTTTCGCTTTAACTTACTGGCAAACTTGCTTCGACTGGATGATGAGCCTCTCCTTCTTTGAAGCCATGCATCAGCTTATAGAACTTCCCAACTCCATAGAAACTTGAACTTCTCTTCCTCCAGCATTGCATTGCCGTCCCTTGTGCATGGAGAGGTGGAACAACAACGTTATACAACCAACTGGCAGCTTCTATGGGTACAAGCTTCTGTAAATTGTAGCAAGCACTGACTGCGGGGGAAGGGAAGCGGTCTCTGTCTGTCTGCATGAGAGAGGTTTCACACCTTGAGAGGTGGGACACTGGGAATTTTTTATAATTGTGTTCAGCGATCCGAGAGACGAGCATGAGACCAGGGGCTCTTAGCGAATACGATGAGCTGGAGGATGAGATTGAGAGAATTCTCAGAAATCAAAAAACTCACGAGTTGACGTGCCCAGTTTGCGACTCGTGCGTGACCAAACGACTGATCATCCGGAAAAGAAAAAGATCGAGTACGACGGACGACGCACATCGTCTGGCCAAAGCTAGGAAAAGCTGTGAGCAGGCCATAAGCAGTTTGATTAAGCGCCGACACGAGGTATACGAAGCTCACAAAGAAAGCATACTATCACAACCCCCGTCACATTCGCCCACAACCGTGATTGTCGATGTCGACACGGATCCGGAGGATGAAGAATGCTGGGGCTGCCTTCCATGCTTTCCCTGCTTCTCTTTCTTCTATGAGAGAGGTATTGTAAGTCATGCTATGTCTGAGAGATGTTGATCGAGCCCCTCGCTCAACCTTTTGGATGTTTGGTAGCCGAGCAGTTAAAAGGCTCTTCCTCATTTATGCGACCGATCGTGTTTTCAAGTGTTCAGGATTCTTAATTAGCTCCTGGCCGAGAGTTTCGAGGGTTACAAAGCTTGTACTGTTCAACCTGCAGCACGCAATTTCTTTTTTACTAAAGTTGTAAATCATTGCAGGTTCAGAAAAGCTTGAGAGACAAAGTAGTTTGAGAGATGCAGCAGATTACGGCCCAGACGATACAACTCCTCTTCTGCGAGCCCATTCCCGCATTTCATGCTGATGCGTGAACTAGTCATAGCACTCGGATATTCAGTGTACGGGATGCTTCGACTGCTGTAATATTTTGACTCTTTTGCTGTCATTTTGATGATTCGGTATGCCAACATCCGCAGGTTAGATTGTCAGGCATTTGAACGTTTAACGAGCTTGCCAGGGTTATACGGTTTCACCAATTTTACCTTCTCTATATTTCGAAGAAGAAAGATTTTGGTGTCAGGGTGAGAATATATAGCAGAGAACTGTACTATGATGATCAATTGCGATGGTACAGGACAAAACTCAGTGAAGAATAACACTCAAACAATTTGTGAGAATTGTTGCGCAGGCGAACACTTCATTCTACTGTATAATGATTTGTGGAAGAAGACCACTGTAACAGTTCGTTTTCACTCACGAATAACTACTGCAAAGCGTTTACTGAAGGTGCTACGAGGGCGTACGATGGAGATAAAATCTTGCTAAAAGCCAGTCTTTTCCACCTCGGAACATATGAACAATACAATTTTTATCGAAAGAATAGAGGTCACATCAACGTTTAATGCTATAACATTCGTGAAAGTGATGCATGTGAAGATAGTATCGTTGAATGAATGATTGCAACCGGTCATATTTATTACATGTACATTCCCATATTTAAACTTCTACACTGTTTATGATTATCCTCTATCAAAGACATGGTAGATAGATGTTCGAGCCCACTGAAAGTCGAGATAAAATTGCCGATCATCCACGCCAATAGTGTTTGATCAGCAAACAAAACGGCGGATGAAAGATTCTGTGCTATATACAGTCTACTCTTATAATACAAACTAGGCTCACTTGAGGCCGCTCACAAATCACGCACGGCATTTCATTTTACTGCTCATTCGCCTGCTTGTGATGACCGGGTGAAAGCTTGTCTTTGATCTTCTCCATAAAACTAGGCTTCTCGTGCTCAGTGCCAGGCGTAGTAGAATCCGCATGCTTGGTATCAACATTCGTGTGCGCATGCTGCTGCTTGTGTCCTGGGAGATGGCTCTTGAGTTTGGCCATAAATCCTTCTTCGTGGTGAGTTTTCACAGTGCCAGCCGCCGGCGTCATATTAGTCGTTTCGGTCGGACTGGGTTTCGTGGATGGCTGATCAATCCCTGCATTGCCACCAATGTCAAGAATTATTTTTCGTACTTCCAATCTCATGATCGATTCGATACAAGATGGATATGAAAGGCTTGTACACTTTCCCACCAACATGATAGAAGCAGCTTATATCATGTTACGATAAATGTAACTCTACCTGCCAGTGGTATGTAAACATTCGTGGAGGTGAAATTACTATCATTAACCACGTTCCAGGCAGGTAACGGAATCACGCAAACCAACATGAAAATGATCTTACCTTGGAGTTCAGAGAAACGTGTATCGGGCTCGTCTGGTTGAGTGTACTGTTGGCTGTATGCAGATCCACCATGACTGGCAAGCGATCCAGTTTGATGGTACTCCTGTGGCTTCACACCTTGGTGGCCAATTGGAGTCGACAGAGGAGCTTTGCCCACTTCACCAGTTCCATAGTTGTTCTGGCCCGCTCCAGAAGGGTGCCCGGACATCACACCATGAGGAACTCCAGCTCGGACTTCGCTCTCTTGAAGAGAACCAGAATTTAAGCTGACGGGTTGAGATGCATAGCCTCCATCGCCTGTCGTCGAAGGAACGGTGTCTCGGCCGTATTTAGGACCATCGAAATGCTGCTCGTCCAAGAGCACTGCACCTGGGGGTCGCACGGGCGTCGGCAGACCGTAGCTCTGACTCGAGTCTTGAACGTGCTGAGACTTGTGTGTCACGGGCACGGAAGGCTCGCCATCCCTCCTTGCGCCTCCCTCTCCTGCATAGCCTCCCGGACTGGACATCCCAGATCCCGCTTCACTGGGGAAGGCATTTCCATCGCAAGTGCCATACTTGGATGTGTCCTGCCCCTCGCTCACCTTCAAGCCTCCCTCTCCAGCGTATCCACCGGGCCCCGAGCTACCGTATCCGGAATCAGAAGGCTTGGCATTCGGATCGGCGGTTCCACATTGGCTGGAGCGATGAGCTCCTCCCTCGCCGGCGTGTTCTCCAGGGCCAGAGCTGCCATAGCCAGCGTCCGAGGGTTTAGCATTCGCATCAGTGGTGTCATATTCGGAGGACGATGATCTGTGCGCACCTCCCTCGCCAGCGTATCCTCCAGGTCCGGACCTTCCGTAACCCGACTCGGATGGCTTTGCATTTGCATCAGCCATGCCGTAGCTTCCAGACTCAGCTGCCGGTGGGGCGACATTTCTATCAGTCGAGCTGTAGTCGGATTCGGGTCGGCCTGTACTGCCTCCGAAGTCGGGGAGTCCTAGACCTTGGGGGTTTGATACAGGCTGGTCTTCTGACAAGCGAGGTTCGGAACTTCCATGACCCCCTACGAAACGACCTCCATGCGCCTTGCCTTCCCCGAGATTGTCGTCCCTCTCGAGTATGGATTCTGCGTCTCCCGCCGGTGGGTAGTGAGCGTACTCGGCCGTGCGATTTCCTCCTCCGTATCCTACTTGGGACGTTGGTGCATCCCGACCCACGTGCTGTTGCTCCATGGGGCTGTCTCTGAACTCCCTGCCCGAGGCTTGCTCCTCCCCTGCCATGCGCTCCTCATCGCCGCGTCTCTGCTGTACCATTCCTGCCAAGTAGCCCGCCATGCTGCAGAGAATTGTGCTTTCTGGTCTTCCTCGCTGCTGCTCTTGCAATTCTGCTCTCAGAAATCTTCTATATCAGTTCCTCTTTCGGAAACGATTCCGACTCAGAGTGATCAACGACCAGAACGAGAATTTCTTCCAACTCTGAAGATCACAGGGCCTGAAGCTCAATGTTTCCGAGTTACGACCTTGATTGCTGCTCGCGACAATTCGGCGCAATTTGAATTGGCTTGACCAGACTGTTAGATCGACTACAGAATGAAGTCTTGGGTACAACTTTGAGTCTTATAAACGAATGGAATGCGATCTGTTTCTACTGCTGATTGAGGTCCAACTCCGAGAATGAATGAGACTTCCATACCTTTGTGTGCTCTGCCATGTCACCGAGGAGGCTGGTTACGACAGGTGTTCATGTGGGTTCATTGCTTCACACGTGCCCTTCTTGACGCTCGCCACGTACAGAATTGATATGTACGTTTTGTGAAGTTGGGTTCACGGACAAAGTTTATGACAGTGCTTAGATCGACATCTGGCTTGTGGATGTGAACAGCAAGTGGACCCGAACTTTGTTCCAGGTTCCCAGGTGGGATGCTTGATGGCGTACAGTCAGCACTGACTCGGATTCAAGAAAACCATCGGCTTCATTTTCGGGCTTATATGACCACATTCTCATCTTCGTTATATCACCGACTCGTGTATGAGAAGAAAGAAACCTAGCATGGAAATAGAAGCATCGAATAGAGTTGGAGGGAGAACATCAGAGCAAGACGAAGCCATGGAAAGGTTAACGTCTTTCAAGACGAGGACAAACTGAAGGACTTTTCCTTCTACGAATGCCGCGGACTGTCGATTGTTTGAAGTCCATCACATAGATATGTCTGTTAGATCATCGTTTATGAAAAAAATTAAGCCTCTGACCGAATCCATTCGCTTCCCAAGTGCGGCATATTCTCCTTTGGAACAATGAAGGGATTTTTAAATCGTCACATCCTCATTGTAGTTTGACGTGGCTTCAAGCTAAAATGTACTAACCTACGAGTACGTTACAAAGTGAAAATTACTCTTGTGGCAGATAAGTTCATCTTGTACCCTTGCACATAATATCAGCACTGGATCTTTCAATTCGGAATTTCATACTACCACAAGAAATGAAATTTAGACATTCCCTATAAACGACTACTGAGATCAGTCCTGTTCTTCCTGTCGCCACTCTGCAACAGCAACATACCACATACTGGTATGTTGCAATTAACACCTTACAGAGAAACGGGACCGCTGAACCAAGCCTGCATCACATGCTCGGATCCCAGATTTCTCCAGCAAGTGTCCTGCTTGCAAGTATTGCTGCCTGGTGCTGTGACGGACTGCCATTTTCATAATTCAGCTCAGCTCTTGGGGTACAGGTAACTCGACGTGTCTACAGTTTCTTGTCCAACTTTCATATCTTGCATATCTTGCAGAACAAGATGCAAGCAACGAACTACTTGCAAGTTTTGACCACAAATGGTCTTCGAAAAAAATCTTGATAATTCGAGCTGACTATGTGGTTACATTCGAGTCTTTTCCTTGGTGCTGGAACATCTTGATGAATATATTTGTAGCTTCTAAGGAGTGGCCAAATTAATGACTCGTTTTCATCTAAAGTAATTTAAACTTCGTATACAAAAAAAGATAGCGTACATAACCTATGATGGTTTTCCTACTTCTGCGGTCTTCGGTATTTTGAAGTAGTCGACACCTTCGTTGTCGATTAGAGTACCTATTCGTTCACCACTCAGTGCTTTTGTGATATTGCCCGCTTCATTAAGGTTGAAGACCACAACTGCAGCACATCATACGCATAAGCATCAAAACAAGGGTGACATCGCAGCAACTCAACGGTTTTCTGGTCTCTCATTATACTCGCAAAGATTCAAAAGATGCAATAAATATATATTATTAAATGCATGTTAATGAGAAGAACAAAAGGCTCCAAGAGGACAGACATTCGGTTGCGGGGCTCACCGGGGATGCAATTTTCTTGACACAAGGTTATAGCAGTGATATCCATTACTGAAAGACCCTGGATGGCAACCTCTCGGTAAGAAACGTGGTCAAGCAGCATGGCGTTGGGGTTCTTCCTTGGGTCGCAGTCATAAACCCCATCCACGTTCGTCGCCTTTAGCACAACCTCTGCGTTAACTGCGAAAGAAAAGATTGTAGTTTTGATTTTAAAGAAAGAAAAGGTGATGCTCGACGGACTTCTCCTTTCGAGGAAAAGCTGGAAGCCTGGAACTATTGAAGCTTAGGGTAGACTCTGAAGAGGGCCGGAATGCCAACCAATTGGAGTAAGTGACACTCACTTTCGGCTGCTCGCAGAGCAGCGGCAGTGTCGGTGGTGAAGAAAGGGTTGCCAGTTCCGGCACCGAAGATGACAACTCGCCCTTTCTCCAAGTGACGAACGGCTCGACGTCTGATGTAAGGCTCGGCGACTTCGGCCATGCGGAAAGCGGTCATCACTCGCGTGGGCACGCCGATGCTCTCCATGGATGCCTGCAAAAAGATGGCATTCATGACTGTGGCCATCATCCTGACACCAATCCATCATGCCCTCACCACAAATTAGACTCGGAATTGTCGTCTCCCACGCCACCGCAAGTAAAAATCCCTCCGTCTGGTATTCTTCTCCCTCCGATCTCATTTTCTTTCTCATAAACGTAAACTCAAACAACGCATCTGTATCAGATTCAGCCTCGGCTAGACTCCAGTCCAACAACATGAGTATGTTTCGGATCTCTCCCTCTCAAAAGGGGTCTCAATCATCCCGTCGGTGGCACAAAATCTCCCATGGGATCCAAAAATGGCTCTCTCTAATTTATGGGTTTCTCAGTCCTGGAGTTCCTTCCGAATCCCCAGAATATTTGTTATGTGCCCTCCTGATTGCGAACTGCACGTCCGGAAACGGTCACCGGCTACTGACCGGACCTTGGGGGTCCTTGAGGCGCAAAGAGGACTCAAAATCTCTCATGCGTGCTTCCACCTTCAGAAAGGCTGCCCCTACAAGCTGTAACCTATACGAACTAGAATACTGTATTCTCAAACCTCACGAAAACATTCAGGCAAAAGCCAACAACATTGAGACTAAAAACCTCCCACGCCCAACGTACGCCCCTTTGTAATCAGAAGCGCAGAATAATGCGTAGTGTAGTATAGTGTATAATACGATCTTCTAAGAGTATCATATTGGCCCATACGTCCCGATTTTGCAATAAGATCGCGTGGCCTAATGGATAAGGCGCTCGCCTCCGGAGCGGGAGATTGTGTGTTCGAGTCCCACCGTGATCGCATTTTGCTTGCGTCGTGAGGACGATGCGAATATCCACCAAATAAGCTCCTTACAATGAGTTTACAACTTGCTTTCGCTTTTGTTCAGTAAAGCGCCTCCTCTCGAGGTGATATTACCACTATTTTGGGCTGATGGGCTGATGACTCTAAAGCGATCAGATGGTACCAAGTGATGAAAGGGTTTCTTATGAACTGCTGCACGGCGGGAGGCTAATCGTCTGTCCCATGAATGTCACGTTCAGTACCTAAAAGGAACTACATCATCGTATGGGGTAAAGGAGTGCGCACCCTATGTGGTCCGCAGACGCTCGATCCAATCCGCTGGACCCGACCCACGATGCTCCTCGGAAGAAATTGCCGCCGCCAACAACTATGGCAACCTGTGTGTGCATCGAAATCTCCAAATTTATTTCTCGAGATGGCAAGAACGACGGGTCACATGGCATGGCGCATTAGCAGCGGACAGATGAAAAAGAAAGGGCATTGCAGGGAGTTAAACGAAGTACCTCGACTCCCAAACGAGTGATTGCAGCGACTTCTCGGGCTATGGACATCGTAACCTGCAGCAGCAAGTGGCAGAGGCGACGATATGGAATTCAGAAAGGTGCTCTCGGATGACGGAGCTAGAAACAGACCCACGACCGAGTACAAGAATGCAGGGAAAGCAGGTTTGGAGACAGAGAAGCAGAAACCCTCTTAAACCCTGAAATTACAAAGCTGAGAATTCTGTGCATCTCCTATGATAGATCCAGATGTTGACCGAGGATTGATTAACATCGGAAAAACCATCATTGAGATAGGATAGGCGTTCGAATGCCGAAGAATTCACGTCCGAGGATACGATTTCGCGGCTAACTCCAGTCAAAATTTACAGAGAGTACAACGGCCTGCTGAAGGTGACAGTTTGCGGTCGAGAGGACGAACCTTGGGGTCGATGTTTCCAGAGCCGTCTCCTGCGAGAGCTTCTCCGCTGACTTTCAACAACACACGGCGCCATTTGAAGTTCGGCAGAGCTTTCGACTCTGCTCCTCTCACTATTCCGAGAATGCTGGGCGCCTCTGCCAGTAACCTGCTTCCGAAAGGCCACGAGGCAACGATAAGACCGAGAGCAGTGTGAAATCAAAACCATTCATCGTGGACTGATTTTTTTCCAGCTAGTGCAGAAAAGGAATAATGAGAATGCTCGAAGAAGGCTAAAATTCCTCCTCGAATTCCTACACAGAAGCGACAGGGCGTTGAAGGTGGACCACGTACGTGCGAATTTCTTCCTATACATAGGTAGCAATGCACGACGAAATGAAGGAGAATCAGAATTTGGAACATACTGCGGGAGAATGCTCGAGCCGACGACAACCAGAGTCCCTCGTTACCTGGAATCTAGCTCGGGTGCGAGAGCGCCCAGAATGCGCCCACTGGAAGTCCTCGAGCGGACACCAATCGCATTCACCAATCTGCTGCACCTCAGCTCGGACGCCATTCCGGCTCCAAAAAGCTCACTAGAGCTCGAGCACACAGGCTTGAAAAACTGACCATCTCTTCTGAGAGCCTGAGCACCCCGAGAGCTGCCTACGGAAACATCTCTACGGGCCCCAGCTGCAGCTGACAGCACCGGTCCAGAGCACAGGCAGCAAGCCGCCATAGCTCCTGCAGGCTCCACTCGGCCCGCAGTATAAAACTTCCAAGTATTCAGAGCAGTCGACTGATGCTCCGTGAGCAATCTTCACTTCCAATTTTCCTCCTTCCTTCAGTGCAAGAGTTTCGACGGTACAAGCCAATCTTCCGCCTCAGCTCCACAGGCTACCCAATTCGACCCCTCTCGGGTGCAACAGACAATCCTCCGCGCTCGCTCACGCGTTACAGGAAAAGGTTCTCAGCTCAATTGCTCGTTCAACTAGTAATAAGCCGTGCAGACAGAAGGTCTCGTGCGAGGGAGGGAGGGAGTAGGAGGAGGAGGCGATGGGAATCCTGGAAAAGCGCTCTTTTCGGTGCAGGGCAAATAAAGTGCAGAATCATTGATTCTTCTGAATCGGCAGATATTTTTCCCCTGCGTTGCTTTTCTTCTCACTTTTTTTCTGACCCTGAGCGAAGAGTAAATTTCACCTCGTTGGACGGTGGCCTCGCGCTAATCCGAGTCAATGGGTGGAACTTCTGCAGTAATCCGGTTTTTTAATTCTTAAGTTTAATTAGCTTCAAAAGTTGCTAAGTTTAGTAAGTTAGTTATTTTCTTATAATTTTTTTATTTTTTAATATTCTTCTTTTCTTCTTTCGCTGTGGATTCGACCAAATCTCCGAATTGTCGACTTCTCGCGTAATATGGCCAAAATTACTGAACATCTACGAGCTTAAAGTGGATTCCCCGGACGGTGTTCCACGGATTGAACTTCTGCAGTAATCTTCTTTTAAATTTGATAAGCCTGGATCGGTTTCCATTTCCGCTCTACGCTTCGCCCAAATTTCCCTGGACTTTTGGCTTCTCGCGTTATATCTTTTACCTTGGGCCTTCAATTCGGATGGTCATGGGAGGAAATATTGCACGTCCAGTGCGTGAGTGGAACTGGAAACTTGCGAATGTTGTCAACGTCCTTTGAAAAGGGACTGTCGACTAAAGTCTCTGTTTTGGTGTTTATCCATTGCTGAACCTCCGTCTCTTAGAAGAACACGTCTCCTTTGGATAGACTGACTCGACAGCATTCCGTTTGCCATGGACCCATTTCACGCCCTTTCGGCGCCGCGTACTCGGCAGCTCCGTCGCGTTGTTCATTCGACGCAACGCGACGGTACAAGGATAGCGTAGTTGGTCCCAACTCTGGCGGAGCAAGGTCTCTGCCGATTCACTGCGCTTCATCGGACGGCTCTTATCACATCGATGAGAGGAGAAGTGATGTGATGTCCCGAAACTGCTGTACCTTTACAAAAAGCTGAACAGGCGTGGACCCCACAGCTCTTGCAGCACAATTGGACAACTTAGTCAGCGTCCAATTGCTATTGCTTGTATTTTAAAAGAGTAAATAATTACTGCATGGAGACGTAGCTCATCAGCTAGCTTGCCCGAGTGGTCTAAGGGGGACGACTTAAGATCGTCTATGCAGTAGCATGCGTGGGTTCAAACCCCACAGCTAGCAAAGAGAGCTGTCGCGGCAAGAAAGTCATGTAACTTGCTCAATACTTTGACAACACAGGTTGTGGTTAATTCTTCTCGCTTGAAAACATACACGGTCGTGATACCGATATGTTATCACTTGATATGTTATACCCATAATTCACCGCTCGTAAATTACTTTGTTCTTAATTTTGCCCTCCATCTCCTTATCCCTCCATTCAATGTCTTTCTTCCGCTTTTTCCTCTTCACAAACGTCGTTTGATTTAACGTTCCTTCTACCTTGTCCAACTTCGCCTGCGTTACTCTCCTAATTCTGCATCCCTGTGCGACTTGATGGGGTCTTCCCATCCTTTTTGCTACTTTACTTGGCATCTCTTAGCTCCTTCGTTTTTAAGTATTTACAGGTTTCCTTCACCTTTGCGTTATTTCGCTAGTGGTACATATGTTGCTTGGTAGAGAAATGTTTGTTCCTTCCAATTTGGCTCGTTGCCGCCTCCACCTCCACTTTTCTCCTTACCATGTCCTCTCTTTCCTCAGAGTTTTCGACTACCCCAGCTTCCGACGTAAACTTCTATCCAGGTTTCGCGTCTTTCTTGGTTGTATGAAAGAAAAAGTATGAGATCTTCCAGTGTTCCAGTTGCCCATAGATGGACTATGCTAGATATCTGCAGGAGAAAAATGAGGTACTCTGTTCGACTCAGACAAGAACGGCTCAAACCGCATTCACTCGGCTCAGGTTAATATCTTAAGAGGAGGAGGAACCATAGGCCTGCTGTTGTAAAATGTCCACGGTAGACTCAGTTCCTCTTCACTAATACACCTTTTCGAGGTGAAGTTGAGTTCACATAGACATCACTACGGCTGTTCAATCCAACCGTATTTGCCTTGCAAGACAGGGATTTGAAATCATATTACATGATCTCGTCGACTAACACTGTCCATCATCTCATTCCAAGCAGAAGCACACCTAAACGACAACTTTTGAGGACACCACTGATGCTACAACAACAGATGTGCTGACCAACACTTCAAGAGTGGGTCAGATTCATAGAGTAACCTTCCTGATTCGACATCTTCATCAACAGCCGACCAGGCTTCAGAATTTGTGTGAAAGGGCATCAATTTCAACCATCCGACAACAGGAAAATGTGACGTTAAAGATGAGACATGAAGATTTTCCTTTACTTTTTCACCAGTTGCTCAATATAACATATGCACAAGTGGCAGTAGGTAGCGATATACAACTACTCTAACTAAATACGAGGTGCCTGAATGCGTTAGAAGCTATCAAGTCCTTCACGTGGAAGCTCTACTAAGCCTAGCAAAACATTTGCTTGCTCGCAAGCTGATATTCGCACTATCTCGGTAAAAACCTGTAAGTGCTTCTCGAAAAGCGGGAGAATGACCTCAGTCCTACAATGCTAATTCTACATATGGTTTTGACTTGCAGATCTGTGGACAGTGTCGTTTCGTCGTGAAAAGGGTACTGTAAAGATGAACTCCGTATACTGTGGAGAGCAGCTTCGATGTCATCAGGATGAGGATACCAGTTGAGCCGCTTAAGAAGATGAAACGAGAATGATCTAAGTAGTCCACGTGGTTAAATTTGCAGGTCCCAATTCGGGAACTGAATCAGCTGAGGGACCGTATGAGTGAATCTTGTTGAACCGCCAGTATGTCTCAGGCAGCTCACCGACAAACCATTCCTTCATGTCATCGAACCGTTGGGCAACTTCTGAAACTGCGAAGTAGTTGATGGGGAACATATCGCCTGACATCAGACCCTCTGTACGTCTTGGAACCTTCTTGTGCTGCCACATCAAGTGCAAGGAGTTCAGGATGATGGTTCATGTGTGTACACAGCAGACAGATATATGGGAAATAACGCAAGATCAAAACGCCAAAGAACAGCTACTCCTCTCGTTCTTACCAGTAAGAAACCCATGACTATCTCCACAAATCTGTCCTCGGGGATGTTCACAGCCTCCGGATATATACGCCCACAGATGACTCGGTGCCTGCAGAAGGCGTGTCCGGCATGGTGAATTCTATCTCTCATTCATTTGTGTCAAACCTACAAGCGAAAATGGAACAAGAGTATTGCCGACAATTGCCAACATCAGATCGTACGCGGACAGTTTGCAGATATCTTTGGGGTTCTTTGTCTTCCTCCGACCTTGTCTCCTTGTCATCCTTGGAAACCAATATGTCGTACATCCAGCCTCCGTTGGTAGGGAACTTGAACTCGAAAAATATCTCGAACTCGATGTTCTCCCCTTGTGGTGAGGTAACAACTACTGCGCGTCGCTTGGCCGCTTCCTCTGCTAGAGCTTTGGCGGCAGAGGCAATCTCATCTGCAGTTTGATCGATGGACTGGATCACCGAAACAAAATGGAATGTCAAAACGAAAATCAGGATGAATTTTGGGGAACAATTCTAAAAATCAGTGTATTAGTGATATGAACGATCAAGAAACTTATCAGGAAGCATCATCCTACAAATCTACTATTGTAAAGAACAGGTGATGTCGATCAACATATCTCACCGGCAAAACGTCGCATTTTCCTGCGGCCAGGAGTTCTGGATCATATACCATCTGCATACAAATCACACCAAATCAGAAAACGTGTCCACAGATCTCAGCAGGCGTGACTACTAGACTAGTAGAAACATTGTACCAAGCGCATAGTTTCTAGATCTTTCACTTTGTAAAGCAGGCATATAGAAGCAGGAGATCCATCCAGAGGATAGTCGACGTAAGGAAAGTCACAATGTGAATGTACCTCTTCCTTCAGACCTCTTTCAGCCATGGTTTGCAGAAAACTTTTGGCCATGGAAGTTGCCGCCGCTTGCCTACCACGTTCGGAGATGGATCCAGCATCAGAAGCTTGCTCCCAGAGGTTCTTCTGTACTGGGTCGGCATTTCCAACAGGAGGGAGCCCCAGCTCCGAGACCCACTGCAATATGCGTAGCGCGGCATGTTTTAAAAGCTTGCAAATCATGGAGGCACAACTTTCAGCTCAACAGCGAGATTCGCACTGCGACATACTTTTTACTTCCAGCCAACATTACCTGCTGTCTGCAAGAAAGCATCCGTTGCTGATCCAGAGAATCCAAATTGTACAACTTGTAGTAATAGCAAAGCGTTGGACGACGACCCATCAGTGTTCTGAGCGAATTCCTCACATCCCTTGAAAATCCAATGTACTGAATTTTCTTGTTTTGATCGAAGATTGCAAACACGGATGCCTTCGTTGACTTCTCAACCAGTGGCTGTATTCTTCCTTGCTGATTGATGTACTGTGTCAGGGGAATGTCATTAAGGCAGGGAGTGGCGCCTTCCTCAGCTGCCATGGCAACTACTGAGCTACGCCTCTGCTTGTAACTCCGGGAGCTTTGTGACCGAGAGAACACAAGATGTCCTTTACTGAAAGCATTTGAAGACAAGCAAGAGTTTCCTCTCAGCCCACTGAAAGGTGTGAAAGATGCCCCGCTGGAAGAAGCTGAATCAAAAACCGATCGAACGGGTCCTGCTGTCGATGCAGACGCTAGGACGCCGCTTGTCGAGGACAGAGAGAGCTACAAGAGTTGCACAATGAGTGAGATGGGCACCATATCCTCACAAACGCTTTCGTAGGAGAAATCGAAGCAAATGGAAGAGCAGGACGATTGCAGACGGAGCGAACTAGCGCAGAATTCGATAACCAGACGAGTCTCCTCGTCCAAAACAGATAAGTTCTGTAAGTTTGAATCGTTCAGTTTCCAGTGAAAAGGTTCGCAGACATTTATCTTACTAACTAACGCAGAGCATCACAGAGCGAACCCAGCAAGAATTTCAAAACGACTTACCGTGGACGCCATAGTTTATGGCTTCTCTGCTCTCCTTCCTTCCCTAAAAATTCACTGATGTGATTCCTCGTCAGCTCACTCACTCTCTGCTTCCTCCTGTTCATTCAAAATGCCACGTTGTCAGAAACTTACACAAGAGTGCCCCCAAACAATGCGACTCTGCCTCAATCTCCAAATCTCCAGCCCACATTCGACCTGGCTTCGTCACAGGCGCTCCTCTCGTTGGGCTATTCCAATAGGCCGGAGCAAAAGTCCCCAACCTATGTACTACAAAAAACTAGACGGAGCATCTAAACATCTGAAACTTACGGAGTGCAGCAATCGTGTAACGATTATCTTCACAGCACTTTCGTATCGTCGCGAAACTGCACGTCACACAACGACCACGGGATGAAGATACTGACGACAAACTTTCTGGAGGAAACCGTGCTGCTTGCTCAAAGGAGTGCAATCTCGAAGACCAGGCAGAGAATCTAAAACCCCGTGGGGAGAATTCGAATGGTGCATCAATCAGAGTTCAGCTGACGCTCGCTAAACCCCGCCCTGTCATTGGCTCTCGCAGTGGATAACTCATTTTGCGCTGTTGTCGAACCTTTGCCTCGCCCCTATCGAATATACGGCACGCTCTGGGTTGGCCCCGTGCGCTCTACCGGGCCTAACCCAAGACATTAAAGTTTTGAGGAGGGAGACGCATGGAATAAAAAGGGCGATTAAATCTCGTCGACTTAGTTACAAAGCAAAAGCCACAGCATACCAGAAAAGAAGCAACCCTGGTGCCAGAAGAAGATTGAGAGAGCCAATCTCTCTCATGATAAATCACTAGGTCTCGAAGCACCCCTCCAATGTGTCCTATATATGCATATCTTCAGTACCGAGTAATGGTGATACAATCATCAACAATTAAAGCTATTTTCGCTCAATAGCATAGGCTAAAGCATTTTGTAATGCATATATGGTGTATAGAATACTGGATGCAATAAGACAATGATAAATATGCATCAATATGTCTATCATGCTAAAGCCTAGAAAAATCTTTAACAAAAGTGTTCAAATCTTGTCCAAATGCTTATCTCCAAGGGGTAATGAAATGAAGAAGATATTTACCTCATGTAGTCCTATATACTTGCAGATCTTAGCTCCTCTCTTTTTTGACGAGAAAATAATGCTATGATTCAAGGAATTCTTGAATCCCAAAGGAAATTACTTGAATTTCCATGAATGAGCTCAAGGATTTGCCATATTCTACGAAAAGATATGTCAAGTCCATGGAGTTCATAAGTGGTTTTTGCTTTGTAGTACATTATTTTGGTTTTGTGGTGTGTGATAAACCCAAGTTCTTCGCCCTCCAACAAACAAATAGAATTCTTGATCTTTGAAATATAATAGTTATGATCTTCAGCACCTGCCCGAAAATCATAACTCGGCACTAAAAAACACTTACTCTATTGGAGTTTTTTGTGGTAAGAATTTTACTCCAGAATTCGATGGAGATTGCAGGGGCCAGTGAAAGGTTATCATCGCAGGAAGGACTTTTAACTATAAGAAAATGATGATATATGTCATCTTAAGAGCCGTTGTTATGACGAGTATACTTTAGGTCATGATGACCGACGGTTCAAAGTAAGGCTGTAATGAGCCCACGGTTGGATTGACTTTGTATGATGAGGATATTGAAAATGCTCCAAGAGATATTATCTTGGACCTTATCAAATATAAAATGTGATCAGGGTGCAAAAGGGAAAGAAGAGATCCAGAACATGACTTTGCTTATTTAATCAAAGTGATTTTGATATGGGACATGTATAGAGTACAACATGCTACTCAAGATATATCGATGTCCAATCCATTTGTGATCAACATTCGGTGTTTCATCACAATCACTTTAAGATGTGGTTAATATATCACCTTGGAGATAACTTTATGCAACAAGTGATGAACTCTCTAGACCCAATTATTCGTTTAGTTGTTTTTTATAACGCGATTTGGGATCTTATACTATACATTTTGATTTAGTTTGAGTGTTATGGATATGAACCTACCATGACTAGTGGCAGGTTCAACATAAAGTTTCTAATCTATCATTATTGTTTATCAAAAGCAAGTCATATGCAGTTGATTGTTAGGATTTTGGCAAGTAGTATTATTCTCCAGTTATAAACTTCCCATTTTCTTTTATAATTCCGTTGATACTTAATCAATTTTGAGTTATTATTTTGACTCTTTATTAATTACAATTCATATTATTTATATGATGGTTAAATAGTGTGTTTAGGTTAGTTGTAAAGCTTTAAGTTAATATAGAGTTAATTTGGCCATACTAGAGGTCAAAAAGTTCTCATTGGTAGTGAAGTTTGGACCAATGGAAGCATTTAGATGCAGTTCTTTGAGATTTTGAGGAGTTTTGAAAGCCTGGTCATGACCATTTAGAGATTTGGAAAAAATGTTGAAAAACTTACGACAACATCTACGAGGTGGGCTCAAGAATGGATACAATTGATTGAGTTGTAATTCTATTATGATGATTTGAAGTTGGAGAAGAAAATTCATATATTGGAGTGTGTTTGGGTTAATTCTGACAATCAATTGAAATATAGTTTACAAATCATGTTTGTGTTTAGATTGAATCTCAATTCAATTGTATGAGTTTTGAATATAGAATGATAGTTTGAAATTTATACATACATTTAGAGTGTCAAGATTGCAATAATTTTCATGAAGTTAATACAATAATCATAACTTTTGCTATCAAGAGTTTTCATCTATAAAACTTTTTAGAGTTGAAGTTTGGATGATAAAAGATATTCATCCAAAATTAAAAGCAACTGGAGTGAATGATTGGAATATATGATTATTTTAATATACACGAGTATGCATATTGACTTGTGATACAATGTATCATTAAAGAATTGTTCTCATAGATTTGAAAAGAGAAGCATAAGAAAATTTCTAAAACCATAATGAGTTTGCAAAACAATTATCAATCATAATCAACCATAAGCGCTTCACACAGCAATACCGGATACAAGCACTAGATACCACTGAGAGAGAATCATCATGCATAATGGATGTGAATGTAGTCTAATGTCATAATGTGACTTCATGAATGACAACTATAATGTGGATGCACCAATAATTGCTAGACTTTCAAAAGATGGATGGTCCTATCTAGTCAAAGATGGCAAACCATTAAGTGCAATACGTAGAAAAGACTTTCTATGGATCGTCTTGTGAGTCTACTGGAGATATCCCACTCAGTCTGGCTGGGAAAAGGCCCAGCTATTATGTCGCCAGCGGGAAGAACGACCTTCTCCACAGCCATCGTCCTTGAATAGGGGGCTAGAAAAAAAGTGGAACGCACTTGGAGACAGCTACCGTATAGATACGGGCAAGGACTCAGAACCTAAGTCCTTTGAAGTCTTTTCAAAGGATAAGGATCACATTTGACTCATGAAACATACTCATATAAGAGTAATATATCATGGATGCAAAATCAAAAGCACAATATAGGAGCCATCAAGGCCCAACTACCCAAAAAAAAGCTTATAGAGAATAGACCTATATGGCAAATAGCCACATGCATTCAAAAGTAATTGGCAATCGAGCTTGGCAGGTAGGTAAAGAATCTTGAGGTGACTCCCAAGACCCATAATATCACCAAAGACTTAAAAAACTCTCTATCAAAATAAGCAAGCTGGGCCATGAAAGAAAAAGTATATGCAAGTTACATGTTATTTGCAAGTCTTTCAAGTGTGGCAAATCGTCCACGTGCAAAAAATGTTACAATATAGCTTCATCTTGATATCGTGTCACCCAATCGTGAAATCCAATGGCACGCCTAAGACATATAAGTAGGGTAGAAAAAGACAAAATTACTCAACTTCTTAGCCATATGTCTTCCGTGGTTCTAGAAAATGACAAAAGTTTCATGATAGATCTACTCCAAGTTTATTTTCTGATATTGTGAGCCACTTGTGCAATAATTCATTAACCCTTTATATTCATTCTCACACAAATGACGATAAATGCACAAACCAACAACAGTGAATGTCAAATAAAAAATCATCCAAAAGAGAATAAGAACGAGGATGTCAAGTCAAATTAGTGGTCGATAGATGAATTTTAAAAAGAGTGTGGTACCCATATCTTGGTCAATGAGAAGCAAGAGGAGAATGCAAAGTTGGATATGGTCAAAGTAAATGCAACGATATTAGGATAAAAGAATGAACTTGTAGCATAGTTGAGGTAAATGTGGAATTCCACTTAGTGAACTAATTCATGAGGTATACAACTAAAGTGACTCATGATAAATTTATCTTAAATTATGCCATAGATTAATATATATTGTCTTGTGGCATTCAAGGTTTTAGTGAAGCGGATGATATCATGACATTTTGTATCATTTAAAATCTTTTGAGAAATAATTTCTTTTATTGATATTTAAATGAAATAATAATTATTTAGATATTTTAAATAGAATGAAATAATAAGCTGTTGTTTGTAATTGACTTTTAATAAAACTGATTTTTGGGCATGAACTATAGATAGGATCTATGAACAAAAAAGATATGATATGAAATATTTCACAAAGATCTATACATTTTATATATAAATATATAGAGTCTAAAAAATATAAATGGAGATTCAAACACAAAAACATTGTTATTTATTGTAAATGTAAATTCTTCTTGTAGTTCCTTGTAAATGTGTTTATTTAATTTATTATCTAGATAATGTTAGCAATCAAATAACACATATGTAAATCCATCACATATATGTCATGTCCTCATTCACATATATGAAATAATATTGTTCTAGATTTTTTTAAAATTCAGCATGATGTTTTACATGTAAAAATGATGTAAATTTATTCAATACTATTTAAAATAACTTGTAAATTAATATCAATGAATGTTTGCATTAAGTATTAAATCAAAATATATTTCATTTAAAAGAATTTTTGACTTAATAATCATTACATAAATTATTGTAAATATTTTTTTTAAATGTATTGAAATTATTATGAAAGAATATTTTTAATGATTATAATTTAAACAAAAATTTTTATTTCAATTAAATAATAGAAAATTTAATATTATTATATTTTAAATTAAAATAATATAAAATTTTATTTAAATTCAAATTTTATTTTATTTTAGAATGAGATTCTCTTCAAATTTACAAAAATAATTTTTTGAAATATAAAATAATAATAAAATATAATTTAATGAAATTATATTATATTTCTATCAAAAATAATAAAAATGTAATATGAAAAATATTTTTTAACAAAAAATTACAATACAGTTCTTTTGATATAATTTATCAATACTTGCCACTCATAAATTACAATTGTATGTGATTGAAAGTCATGAAACCTTTCAATATGAACAAATATGCATTTTTTCTAAAAAAAAATATCATATACACAAATGATCATAATATCTATATTAAGCTCAAATCATTAAAAATCTGCATGATAGTTTAATAATTAAAATTTTTAACACATTCGATTTTTATTCAAGGAATTTTTGTATGATAATGATAATCTTAATATGTATAAATTTGTTGAGGATTTTGATTATTTGCAGATTTTGTATATCTAAAATATTCCAAAATTTCCATCATAAAACTATACAAATCAATGTAAATTTATATACATAAATGTATGTAATTTTGACATTGAATATATATATATATATATATCATGATTATTAAATTCCATAAAATTGTAATACTAATATCTAAAAATTAATTTCATGAGTAAATATAATATAAATGTTGTATTTTTTACTAAAAAAATTAATAAAAATGATATATCAAAGATATTAAATAATACACCAAAATTTTCAAATCACAAAATCTTATGTCATGTTTTAAAATAAATGTGATGCCTTTTAAAAAGAAATATTTTGAAATATAAAATTGTATTCAATTTAATTGATTAAAAATAAATATATCTAAGTTAAGTGCATATTTTTTAATTAAAAAATAATAATTAAATTTTAGATCTGAATGATATCAATTTAGTTTGAAATAAGACAGGACAAAATTTGAAACTCATGAAGCTAATATCTAAAAAATTTATGTATTTTTAAAAATATTTAATCAATTGAAAATTTTATTTCTAAATTAATATAGGTTGTATATATATCTATTATAGGTACATATAAATGATAATCATGATGTTAGATAGTGATATTATAACTTGTTAAATTATCAAGTTAACAAGTTATAATTTATCGCATCCATTCTAAGATTCAATAATATATGATTATTGAATCTTAGAATGGACAGGATTTTTTGGAGTGATGTTGAATATACTAGAGTATTCATCTATAATTAGAGAATAGTTTTGAAGATTTGAAATACATAAATGAGGTAGTGGAGACTTAAAGAGCTGAAGAGTTTGAAACATTTCAATACCCTAAAGTTTAGAGTTTTGAGCATGCAAGTATTGGATCGAGATTATAAGAAATACTTCTTGAAAAATTTTGTGTGTCTGTTAGACTCGGACGAGATACATTTAATATGTACAATGCACAAATGTAATTATTTGATTGATATTATGATATTTTCACTTGTTTACATAACGAAGGTGTTAACATTTTCATTTAGGAGCATACCTTTCAAGTATATGTCAAGTGACCATTAACCGTGTGAGATTCTAATCTTAACGGATATCATATTATTTGACACATTCCCACATGTGAAAGTACCTTGGATAGATGCAGAATTCTCTGCCCAAAATGTTGGTTTCTAGTAAGTGAACGTCATCATTATCTTATTTTTTAATACATTTGTTAAGTGTTTCTCTAATTTCAGATGATTAAGAGATCATTAGTGGTTCTCGTTCTGGCCATTTTGAGGCACTCGTTGCCATTTGTATAATGACTTTCCCCATACAGACAAAGTCATAATGGTAGTTTTGCTGATTCAGATGAAATGCAGTATTCTTTTAGTATTCTCCGAAGCAAATCATAGGACTGAGTGTTGCAACTCCTCGCTGAGAGGTACATATTGCGCCCACGCATCCTCGTACAAAGAGGAGAACAGCATCCTGTATGCAAGGAGAATCAGTCTCCTGTATAGCCTCAAGTCCAACCCATGCAGCATGACAGCAATTTATGGTACCTCTCGATCACATTTGGCCTGAAAGCCCGGACGACACGTCTACTGGCGATGCAAAAGCCAGATCCTCACAAAGACGGTAGCTTGTCTTATCAGTATCTCAAACATCGTTAAATTGCAACAGCTGGTGTAAACTCTAGAATCAAAGACTGCAGATTTTATATTCTGCACATACAGCCTGCTGTACGAACAGAATGCTGCTCTTACAGGCAGATACATGTCTTGAAAGATTTTTGTCTCTCCACCAGGGCATTGAGCACGGAGTCGTCAAAATAAGATAAAAATATACGACTCACTTTCTCGGTGCACTGGTGTTTAATAATCCTTTACAGCGGGGAGAAAGCACTTGAAAAGTCCACTGAGCCCCGAGGGGCCTAAGGGACACAGATCGTACACTGGAAGAACCGGGAGGCCAAGAACTTAGCGCCCTTTACTGTCAAGAAATTGAGCGTGGCCGTGAGAGTGCTCAAACGGGCCGGATCCTCGTCCTGCGGTGAATGAAAATATGTGCACAGAACAGATTTGCAGAGACCTCGCCATACAATCTCATGCTATGTACGTGGTGTAGTGCACAGAAGATATCATCAACCGAGCACCAAATTCAAAGAACGATGTTTACAGCTTATAACACAAAACTGAGGAGCTTACTTACTGGCCGTCATGTCATGTCATTGCTTCTGAGAAACCTTGCAACCTCAATAATGTACTGAGAGTTTGACTAGATGTGGGAAAGCTGTAAATGACTGAATCTTGGCCAAGAGATAAGGTTTGCGTACTCCCCTGATGAAATTTCTGCCGATGATTATCTCGTACCGCCGGTGCGTTTTCGCCAGTGAATCGATTCCACTTGAATCAGACCGAATGCTGATGCATCTGTCGTACAAAATTCGTCCAAGGTCCATGCAACGGGCTATATACATAGGTACGACTTGGATCGAGCGACCTCTCTTAGCCAGAGTAGTCTCTGGTCTTGGTTGGGTAAGTGGCCGCCATCGCAATGCCACACATTCCCTCTTCTGCATCGATGTTGCGCTGCAGACGGAAAAACCCGTCCTCGCCCCAGCTTTCTCCCCATGAGTTTTTGAGTATCCAGTAATCCTCCCCTTCGTCAGATCCATATCCCACAACAACAACTGCATGGTCCAACTCCGTGCCGCAGTCGCCATCGTAGATTCCCTGGAAACATGCAGTCCATCCAAAGAAATCAGGCGGCGGTCGACGTGTTGTTAAGTAATTTCTCCAGATCTATAGCATGGCAGATTTGTTGCTCGCACAGCTGAGTTTGAGAGGAGCAGCATCTCACGCTGATGTACAGCTGAAAGTCTCCATCTCCGGCATCGATGGCAACGCTGACAGGCTGATGCGCGACTGCCCTTTGTAGGTCTCGCTCATTGTTTGCTGGTACATCCTCGTAAGACATGATTGTTGCAGCAAACTTCTTCTTCTGCACATGGAAATTCGAACCACTGTCAGATAAAACATCAACAACCACCCTCAGACTGAAGCTCCCTGCGCCTACCGTATCCGTCATGATCGTTCCCATTTGACAGTCAACGCTTGCACACTGGCCTCCGATACCGCCTCTGCGGACATCGATCGCACACACGGATCACATCTTCCATGAATCCGTGGTACGAGCAGTGTAAGTAAGAAAAGAAGGAACGCACCTTGTGATAATTACAGGAGTCATCTCCAGCCGTGTAAGGATAGTCACTCTCAGAATCTATGCCCCCATTTTGTGCTATGAACTCGAATCCGTAGTCCATGTGACCTCCTTTGCAACCTTGGTTACGCTGAGTGACATCACAACTTCCTAGTTCCTGTCCCGAGAGAGGTACTAAACGGCCCGTCTTGATCTGAATCAAGCCTTCGACTGCTGCAATGGTGGAGAAAGCCCAGCAGCTCCCTGCAACAACATGACTATGTCATTCAGCCAGACACAACAAAGCACAGCGCTGGTGTTGATTTCCGGACAGGACGAGTTCATGGCATAGCCTCACCGTCACTGAGGTGTACATGTGGTGATGAAAAGGGACTTGGAATGGAGATATCATGCAAATCTTGCTTACCACAAAGACCTTGATACTTGACGGGCGTCACAGCTCCTTTCTTCCTCCAATCGACCGTCTTGGCCACGACTTCAACTTTGGAGTATGAGAAGCTCGGTGATTGATGGAGCCTTACATGTCTTCGGTGTCTGGTCCTCATAAAAAGAGCTCTGAACTCTTCCTCGGTGAGATCTGCGAACTTGGTCAATCCCATTTTGTACAACGATGGCATCCTGTTATGCTCGTCGATGCGCCTCAGATTATCTTTGAAGATGATGAAGCGTATGCTCTCCTCGACAGTATCACCGTATGATTTGGAATGTCGGTCCATCCATTCCTCGAACAAACTTTGCACCGTCTCTTCGGATCGTGCTCCTGGCTCTGGTATGCTCAATTGTCTGGATCTGTATCGGGCCTCTGAATCTTCTTCGAACTGACGGATTGCGGCCACAGTACTTCGTCTAGTGCAGCTCAAGCTCAGTGTCAGAAAAATGACTGACAGGATACAAGGTCGAATGCTCCTTGCCATCACGGACAACGCAGCTGGTGGAGGTCAGTGTAGGCTATCACGTACGGGCAAGACGAAATGCGCCAACTGTCATTAACTGTAGAACGAGACTTAGTGCTCATTTGTTCTTCCTGCCCTACTGAGGATCTCATCTACCATCTGATAGGTCAGGCTTTGCAGCATTTGCCAATCTTTGCGCAGCGATTTATTCAGATGAAGATCCCTCCGTTGAGAATAAAGTTTCGGAGTAAATATTCTTCTGATGATGATGCCGTTGGGATGATTCAACGAGTGTTGCAAAAAGTTTCCGACGCTGATTTACGTGTAAATGTGTTGGATTAACCGAGATTTGAGAGTCCGCCGCTTGATTGAAGCAAATCCATATAATTAACGCTTATCTGAGACAGGAGCTCGTAGCCGCTACTCTATCCCAGTAAACAACTTGCAGTGAACGGAGATTTCAAGATGGAGAAGAGCGTACCCGGAACACCATCACTTTAGAAATTCCGGCATTTTTTACCGAAAGCTTGAGTTGCCAATCTGTTCATTTTTCTGCTTTTTCATTTTTCACTCTGAACGAAGTGTCGAATTGCCCTGTGGTTGAGGGGGACTCGACGTAGTGGACTTAAAGGTCAAGGACAAGCAGTTGAGCGTGTTCTGTCAGATAAACAGGGCAATTAGGCTGCGACGGAAGGGAAAAATGACTATGACCCCACCGTATGGATATGGCTTGTGCATTGTCGCTTTGTTCGTTTGAAACGTCCGTCTTCTTCTGCGTCATCAATCAATAATGGGCAGCTTTTGCTCTTCCTTCAGTTCGTTGATGCGAGCAAAATCGATTGCAAGTTGCCGTCGGCAAGTGACCTGAGAGAGACTATTGACTTAAATTTAGCTGAGTCTCTATGCGTGCTAGTCACATCAGCTTCAAGTGCCCATTGAGAAAGCTTCGTGGACATGTATAATTATACTCTTTCTTAAGTCTGGAGGAGATGGAAAACGGTATGCAAATAGAGATCATAATTTTGGTCGTCTTTGAGCACACGAAGAATGCTGTAGGTACTTGCAGTTTCATAGAATTCGTGAGGTTAGTCGAAGTGAGTCTTGTCCACAATGAGAGATTCCCACTTAGACCTCCAGTTGAAGCAAATGTTCGAATGAAAGACTTCTCAATATTAGTCGGCCACTGACATTCCCTCCTCCCTGGCCGAGTTTGATTGATTGATTAATGCAGTCAATTGCACCATTGATTGATTACAGTGCCTCATCGCACGAGAAACGAGTCTTACCTGCAGACCAAATACCAAGCCCTCGGTACCAACCTTAGCCACCCTACTGTTTCTGATACAACTGTCTCCCAGTCAAGGCTGAGGTCCGCACTGAAATACAAATTCGCTGCATGTCCAGCGGCCTGGCCTGCACTCGCGAGACTCAGGATGAACATCAGGTGTAGTAGTGCAAGCACAATGTCGTCGATCTATGTATGACACAGGAGAGACCTGAAAAGAATTCACGTACGTACCAGCTTTTTCTTTCCACTCACATCCAGGTTCCAAGAGAACGTGCGCTGGCCAAGGTGAATGAAGAAAGTGTCCCCCAGCAGCTTTGGTTCGTGATCAGTCAGATTCAGTGAAGGTGAATTGACTGGCTCGAACTAGGCCTTGCGTTCGAGCCTCACGCCAGGCACATTCCAGGAGAAAACCCTTGTGGATGATGGACTCAGGACCCGGCAATGAAGGAGATGAAGCGAAGTGAGATGGAATGAAAGCTCCAGGCTGAAATATGACTCGAGAAAAAATATTAAAAAAAATTTGAAGAGAAAAGTTGACAGAGACTTAAAAAAATGATGGTCAAGTGTTCTTTGGTTTGGGTTGATTTCGACTCCAGGTGTAAAGTCAAGTCCATTATGTGACATTCGCACCGAAATCTTGTACACTGCACAAAATGTATGAATCTCGGTTGTGTTGATTTGGCCAGCAGAAAGCAACAGATGACGGCTGCCCTGCCCTGAGCTTCCACCTCGCTAACACGCATGGACAGTTGGGCGTGCTGGTCAAGGCCCGCGCCGTGATAGGAATCCCACTTACGGGGAAGTCACGGTGCTCAATGACCAGCTTCGAGATCATGTTTACTTTGTGTCTTCATCGTGTCAACGACAGTCAATGAATGATGCCTCCCACGCTATTAATCGCGAGCGATCGACTACGGTCGTACAGCAGTGTCCACCACGTTGATCTCGAACCCAACGGACGATTTCTGCGGTAGAGAGACGAGTCCAGGAGATGCATGATGGAAAATTGAAGGTCGTGATAATCAGGGCAGAGAAATTCTGAGAAATACGTGCAGCTTGCAGATGCGCCATGACAAGACCGTGGGTCTCTATAAATAGAGGAATCTTTATTATATGACCTCCGGACCTGTCAGCTTGAAGATTTTTGGAATCTGAATCCAGCACAATCAAGTCGAGCCTCTTTGACTCGTCGAGCTCGGGTTTCTAGATCTCGACATTCAGGACAAGAAATCTTTAAAATGCGTTGTTGACCCCAGAAGTTTTCGATGTAAGTACGGGATATTCCAAGTGCTTCGATCTCGACCTCCCGCTACTCGTGGGTGAAAGAAAGCCCTTCGGTAAGAACTTGCGACCCCAAGTCGCTGAATAACTTTTCCAGGCTATATACTATGTCGACCATATATGGTGAACATGCTCCAACCTTCTGCTTCTTTCGGATGATTTGTCTCACAGCCGGAAGGATAAGAACCACTGCTCTCGCAGCACCTTCATATATTTCGGATGGCGTCAAAGAGAAGTACCTTAACGAGCTATGTCTTGTAGAATGGACTGAAATGAACTCCACGACCATTGCTATCCAGGTTGACAGTGTAGTCTGTCTACTAAGCAGTTCAGATCCACCTTATTCATAAACAAAATCATTATAAATCATTTACGAAGCTGATTCACACACACACACACAAACACACGCGCGTGCATTTTATAGATTACTTATGTTATGAAGCTTTTATTTAGTGGGAAGATTAATTTTTGCGGATAATCAAGTGTGTCATGCACTGAGCTAACTTTCACTACGAAGACAGTGAAGTTTAGGGCGAAATTCGTTGTGCAGGAGCGTAACTTATCATCTTTAGCATCTTCTCTTGGAAGCCACGATCGATTGTGTATTCTTACCCAAATCATTGACCGGAAGACACATAACTGGTTAGCATGGTTTTGTTGGCCTTTGCTGCAAGGGGTGCCGTTGCAGTTGCAGCACTAGCTAGCATGGCCTCCTAATTTCTCGGAAATTTTTGTCCTTTAAACCTCGAAAACTGCAAAGTTGCTTGGACCTTTCTGGCTGTAATCATGTCAAACAGACTCTGATCAATCTCAGACTATGATCTGCTTCTAGTGGCCATGAGGGCTTCGGTGTTTTTTTCCTCAGTAACTTGTATCTATCAATCATTGCCAACATTGTCAATTCCCACACGGTGACGCAACCAACAAAAGCCAGATTCTTTTCGTTGTTGAATTTGAACTCTCGATTCCAACCCCTTTTATTTTATCCAGAAGACTGCATACTATATAACTCTTCACTCACTCCTCTTTGCTGGAGTTTTGAATCGTGAAGACCCTGGAGATCTACTTCGTAGGAAAAGGGGGAATGACACTGCCCGGAGACAAGTTGGTAATATGATGAATGCAGCTTCACCACTATTGATAACTTTTCATGATCCAAATGTCTCAAAGTGGCAAATGTTCGACAATTTACTCAAGACCATAACCATATCTTCAGTTTCTCGAAGTCAGCGTTTTTCTGAATCCTCTAGAAGTATTTGTTAAGCTATGGTTTCTGCTGGCCTTGGAGCAGTATAGTAAAAATGGAGTATTAATTCATGCATATGGTATGGAGAAAAGTAATCCACCTTTAGGTCCAACTAAGGTGACTCATATTTGTGAGATCCGTTGTCAATGTTTGTAGCTGGACAAGGGCTACGTCACATAAGAGTTAAAAAAGTCCCTGATGCAGTCGCGAGTAGCTTGCATACATAACTAACCATCGACAACAGTCGTGGGCATGTCCACTAAGTCTTATGCATGTTGTAGGACAGGACATGAGGAAGGAAATGTCTGTGAAAAGTTAAGCACAAGGGCCTGCTCGAACTTTCGTTGGATCCGAGCTCTTGATGAGCCTTTCAAGAGCGCACTGCAGCTGGTAAGTACAGTTGGTAAGGGGCATCCGACCGCAGACATCTCATGTGGCCTGGGTTACGACTGACTACAAATAATAAGCTCGATCCAGTTATAGTCATGGACGCATTTCTTGTTTCTTGGCTTTCCAACGTACGAAGAGTAACCTCGAGGTTGCTTCAAATTCACATATGAGACGCTCTTGAATCGCAAACTGACTTTGCCTTTCCAACTCGAGGGACGAGCCTGGCCATGGCTTTGTTAATCATGTACAGGCTACCGTAGCTGGACAGTACATTTTGTCAAACCTAGACTGGCTTCAATTGTACACTTCGCCTGAACGATGACGAGGTACTGTCTAGCACATGAAGTCTTACATACATCAACTTGAAGGGGAATTCAAAAGCTGTTTCAGGCATGAGCAAATCATCCTCGGCCAATTCATGGTTTACAACCGACACGCTATCGATCGCGAGGATGTTTAGCTCATTCTCGAGGTAGCTTTGACATGTACCGGGGCACATGTCGTTAATCAGGTGCTGGAGAATTTCGGATCGTCGCTTAGGCTCCCGCAAAGTGAACAATAATTCATACCAAGGTTTGAAAATATGATCCACAGAGTACGGCTACTACGTTCACTTTGCGGGACAAGCTGGAGAGCTAGCTAGCGTACTGAGCATGACTGCTGTGTAAAAGTGAACGTAGTAGCCGTACTCTGTGGATCATATTTTCAAACCTTGGTATGAATTATTGTTCACTTTGCGGGAGCCTAAGCGACGATCCGAAATTCTCCAGCACCTGATTAACGACATGTGCCCCGGTACATGTCAAAGCTACCTCGAGAATGAGCTAAACATCCTCGCGATCGACCACTTCAAGAGATCTGGCAGATCTTCTGGATCGCAGCCGATATACTACGCAACGTAGAAACAAGTTCAGGGCCAAAAGCTAGCTTTTCGCAGTGTACACGGCGTGTGTGTTGGTCTTGGGAATGCAGATGCAGATGCAGAGTGTATTAGTTTATATTTCCAACTTGCAGAAAGTGGGTATGGCAAACCAATTCCGAACTTTCAGCGCAAAGAGGAGGAGCGCTCTGACTGGGGTAGGAACAGCTGTACATGTGAACATACTATACAGTGCTGCAGATTTATGACGAAAAGTGCAAATCGGAGAGATCCCGAGAAGATGCCATTGCAAGAGCGCAGTTCAGCACAGACCTAGATGGTGATCACGTGCAAGATCGAGCTCAAGCTCGGCTCAAGCCTAAGCCTCGGCCTGCTCAAAAGAAGTGGCAAGTTCGAGCTCATGATGCGTTACACAAACGAGTGTCACCATGAGCACATGCTAAAGCTACGGCCGTCGTACCTGAAGATATTTACATCCGACTCACTCATCCAGCCTTGAAGCTTGGGACTAGCGCTACAGGTTAGTCTCGTACAACTTTTACACACGCAGCACAATGGACTCAACAATTCTGTGAACTATCTGTACGATCGAGGATTCATGTCAAGTGAGGGGCATAAGTATTTCACTTGCCAGGTATCGTGAAGCACCGACCTTGGAAGTGAGTCTGCCGTTATAGTTGCCATTCCTACCTATATAGCAAACTATCCCATATGACTTGTGGACATCGCAAGACCACAGATTCCAAGGTTTGTCGACAGGATCGGGAGAGTTTCACCAAATGCCCAAATTTAAGACACGTTTCGATAGCTTATATCTGAGAAGCAATCATGACCAGCTAGCGGCTAATAAGAAGCCGAGAGCGACCACTGTATGAGATGATGATTGTGGGCGGCGAGCTCGAGAGATGACAAGATCCAAAAAACCCTCACCTGGCTTGATGCAATGAGCCATAATTCGATAAACGCCACTCCTCGCTTCCTGCCTCCCTCGACCCAAATGGGCCATGACCACGTCGATCGCTCAATATATACAACTTGGGGAATGGAAAGGTCTCCCTCGGGAAGGCAGTCATCAGTCATAATCTCGATCAGGTTGCTAGCAGAATTTCTCTCAACCTTCTCAGCGAGTCAAGAAGCTGGGATCTCACGATCTGGGTGCATGGATCGACCCCCTGAACCTGAAGATCAAATACTAATTGCTGTTAGATTTGCATGTATATTCTCCCGGGCCCGAAAATCTAGCTCACTAGAAAGGGGAAGGGATCGTGCAGTGCACGACTGTACTCCATTTGATAGATGGTTACCATGAGCCTAGCTTAGCCTTTGAGGGCGACCGTCTCTTGCTGGCTTGGCTGCACAGCTAGAGAAGCGGGCGAGCACCGAGTGCGAGAGTCGAGTGCGGTTATGCATGCCTGGTTACTCAAGGTTGACTTCCGGACATGATGAGAAGAGATCTGGAGCAGAGCGTGGTCGGTCAAATCCGTTGGGCCAAGGTGCAAGGACTTGCGGAGCTAGTAAGTATCAACGTGAGCTTGACGTGCTGCGAATTCGGGTCTGCCAACATTCTCCATGTAGTCTGGGCCAGACTCAGCGATGGCGACATCGACACCTTCTGAGAAACGGAGCATCGGGCGAACAAAATAAAAATATTCTCCCAAGTAGCCAAGCCTGGCACGGATTCCGAGGCCACAGCACAAGATAATAAAGATAACAAAGATAACCCTGCGAAGTTTAATGGACTTTAATCCGATCTGTCGTGAGAATGGGTCAAGGTCCTTGTCTACCCAACATACAGCAATTCTGCTGCCTCTCGTCGCCTTGTACCTTATCATTCCCATGCCCTCTGAGAGGGAGAGAGGGAGTGACTTCCCTCTTTGCTGGTCAAACTCCGGATCCCAGCCTCCTCCTCTCCTCTCCAACGCAGAGCAGCACATCCGATGCACCATTGGCATGTGCAGATCTGCTGTTCCTACGTTGCAAGTTGTGGGTGGGACCGTGGGAGCTGAAGGTTGGGAGAGTGCCCCGGAAGTCGCATCTCTTGCGCTGGGCGTTATCTACAGCATGCAGCGAGGCGAGGCTGGGTAGATATGCATATGCAGGTGCCGCAGCTGATCCCCGTCCATAGACGCCCTCCCCTGGAGACCCCCAGGATGGGGATCTGGATCTACTATTACTTAAGGAGCTCATCCACTTGCTTGTCTCATAGAATTCTGCCAGTGGATCTATTTCGGACTTGCCCAAGTCCCAAGTCCGGGGCCTGAGCTCGATCCACACAAGGAATTCTTCTGAATGCTTTCTGCCCTTGTACTGTCCCCACTCTCTCACTGACTCTATCGCTCTCTATGAGCTGAGCTAGTAGACAGATCGGCGAGGTTACGCACAAACAAGCGAATGATTCGTGCATGTGTCTAAAGCAAGAATTCTCTGAGAAAGAATGCCATTGGCACCAAAAGGTGTCTGCAATCGAGTGAGTGGACGGGAGCTGCATCTTCTTTACGAAAGCGAGTCATCTGCACGTCCATCACACGTGTTGGCACCTGATATTGACATTGAGAGTACGAGGAATGGTATTCTTGTAGAGTACAGGCGGCACCGAACATACACCCCTGGGATTCGACGGTTTTCACTACGCACTCCATAATCACAGGATCTATTCTTTAAATCAAATTCAAACTGGGATGTTCCTGGAGATTGTGAGGATGATTTCAATCTGGACTTTCGACCACTGCGACACTTGAGCCTGCTGGCCAGAGTCGTTGAATCTGGTCTGGACTGGACTGGACTGAACTGCAGCTTTGTTTGACAGGTGATCGAGACTCAGTGACTCAGTTTTCTCAACCTTTCGTAGTAACCATGAAACAAATCTCCGGGTCGGTATTGGTCAGCTACGCATTGCTGGCCATCGTGGCCAGTACTGTGAGTGCACTTTACGATGGAAGGCCAGGTGCCAGAATTTTGCTCGAACCGGACGAGAGCAAAATCATGTATATTGTGACGCTGGAAGGTAAACCCGTGGTCGCCGAGTACAATGACTTGTACAACGACGACGACGACGAAGCTCCGAATAAGAAAAATAGAATGGATCCTGGCAGCGTAGACAGTAAAGCTTCGCGAAGGTTAGTGCTCATGAATCCATCACAATCACACACTTTCACCTTGGTTTGAGAGTCAGTCAGTCAGTCAGTCAGGGCGTCCTCGACTTTAACTAGTGATGTTCCATAATGTTCTTGTGTTGTTGGACTGCAAGAAATTTGAGGGCCCAACATTTTGTCCTAAGGACAGGCACATATAGACTCTCCATAGATTTGGCAACGTGCCTCATGACCGATGTACTGCCCTCTTGTTCATTGCTCTTTGTTTGTTTCTTCAAGTAGTTTGCTGTTTTCGCCAATGATTTCTGTCTCCTGGAGTAAAATGAGAATTCTAGATCTATGATGTGAGAGTTTCCCATCGTGCCGATTCGGAATTATAGTTGTGTTAAGATATTCCAGACTGAATATGCTGCGGTTCTTTTTGGCAATTTCAGTTATTTGGGGGTTGAATTCTTCCTGGGAAGACCTTTCTCTATCTTACGATTTCTTTTGAAGAAGAATCTTATCTTTGCATTGCCAAACATGACCTCATCTGTTCAACTACCTGCCAAAGTAAGGATAATAGGTTCATGACTTCCACGATACATGTTACCGTACATAATTAGGTCGTTTTCTCGTGTTTGTGCGATCGTGATCTTGTTCTTCGATGGTGTTACCAGCGGAATTTCTGTCTCGAAGCTGCAACGACTGACTGACTGACGTGTGCATTGGCAAACGCCTACTACTTTGTGAATGTTAACAGGAGAGACTCGAAGCAGTATGCAGCCAGACTGAAAAGCAAACAAGATGCTTTTCTCCAAAAGAATTTAAAAAGTGGATCGTACGAAAAGGTCCACTCTTTCACTCATGTCACGAACGCCATGTGCGTCGAGTTCACAAACCAAGCTCAGGTATATATACAAGCTCTGCACAACTGAAATATTCCAACGATTCTTCAAATAGAGAAGAAGCACGTAAGGACGACTTAGTGAAGGTGGTCTTTCTTTACTTCCATAGATTTTTGTAAATCCTTCTGGGAAGCCTAGCAAGAAGAAACTGGCAGCGCTCAGAATGGAAGAGCAGAACGCCATAAATGTAGCTGCAATAACGTTGACAATGTTTGAAAACCCGTGCGTACTGACAATTAATGTGCAGGAGCTTTGCTTGCCTACAAATTATGATGGAGTGTGGTGAATGTATGAACCAGGTTGAGAAGATGAAGAGGCTCGCTGGTGTGGTGAGGGTGGAGAAGGATTACATGCTTGTATCCAGCACAACGCACACTCCGCAGCTGCTCGGACTTTCTTCGGCATTTGGAGGCTGGAATCTTGCAGGAGGCCAGCAGTCAGCCGGAGAGAATATCGTTATCGGCATGGTGGATACCGGAATCAACCCAGGTCATCCGAGCTTTTCAGATGAAGATCCGAATTCCTACGGCCCAGTACCTGCTTCTTACTTGGGTACCTGCACCGTCGACGAGACCTTCCCTCTGGGTTCTTGCAATAGAAAACTCGTGGGAGCCCGTTACTTCTCCGACAGTGCAAGTGCTTACGGAATTCTGGACCCAGTTCTGGACTTCGCTTCACCCGTGGACGGCAATGGCCATGGCACGTGAGTGTTCTTCTGATGCTTGCCTCTGGCACTTCTGCGGCACACTTGCTTCACCATCCTTTAGTCATTCCTATAAACTTGGTTTTGCTTCATCGCTTCATATGAAATAAAGCTTGCAGATTTGAGTACATTGCTTGCAGCTACTATAATAGCACTGTATTGGAATGTGTGCTTGAGAAATATTTTATGAAGTAAAATGAATTCTTATGTATGTGGAAAAAGTCTTGCAGCCTGAGACTAATGGAACCCCTTTTGGTGGATGCAGTCATACCTCGGCTATTGCAGCAGGAAACCCCGACATTCAGGTGACAGTGGAAGGAATAACCTTCGGAAGTATGAGTGGCATTGCTCCTCGTGCAAGGTACATCCCCCAATCTGCGGCAATTGCTAAACAACTCATGTTCTCGTCTTGTGTGCCGGTTTCTGAAACAACGCCAAGAGTCAAGAGCTTTCGTCCGATTGATCTTCTGTCATGAAAGCTTTCAACTGCGCCAAGTTCATGTGTTAACTCAGTACAGAGTTAATTTGGTCATAATTCTCACGGGGGCGGCCGTTGTCCAATCAGGGTGGCAACCTACAAGTGCATCTACAGATACGGAGGATTTTTGTCGGACTGCGTTGCAGCCATCGATCAGGTGCACATTCATACGTCGTCTTTTTCCACAATGACCTCAGAACCCTTAGGACCTGAGCTGAGCTGAGCTGAACGCCCTTGTGTGCAAAGAAATTCTTTTAGACTCGGAACTTGTAGCAGCTTCTACTAGCGCTGATCATACCACTTTTTATCCCACATGATGATGATCTGTAATCAGAGTGGTTGTGTGACTTCGTACTGCATACATGACACTACTTTTCCGAATTGACCTGTCTAAAGAATGAATCACACAACCATTTACGATTTAAAACATCCAAAACCCGTAGAAAATTCCTTTGATCCGGGAAGTTATCGAGTCCATCTTTGACGTCAGGCGATTGACAAGGAGGTCAGTAACTGCCGCTGTAGTCTCCGTCACCAGCTCAGGCAAAGCCCCAAAGCTTGCTGCATCTTGGTAAACCAGTTCTTGAACCAGTAATGGCGGACACGTCTTATACATCAAACCGTGCATACGTCAAGCCGGGAGCGAGCTCTAAAAATCTGCCATGTTGAATTTGCACCTCGTCCAGGAGCATTTCTTGACTCAGTGGAAGAACCATCGAATGGAATTATATATACACACAAGACTTGGGGGGCGATGGTGAACTCAACCAGTCCAAGGCCAGGTCCTGCAAACCTGACAAACTGAATGTGTCGATGCATCTGCGCTGCTGCAGGCTGTGCAAGATGGAGTGAACGTGATCAGTATGTCCTTGGGGCCGCCTAGCCCACCCGGAGGCGTCACGTATCTGAGCTCTCTGGATATAGCGTTGCTGGCAGCCGTGAAGGCAGGAGTGGCGGTGGTGCAGTCAGCGGGAAATGCTGGGTCCTCGCCGGGGACTGTGACGTCGTTCAGCCCCTGGGTCATCTCTGTCGGTGCAGCTAACACCGATCGCACATACCCCGTGTACTTGGATCTTGGAGACGGGACCACGGTCCAGGGAGTGTCATACACCAGCGCTGTGCCCAGCACTCCGTTGATTTCCTCAGCCGACATCATCGACCCCAACTTCAACGCATCGCTGGTGGCCACAGACTGTCAAGACTCCACTGCTTTCAATGCCTCGCAAGTCAGTGGCAAGATCCTCATCTGCTTCTACTCCGAGAGCTTCGAAATGGGTGCCACTTTCGAGCAAGTCGGATGGACTGCAGCGACGTTGAATGCCTCGGGCTTCGTGGTCGTTGCCAGCAACCCGGATCTCTACTTCCCTATCTACTTCGACGCCATGCCCTTCGCTTTGCCCGGCGTCGTTATCAAGGACCTTGCATCTTCTACGGTACGTTCGTTTCTTCCGGTGCGCAAAGGTCAAAGGTCCGATCTCTGCGAACTGAACTCAGCCTGAATCAGCATCTCTCGAGAGCTCCAGAGTTCCAGCATACTCGACTTGCCACTGGTCACTTGACGGTGTTGTCACTTCGGAAGCTGTGCTCTGTCTCAGTCGCTGCGCGTCTGAGCCTCTGATCGAGGCCTCGAAGTTGCACCGGATGAGCACCTCTGCCCATGACCCATGGGAGAGCCCTGTCGGGTGGCTGTTGTGGAGTGTCAATTCTCTCATTCATTCCTTCTCGTTGATGCTGGACCTGTGCAGACTGTGATGAACTACTACAGCAACAATCCGGAGACGGCCAAGGCTGCGATCAGAGTTCCTGCCGCTGGCAACGCAGAGTACAAAACCACCCACCCTGTGGTGGCTGATTATTCTTCCAGAGGGCCAGCACCGTCCAATGGAGATACCATGGAGACTGCCGACGTTCTCAAGCCAGACATTTTAGCTCCTGGCTCGCAGATCTGGTCTGCCTGGACAGAAGCGGGTGTGGATCTTCCGAATTGGGGTAAACCCTCGCACCTCGATCACATGTCCATGGACTGAATACTCGATCGATCGACCATCATGACTGACCATGAAATCGGCACGTTTGTTTGTGCTGTGAATCCGCAGTGTCCAGTTTCGCCACTCTTTCCGGAACGAGTATGGCTGCACCGCACGTGTCAGGGATTGTGGCGCTGCTCAAGCAGAAGTTCCCCTCGTGGAGCGTTGCAGCCATCCACTCCGCCATAGTCACCACGGCAACTCTGACGGGCAGCGATGGGACCGCCATCAAAGCCCAGGACGACAGCAAGCGTCTGTCTCCTGCTACACCATTCGACATGGGCGGAGGCTTTCTGAACCCCACCGCAGCTTGCAACCCTGGGCTCATCTTCGACATCGGTGAGCTTCAAACTGGGCCCATATTCTGAACGGATCCATGTTCACCTCCATGATTCATGACACTCCCATGGAACTGAGCTCTGTTGTTTCATGTCTGTGGTTGGTGCGTGCGTGCAGCTCATCAGGATTACATCAACTTCATCTGCTCGGTGAAGAGCGTCACTCCATCCATGGTCCAGTCGATCACAGGAATAGCGTGCAACACAACTTCCAATTCCAGGCCGTCCGACCTCAACACCCCATCCGTCACCATCGCCAAGCTGCAGGGCCTCAGAAATGTGTTCCGCAAACTCACCAACGTGGGCTCCAGCAGCGAGACTTTCACTACCACCATGTCAGTACCATCCGGAACGAGTATGACTGTCACTCCTACCACTTTCACCGTCGCCCCGGGTGCCACAGTGTCTGTAAAAATTGCCATCAAAACTACATCGTCGCAAAGATCCTTCAAGTTCGGAAGAATCACTTGGGCCGGAAACCAAGGCCATAGGGTCTCCATTCCCATCTCTGTATTACCCTTCTCCTTAACATAGATACAGGATTAGCAGTAAATGAATGATCTTAATCAAACAGGTAGACTTGTGCCAAGTTAAGTGACACAAATGGACTGTAAGCACTGTCCTGGAAACGTGGGCCTTCCTGAGCAGAGTGCTTGAAATTTCACAGCCATCGCCATCTTCCGAATCCAATCCAATTCAGGGCAAATTTCTGAGGGCAATTTTTCTACAGGCGATGGAGTTCCCCAAATTGGGAGGGCTAACTGTCCCCTGCAAATCCATTGATGTAAATTGGAGGTTCAGTCTTGGACAAGTTCATAATAATGCAAAGGTTAGGCCCGAATTTTACTTACCTTCATCAGGAGAATTTCTTCTCTACCGAGCTCCGTACTGCCTGTAAACTACTTTGGCCCACTCCTTCGGTCTTTTGATGATCAAAAGACTGGCTGACTGACTCAGCTTTGAGGTCTTAGGCGTATAATGAGAATGTGTACAATAGTAGTATCGCTGTAATCTAACCAAAGGATCCAGTACATTAATAAGGATGACAGGAGGGAGAAAGTGCACACTGGATAGCTATCAACTGCGAACTCAGTTGCTGTTGAGGAGCAGAGTTTGAAAGTCTGACTCCAATGGTTGAACCCATCGTTTAATGATTGTCTAAGCCAGGAGCCATTTCCAAGCCAGGGGCTTGGTAGCCCCTCTCCGTTGAGTTGTGGTACATCCCGGACAGGAGCTGAAGCTCCTGGAAATTTGAAGGTGTTGTGCTAGTCAAGTCCGGTGGTAAAAAAATTCGAGGTTTCCCAGGTTCTTTTGCAAATTCAGCCTCACTTTTGAATCCGTTGTCGTAGAATCCGTTGCGTACGAGAATCTTGAATCTTGAACGTCATCTCGAGTACGCAGAAGCCTCTCCCGCTGGACTCGACCTTCGGACCTCGAAATATTGAGGCAACTTTTCAAGACCTTCCATGCGTGCCCTACATTCTAGTTTGATCATGAGATTCCCATGAATCTCTGTTGTTTTTGAGAATCCTGGTGTTGCTCCACAGACTGTTGCCTCCTCCACCAACTGCTCTCGGCAAAGTTGTGCAAAACGATACATCTGCAGTTTTCACTTTTGTTGTTCCTAATCCACTGAAGACCATCGAATGACAATCTGCAATTGAGGACAAGGTCCACGAGCCTTTCCAGTGACCTCAACAAGGTCCCACGACCTTCGGCCTTTGCTTGTGCTGCCAATCAGAGGAGTCTGCATGCTGCTTGGTACCTTGGTGTCAGGAATGTCATCGATAAGGAATACCAAGTGGAGAAAACGTAGGAGGAACTGTGGTCTTCTCTTCTTGTCATTTTATTCATGTCACAGCACGATAGAACTCAAACATGATCGACCGAGTTTCACCATACAACAACAACGACGAGGTCAGTACTTCACAAGATTCCAAAAGCAATCAATGGGCTACGAAAGTCCCACCGGTGGGCCCACAGTTCCAAGCTAATAGAAGTGGGCACTTTTTCAACGCCGGGAGCTTACCGGTAGGTCACGATTCCAAGGCTCAGCATCCAACTGAACAAGTAACAAGCTGCTGCCCTGTGGTCATGGAACGTTCCCGGCACCATGGACATGCATACCATCAGCGAAAAGATTCAAGCCCCTGAATCTCAGATAAGCCGCACGTGTACTCTAGTCTACTGTCACTGGAGTTTCGATCATCGACACTCCGGGGGGCACCTCTGCGAAAGAAGCAGCCTCTCCTGCTGGGATGGATTTTCTGACAACTTTGCTCAGGTGCATTGCTGCCTGACCCGGGAGTCTGGATCAGCAGCGATGCCACGAAAGAGGAGAAGAGTTTTTCAGTGCCACCGCTGACAGTCATTAACCATGACACCGTCCTCCAAGAGGAACTGGAAATTGACCTCTCTGGATATCATGCGGGGATTTGTGTAGGTCTCAGCGTATATCCAAATTCCCTGGACTCGGGGACAGGGTAAGCTTCGGAAGGTGTGGAATGGACATGCACGTTTTTGTATCCGATGGGACTCAAGGCAGAGCATGCATGGTACTCCAGATACGGAGCAATAGAGCATCGGGTAGCCGCATGTGCTTGGCGCCAGCCCAAGTGCGAAAGGCTCTAGCTCCAGACTCTGGCTCCAAATTCGACCGAGGGCAGTGATGGAAACCAGCTCTGGAAGTGGGAGTGAATTGACCTGTAACATCCGAGGGGCTTGCGCAGTGAGTACGAGAGGAGCACTTCACAGCCCTGTTGTTGCATTGAACCAAACCATGGCAGTCTCGTGAAGTGATGATTCAGGAGTCGCATCCGAATCCGAGCAAACACCTAATCTTGTACAAATACTCACTTTACTGGAAAGCCAAACCAGTAGCAGCTTGGTTGCCATGCCTCTCGCCTTTGAAATTCGTTCCAAGGGCTGTCTCGGAGCACCTCCGCTCTCTGCAGTTCTACCATCGCACAGTGGCCTCCGAGCTCGGATTTCTCTTTCAGGATGGGCAAGCAGAGGGGATCCTCTCATCATCTCCAGAGCACTGGGCACGTCTAGGAGATCCAAGGGTCGAAGGCTGTGGGTGGTGGTCTCATCGACCCATCGGAGGAATTCAGAACAATTGAAGCCGGCACCGGAATTACTGAGCAAGGCTGCCAAACATTTGGGTCAGGCTGTAGTAGTTGGATCGTTGCTGGGACTGTGTCTTCTTCCGTTGGGTGCAGAGACGGGACAAGCGTGTTGGATTGCATCGTCAAGAGGGGAAGAGAATCATGGTGACAGCAGCAATGGAGGCCGGCAGTTGGAAAATTATAATCACCAGCAGCACATGAGCGCGGTTCTGTACAATTTGGACGAGTCTGAACCAGTGCCCAGTGCAAAAACCGCCGACCGGAGGATGCCTCACTTGAATTACCTTCTAGGGAAACCAGCAAATGCCAGAGTCAGGAGATGGAGTTCGTCTCATTCAGGGCTACGGATGTTTTCAGCCAAAAGGGAGTTTGTTCACGAAGGTGTAGGGGATAGCTTAGGAGTGACATATGGGCAAATTTTGCAAGGGCGTGATGATACTACCAAGAGGGAATCCATGTTCACAGAGGATGCATGGGTAGGCATGACAAAGTTGCGACAGTACGATGAGCTTCTGGACAAAGTGGAAGCAGAGGAGAAGCTTTGTCCCGAATGTACCAAAAATCGGAGGTGAGATTTCTTGTTTGAGCCCAGCGGAGGAGGTTTAAGGTCCGTCATCACCTGACATCTGATGGTTTCCTCAGGAGCGAATCAATTGCAATGGAATGAAGATCTTTAGCGCCATTATCAAGACATCCAGGGCTAAACAGATGCTTTCAGATGCTTTTCTGTCGGATGATCTGAGAGGAGTTCTTCTTAAACCGCACTCGTATGTATATCTCCTGATTGCGATTCCAGTGTGATTGTTCTCTTGCAGGCTACTGGAGCAGGTCTGGCAAACCGTCTCAAATGTAAGGACGCTTATCGTCCATAAATCTTTGTACAGTTTCAGTTTTATCGAAATAATGCAGTTTGTCTGGGATTCTAAGATTTGCTTCAGGTGTCTTGCACTGTCGTAACCGAGGACTGCCAGCACCAGGAAAAGTCCGGATTCATCGTGATGTTCTATAGGAAGTTCAAAAGCTATTCATCATTGCTTTCTGATCTAACTCTGGCAGATGTACTGTTCAATTGCAGGAGTACTACGACCAGTACGGCAGGTATCTGGCATTCATACCTAAAATCGAAGATTCAGTGGCTCGTGTTCGCAACACAAAGCAGCCAGACTTGATGTTCCTCCGCTAGCATAGGAGAAGTTTTCTGGAGTATGGAAAGGCAGAAGGGTGATGTGAACTGCTCGGTATTACTCACCAGGAACTGCCGCTCTGCTGCTTACCCGTCCCTACTAAAATCAGTGAAGAAGCCTGTACATTTCTGTAATTTGTATGTGTGATGTTTGAAGTGGGTATGTGCAGCTTCAGTCAATCGGCTTGGGCTGGCAAACTCTATGACAGTCTGTCGACAACTGGTGGACTTCTCCGCACCAAAAAGGAAACGTAGGTCGCTTTCTCACAATGCTGGCACAGCTGTCGGTCATCCAAACTTCAAGCTCTCGTCTGTGTGGCATCTCCAGTTCATCACATGTCTGGTCACGATGGAAGTTGCATTTGTGGTTCAGACTAGTAAGGCGTATGAGGTGTGGTCTCCCTACAGGTACAGAGTGATCAAGACCATGGTGGACAGCATAGGGGACCGCTATAGTGCGTTTCTTAATCCCCAGCAATATCGCCTTGCCATACGTCGTCCAATACCTTCGGAAATCAAGTACCTGACGTATCAGTATACCGGAGTTGGTGTTGCGGTACGAAGTCTACCTGAGCAATTTTTTTCTTACCTTCGTTTCATGATCACTCATGAGCCCTTGTCCAGATACGAACATAGTTCAACAAAGAGTCACAACTTCTTCACACATGTTCACGTTTTCTGTGAGCTCAGATAGAAACGCTAAACATGGATGCGAGCAGCTTGTTCAAAACACTTGAATTTATGGGAGTTACGGTGCAACGTCAGAGAGTACTGCAAGCTTGTAACAGTAATTCTTGACGAGCATAAAAAAGAGCAAAAGATCTTACAGTGTTTTGGTCTGCAGCTTGGAAAGAAGTCTCCCAGTGGTGGTCTTACCATTGTTTCTCCTTTTGCTGGATCTCCGGCTGAAGAGGTACGTCGAGTCTGACAAATAAATTGCCATCAGCGAGTTTGGTTCAACTTTAGCACGTCTTGAGTTGAATAATTTCATCACACGTTACTTTTGGAAACGATTAATTCAACTCGGATGGGACTGCAGGCTGGAATCTTGCCAGGAGAACGTCTTCTGCGCATTGATGGAGAACCAGTGGATTCTCTCTCAGCCGAGGAAGCTGTCAATCGCCTACGTGGCCCAGCTGGCTCTTCGGTATGTTCCTCTGTCTGCGTTCTCACCGGGACCTCACAGGATTCTCATTTCTGCTGGTTTTAAAACAATCAGATGTCATGCAGAGGACTGGAGAAAATGTTTGAGCTCGTTTCCTTATCCTCGCAGGTCGAGTTGGAAGTGACTGGCTTACAACCAGGAAACTACGTTCGAAAGGTGGTCTTAGAGAGACGAGCATTGCCATTACCTCCTCTGAGAACAAGATTGGTAGATGCCGGAGATGGGCGAGTTCTCGAGTACATGCGGCTGCACTATTTCACACACGAAGGTACCAAGGAGATGGCTGCTGCCATCAGGCAAGGCGAAGCTCTCGGTGTCGACGGTTACAGTGAGTATCCAGAGCCGCCGTCCTCTTGTAATTCTCAAGGGCATGCGCCTTGGATGCTGTATGATGGAAGTTCTTTCCCAATGCACTTTTTGCAGACAAACATTTACACTTGTTCAACGTTGACTGCAGTTCTGGATCTGAGAAATAACCCGGGTGGCGTATTCGAAGAAGCTGTTGCCATGGCCGTAAGTTTTCTCATCTCTGCTTCAGGATGTCGTCCAAAATTTGCTAGCATAAGAGGAGTAACATTTCATCTCGCACTTTGACTGCTTTGTGATAACCGAACGGTGATTAACTTTGCTCCCGCACTTCGGCCCTAGGCATTGTGGCTAGATTGCCAAGGGTGCGATGTGACAGAAACTGTACGCAGCAGCGTGGGTGGTGTTGAAGACCTCGTCTACTCTGTGAACAATCTTCCGGTAAGATTTTTCCATTCTTGGTCATGGTCTTATGTCGGGAAGAGTTCAGCACGTATTGGAACATTCACCCGAGGCAATGAACCAAGTTGTGCACCTGTAGATTGATCAGGAACTCGTACAAGCCACTTCTCGTCTTTCGCCCATCGAACCCGTAGCCTCTATGCTGTTAAGGTTGTATCATGCAAGTTTTGTCTGATTTGGACCATGTGTTGCAACAGAAAGAAATATTTATCCGGCACCCTGGTACACTAACTCATGCTCCACTGGCAATCATCACAAATCGCAGCAGTGCAAGCGCCAGTGAGGTATGGAAAATGCATCTTTAGTCCTAGCCGATTTAAATTCAGAATATCGAGTCAAGTACCGGAACGAAATTTTGCAGGAGAATTCCAATCCGCGAAGCTTAACCGATTGGGGTTCAGTACATCCTAACGTACCGGTGTTGCGTTGCCTGGTTTGTAGGTTCTGACAGGAGCATTGCACGACAACCATAGAGCGGTTGTTGTCGGAGAGAAAACTTTTGGGAAAGGTGTTGTTCAGGTATCTAGCTAAGGAGATGCCGCTATCATCAACTGCAAACTTGAATTCTTATCGAACTTATTTCACCTTGTACCAGCCTTGAACATGCTGACATATTGCAGTTATGTGCTGACGGTATGCAGTACTTTTTCCCAATGGACGATGGAAGTGGCCTGAAGCTGACAGTTGAAAAGTACCTAACTCCAGCCCGTTACGATATTTCAAAGCAGTAGGTTATCTCTCCTCGTCTCCGTCATGTTGCTGTCTACCCCTTAGTCTCTGTGTACCCCTGTCGTTTCCAGTCTTGATGTCCAGCAGCGTGTACAAACGTGCATACTTCCGTGTTGTTGATGGACTGACGACTCCATTTGCAAAAGCAGGGGTGGTTTGCAACCAGACAGGAGTTGTACAGACTTTCCGCGTCAATCTGGGCAATCGGACGTTTGTATCGACGAAGCTCTGGAGATGTTGGGAAAGATGCAAGAGCAAACAGCGAGTAGACCGTCGGCTGAAGAACGACTACCATACCGCTGGCTACCATTGAATGAGAGAAGTCTTTTGGCTGATGGCACCTACTGAATCCACTAGAGATGTTGTAAGATAAGCGCAACGGCGTGACAATTGTCCACGGAAGTAGGAGACGATGGATTCATCCTTGTCATGTCTGTTTCAAGTGTAGATAGTGAAGTATGGTAACGCCAACCTAAGATGTTGTGACTTTCAGTTCAAGCTCTTACCAACATCTATCGTGTTTCCAGTGTAAATTGTGAAGATTATGGTGCACCAGAAATCGGGAGTGCCACAGAAAATTAGGCTAATGAATTCTAAGAACACTTCTGACTTCAACAGGTAATCGAGGTTTTGGTGTAATGTCGCACTCTCACTGCTGAAGGTGGTGTGCAATCCTCCAGATTTAACATCCAGGGTGGGTCGTCCTTTACAAGACAAAGAGTGCATGTTGCAGGCTTGCTTCCACATGTTGCTCATTTTTTTAATCATCTCTATCCAAAAATTGAACTTCATCTTTGTGCTATTGCAAGTTACATCCCCAACATATTGCTTGAAGTCAATTGTTTGGGAATTTAGATACCCAGTTGTTTCCAGCGTAGAATTAGATGAAACTCTCGCAGACGATGTCTCTCCTCCTTTCTTTTCTTTTCTTTTGTTTGTTTGTTTTTGTTTTTTTTATTTTATTTTCTCCTAAACATTCTATTTCAGTTGCCATAGCTTTGAACCACTCACACTGAACCTCAGTCCTACTCAGGTCAAAATTTTCAATGTAGCCATCTCCACATTTGTACCAAGCATCAAACTAGCAAGATTGGTAATACTACCCCCTTATATGGATCATCCAACATTCATTGGTGTGGTGATGAATATTTGAAGAAATGATCAATGTCTACATGTAAAATTTAAATTAAACATAAACGAACATGACATATATTTTTAAGGCTCAACTTTGAACTTATATTTTCAAATTCAAAACCCTAATCCAAAGTGGTTGGTAATTGTTGGATCCTACCTACAACCTTACAGTAAATTAACGGCAATTGTAATTACATTAAGTATTATAATTTATATTTTCTTGATATTATTAAATTATTTTATGGATTTTCTTTGAAAGTAATATAGAATTCTAGTTTAATGGATTGTCATCATCATACCAATCCCTTTTACAAAAGTATTGTATTAATCTTTCAACCACGCTTTGGTTAACACATTAGCAATCATATTTTTAGCTTCAACGTTATTGGAGTTTGCTTAACAAGCCAAGTTTATCCGACATGCTTTTGTTCCAAATCAACTCCTTATTAGCTACGGAAGAGGTCATGTCTTCAACTTTTGGCCAATAAACAAAACCACTCATGGAGCTAGTGTTGATAATATCATGAACCCAATTAAGATTTGAAAAAATCTACGAAAGTGGATTTTAGATCACAACTTCTTGTATCCATAAATAAGCCTTGGATTCCCTTCAATGTGGCGATACTCCGTCAGATGTTTTTTCTACGAGACCTAACGCTTGTATTTAGGAATTTAGGTACCGTAGATTTTTCTTAAAATATTCCCAATGTTAGAGTTGGACACTTAGTGAATCTAGTTAACACTTCCACTCGAACATGGTACATAGCATACCAAACTTTAGTAAAGCTAAAGCACTTTGATGCATGAATTGAAAATCCTAAATGGTGTTCTTGCTATTTCTACACATTTACTTTCCGCAATCATGTTAATGAAGGAGTTATAGTAGATTTTAAATCTTTTATTGTGTACCTATGTAAAGTACCCTTGAAATACTTGATCTAGCTCAACCAATTCCATCTCTACTTGTGGTTCATGTCAATAATAAGTCCAACATAAACATCATAGAATCAAAATTGTCATTTAAGAATTTGAGCACAAGTTATATTACATCTTTCGTAGTTTGTAATCTCTTCACCATTAATAGCAATATATATATATATATATATATATATATATATACTCTCTACCATCTTTGTTTGGTGCTTATTGTCATCAAAATATTTGGTCACTCTATGCAATATTTTTTAATCTAGCATATTTTACCATGTCATGTATCCACCTATTACTCCATGTATATATATTTTTTCTTATCTACATTTGGAAACATTCTCTACACATCCTATTGCTCTACATTGTAATCATTTTTTATTGCTAGAATTAACAACTTTCAAATATATTTATACCTTGCTCCAATAGCAAGTTATAAATTTTTCATGATAAAAAGTATCATAATACTCTACATTAACTTACAAAAAAAAAAGATTTTTTTTTATATGCTGGAGTCACGTACTTCAGAAACTCGCTATTGAGTATTTCAAGTCACATTTACATATAACCTGAAACTTGCATATATTAAACCTTCTAGTATTTCGTTCCAATTATAAACAATCATATGTATCATGACTTTTTTGGTTTTTCTTATGTAAATGAATGCTCAATTATGAAATCATATAATTGAACACTACTCAACTCACTAATCTCTCTTGTTAGATCTAATTGTTCATAAATCATATCCATTCCATCTTCATAAACATATCTTTCTTGAATATCATTATGAATTTTTAACAATGTTCAAATATTGTAATTCTTAACACAAGATATTGATATGAACTCCAATTTTAAAATGTATGTAATGACAAGTATCAGTATTGGTCTTGTCATTAATTTCAAAATTTACTCCTTTAATCAAACTACATATCTCTATAGAATATAAAATGTATAATATTGCAAAAATTTCTTCGATAATTTTTCATATCCAACGAAATAAACCTTTTGATTTTTTATCCACATCTGCTTTTTGAGATTTGAACAAAGATTTGACATTTGAATTTAATGTTTCACATTACAATTATAATCTTATACTTCTTACAACTTTAACAATTTAATTTTAAAGCAAATATCATACTTTTTATTGATGATTTTGATTTGATAGAGCTATAATATATATTGAATAATTGATTAAATTACATTATCAATTATAACATGTTGTATAACCAATGAAGCATTTTAAATCATTAAAAAATAATTCAATATAATCATATGAATGCAATATGTTGTCATAAAAACTTTATAATATACTATCATATTATTGATTACATTTTTTAACTACTCTATTTAAAATTTATTTATTTTTAAATCATAAATGGATTATATTTTGGTATATATTAAAATTTGATACTGTAAAATAGCATAATTACATCAAAAAATAAATAAATATTTATCAAATCTATAAATGAAAAATCTACAAGTACTACTGACCTACACAAAAATGTAATTCAAGTATTTAAAATTGATGTTGCAATTTAATAATCATAATAATGTAAAAATTAAAATAATCAACGATATTATTTTATCAAACAAACTTACCGTATTCAAAAGCTTACATTTATGAATCACTGGATATGAATCATAAAAGGTGTTGGTCATGTAGAAGTGAAGAAGACCATTGAATGCATACAAAGTGTATACTTAGAGATGACATCATCAACTATTTACAAAGTTGCTTGACATGTCAACAAAACAAGGTTAACAATCAGAAAGCAACATATCTACTACAACCTCTATCAACATCAAGCAAAAGATGGGAGCACGTCAGTATGGCATTGTATGTAAATTACCAATGACATCTACTGGTTATGATTTGATAGTCATTTTTGTGGATAAATTGAGTAATTTGATCCATGTTAGGCCCACAACAAAGTTAGTTAATGTAACAAAACTTGATCACATTTATATGGATGCAGTTTTTGCTCAACGTGGTTTAGCTACAGTTCTTGTCACTTATATGTACACTAAGTTTACTAACATGTTTAGGGTAGAAAACCTTATTTGGACTATTCAAAACAAAATTAACCATGTTCACAACTTATCATCCTCAAACATAAATTGATCAACCTAGATTCATGATCTTTCAAGTTCAATGTCATTATAAAATTGAAATGCATGTTTTAAGTTAGCAGACAAAACTGCTATTTCTTTTGATCTATTAAACAATGTACTTTGATTGCAATGGTTTGAAAATGTATCTTCGTTGAATATATCATCCAGCAAAGCTCACAGATCACTTCTATGTTTTCTTAAGATATTCTAGCATTGAACAATTGTATCTTTTATATTATGTTCAACATGTCACCATGATACACAAGTAAAAACGAACGCAAACCTAGGCAACAGAAAAGTCTCGCCCATAGTCAAAAGAAAAGGAAAGAGAGAGCTGATATTTCTCATGATAAATCACGATCTCACCACCTTCAACTCTAATCTCCCCTCACCACAACGGTCAAGTCAATTAGTAAATCAAATATCTTAAACTGAAGTTTGCAAATCTCCACAAAATGAACTGAGTCTCCGAGCAGAGTTAGAATCGGAGTTCGAACTCCTCCACTGTACTGTACAAAGACTACCGGGTAGGCTCGGAGTTAAATGTATGGTCCATGTCGACGCGTTACCATTCAATCACAGTGCACCAGCTGTCATTCGCCTCATCCGAATTCGACAGCTCGAGCGCTCGTGTCCATCGTCTCGCAATTGAATCCCGGTCACCGCCACTGCCATTCAACAGAAGCTGACGACTCCCTCGGACATTGCAATTTTCAAATTTGGATCGGGATCTTCCAAATTGGCAGTTTCAGGCCTTTCTCTTGCTCATCGAAGGTTAGTCTTCGTGATCCCCCGCCACAGCGCCAAGATTCCCTCGGAAAATCTATTCCGATTTCAGCTCAGCGTACGAAGCTCGTCAGATGTTTTGCAATTGTACCCACCACGATCCTCGTAGAAGTATCTCTCACTGCGGGACCGTGGGAGTAGCGGAAGAATGTTCCGGGATCGCCGCGTGAGCTAATTTTGCTGCAGTTAATTGTGTGGTGAACGATGCTTCATTCGTTTGTACTGATCATTCTCCTCTACACGGTTTTTAAGTCCTTGTGATGGGATGATGAAATCTGCTGCTTTGTTGAGAAGATTTGGTGGAGAGGGGAAATGGCGTCGTCTGTGTCAGTGCTGCGCGCCCCAGCTTCTTCGGTTTCTCTCCTTTCGCTATCGTCTAGCTCCGTCGTGAGCAACTCAGGTGAGCTGAGAATCTGGCATGCCTACTTGACCAGAGTGTGGTGAGAATGGAGGCCAGTCCTTTTTGCCCTCGGCAACAATGTCCAGCTCGTACCGAGCATTTCGTGCCAGCAAAGTGGGCGAAACTTCTTTTCAGGTACATCGGAAGAAGCGTTCATCTGGACTCCATGGATCGTTTTCTGACAACAATGTTTGCGTCTGCCGAACAGGAAAGCTTCAGAGCAATGTGCAGATTCCTGCAAAAGGATCGTCCTCTACCACTGCGGCCCCCGTTGTGTCCATGGCCAGTGACAACACGAAACTCGAGGCGATCACATCCTCTCGAAGAGAACTGACTGTGGGAGCCGTTGTGGGTGCTTTGACTGGTGAGTGATTTATTAAAATTCTTTGTGGGAAATCATCATCCAGTTGGAAACGGAGTGTGATTAGCCTGATCACGAAGTCTGTTCCTCTCAGTTGTGAATCTGATCATCTCAAATTCTCCTCTTTTGGGGCAATTGGATGTAGATTTTTACCCCTTTTCTTGTAGTGTTCTTTTTACATCATGAACCCTTGACTCTTTCGGGACCTTTTATTAACTTTTGAAGGTAAATTACAATTCTGCAATATAGAGTAGAAGTATGCTCTGCCACTCTGTCTAACTGCATGAAGGGTGATTCATACTTCTCCTATAATGGAAACCACAAACCCTCAGAAACCTTTTAATAAATTATGTTCCATGGTATATACTTTACCATACCCCTGCTAATGGAGTTCTCAGATTAGCAGCTGAGGGTCTTGTGCTTTCATCGTTGCAGCTGCCAACAACAGCTTCTTGGTCGAAGATGCGTTAGCTGTATCTACAAGCAAGAGAGCGGTGAGAAGTTTTTGCTTTGAGAACAAACTTTGGCCAATCTAAATGTTATGAAGCTTGTGTCGAGTGAGAAATATTCCAAATCAAAATCACGTTCAACTGCTCTCACTACTGTGTGCCTGTCATATAGCCCTGGCTCTGCAGTGCAAGATCAAGTCAAGGAACTGTTCAAAAATTTGTCAACCGTATGCTACCGTGACCTCTGGCTCCCCTGTAAGCTTTACCCATTCGCGCATCAGTCTCCTAAGACGTTCTTTTTCCTGATGTGCAGTTAAGATCAGAGCAGATTCCGGCTTCTGAGTTCAAAACTCTGCCCAGTGGCTTGAAGTGAGTACACTGACATACATATCGGGTCATGTTCAAGGAGTTGAATCGAAAAGAGAGAAGCAAGATATGGAAAATCTGAGATCCATCTATGTTCCGTAGTTCTAGCAAAACCAGAAGTTTAGACCCCCTTCCTTCTTTCTGTGCCTTTGTGAAGAGTTCAAACATGTCTCACTACCTCGGTAGTAACGTTGTGGCAGTTATGACTTCTGTGCATGAGTGCCACATCTACCAACTCTTGGGTGTTGGGACATGAAACTTGCGCATTATTGATTGTTGGATCGTTCAGGTATTACGATATCAAGGTTGGAAGTGGAGCAACTGCGGTCAAGGGCTCGCGAGTTGCGGTCTGTCTATAGTCCACATCCCTGATAAGAATGTAGGATTGGAGATCCCATTTGCTGTTTTCTTCTGGTCGCTTGGAGATTTGATTCTGATGCTAGTTTCTTAGTGATAATAGAATGTGTTGTCATTGTTGACGTAAAATCCGTCCTCAACAGATACATTACGTCGCAAAGTGGAAGGGTATCACTTTCAAGACCAGCAGACAAGGCTTGGGAGTGACTGGAGGATCGGTAAGTTCCTATAGGATCTCTGATTCTGAGCCTAGACTCCAACCTCTGGATATTGTATGGGGATTCTAATCATCACACTGTCCAGCTGATCCATGGGAGAAGTGCATGTGTTTTGCAGCCCTATGGATTTGATGTCGGCGCTTCAGATTACGGTATTGTGCTAAAAGGTCTTGATCTTGGGGTTGAAGGCATGAGAGTGGGCGGTCAGGTAAGAACAGAATCACAGCTGAAATTGAAAGCTCTTCCCTATCATCATGATCACGAGGTCGTAGATACTCTCCTTCTGCTGATACCAAATTTTGGTGGCGCAGCGAATGCTAATTTTGCCCCCAGAACTCGCGTATGGCGATAAAGGTGTTCAAGAAATTCCACCAAACGCGACAATCGAGGTACCTTCACGACCGTTCTGCGTTGGGTCTGCGTTCTTTCCTGGATGATTTTTAGTGATGACGGAGACAATCCAGAACTCTCTGATATTATGATTGCACTCCTCCAGCTGATGGCACTTTCTTCATTGTCCTTCCATGACAGTTCAATGTGGAGCTTCTCAGTATCAAGCAATCTCCGTTCGGGTAAGCACGGACGAAAGTGTACGAATCTAGTTGTAATAAGCTGGAAGTGATACACGAAGTGGCTGTAGTTTAGTGGTAAGAATTCCACGTTGTGGCCGTGGAGACCTGGGCTCGAATCCCAGCAGCCACATTTTGTTTTCGTTCTCTATTTCCTCTTTGGTTCCATTTTGGTCCTGTGTAAGAGTTTTTCTATGTTTCTGGCATTTGGGTGTCTCTGATCTCGGGCTCGAATCCCAGCAGCCACATTTTGTTTTCGTTCTCTATTTCCTCTCTGGTTACATTTTGGTCCTGTGTAAAAGAGTTTTTCTATGTTTCTGGTACTTGAGTGTCTCTGATCTCGGAGTTGTTTCTGATGCGCAGGTCTGGTGTGAAACTTGTTGAGGGTTAAGGCCGACAGAATTTCTCGACCCTTTGTATTTGATAACCTTTTGCAATCTGTCTTCTGTACTCTGATGACGTCCATTGGAGTTGCAAGAATTCCATGTGGAGGTTGGGAGTGATATTTCTTATGTTTATGGTTGGAGTCCAAATGTAACCATCGAGCTTTAAACGGTGACTTTATTTGACTGTCATAAATTTGTCACAACTACCGTATTACTTGTCGTGTAAATAAAACACGGATGACAAACTCTACTTGCCCGTGCAAATGGGATCAATCTTATACAAAGGAGTGAATTCAGCTTAAATCGGGACTTCCTTACGAAACCTGCTAAGCGTAGAACTGAAGCGGGGCAATAGAATTCAGTAGGTATTAAAATAACCCGATTCAAGAACTGTTAAAGTCCTGCATACATACCACATTGGCCTCTGCTGCATACATGCCTATTACACGACAATGGCAGATACTTCCTTCGTTGGCAACCACTGCGGGATTGTCATACACATCCTTACGTGCAGAAGACGTGTATGTACACTTCCAAACTCTGTCCCATGTAAGTTACTTAGAGTATTCATGTGCGCAGACACATAGTGATGAGCAGGCAGAAACTGTCACACTTTGCAAACATGAGTTGAGAAACCTTCAGACCTCGATCCACTCATTATACTCAGCACAAGATATTGAAAGGTATAGTTTTATTCACATACTAAGGTGATAGCCAAAGATTGTCAATTCCCTCCATGAATGAATAAGCAAAGTAACATCTATGGAAACTTTTGCCACAATGGTCTCCACCTGCACGGTTCCGACGATACATGTGGTTGCAATATCAGCATCCCGGCGTGTAACCCTACTTGAGAGCTACCAAATATCCCATATTTAGATCTCGATGCAGCAAAAAACGCTTAATGTGGTGATAGAATCTTTAACAATGCCATTAATATGTTCTTCGTTGAAAACGGAAAATGTCTATTGCATAGGAAGGAGTCGATCCACTCATCTGGCGGGGAGATGTACAGACCTAAATGTGCGAATCTCACACGCTTTGAGGCAGGACAGGTATCGATTCGTTAAATCCTCACTACAAACTTTTTTCCTCCAAAAATGCCCTGCTAGAGTGAAACTCTGACCTGAAAGAACTAAAACAGCAGGACGGATACTAATCATATCAGTTTACAGTACAACCTGCACATCATGATCATTCGCGTCCGCATTTGCAATGATCAAAACCACAAACTGAAACCCCGACACTGAGAGTTTCATGTCATCTAATGAAGTGAACCATCTGCGATTCCACACCAAGACCCCTTGTCTCGTCTTCTCTCGGCTTCTCTTTTGACCACGATTCTATAGCTTGCGTGCCAGTTCATCAAAGGAAAAAAACCAAATTTAAATATCATCCAACAAAACAAACAACGTAATCTACTTGCGGAGCTTGCAATATGTTCGAATCCATGTCCGTAACACAAAGTACCAAATTTTTAGCAAGCAAGTACTCAGACCATGCATGTCAGTTACCTGATTATGACGGCAACGATGAAAGAGCAAGCTCAGAGCGACTTTCTCTCATAAAATCTTGGCCTTCTCCTTGGTCAAAATCTCTTCGAAACTTACTCTCAACTGTAGTTGCAACATATATACCTGCAACAAGTACACAGTAATATCGATCGTGATCTAAAACTTCACGACTGAGTTAATCACTAGAGTTAAATTTCTCATACCAATTTATCACAAGACAAATAATACTTCACTGTTTGACAATGAACATAGAAAACCTGAAGAATTAAGGAATACCAATACATAAGAACATACCTGATGCTAACCATGTCAAGCACCACAGGAAACCCAAAGGAGAGAAGTCCATTCTGTACAGGAACTCAAGAACGATGATACACCCAGCGCTGACTACCAGATGTTGAGGCGAAGAAGGCACAATGTGTAACCTGTACATGTGAACCGGGTGAGCTTGTAGAAACGAAGTACCCCAGAGTAGCCAAAATAATCGTTAAATTTCATTTATAAAATCGCGTTTGATAGATCGCCCTTATTGAACACATAGAAAGATTTCATTCTAAGAAAGTAATAAAAATGGAAATAAAACAGTAGAATGTATAATACCTGTCTTCAATAAGAGCATCCACGTAGTACATCAACACTATGCCGAAAAAAATCATGCTGACATATGGCCAGACTGCCGAACCATGATAATCCGATCTGCTGCCAGCTTCACTCTGAACCCCAAGCAGATCTCATCCATGTGAGTAAGAATAACACAATGAGCACAAATTATCCGACCTCTTACCCTCCGCCTTCCACCTTCTGAAGACCCAAAATAATGCGATTTAAGAATAAAAGACACAGCAATTAGGAACGTTTGAGTACTACCGAGATCGTATTCAAACAAGCTCATAAGAGTTCCCTAATCATTTCATTTTAAGCAGAGTGAAGGAACTCCTCACCATGGCCAGAGTGGTGATGGCGAAGGGGAATAGAAAACAAGTGGCTGAAGCCACTGTGATTGCGTGAAGTCTTTTCTTCGACTGACTCTACAAATCCAAAAGTTAAGTGAGTACTCAGAATCAGACCATTCATGCGATCTCCAGTCCTCTCCCGTCCAGATGTCCAATCCTTTGAGATGTCTTTATGTTGAAATATATCATAAGAAAGCCTGCATCATGAAATCTTAAGTGCAGTCCAACGGCAAGTAAAGTTGAATTCAGAACTTGTGCAAAAGTATCCGAGTGAAAAGTTGGAGCATCGAGCAGATAAAGTAAGTTCACTCTGTGACAGTCTACATATTTATTGAAATTATGCTCAAGATTTCCAAATCAGTTCCCTGTCACAATAGTTACGAAGTCATTGCACTTAAGGTTAAAGCCAAAAGTCTTTCAAGAAACAAAATAAGTGAAAGAAGAAAAAGCTGCTTTGTCGAACCTTAAGTGACACACGACGCGCAATAATTCTGCGGAGAGCTGCCAAGAGACCAGAAAATATTGGAGCGATCATAGAGTGTAGACCCACATGACCTTTCTCATGCATGGTCTCATCTGTAGTTGCGCTGGAATCAAGAGGTAAAGTCGAGGTCAAGGTTGCAATACAGGTTTCAGTCAGCAGACTTGCAAAAGAGACCTCGACCTACGAATTCAGAATAGTGTTTACACACATGAAAAGTTTCAGAAATGTCACTGTTACTGAATGCGACAGAAGGATCGATGTAGGATATAAAACGGTGAGTAGGATGCCATAGCCCATCCTTGAGAGAGAAAGTAGAAGGCGGCAAGCATCGCTATCAGACCACAAACCTGCAACATAGGAAAAACCATGTTATCATACTTCTTAATGGCATCTTAAAGAACGTGGGAGTTTGACAGGTGATGTTTTTCTATCAAAATGACTCATTGATGTATGCATGTCGTCAATCCTACAGATATGATTTGGTGCTATCTCTAGCTTTCGAAAAAAAAAACTCACTTTTCTCGCAGCATGGCCACCTCGGCCAAATAACAACGTCGAGATTGCACCAAGAACAGCTCCAACATATTCAGCTAAAATTGTCCTGTGTTTTGAGCCAGACACCAAAATAACTGTCAGCAAGACTATTGCTAATACAAGGGATATTCTACAACTTTCAATGCATTTTATGATATTATAAACTCACCTCACAGGACCACAAGTTTGAAGCCCCCTACCCCATAATACAAGCGACAGCGCCAATACTCCTCCATTGATGGCTGTAGGTACAATCTGAAGAAAAAACTCCACATTAATCAGCTTTCATCTGTACGATGGACAGGAAAATACTTATTTGACATTAACTCCATCGAAGCAGTTTCTTGACTACCTGAGATCGAGAAAGAGGCCGTCCCTTCCAAGGCTTTTGAATGGCGAAAAACACTGCTGCTGATCCCAAAAGACTCCCAAACATGAATACTACCACCGATATTTTGGCACCAATAAGGTACTGATAAAGTCCATAGACTGATAAGAGCCTAGCAAATCTGCCAACAACGTGGAATGCCTGCAACGACACGCCTCTGCAACATCGCAATTGAAACAATTAAACGTCCATAAGTGAACGAAACAACGTGCATGACAAGAGAGGAGCTTCAATATCTGGAGCGAGCTTGAGAATCTTTTGACGCGCAAAGGTATAAGCGCATGAATCAAAACCAGCAGGATTTTCTCCATCCGACGGTGTCAAATTCAGTCAATGATGAATAAGACTTCTCAGCATTGTCACTCCACCTTTTGACTTCTGACAACCACAGGATCTAACGTACTAAAGGTCTAGCCTTCAACAAAAGTACTTTGGAAGACTGCAGGTTATTCAGTTACTTCGGTAAAGATGGAGATGTCGAATGTTCTCCATGGATCATTTAAACAAACGCTGAGAAGAGATAAAACAAGGTTTCGTCCCTCATGCGTATGCAACCACATACAAGAAAACTGAGTCCATGTCATCCTCATTCTAGTAGCTAGATAAAACTATCAAAAGCAGAGAGTAAGCGAGTTAAGTAACATGATTTCAGTAAAGTACTGTAGAAATGCACTGGCTTCTGCAACCAGTGATAGCAGAGCTTCGACTAAATCATTCTGAAAAAAAGCCACACCCAAAAACTGGAAGCTTCTCCTGTAATTTTGGGAAAGCAATGTCGATAGAAAAATCATTAGAAGGAAGAAAGAAAAGACGGTTCTCTAACGTGTGACTAGCAGCGGCACGGTCAGCTCTGAAGTTGTCATCTGCGTTTTAAGTCAGTAGCAAACGCACAAGGAAGATGATGATTTCCTCACGTCCTTGTCCGTGGAAGGAATCCGACGAGGTCTTGGGGCTGGAGCTGAAGAGTCCGATCACCCTACTCGATTCTGAGCGATTTCTGCTCTAGGGCTGAAGCCCAATCCTGTCATCTTGCTCAAAGTCCACCAACCGTCTAATGTAAACTTCAGTTCGCATACAGTAGTAAACGGGAAGGTGATATCTCACCCGGCAGGAGCGGGGTATCTGCTCAATCGATCTCCTCCTCCAGTAAATTCAGCCATCAGCTCGAAAAATTTGAGTAAAAACTACAGAGGCCGATGTATGTTCTTCTACGTTCTTGTTATACGTCTCTTCTCTCGTCAAATGCACCCGTCTGATGGAGGTCTGCGAATTCCACAATGGTCGAACTCAAGCATCAGCCGTTTATGATTTCTTAAAATTCAAGCAATGTCAAAAAATCCTGGCACAAGTAGACTAGACATTGCACATTAGTCCCATCACAGGGACAAAACCCAGTCACGAATTCACCAGAACCCTCCTTCCCTGCTATTCACTCACTGGCTCCATAACCAGGGCCAACACTGTCCACCTCCACTTTCCCGTGCATCCATCGCGACAGGCCAAATTCCACGTAGTTTGATTACTTACGCACGCTACGAGTTATCAAGCATCAGCCAGAAGATCAAAATTTAGACCTTCTGCACTTATCGCGTGAACACTGTTTATCTGCCCGCGAGCCTGATCACAAATTGCTCCGCTCGGCAACACCTTTCCGTCGTACAACACTGTCTTAAGTCTGAGCAGTTTACAAATGTATTCCCTCTACGTCTGTAATCAAAGAGCTGCGCAACTTTGGATTTCCCGGAGCGGAGTAGGTGGTCGGAGTTTGGCTCGTCTATGAACAACACCTTTCCGTCTGAGAATGCTCCTAATTCCGTGAGTCCGAACTGCAGGCCCCGTACGGCCAGATTGGTAAGCAGACCAGCCTTCCTCTGCGACACCGTAGTGCTCGCTCAGGGACGAGAAGGGGTGAAACAAGAAGCAAGGTCTCCTCTGGGTCCGATACAAAGACACCTTCTCTCCCGCGAGACTCTCTGTCTATGGCAGGCACCCGTGTCCGGCCCTGCGGGCTGGCGGGCTGCTTTCCAAACCGTCTCCGGACTTGCTCGTAACCAGCCTTCCTTCCGAGTGGGAGGGTGAAATCAGAATGAAATCATGGAGCGGAGGAGTAACCAGATTTCTATTTGCTGACGAGCCTCCACATTTGCTCCGAGTTTCCCAGTGACTCCGGTAGGGCCGGGCCCCACACCTTCTTCCGGAAGTGACGGCGAGTTGCTTTACCGAAAAGAACTGTTTTATTTCTGGGACTGCGATAAACCTCTGCGGGCTAGTTCCGAAACCCCTGTACGCTTTGATTTGCACTTCTTGTACCTCAGTTCTGTTATGGTCCTGTACGTCTCGAGACTACTTCACACAAAGTCGGAAACTGGGCGTTCGATAACCCAATGTGAGCTCTGGTAGGAGTAGCATTCTGTATCGGCCTTCACAAATTCGCCGTCCTTTCCTTTACACTGCGGTGCTCGACATCGGATGCAGCTCGCTTCCTTTGATAATGGTCTCACGTCCTCTCACCTTACGTTTGAATACGTCTTCAAGGCCACTCGGCTTTTTCTAAATAAGATGCCTTAATCGGTGAGGATAAACGGGATGATTAGGTTACCATTAATCAAGCTACTCCTGTCTGAGCTCCGAGTGAAGATTCCAACTCAATTATTGGACGTCGGTTCAGTTAGAGAACTGCAGTTCTCAAGTGGTTCAAACTGGAGTTGACCGGGTCCGGGTCTCATCTGGCAAAGACATACATCAATGTTGAGAGGACTCCGGATGAGATCACTAACGTTGTACGTTCTCGCTTTCGTAATCCGTCTCTTGGCCATGTAAGTGATAGAGGAGCTTGATCTTTCCACATTCTTTCGCGTACACTTTTGTTATATGCGCATGTCGGTCAGTTGGCGAGGACTTCGATTTTCGCGATTGGGTCCTGCGAAACATTCCGATGCGGCCCAGATAAGGTCATCCAAAGTCGAGCACGATCTGATGAAACAGAGGCTTGACCGGGACGAATGGAGTCAGGATGTCGTGAGTTTTGGTAAATTCGGTGAAAGTATCGAGTCGTGCCCCGTTATAAAATTCGCTCACTCGGCAACACATTTCACGTGCTGGAATAGACCCATTAGTCCACAGTCAAACGGACGAGAAATAGGCGGATACACATCTCCATTCGACATAGACGTGAGCGGACGTCACACAACTCTACGCATTGGGTAGCATTAAGGGAACCAACTCAAGGAGAGACATGGACCACCATTTCTCACGAAGAAGTTTATAGGAAGAATCCCAAGTCAATCACGTCGGCCACGGGAGTTGTACATTAACATGCCTATTTGGCTCATGGCCGGGGCAAAAATTTCAACAGATTAAAGTTACACATTCCAGCTTTATGCCAGACATTCGGAACGACGAAACTAGCAGAAATCCAGCTCTAATTTCTCAGTAGGCAGCGCACATGAAATTAGTCCGCTGTTGACGGGGATGCTGAATCCCTGTAAAGTGACCAACACACATGGTCGAATAGCATATAAACCCTAAGCCCTAGGATTCCTTCTCCTTCGTCATCATCAGGTTCTCGTTTGTGAAGAGTTTAGTATGAGTGGCACTGCCCGCTCTTCTTTTGTGGTAGTAAACTCTGTGCTGCACAAGTTCCACATGGTCGGAGGAACTGGAAATTAATCAGTGTGACGCTGAATTGCAACACGAGATCAGAATTTCGGGAATTTCCAAGCGTATACTCGCGCGTCCACTTAAGCGTTGAATAACTCTGCAATCTCACTAGACATCTCCTCCTGCTTGGCAGTTCTACCGTAAACGTCGATGCTAATGTCTTGCTTAATGTTGTCATCGTCGTTCACAATGTTCTCCATGTTGAGCACTCGCTTGTCTTCCAGGCTGAAGTTCCAGTCGGATCGCACGCCGTCTCTGGGAACGAGGTTCATGAGGAACTCTACGGCATGGTCCCTCTTCCAGGTCCTGGACGCACATTTGGTCCTGAAATCGAAATCCTCGCAAAACCTGTGACCGGCGAACTCCCGAGGCAGCAACGAGGAGTCCTGCTTCAAAGCCACGCCTAGAGTGGTGCCATGCGCGTGCTTGTAGCACGTCACCCCGCCATTCTCCATGCACTCTAAACCTCCGGCCGGAATGGGCTCGATGACGAAACTGTCCGAAAGCTTCTGCTCCGCGTCCTTTTGGAAGCAGTGGGCGAGGCCTAGAACGACGTAGTCGCTGTCGCTGGACTCGGGATCCTGTCCCACGACATCGCTCTCCGCCCTCACGACGACGACGGCCGCAGCAGCCCTTACGACCTCGCTCCTCTTCCACCGCAGCAGCTGCACTCCCTTGAGAGAAGAACTCTCGATCCTCACGGACGACGACGGAGCCCTGGCAATCACAGCCTTCCTCGAGCAGCAAGCAGATGGCGCGCATTCCCTACTCGAGGAAGCTTTGGTAGAAGACAGCGCTCTGCCCGCGAAGTCCACGGCTCCCACAATCTGCTGCGTACGTGCGGCCATCGCTGCCATGGTCGGACGATGGGCCAAGGACACAACTCGCTCTCCGCGCTCGAGATGAGTATTACGCCTTCGATCCGATGCTCAGACTTCCAGAGCTGCGGGAGAGGACTGAATGAACTGCGAATCGAAAATCAAAAGGTGAAAGAGGCCGACACAGTGCGCAAGAGCTACGAGGGCGTTTCCTGCACAAAGTGTAATCAGCAGCGCAAAATCAGGCTGCCTTCCAATTGCAGCAGCTGGATATCCGAAAAAGTGTCATAACTCTCCGAAAAATCGGAAGATGGCAGTCCCTCGAGACACACTGCCTATCAACTCCCTACAATATCTTGTTGCGCGCGGATAAGGAGAAGCGCACGCGATAAGAGCTCCACCGCCTCTCCTGCCGTCGATGCCTGTCTATCTGGCGGTCGTGTTGGCCGGTGTGGCAAGTTGTCACCCAGTGGGGCCCTGTAGGGATCTATCACTAACATCTCCTCTCCATGAAATTTCACTTGTGGAGATTACTCATATATTTGCACCAATGTCTCCAGTACAGAGGTAGTCATAGAGTTAATTTCTTTGTTACTCTAGGTTTGCAATCATATAGATATATTGACACTAATTTCAACATGTTTCTCACAAATTGAACTATAATATATATAGACCATGGATATTGCTATCTTTCATATATTATATAGCATATTTAAATAATTTATTTCCATTACTCTACAAAGAGCACTAGTTAGTGCACTCCATAGAAGATTAATCATATCAATTGATGATTCTTAATATGCTCCTTTTGTTTGTTGATTGTTTGACCTAGATAGTTAGTATATCTCAAATGCATATGATATATTTCCCATTGTGATGCTATTGGGGGCTAGCCCGATGTTACCTGTTTGAAATCATCAATGTACGATTTGATTGGATCTTCCCATACTTCTTCTTATTTTACTTTGTACCTCTCCTTGAAATTCTTCCATTTGCATATAACGGAAATGAGTCAATAGCCTACGGGATAAAATGCATGGGTGGGAAATTCCATACCATTTTAGTCTTTATATTTTGAATATTGTATTTTACATTCCTTATTTGGTAGTTAACCACCCTCAAAGACGTGGTGTGGTCAATTTAAACTAGTTTTAGAACTAAATGCCATCTATTTACACAACGATTCCTTGCACAAATTATCATTGCATAACACCATTATACCTAACAAACCATTTCAACAAAAATATTACAATATTGATTTCAAATTCATTCTTAACTTTGATCTTCATTGAGATTGGATATTTTATGATCTCATAAACAAATATCACATCTATGATTATCTTGACATCATATGATGTAATGTTGAAATGATGACTTTGATAGAATTCAACTATTGCAATGGTAGTTATTTCCTTCATAAAGAATAATCGAAATTAGATTTAAAAAAAACATAATTATATATGATTTTCATAATCATTGATGAATTGTGAAAGGATTATGTATCATAACAATAAAATCAAAGGCTATTGTTCAAAAAAAAATACAATCACTAGACTTCATAATATGAACTTTTCATATCAAAAGATAAAAAAATATACTAGAATGCATACATTACAACATTAATGTATGACAAACATCTCATTGCCATCAAATTGTGATTCATATCTCTTTGAGGTGAAAAAAACTCTATATAATATTTTTAACAATTAATTAATTTCCATTTTTATTTTTATTTTTTGATTCATTTATTGTTATTAAGAATACAAAGATGAATTGAAACCAATAAGTTGCTCCTTTAAATAGAGAATCCAATCATCTAGCATGTGCACAAGCTAGATTGTTTTTCTTCCTAGTATTTATCAATATTTGTTTTAGGTGTGTAATAGGATGTTGAGGTGATTCATGCTAATGGTTTGACTTCTTGAGAAGAACTGTAGTTGTGAATATGTTTTTTTTTCTTTTGTAGTAGATAAATATCTTTATGATATGTAATGAGATGATTAGATGATTCATATGATGGGATGAATCTTTGGGAAGAAATTCGATCATTTAGCATAATCATCTCTACTGCTTAACGATATTTACGTCAATGATGAGATGTTGATTGTCATTCTTGTGAGCATCATTTTTAGAAATTTCATGGTTGACCTATTATTGAGGCTTTTTTTTGTTGCTGTCATATGATTCAAGGTTCTAGAATCAATGTATTAGTCTTAGTAGGTATCATGATGTAACATTGCTCGTTAACATGCTATTATCAAGATAGATCAAAGTTTCATTTTGAATTACAAAATTTCCATTCGTTGGCACTAGATTTTGCTTCATTCTACAAATGTCTAAGCGACTAGCTAAAAAAGAATCTTCTTGACTCTCGTATGAATTACAAATATTTTTTCTTTTCCTCACCAATTTATATTCAAGTTGATTGCAACCAATTAAAATTTCCCATGATAAGATCATTAGATCTCAAAATTGAATCGTTAATTTTTCCTCTAACTTCACAAATAATTGTATTGATACCTTTATGTACTTTAAAAAAAATCATATTTTTTACTCATAATTTCTTAAAATAATTATCTAAACATACATAATATCCTAATTATCTAGCTCAAGAATTGACCCCGGTCAAAACAAGTGGAATGGAAAATGGAGGAATAAAAGAATTATATTTGGAGATATAGACATCAACATCAATGATAAGGAGTAGAGAATCACTAAAAGCTCAAGCTCTTGAAGCTAAAACATCACAACGAGTAATAAAATTAGATCTTCAAACCTCCATGATCATAAAGATGACATAATTTGTATGATAAAATCTTAGAGAGTAAGTCCGACCTTGAAAATTTTGCAAAGTTGGAATGATATAATGAAGTACCATCCAACTTTGTTCAATATCAATGATCATATTGCATGTTTTTTTGTTTGTACTTTGTTGTCGGAGAAATACTCTATTTGGTTTTAAGATTGGATGATGAACTCAATAAGTTGGCTCATTAAGTCATTTGGAGGGCAATGAAGCAAGATATTCTTTTGAATTTTGAACTGATTCATTTTATAATTACTTTACAAATGAGGTTGTGGAAATGATAGCAAAGCAAAATGTGGAGAAGTACATTAAAGAATTTTTCATATACAAGATATGAATGAAGCTAAAGCCATTTATCTATTTTGAAAAAACCTTTTCAACAAGAGATGATTAGTTACATTCCAAGTTACTTGAATAAGGCTTTTGTGGTGCATAACAAATGACTAATATCTATCATAGTGGTGGAAAGATATACGTTTCCACAAATCAGTATTATAGACCAATGGCTATTGAGTAGGCAATGAAAGGAGGAGAGAAAATTTCATTCCAATAGGATTGAATGCTCAAGGAGTAGATTGTCAAAAGCCAAAAGTGCAGATGTATAGGGCTTATCAAGAAGCAAAGTATGCGACTTGTTAGGAAAATAAGAAATAATACAATGCAACAATTGTGAAATATTTTATCATATTTCTATGAATTATCTAACTCGAGTACCATCAAGAGAAACAAAACCATCATCTCAATATCCCCTCAATAACATTGAAGATGAAGATGAATAAAACAATTGCCAATCAAGGAAAAGACGAACGTCATGAGGGAATGGAAACAACAACAAAAGGTAAATTATTTGAGAAAGAAGAAAATATGTTTGTTTTTCACGAATAACAAAAAGAACAAATGAAATTGCTTATTGATTCCAATAGCTAAAAAAACTTCCTATCCTAATTGATTGTTATAAAGTCGGAATAAATTTTAGAAAAAGATTAGAATGATGAAGCAAAATTGTCAAACATGCAAACTAAAAGCATTGAAGTATTTCTAGAGAAGAGGAATCGAAGGTTGCACAATACAAAAAATCATTGGAGTAAAGAGTAATTAGATTAGTTTGCTATGATTAAATTTTGGCTATGCCTTGGATGGAAAAATATTATCGAGATGTAGATTGGTGAAGTAAGATGGTAATAACAACTAGATCCTTATAAAAAATCTTCGACGACACATTTAGATAAGGAAATTTTTTTTTCTATATGTGATAAAAAGATAAGCAATAATCACATTCTCAAATATCAAGGGCATTATTTTGTAATGCCCTTGACATGTTACAGACTTTTAATTTAAATAAGTGTAAATATTCAGTCATCAAAATATGATAATTAATTTAATATATTATTATCTTATTATTTTAAATTTTTGAATATTTTATATCTGTTATTTAGACAATCGATTTTAATATAATTTGAATTATGAAGGTTGAATAATTTTAAGATGCTTCATCATTTGATTTTTTTTAATAGATTAATATGTCTATCAATTTTGCATAAAAGATTAAATATGATTATTTAGTCCTCATGTTGAAAAGCTTTATATAAGTTTAATAAAACTTATATTTGATATATTTGTTAATCTCAATCTTGTTAATTATAATATGTAAAAGTAATTCAAAATCAAAAAAATTATTTTGATGAAAAGTTGTATCTACACATCAATAATGTTAATAGATATCTAAAAAAATGAACAAAATTAAAATTTTCAAAGGATGGATTAGTGTTAAAGATTGGTAAAAAAATATTGTTTCAATTTCAAATCCCCAAAATTGCTTAATGATTTTTATCTTTATTGATATTTGCTATCAATTATGTATTTCATCTTAATCGATCATTATAATAATTTTTTTTCCTAATTTTTTTTATTGGTATTATGTCACAATGTTGATTGCATGGATCAAAGACATGATTGAAGATAAATTATTGATTTTTTTTATTGATTTGTTAAATTTGATTTGAAATATAAAGAGAGATTAAATCCAAAAATAGATTTTTTAGGTTTTATCATTTTATGTTATAAACAATAAGGAGAAATTTATGTTAATTAATCTTGTAATAAAATAATAAATTTATGCGATAACAAGTTGAACTAATCATAGTCATATCTAGTTATAAATTTACTTTTTTGGATTGATGTTTTTTTCACATGAACTATTTTGCAGTTTTTGAAAGAAATATTTTTTTTTCAATTGAAATTATTAAAGAAATATAAATTTTTTTTATTTTTAAAACTTTTAATATTATTTTTAAAAAATATTTTATGATTTTATTTTTCTATTTATATTTGTAAAAAATATTTTTCTTGTTTTTTAAAATAAAATTTGTTTTGAAAATGGAAAATTTTCATGATTTTCAAGTCATATTTTATCTACAATTAATTTTATAAAAATATTTGTTTCAATTTATTTATTATAAAATAAAATTTTATTTTAATTTTTGTTCAAGGATTTTTTTTAAATGAAATTTTTATTATGTGGATTTTTCTTCATTTTTCATTTATAAAAAATTTCAAGGATGTTAATCGTATCAAGTTTCAAAAAAAATTTCTGTGATTGAAATTTTATATATTTTTTAAATTCAACTTTTTTTTATATTTTCATTGAAATATTTATATTGAAATAATATCTCAACTATCTCCATTCATGATATTTATACATTACAAAATGTATTGAATAATTTGTGATTTAAAAAATTAATTCAGTTTGATTGGCATCTTGATGACATTATCCATGAACAATGTGTATGAAAAATATGATTATATCCAAAAAATTATTATTTTTTATTGCTCATTTATTTATAATAAGATTGAATATTATATTTTTAATTCAAAAAATTAGTCTTTTAGTTAATAATATAAAATCTTGATGTATTTTGTGAATTTGAAACAAGATATAATCACACATGAATAATTTTTGTTTCGTTAGAATTCAAGTTGCATTGATGAATCTTACATAGTGAAGAGTGGGACATAGAGTCTCAATGTCAAATTAAGAAAAAAAATTCAGAATCTAATTTTAAATCCATTTGAGGGTAAAAGAAATCATTTTCATGCTCAGTCTTATAAGGTTTTCTATTTTTTATAATATTATCCTTTTTATTTTGGCAAGACATTAGGTTTGAAAATAAAAAATGTTTGACACATTTTCTCAAATTTATTGATTTTAACCATACATTTCAAACCTCACAAACTCTAATGTTTGAGCTTAAAGATCTTTGTCATATTTTCTGAAAGTTTTCTGAATCTCAAATGAAGGAGATTGTTATATTTGTATAATTAAATATAAATCTTTAAAATTTGAAAAAAAACTTTTTCAATCCACTTTTTTTTTATAACCCAGAACATTCAAAAATTCACTTAATATCTCACTATCTAAGTTGGAAAAGGTGAATGGATTACAAAAATAAATATGCAAAACCTTCACATAAATTTGTAGTCACTTGTATCCTTATTTTTTAATTAAAGAATACATAAAGTGGATACATTCTTTTTATTCAACAAAGTGATTTTAAAAAATCCAGCATTGGATACATCTTAGACATTTTTTGAAACTGAAGTAACATAAATAAGGAGTATAGTCCTTAAAATACTTGTTTGAAATTAATTTTCTTCATTGTGATTTTAAATTTTGCGCAAAAAGATTATTGATTTTCATGCTGCAAAATGTAGCAAGTGTTTTGATATATGTGGCTGGTGACTTATCATGAGGAAAGATAAGCAAAAAAAAGTTAAAATAAGTGATATTATTAAAAGAGAATAGGATTCATGCGTGTACTCCTTAGACAGTAGGGAAAAATCAGGATGGATTTCTTGAACATTTTTACATAGCGAAAAAAAAGTTTCAATCCGGAATATAGTTTAGTGGCAAATTTTAATCATAATATTAATTGTGTTGTTCAAACAAACACGTTTGCAATAACCTTTTTGTTTTATTTTATTTTATTTTGGCAATATGCACTCACTATTCATCTTCAGTTCTTTTATACATTTAATGAAATTCATTTTATGTTTCAAACTCATTAGCTGAATCTAAATCTTACAATAGTACAGCATTTGAATTTTTTATTTATTGAAAATTAATTAATTGATTCATTTTTATTTGTAGTTTAATGTGTCAGATTGTGCATTATTATTCTGGTTTCACAAATATCTATATTTTTTATGATTCTGGTTTCAAATCTTGTTAAGATAATTATTATAGGAAGATAATTATTATAGGAAGTTACAGAAGAATGAGTTTGAGTGTATTTACATATATTCATAGGATTTTGTATTTGTGACTATTGACATTTTAAATATTTATTTATTTATACGTGTACAGTGAACATTTTTTCATACCAGTTTGTAGAATTTTCTACTAAGTGTCATGGTAGAGTGCCGCAATGTGTAGACCTGATGGGGAATATATCAAGATTGTGTTTTCCTTCTGCGGTATCATTAAATGCACCAAGTGAACTGCAGTCCCACGCGAAGATATGAAAAACCAATGCAAACTATTAAAATCATCACCAAATTACAGAATGGTGTTTGAATCGGAGAGGAGTGACTCAAACATTGTAATGTGTTCGATGTTTTCAACTGCTTTTACCATGAAGTATCATCCTAAACTTTCAAGTACTGTACAAGAGGGAGGGCGAAGAGAATAAAGTACAGAGTATTCCGATTTTTATCCTCGCCGAGTGTTTCCTGGTCCATCGTCCGGGATCACATCGACAATTCCCAGACATGAGTAAAATCGATTAAACAGAGAGTAAACTCATAAATAAATAAATAAAAAAAAGAACTCATGCAAAAAGGATGTTGTTTGTTGTGTCCCACGGAGTGTGAAATGGAAGCATTTTCCGGATAGTTTCCGAGGAAACTGCTGCTAGGCTCGCAGGTGCACATTAGTCAAATTACTGTACTTGTCTTCCTGGCTACTAAAAACACGATAACCAGTACCTGAAGGGAATGAGGCGGCGACCACTTATGATCTAGGAACACCTAGACGAGCTGATCAGGACCCGACACCTGTTGATAGAAGGCTCTCACAATCTCTCTCCCTCCATGGAGGAGCAAGGTTGTGGAGGGAGTGCGCTTCCCAGCGAAGTCTTCTTAATATAGATTCGCAAGGTAAGGACTTCAACTTCCAACCGGCTTCGATCGTCACTGTGTCATGCAGACCTCTGATAGAACTAGTCAATATTCTCCCTCCTCCGAAGGTTACTGTGTGATGAGTGGTGATTTGATTTGGTGGTCAAGCACGAGTGTGAACTTCGCAGACCGAAATTCCCATTTCATGAGTCTGCCGTTTTGGCCATCACTTTCTTGATTGCCTCCGTCGCCTGTTCTTCCTTCATGTACCTTTAATATAGCTGGACTCTGGAGCACAGATTCACCCTGCATGGAGCTGTCTCTCCAGCTCATTGGCTGGAAAGATTAGTTCTTCGTAGATAGGCTTCGGTGTGATCATCACATGCCATCCTGTGAGGAGACCCAATGGATGATATCCAACTGGGGAATGGGCCGCTACAGATTTACGTGAGTGGTCGCTTTAGGCGTTGGAAACTGACACAATTCAGTTACTCGAGGGGGAGCAATATTTCAGAAAGAAATATTGGCTGGTGGTAAAAGCGGAGGAAGTGTGAGGGCGAAGCTCCCACCTGCTGCAGGTAGAACTTTTGTGCTCACGATGGCGTTGCTGAAAGGCTGAAGGGTCATCCTAAGCTTCCTACTTTGTTCTTGTGTGGTGTTCTAGTAGATTGACTTACCCACTTTCAGTGATTGACTGTCGTTGCGACAGCGGATGACCTCCGTTTGGACTGTCGCTGGGTGCGTCCATCCAAACATGCCTCGGGTTTGGATCAGCTGACATCCATGATGGGCATAATGTGCCTCGCCAAGACGTCGCCCTCGACGAAAAGTGTGAATTTTGTTCTTATAACACCTCGTAGTTTGACGAGAGTCGTGTCAATTTACGACCACAAGACGAGCTGGTCGTCTGTCTTGTCTCCGTCTTCGGGAGCGGTGAGCCATTTTTCGTTGGGCATTTCCCGTCGCATGTGATGGGCGGAAGGAGTTCACCTTTGAAACATGAACAGATTTCGGCAAACTCATCTCTTCATGGCCGAAAGGTGCGCGAGTTTTGTTTTGGATGTGTATTGTCTCTATCATTGCTTGGAACATCGAGTTTGAACACTCCCTATGCTTGGGAGTATTTAGGCTGGCAATGGAAAATTTCATTGCTTCTTATATTGCACACTCCAGGAGAAGAGAAGTGTAACACGCATGCTCAAGTCCCCTTTACATCCACTGCGAAAATAAAGATCGAGAAATAATCAATATCTTCCAGCTTCCGACCGAGATCAGCCCCGTGATGATGCCATGGCAAAGAACGCGAGAGGACATAACGTCGTGAAACTGCCAACACACTAAAATCTTAATCTCGTATGGAGAGAATGCTAAAGGAAAAAGATGAGCGGAACACAAATGAATTCGACATGGAACCAGAGAAGAGAACGATGCATAAGAATTCGAGCCTGTGGATGCACATTCGCGGGTCTCGGTTGGAGGTGTTCTCGGCCGGAGGAGACAAACAAGCCTCGTTATCCATGCTCGCATCACTTTCCGTGATTCCGTCCCAGTGTCCACTAAACACGATTACCTCAGCAATAATTATGTCAATCATCATCCAAGCGCTGCTGCACGATACAAGAGAAATGAAGACCCAGACGCACGGAGTACAGGAACTGCGGACGAAGGCGGCGATCAGAGTCCAGTCAAACGGAGAAGCGAGAAGATACTGTCTAGGTCAACGATGGAAATATGGGGACCGATATCAGATATTGGGCACAGACAATGCATGGAGCGCGATCTCGGCCCTCCCGCGAATCCAATCCAACGGTGGTGGGTCCTCGGTCTGGCCCTCTCTCTGCCATCCATAAGGAGGCCTCGGCTCTCGGACATCGGGGTTTTTCTCGTTGAAACCAAACCAATAGCTCGAAGGGGCTCTCCGGAGGCAGACGAGAGGAGGGAGCGAGAGCAGGAGCAGCTATCCCTCCCTTGGAAGGAGGTCGAAGAGGAGGAGGACGAAGAGCCGGAGGCCACAGACTGTGCTTCGTGCACCGAGACGATCTCGTCGGCCTATTTTACGCCGGTCGTTGGCGGAGCGTGTCTGGGTGATTGACTGATTTGCCGTGGGTGTGGGGCAATTCTGGTCGAGGGAATTTGAGGGCGGTGGAGAGATAAGGGAAGGGATCGCCTTTGTGGAGGAGACGTCGAGTGAATTGGGTGGCGGTGAATTTTCTCTGGGGTTGTACTTGCTGAGGGCGCCCCGCGTCGAGTTTTTTCCCGTGCGTTTTTTGACCGCCGAGCTATCGGTGGTGCTGGAGTGCTGCTTCGATGCAACACGGCCTACCCTGCGGGCCAAGTGTTATCAAAAGCTGTAACGAGGAGGAGGTTACCTTCTGGGTTTGGGATCTCCCAGTTCTGTTTAGGGAGGTCGTTCGCTGTTCCTAGGTCCTCGCTCCCTGTTTGAGGTTTCCCTTCTCACGCTGCGATTTTTGTCCAGGCCCTTCTCCGGAGGTTCAGTGCTGGAATTTCCTTTCTCTTTCAAATTTTATTGTTCGTCTCGAGCATTCCTGGCAGTCTGTGCTTCCCAGCAAGTCGTACCTGAGATTCCGTTGTTTTCCCCTACTTCCTCTCCGGGATATACCTGCTCTGACAGCTCTCCCGAGCATCGTCAAGTGCACTAGAGCGTACTACGCGTCTCTGGGGTAACTCAGTCACCTTAATTTCTCGTTACCTCAAACGTTCTCTACAACGTCTTCAAAATGGTTGTTTTGTTGTAACTCTCCAGTTGTTTTTCGTCTTTTCTGCTATTCAACTTCTAGGCAAATTTTGCCGCAAACTGTTGAAAATGGCCACCAAATGTATTCTCTCGTTTTCTCACATCAACGTGAGCCCGACATCTTGCGTTTTGAGGGTGCGGGAGTTGATGTGTGTAACTTTATCTCCTGGCATCGATAGTCGGCGACCTGGACGAAGAGGAGGCTGCTGTAGCCTTCGCCGGAAGCTAGCGGGCAATGATGTGAAGAGCAAGGCCTGCTACCCCTCGCCTTGGGCGTCATGGAAGGAAAAATGCAATTCACCAGTGCCGAAGCCTACCAGCTTTGTATCCGGGGTGCTGGGTGCGGAATTTGCCCGGTCCAAATTTTCTGCCCCTGGTCCACAAGATTTCCGGGGCAAGACAGTGAAGTTCAGTCCTCCCCTTACTCGAGTTCGGGCAGAATCCTCGCAACGGAAGCAGACATTCAGTTCTGGTTCTGCATACTTATTCGACTCTGCACCCTTTCCTGGATCCCGGCAAAACCAGATGGCGGGACATTTCAGGTTGCCCTTCGTTCCATCGATGAAATGGCTACCATGTAACGAGTACATGGGTTCATCTTTTGGAAGTCTGCTTGTTCGCAATGCTCTGTCGGATGGTTCAAACGCTAGTCATCCTAACACTGAAGAACCGACCTCCGTTTCACCTGGAGATGGCGACGGTGGAGGTGGTGGAGATGAGATAGGCTCCAGCTCTAACTTTCAAGTAAAGGAAGATGACGTTGGAGAAGATGCTAAATCTGAGAACAACAAAGTGAGCTGGTTGCCTGAATGGACTAATATGACGTCGGATGACGGCAAGACCATTATTGCTGCGTTCGCGGCATCACTGTTGTTTCGTTGGTTTATTGCGGAGCCTAGATACATTCCTTCTTTATCGATGTACCCAACGTTCGAGATCGGGGACCGAATCATTGCCGAGAAGGTGCGTGCTTGCTTTCTCCTCGTGTATTTCGTTGTGGTTTTTTTTTTATACTTGACAAATTCCCTTTAGACTAGTCTTGTTACTTCTATGACTCGAACCTTTGAGGGTGGATATCTTGCAGCTGTCAAACTGTTGTATCTTCTTTATTCTCAAGCTACTAAGTCTTGGCTATTGTTATGTCAGTATGTCAGCTAGATGGGTCAGATGGATTGCCGACTACATGTTCATGTGAATCAGCTCTTTTATCATGTTTCACTAGCATTTGTCTCTCTTTGATACTCGGCTCTTTCATAAACAATGCGGACAATTTTACATTGGACATTGTATTATCAGTTCTGGCTTGATTGCTATTTGTGGCTGATTCTGTCCGTCCACCATCTCAGGTATCATATTACTTTCGAAAGCCCGGTGTAAACGACATTGTTATTTTCAAGGCGCCTCCAAGCCTTCAGGTTTGTTGGAAGTGTCTTTTATTTTCGGTTTTCTTTTTAGTCTTGGCTTTTAAGGGGTGTGGCACGGTGATCATTTACTCGCTTGTGATCGTCTCAAAATGTTTTACCCTCGTCATCTGCAGCAAAAAGGCTATAGTGCTGGAGAGGTGTTTATTAAGAGAATCGTGGCAAAGGGTGGAGATCGAGTCGAGGTATGTAGAATTGCATCATGTGTTGTATGTAGAAATGATGATAGAAATGGTGGTCGTCTTGTACCTGGCTTATCTATTTCGTCTTTTCCTCCCTGCCTGTTTGGCATCCAAATGTTGAATAAGTACTGGGAAGATTATGATGCGCAGACGTGTGTCATAGAAGATATTTTAATGTTCTCAGCTCCTCCTACTTTGGGAGCTCCTGTGAGCCGTCCTTTTGCTTTGAAATCTAACAAGATCACTTGTTACTACAGGTTCATAACGGTAAACTTGTGGTCAACGGGACTCCCATTAATGAAGACTTCATTGCCGAAGACCCTGCCTACGAGTTTAATCCCTACGTAAGTGCCTGTACAATAGTCTTTCTGGCCTGCTTGATCCAGCATGCCCGACATAGAAGGCTTGAAATGTGCCTTCGTTATTCTGTCGAACACGTTAACGAACGAACATGTTCTTTTGGTTATTCGTCTGTGTTTGGCCTCCTTACCACGTATCTTAGATGACATTGATTAATACATATCTGATACTATGTTCGTTTGCTATCGTGCAGAACGTGCCTCAGGGCCATGTATTTGTTATGGGTGACAATCGTAATAACAGCTATGACTCGCACATCTGGTGAGTACATGTTTTTGGGATTGCTATTTGGTATTATGAACATCAATGTTTCCTCCTAGATCCTGTAAGGCATTTGTTTGATTGTTTTTGTGAATTTTCGTCTGTTTCTGGCTGCAGGGGTTCACTTCCTTTGGAAAACATTCTAGGCCGGTCTGTGGTTAGATATTGGCCTCCATCTCGACTTGGAAGCACAGTGCTCGACGTAAGTAGTCAGTCGTCTTCGGCACCACTGTTGCAGGCTCCTGCTTTGAGCACTTTCAAGCCGTGAAGGGGATTACGAATGTTTCTCATCTGTGGTGGATGAGTCAATCATCCACAAACCTAACTCTCCACGTAGAGAGCCCAGGATACTCGCTGAGCTGAAGGGCGAGGGTCCTTCAAGATGTGATTACTGCACATCTCTGTAAATGCGCAGTTTGCGTGGTTATGCCGAAGCTGGAGTTGAAAGCAAGGAGTCAACAAAGCGCATGGATCATTACATGTTCATAGTTTTATTGGATCGCAGAGCAACCTGTATGCAGCTGCCCCGCATTCTGTACATAAACAAGAGGCGAGGAGCCAAGCTGTCCTGCAACTAGTAACCACCCTGGCCCGTGAAGGTTGTTCCGAATGTTATATTGAGATTCTTCACCTAGATGTCATTGAAGTTCTTCCAAGTGTTTTTATTCGAGGAAGAAACAAAGGTTGAATAGTAGCTAGTACCTGATGCCACAGACACAATAGCAGGGGCACATCCTTATTCAGAGAGCATGACTGACATGTAACTGCTGCTCCCATCTTCCGGTCTATGTCCAGACATCACATCGATCCCCCTAGTGGCGATGTTGGTGATCTTAGAGTGGGAGTCAAAGCACGTTTAGATCATAGCCCCCATCCTGTGCAGTTCTGGCGAGCGTCCTGAGCATTGAATATGTACACTCGACTGTAATCGAGTAAGGCTGCAAAGATTTTCGAACCAGCTGTGCCGATGGTAGAAGGAATGTCGGAGTAGTTGGTTAAGAGGACAGTGCGTAATGACGTAAGAGAAATTTAAGGTTGTCTGTCCTCTGAGAGTTGGCCGGGAGCTAATGGAAGAGCCTTCAGCGCCTGCCCGAAGATCATAACTCGGCACTAAAAAACACTTACTCTATTGGAGTTTTTTGTGGTAAGAATTTTACTCCAGAATTCGATGGAGATTGCAGGGGCCCAGTGAAAGGTTATCATCGCTGTAAGGACTTTTATGACTGATGACGAAGATGGTCTTAACGCTGGTGGGGCCTGAAGGAAGATTGTCAATCAGGAAAAGACTGGAGATGGTAACGACGAAGTTTAATAAACTTGGAATACTGCACCTTGGCGGACTCGTACTTTCCTGATTTGAAACTGGAAGTAGCCATGGTTGTGTTCGAGATTTCATTTGTTAAGTGATACCTGTTCTACCTCGTGTCGGAATATCTCCCTTATCCTCGTGTGAATCATGTTCTCTCTGATAGTCCAGTGAAGTGCAGAATGTCCAAGCATGGAACATGTTGTCTACAACATGGACGTTTTAGATATAAAATTAACCTTCTCTCTCGTCTACCTGCACTCCAATTATAAGCTGAATTATTGTGTTCTATACTGGTCCTTTGGATTTAGTATCCTGCAACCCTTCAATACACACATTCAAATTCCTTCGGTCAAGGAGAATAACTTGAAAGCACTATACACTAGTTGGATTAGAACATGTACAAACTTCTAACGAGTTTCTATCGAATGCACATACTGCTGAAGTAGAACGGTTGATACCAGAAAGACACAAGAAGTACTATTCACAAGTCCCAAACTGCTTTACATTGAGGAAATAAAATTCCAGATCGAATTATCTTCCTGATAAAGCTGTAAAGCACATCGCAGAATATCGTTTCACCAAGAGGACTGATAGGATGAAGATAATGCTAACAAAGTTAAAGCTGTTACACATACAGGGGATGAAAAGTTCTTGGATAAACTTATCACTTCGAGGAAATTGTGTGTACATCATCACGTCTTCAAGGAAAAGTGGACTTTATCCAAGAAGCTGACAAAAGTAGGTGCCAGCGGTCTTCTGAATTTGGTAATTTTTTGTACCGAAGTCTTAAGTGAACTGTCGTCCTCCAAAAGTATCAATCTCCTCCTTTTCAACCACTGCTGCGAAGGTTAAAATGTTGTCATTGTATATATGGCCAATATATGCACTATTTAAAGTTCATAATCACTCCCTGAAACTGAATATTAAACTCGTTAAACATAGCCGCACCATCATGTCACCACTGCAAACAGACACATGCGCGTATCCGCAAATTCGAGCTCCCTTTTGTGTAAAGCATTTAGTGCAGGTGTATTCAGTGACTAGAAAAGCGAAGTTGGTTCACAATAGAACGAATGGCCACAATCACAGTATTCTCCCGTATACGACGTGTCCGAAAAAATGAAAACAACCCGGAGCCAATGGCTGTAAGCAATACGACATTTTGAGATGCACCACATGTACGACAGCCTTGAGGTAGACATGACAAGAGACTGTGTTCTTAAATTGTTCAAGAGTATATGCTTATTATGTGACTGTCCTCATACATATTTGCACATTTGCGCGTATGAATTTCACACAATCCATGAAAAGGATCTACTACGTGTCAGTGTTATGCTCGTAACCATGAATACTAGGCCCGGCAGAGAGAACCTGGGCTGCAGAGTTGGCGAAAAGAAGGTGGAGGTATGAACCCAAGGAAGATGCTGCTGCGACGTATGACAGAAAAAGCTCTCCTGACATATGGGCCTGGTGCCTGTACAAAATAAGTTCATTGCATTTGCACGACGGTTCGACTCGTTGAATGTCCTTCTTCACCCGGGTCTTACTGAGTCGTATCACATATCGAGAAGCACCCACGGCTTGTTGAGGCCATTAGCCACTCCTCGGTCGCCTTGGGCACAAGGTTCCTCTACCTTGTGCCTCCATACCAGCTTGGAGGTCTGTCCCTTGACCCACAAGATAATGTGACGGTAAAAATTCTAAGTGGATAAATTTTTGCCACCTGTTTCGCTTACGTGCTTCACGTCTGAGTGGCCTGCGCGAGAACATCAGTATCTCAGATTGCCGCCGAGATAGAAGATTTTCATCTGCAAGCTGCAGATAGGAGATCCATGCACGTCCCCCTGTGTGACAGCGCTGCGGAAAATCTTTCCTTTCTGCCTGGATGCCGGTCGCTACCCACAGGACCATTATTTTTGTTATGCCGTTGCCATTCTTATTATAATGGCAACGGCAAGTGCAGAGCATGGTGCAGATGTGCCATTGTCCCCACATAAAGGTCATTCATTCTATTTCGATAATAAATGCGACTCCAGTATTACGAAACAGGAGCCATATATTCAGGTAGAAGGACCTGTTCTTCCTCCGCTGATAGAGACGACAATTGCTCTCATCTCCAAGTCTGCTCCGGAATGGGAAGACGTGTGGCCTATTAGCACAAAGGATATCAAATTGGTTCTTCTTGAAGTGAGGACATATTGAAGGACATCCAATCTGTCCCACATTGGATTGGTTAGATTGGTTAATGTCACTGTGGGATGAGTGGCAGTAACCACAGGTTTGAACTATCAGTAGATAGTGCATATAGAGAAGTAGGCTTGACAATCCAAATCATCGTAAAATGTCTTGATGGCTATTCTTCTGAGAAAGTACTCACCTGCTTGAAGAACAAGATCCAAGACAGCAATCGCTTGACGATCATATGCTTGCAGGAGGCAGTTTATTGGTCACATCTCAGAAGATACAAACTGGGAGATTCAGAGCAGAGTATAAATTTTCACATCTTTCACACAGAGAACCCCGTGTCTTCAACTTGTACTAAGTCCGACAACGAAAAACTGCATATATATTTATTAATTTACAAAAAATATTTCAGTCTTGTCATATGAATAATGGTAAGTCTTCAAGCTCTTGTCTCACGTGACTTCCACTAAACCATTTTGTGCATTGAAGACTCCAGCGGGAGGAATGTTGAGCTCCCGGTTTCAGCGTTTAGAATCCGAGCTTGGAGCCCAATTCTCGGCATCGAAATCAGCAGTTTAATGCTTCTCTTATCGATGCCAATCCCGGAGATGAAGGAATCCCCATAGTAAACACTAGATAAGAAACGTGAGTTTTGCCTTCGCTATGTAAGCCTGAGATGGAGCTCTAAATTAGATACGATGAGCCTGATCTGATCTGGGGCGTCTCTCGTGTCAGCAAACTTCTGAACAGCGTCACAAGATACGCCCTTGCAGCCTGAGAAGAGAGAGGCAATGGAACTCTCGCGTCGAGCACAGCAGTCGAACCATAGCACATGTGAGGCGTGAACGTAAGACTATGGCCCAGATGGTCAGTTCGAGGAGCCGGTGCGTGGTGAAAGGTGCGGCGCAAGGTTCGAACGTATCCAACAACGGCCATGAACGCTCGAGGGCAGACAGTGAGCTACTCGTGCCAAGTGCCAGAAGGCCCCGAAGGATCCGGGAATGTTGACACAGTCGAGTTCAGGTCCAGAAGGCGTCCCATAAATGGAGACTCGGTTTCCAGCACCGATGGGCAGGACGCAGGCCTTTCAAGAGATTGTGGTGCCATCGAGAATCAGATTCAGAAATCCCCAAAAATGGCCAACTCCGGCGCTCTCACCGATCCTTTGGTGCCGTCGTCGTCGTCAACAACAGCAGGTTCCGACAATCCGAACGTTCGAGTGTCGCCGTGGGCAGCCTTCGTCAACGGCATAACCAGCGGGGTCTCGAATTTGGCCAGGCTGCTGCCCACGGGAACCTTTCTGGCCTTCACAACGGTAGCTCCCATCATCACGAACAACGGAACTTGCGACCAGCCTTCCTTCCTATGGCTGACCGTCGCCACCACTCTCTTCTTCGCAGCCTATTGTTTCTTCTCGTGTTTCACCGATAGCTTCCAGGCCTCGGACGGAAAGGTGTACTACGGGATTGTCACAATCGGCGGGCTCTGGACTCCTCAATTACCCGCAGGCCTGCAGCCCATGGACCAGGAAAAATACAGGTTGAAATTCAGCGACTTCATTTACGCGCTCCTCTCCCTGGCAGTTTTCGGGGCCTGCGCGCTCATGACTCCCAACGTCCGTTCTTGCTTGTACCCCGATCTCAGCGAGTCCGTGGTCATGTCCGTCCCCATCGTTGTTTCCTTTTTCGTGAGTTTGGTCTTCTCGGTATTTCCGTCGACACGACATGGCATTGGGTTCCCTGTCTCTCCCGCCACCAGCTCCTCGGGCTCCAAGGTGGAATAGATCTCCGATCTAGCCTCGCCACTCCACGGAAGGCAAGTCTGCGTGCCCGCTTCCACCAAGTCCCTCTCACTCTCGTCGCAGTCCTTCTCTTCAGCCCGGACCACGGAGCGCGCGGAACGGCCACCGGAATCTCGAAGTCGATGTCCTGACGCATGTACATACCTTCCACAACAATCTGGTAGTGTGGTTCAGCACGTCAAAAGCACAAAAAGAATGTCGGTTTCCCAGCAGGAGTTCAAGTCTATGAACATTTATTGCAGAAGACGATTCGTCTGAAGAATGGAGGAATCCACCGCACCTTTCTGGTCGGGTCTGCAGAAGCTGTACAAATGTGAATACTGCACATAGGTCGAGGAATGTAAACTATGTTGTGCGGATCCCGGGACCGGAATCACCTCAACGTTGGTGGTCTGGTCCGGGTTCAGATCTTTCGTACATATTTAGCTGGCTGGCTTGCTAGAATTTAGAAGCTTGAACACAATAAAAGCAGGGAGTTGTCTCAAAACAATCGTAGCGCTGTTGCCGAATCGAACGTTGCATCTCTGTAGACAGATTTGTGCCACGAAGTTCTACACAAGTTTGAATCTTGGATTATTACTCTCCGTGATGTAGCGCGTACTCCTATAGAAATTCAAGACCGGGCCAAGCGTTATCTTCCAACAGTTCTTCTCTTTCGATGTTCCGGAGCTTATTTCATCCTCGACGCGTTCGCTCTTACAGACATTCCATCCCCTGCAGGTCCGGGTCCGAGTCGCATCACACACCAGTAGCTGCCCCGAGGTAGGCATGTCAAACTTGTCTTCATTAAATCGCTCGGAGTATTATTTCTTACTGACTGCGATCATGATGGCACCGTGGATTAAGCTCGGGGATTCTGAGTGCCGCGATAAAGAAACGTGTGGAAGCGCATTCTGTTCACTCGATGGAGCTAGAGTGTCAAGAGTCAAGACGCTCAGCGTGATGTATACCTGTGTACGCATTGATATCTCTGATCTTTTTAAGTCTCTGAACTCAACGACGTCAATTTGACTGAAGAGATTAGAGCTTTGACTCGATGACTTGGATTTGGTTGCCTCTTGAAGTGGAGGGCTCCAGAACGCATGTTACGGTAAGGCACGTCAGTCTTGAATTCTTCTGGTTTCTAAACACCGATACACGTCAATCCGGCACTGGGGCATGACATCTAGTTACATGAATCTTATGGAGTTTCAGAATTATAGAAATACTACAGTTTTATTGCTTTCTAGTAATCAATAAAATTCCACGCTTTTGATAATAAACTCTAACCCACAATTTTATCACTGTCCTCATAGCCATGTGCACAAAATTCTAAAACTAGTTTCTTCATTGAAGGCTTCGTCATGAAACATCGAGGGCCTGTTTACAATCTGGTGTTTGATGTCGATTTCAAACAACTGCAAGTGTTATTGCTGGATGTGAAGTACATCTGGATGGATCTGAAGAGTTGACTGCCCTCCATATGCGACTAGGCGACCCATTCTCATCCCGGTCACGCTGGTTGTAAAATTCAAAATCCGGTTTTCTCAGAAGAACTACGGTCGCATTTTTTATGGGGCACGTTTTAGATTTTTGGGAAAAAATGCCATAAAAAACCCTTCAGAAATGCTCGTACTACATTTTTAAAATACCATCGTGAAACTCTCAATAGACTTGTATAAACCCTTACCATAATGTTTTTAAAACGAAATTGTACTATAGCTAGAGGCATGCTACATTTGACACCGGTTGTCCAGAACCTGAGTTGTCATGTGTTGCACCAGAAAACACAACCATAGTTCGGCTATCTATAGAGGCCAAAATAGTAAGAATAAACCTAGTATATGTGTTCCCCAAGGAAGGAGTAAAATAACAAAAAGGATGGGCAGACCCCATCAACCTGGACATGGATGAAACCAAACATGCATCATAGGTCATATTTCCCATTGTGATGCTATGTGATTTCCCAATAGCACCTAGTGCACCTAAAATATCTGAACTATCTAGGTCAAACCGGCTACAAACAACACAACATCCAAAGAAGCATCACCTAAAGTGATTGCTCTCCTATGGATTATACAACTAGTGTTTTGTATAGAACAATGAAAACACGGTGTCTAAAATATGCCATACAATAAGCTAAAGAGAGTGATACCGCCTGCCGCCTAGTATGTAGGCTTTTGCGCACTCCCTCATGAACATGTCAAAGTTGGTGTCCATAGCTCTATATAACTCCAAAGCTAGAGGAACAAAGAGTTGACCTCTCTACATTTTATTATATTTGGAGACCTTGGCTAATGCCTCTCCACTCGCCATCCAACTAGGAGGATGGATGATCACCCCCTCGAAAAATATGTCATTCGTAGGATAGATAACCACCACGTCTGCCACATTAACATGGTATTCCCGAAACAAGTATAGGTCTGCCCTAATCCTAGTCAATTGCAAAGCATAGCAACGCTTCCTCCATGGGAGGTATCCACCCTCTCCTGTCATAGCAATTACCACAATGAATTAAAATAAAATGATGAATTTTGATTAAATCGAATTTTTTAATATTTTACTACCATTGTTACATTATTTGTATTATTATTTTGTATCTTTGATGTAGATTAGTATGGTACCAAATTTATAAAAAGATAAATTCTACAAAATCATGACAAATTTAATGATATAAGTGGTCACAATGTCAATCTATATTTAATATATGAATTTTTTAGTAAAATAAAATAAAATAATTTAATTTAAATATTTTATTCAATTATATATTATTATAGTTCATTTATTTGAATGAAAGTTTTAATTCAGTCAATTTTGCTATGTGTATTTTTGCATTTATTTTATTAATCTTCTATGCATATGTTGAATCTTTTTTTATCATTCATAACATTGTCATACACATACATATTGAATCACAACATAGATCTTTGTCACATTAAACATCACAATATATAGATCATCATACAAAAACACAAATGTACCACAATAATCTTTTCTACTCTCAAAACATCCACAAGTACGTTCCGCTCATATATATATGACAAAAGAAAGATTATAGTTGAGTCAAACCCACTTTGAGTTACAAAGATTCTACGTTCAAGCACTAGCTAATATCCACCATAACCACAGTCTCAAAGTCTAAACTTCAAAAACTACACTGCAAGTAGCCCTGATTCAAAATCTACCCATTGAACCATAAGTCTCAAAAGAAAGATTATAGTTGAGTCAAACCCACTTTGAGTTACAAAGATTCTACGTTCAAGCACTAGCTAATATCCACCATAACCACAGTCTCAAAGTCTAAACTTCAAAAACTACACTGCAAGTAGCCCTGATTCAAAATCTACCCCTTGAACCATAAGTCTCCTAATGGCGATGTGGTGCCTAACGACAGGTCCAATGTGAATGACACTAAATACACTATTGGATCTAACTGATGTGTCTGCTTCTACTACATGCAACTATCTAACTAGAGGTGCAAGTACATAAGTCATGGTATTTGTCCTACACATACATATCACATCACAATATATGTTGGTGTTTGATGATCACAATATATAGATAAACATACACCAAGACAAGTGTACCACAATCGTCCCCCTAACTATTAGGTCCCTCTAACACCTCGTAGTCATCTAGTCGATTAACATGATATGCACTTCGTGGGGCTAAGATCATGAGGCCGGGTGCTAGAATGCCCCATCATTAGTCGCCTATATGCAATTCATTCCATGATCAAACCAACTTGCCTACTAATCAACATTGATGACATGTCCATCACCCATTGGATATCACATTGAGAGGAGGTGTCAAACATGACATATGTCATGCTCTAAAACAAGAATCACAAATCAACATATTGATTACTCCACCAACCAATCCACATCACATACATCTCAAGCCTACACTAAGCTACACAACTACCAAGCTTGGATCCATGGTATTATCAATGTTTGGAACATGACATGGCACACAATTGCACACATGATCGAGCTACTTCCTCCATCTTTTCCTTTTGCTCACAAGGGAGACAATGTTCTCAAGGGAGTTTCAAGTAGAATCAAATTGATGCATCATAGTTCTGAGACGTGGTGAGTAATATGAAAAACTGTACGTAATTTATGAACTGAAAATCAACTCAAAGGGACTCATACCTCCATACAAACCAACTTCTCTTGACCTTTCTTCTCATAGCTAGTAGGTTGTCTCATGTAGATTTCTTCCTCCAAAGATCCATACAGTAATGTTGTGACAACATCCATCTAATCCATAACTAGATCAAATATCGCAGCAAGTGTACATACCAGTCGAATTGTAGCATACTTTGCTATTCGGTTGAGCATCTAAGAAATAACATTTTGTTCTTGAGTATAAACCATGGTGAGATGACGAGTAATCCCCTCCTCTTTGCTATAACTTCTAAACTTCCGAGTTATTATTCGAACGTAGATATCTCACCTTGTGACCAGTATGAGTCTCAACTTGGGCTCTTCAACTTTTGAAAGTTGTAAAGACTTCAGACTTTTGTGTGAGAAAATAGACCTACACAAATCTTGAGTAATCATCAATTAACAATACATAGTATCACTTCCCCGAATGTGAGGTTTTAGGAGAGGGTCCCCACCTGTCACTATGTACATACTCTAGTATTTCTTTGGAACTATGAGTTCCAACAACAAAGGCTTTTCTATGTTACTTGTCCATAACACAATGCTCACAAAATTCCAAGTAAACTTTACCTAAACCTAGTAACAAACCCCTATCCTGAAAGAAGGTCAAGTACATGTTACTCATGTGTACCATTGTAGAATACCAAACATGAGCCAACTTAAGCGGAGATATGGTAAGATTGATTTCACTACAAATGATATTGCCCTCTAGCACATACATATTTCTATGCTTGTGTCTTCTTAAAATAATCTTATCACATACTCTCACCTCAAGTACTGCTTATTTAGAACTCCACTCAAGGACTTTTGAATCTAATATTTCAAGAGAGATTAGATTCTTTCTCATGTCAGGTATAAACCTGATGTGAGTCAACATACATTTGACTCCATCAAACATGTGAATCTTGATAGATCCAACACATTCAATCCTACAGGGTTGATCACTTCCCATAAGAACTGAAATGTTTGATACTCAGAAAATATTAAAAAATTCTCTAATGTAACAAATGTGATAAGAACAAGCACTATCTAGAATCCATACATCACCAATGCCCTTTGGTGAGTTGCATATGGCATACCTCTAGCTTCATAGTTCATCTTTGAGCAAGTCATCCTCCTTATCAAAATCTTGAGCCACATTTGCCAAAGGAGAATCATTAGCCTTGGTATTCACATGTTAGTTCTTCTTAAAGTGACCACTCTTGCCACATTTCCAACAGACCACCATCTTCTTGTCTTGGGATTCACCCATAGACTTGGATCTAGCTCTAGATCCAAACTTTTTCCCATTTTTATCATTCAGTGATTACGATTGTCCACGAGTCATATTTAGTGCCGTAATAGATGAAGAGGATGGTGTAGAAGGCATCATCATCTTCTGGTGTAGGTCATTAGTCAATAAAGTACTCACCAACTCATTGTAAGTGATTATTTTGCCTATCAGAATGAAGCAACACTCGTGACAATGACTGATACGAAGTAGATAGTCAACTTAACAGATGGAGGGCCTTCTTTTCATCGCTTATCTCATCTCCAAGATTCTAAAGATCAATTATCAAATCACCAAAGGCATCAATGTGATCTTTTATCTTTGTACTTGAATCTTTCATCTTGAAGCTCATCAACTTCAAGGAGATATACAATCTGTTTGACAACTATTTGCGATGAAACCATCGCTAAAGAGTCTCAAATAGTAAGGTAAAATTATCATACTCATCAACTTGCTTCAGAACTGAAGGTTATAATTGGAGTATAACAATACTCATTGCTTGCTCCTTAAGGTCTTTCTAGTCCTCATCATTGAATGTAGAGGGTTAAGGCCTCAATGTCTTGCTCAAACCGGAAGCCTTCAACTTACCATTGACCTGCCTCTCCCACAGAAGATAGTCACCATGTCCATCATATTTGACAATGTTAAATCCGGCTTCTCCTGTCTTCATGACAGCCAAGTCATCCGGTCTAGCCTCTGAACTCGTCCCTTATGACGTTCGGTGAAATGAAACCTCCAAGCTTGAATCTTTCCCACTCATGATCCGGTTGCACTTGCACAGTCAATCCCACCTGGGTGATGTATGGTGCCGGGGCATCACTAGAACCCAAGAGATGTCTGAATCTAGAAGGGACATCTCGCCACATCGGTCTTTCGCAAACCAAGACCAAGCAGTGCATCCTTACCCCACATAAGGGGTTGTGCACCAGAATCCAACAACACGCGTTGAGGTCGATAAACCTTTCCTAAAGATCCAACCAAACAGAAGACATCACTTCTGTTATCCAACATCATCGCACTCGGTGACACCCTGGTACGCTTGTATGCCGGCCTCGCTGATAACTCCATCATTCGAGCGGCTGCAACTTGCCAAGTTTCACTAGTAGCTATCCTGATCCCATGATCAACACTACTAGTGCTCACACAACTAGAAGCAACCAACACATCCTCTTTGCTTTCGTAAAGTGTGGCTGCCAATCGTAGTATATGGGATGATGATATTCCCAACGCCAATAAATCCTTGGCTGAGAAAACAGGAGAATGAACAAGAGTCTTTGCCGCCCCCAACATTGCGCTCGATGCTTCCTCATACGATGTTGATGGCTGGTCCCTACTTGCTCCATCTCCAAGTACATCCACATTGGCTTGCACCCTCATCTCTCCAATAGGTTGTCTAGGAGCCAAGTGTTCAATGCCTCAGACAATGTGAAAGACTGAGGAAGTCTAACCTGTCGGCTAGCCTCCCCTCTTTGTGGATCCAACTCCACAGATGCATCTCTACACTCAGTAGTATGTGTCGCACTTCGAGTCACAACAATTGCACATGGTTGTGCCGCTACACACATGTACTCCACAACATCTCCATCATATGATGTAGAGGCACCAGCTCTAGAATCTGATCTTTGTTGGGCTATAGCCATACTTGCTATCTTCTGCTCCAATCGAGATGTCATGTTCAACTCATGACTAGCCTCATGGGCTAACACTTGAGTAGGGGCTGGTCCTCTACCACCACCCCTACCACCTTGAACTACTCGTCCTCTTCCAGGAACTGCCATGACAACTCTTGTTGATCGTAATTTTGGATGGAGATCAAAACATCTATCCATCATGTGACCATGTCTTTGACAATGTTCACATGATTTTACTCCAATAGGATCCATCCTTCGACCTTGAAGGCAATCCTTCTTGTGATGAGGTCCACCACATGTCCAACATACCATCCCAACAACTGATTGTTGACCTGAAAAGGATGGCAATGGTCTGGATGCTGCACCTTCACCACTCTATCCAGATGGTCGAGACTATCCCACATGTCTACCATAACCACTCCGGGTTTGTGTTTGTAGAGGCATGTTTAGAGGTTTTCAGACTGTTTTTTTTGTTTTTGGAATATAAATGAACGATATTCGGAGGAAGTATGTGTCGCTGAATACAAATAGGAGAGATAAGCGCGAAGATGGCCAAGACAAATAAGTCGTTAAGGAGGTCTGAAGCGTCAAACGGATTAGGGCACTTAGTAACAACATCGACGAGCGTAACGAGCCATGGAGGAGCAAGAACGAGCGTCGAGTCAAGTAGACGAAATGAAGAGGAAATCGATCACTCCATCGGGGGCTCGTGAGGCAATTCAATTGCAAGTGAAGAAGATGCCGACGGGAGTATGAGTAGTGATGTTCGCGGGGGCGCTCATAACTCGGGACGGACGTATGTAGAGGCTTGTTTAGAGGTTTTCAGATTGTTTTTGTTTTGTTTTTGGAATATAAATGAACGATATTCGGAGGAAGTATGTGTCGCCGAATACGAATAGGAGAAATAAGCACGAAGATGGCCAAGACGAATAAGTCGTTAAGGAGGTCTGAAGCGTTGAACGGATTAGGGTAGTTAGTAACAACATCGACGAGCGTAACGAGCCACAGAGGAGCAAGAACGAGCATCGAGTCAAGTAGACGAAATGAAGAGGAAATCGGTCACTCGATCGGGGGCTAGTGAGGCAAGAAGCATTCAAGAAGTTGAATGACAGCATTTGTAACAGCATTCAAGAAGTTGAATGCTGTCACAAAGAAGGATTACTATACTTTACCTTTCATAGATGAGATTCTAGAGGAGGTGGCAGGTCATGAGTGGTATAGTTTTGGAGATGGTTATAGTGGTTATAACCAAATTCAAATTGCTCCTGAAGATCAGCTCAAAACCACTTTTACCACGCCATGGGGAACTTTTGCCTTTAGGGTAATGCCCTTTGGTCTATGTAATGCTCCAGCAACTTTTCAGAGGTTCATGAACAAGGTGTTTGAACCTTTTATTGGGAAATTTGTGCGAGATTTCATAGATGATTTTTGTGTATACAGGGAGAAGGAGGATCATTTTGATCAAAATTCTACAACGGTTGGAGAAAGCCAAGGCCTCACTCAATCCAGAAAAATGCAGTTTTGGATGTGAGGAAGGTTTGTTGTTAGGGCACATCATCTCCAAGGATGGTATAGCAATGGATCGAGAAAAGTTGAAACGCATCCTCGACTTACCTTTTCCGGTGACGTTGACCAAGTTGAGGCAGTTCCTTGGAATGGTGGGATACTATCGACGGTTCATCTTTTCCTTCTCCAACAAAGCTTATGCCTTGACGGTTTACATGAAGAAGGGGACGGATTACGATTTAATCCTCAAGGATGGAGAGACAGCTATGGCGTTCGAACTTCTTAAAAAGGCGTTGGTAATGGCTCCAATTTTAGCCAAACCAAATTGGGGTAAACCTTTCATTCTCTACACGGATGCATCAAACATTGCTATAGTTTGCACTCTAAGCCAGTTAGATGAAGATAGCCATGATCATCCAATTGCTTATGCTAGTAGACAGATGGTGCAGGCTGAGAGAAACTATTCAATGACCTGAAAGGAGGCTTTAGGCGTGATCTTCTCACTCAAGAAGTTTCGACACTATCTGTTGGGAGGAAGTTTACTATCGTTCTCGACCACAAGACTTTGAAGTACATTTTCAACAAGCCTAATCTTTGAGGGTAGAATAGCCGGATGGAAGTTGTTCTTGGCGGAGTTTGATTACATCATTGAGGATCGACCGGTAAGAAACATGTCAATCTTTGATTTGATGTCTCGAGCATACGATGAGGGAGGAGATCAACCCGTGGATGATACATTTCAAGATGAGGATTTGTTGATGATGGACACCATAACAAAGGTACCGGCTGAATACAAGGGGATATGGGATTTCATCTCTGAGGGAGAGTTTCCCCAAGGCATGCATTCATGGGAGAGGAATGCATTGGTGAAGCGATGTGAACCTTATACCATCATAGAGGAAGTGTTGTTTCATCAAGGAGCAGATGGACTACTCAGAAGGGTTGTTGGAACGGAGGAGTCAAATCAACTTATGAAGGAGTTTCATGAAGTCTCGGTATGTGGAGGACACTTTGCAGGAAAGGTAACCGCATTTAAGATCCTAGATGCGGGGCTATCATTGGAAGGGCATTTTCAAAGATTGTGTGGAATTTTGCAAGAGTTGTGATGTGTGTCAAGCTTTTGCTAAAAAGTCCATGAAAACCCCCCCTTTGACATCAGTTCCTATTTTAGGTCCTTTTGAAAAATGGGGAATAGATTTTGTAGGACCCTTGAATCTTACTCCTCGGGGTAACAAGTTCATTGTGGTAGTTCTGATTATCTAACCAAGTGGGTAGAAGCTAGGCCTCTAAAATCTACTAGTGAGAAAGAAGTGGGTAGATTTACGTATGAGAGGATAATAACTAGATTCGGATGCCCTCTAGAAATTGTATACGATAGAGGTGGTGAGTTTGTTGGAAGCATTATACAAGCCATGCTAGGACATTTCTCCATCAAGGCACGGTGACTACTTCCTACAAACCAAATGCTAATGGGTTGGCGAGAGCGAACCAACTATACGCTTTTGCATGATGTTGGCCAAGGATGCAGACATGGACGGGAGCAAGCAAAATTGGGACAAGAGGATGCATGCTATCTTGTGGGAGTATCAGACGACTTGGAAGACATCAACAGGGTACTCACTTTTCCGTATGGTATATGGTGTCGAGTCAAAGCTTCCAATTCAATTTGATTTGACGACCTTCTTAACTATCCAACGGAAGTTAAAGAGGACGAATGGAGTAGAAGCTATCAAATCAAGACGTCAACAAATGTTGGAGTTGGAGGAGGCTCTAGCTGTGGCCATGGTACGTGTGGTGCGGGCTCAACAATTGCAGAAGAAGTATCATGATAATCAACTTGGGACGAAGAAGATAAAGATTTTCAAAGAAGGTGATTGGGTAATGTTTTACGACTCCATTAGATATAAGAGAGCAAGAAAGAAATTTCTTCCAAAGTTCTTTGGTCCTTTCATAGTTCACAAGGTATGGGGAAACTTTACTTATGATTTGAAGGAGTTGCGAGGATGACATTTTGACCGGGTGAATCACGACAAGTTGAAGCCATTTCATCGACGATCAGATTCTTTCACTACGAGGACGGAGTGAAATCTTGATCCGGGGGTAAATGTAAGACCCATGGTTGTACATATAGGATAAAATGTAAGTATATCTAAATTGTGCCTAAGTTTATCTTAGTCATGACTATGTTTAGCTAGTTATGATTAAGTTGGAGGAAAATATAGAGTAACTTTTGGTGTGGTAGATGAGAACTACTATTTTGTTGTTTAGTAGGAATCATGAATATATTCCATCATATGGGTATCTTGAATTCCCTTGACTTGGACTAGTTTTCATTGGTTAGACTTGGTGAAGACCCTTAAATCTAGGGGCGAGATTGACTTGGTACACTAGAAGTCAATTAGGGAGTAGTTGGGCTTCTAGAAGATCCAAGTGGACCAATTGCATGTTGCCATGTACCTTTTTCATTGGGGTTTGTGATCTCTATATCGTTTAAACTTGGTAAGAGGAAGTTACATCGTGATTACTTGTAGTTACTAGGGTAAGATCCTAAGTAGTATAAATAGAGAGGTTGAGAATCACCTCTCAAGTAGTTTTTCAATGGAAGTTAATTTTGGGAAAAGATAGTGTGGTGATCTTAGTTTTGGGGAGCTTGGTTCTTGGAGACGTCATGTTCAGAGTGGAGCCTTGATTCAATGAAGACTTTGATTACCAAAGTATCCCTTTCCTTTTGAGTGATATCTTACTCTTGGTGATAATGTGCATAATGGAGCTTGGACTTTGAGAGTTTGTGTAAGAGTGAGCACTAGGGTCATGGTCATACGGTGGGACTAAGTCCTTCTAGATTCATGATGAGCTTCCAAAAAGCCATCAGAGGTAAACCTAAGTGAGAGTCAGCCCGGAGGTCACATTTTTGGTTCCGTTGCCGGGACCTCAATCTAGAAGGAGCAGAAATGTTTCGAATCCAGTTTCTTGCCCGTGAGAGCGCAACGATGAGAACTTATATGGAGAGGACTGTGGGGGAAGAGCGAACCGAGATCATGATGCATAGTAATGTACCATTTGTGTATCCGGTAGTGTTATATGATAGCTTGGAAATTATTTTGTACATTTTGTTTACTTAAGTGTTGTTTGGGATGAGGCGAGAGTGCTATAGTGCGTATTTGGGAGGAACACTTTATTTTCCAAAGTTTTTCCGAGAATTTTATTGATTTTATATTAGTAGATAGGATACGTTTTTCACTTGAAATAACAGTCATATCATGTCTAGATCAAAAGTTATGATGTTTAGAATTTGCTAGGGTCCTGACGGGTTTTGAAAGATAGCTCTCAGGGAAAAGTGTATAGAGCTTATCAATTCGTGCAAGAATTGAATCAGGATTTGAAACTTTGCACGATTGTTTATCAGAAGCTAAGCTACATGCAAGTTCAAATTTCGTTGAGAGATCATTTTTATAGAAAAAGTTATGATATCTGAAGTATAGGGGGGTATAAAAGTGAGCAAAACCGCTTAACTTTTCAGATTTGCTTTTTCCTTGTTCATGGTCATTTCGAGAGAGTTAGTGCATGGGTGTTTTGCATAGTGAGGATGACTTGACACTCATTGGAAAATGGGAGATCAACCTCTTTGGAAGATCCTGTTGTCTAAGATATACCTCAAAAATTTGGGCGTGATTGTTTTAGCGGATTCGAACACGAGGGAGTTCATAGTGGAGTTTGAAGAGAGGACACTAAAAAGTTCCCCGAGAGCGAAACGTGAGAGTTGCTTCTATTGTGGAGAGAAGGGACATAAGCTTGTGAGTTGTTCTTTGAGGACCAAAGATCGGAGGTTGAGAGAGAGACGAAACATGGGAGAGCTAAACCTTCATATGGGACCATCATCTCCCCATGAATCCAAGAGTGGAACCTATTGTGAAAATTGTGGAGTGACCGGACTTCCCTTAGGACACGAGTGTAGTGGCGTGAAAGCTCTGTTGGAGTCACTAGTGAAGGGCTTTGAAGATAAATTGAATGCAGATACCGAAAAGTTGAAATCTTAAGGTGGCTCAAGTTCTAACTGAAGATGGAGATCATTTTCAGAATGATCGAGAAGATGTCGATGAGGGTAAGGCTCATAGTGTGTTTAGGAGAGGAGAGAGCCATGACAATCTTGGACCAACCAATTCCGTTCATTTTGCCATCGATGAATTACTCTAGAATGGAGCTAGTTTTGTTTGTGTTGTATTAGGGAGTCCCATATAAATTTCCAACAACAACGACAAAAGGAGTTGCAAATGGGGAAGCTTCCGGTGTTTAATGGGAGAGAGAAAGAAGATGTAAAATCTTTTGTGAGAGACTTCAAGAGGGCATGTATAGGAAACAATGAGAGAAGGAAACCCGAATGGGCTATCCTTTTGCCTGACTTCTTGGAGGATTCTGCATTGAAGTGGTACAATGAGTACAAGAAGGAGCATGTGGAGGAGGACACTTGGGAGAGTTTGACAAAGAATCTTGTTGAAAACTTTCTTCCGGATGAAAGTTACAAGAAGCTGATGTGTGAAGTCACCTTTTTGAAGCAAGGAGAGAGTGAGAAGGTGAGATCATACGTGGAGAGAACGAAGAAGCTGGAGTCACGTTTTTGTGTGGCGTTGAGAAAGAGTGGAGACGAGGTCAAGCCAACCATGGTGGGGAATGTGGCGATGTTGACAAAGAACTTCATTGGAGGTTTGAAGCCTCAGATTCGAAACAAGGTGAGATATGAAAAGCCCTCTTCTAAGGTTGAGGCAATTCGCATTGCTATTCGAATGGAGGAGGGCCTAGAAGACGATGATTCTAGCTTGGTGGCTAGAGAAGCATCACCACCTGTTGTGGTTAGAATGGCAACTCCCTTTGTTGTTCTTTGCGCCAGGTAGTAAATTCTCCAGTGGTAGACTTGCACCATGAGTTGAAATCTATCACGTAAAACTCTCGCTGATCTCAAGATTAACGTAGTACAACTATGGGAGAGGAGGAATCAGAATGTAGGGGGAGGATCTAGAGGGTATGGGAATTATCCTCCAAAAGGAAATCCACCACAAGGGAACTTCACAGTTTCATGCTTTAGTTGTGGAGGCCCTCATTTCCAACGAAATTGTCCTTATCCTCGACAACATGATGGAGTTAGACACAAAAATTCTACTCATGTTCCAAGTCAATCGAAGGATAAAGGAGTAGCGTCTATTGATGTGTTTCCTCATCAGTGCACGTTTGAGAAGGGAGAGAGCTCTATAAGTTCCAGAGTTAATATTCTTGCGCACGAGAAGAAGAGAGCAAGATTTGCACAGGAGTTCATCTCAATGGAAGATCAACCAAGCCGGAGCACTTGATCCAGTGGTGTGAGTCAACCGAGAGCACCGAGGAAGAAGTTGGAAATGGATGATTTCTCCATTTCATCTACCCAGCTCAAATACGACGTGGTGGAGGATGTGGGGAATCAAAAAGCCAATATAACTGTTGTCCAATTGATTGCTCTAAATCCTACGATAAGAAAGGACTTGAGGGGAGGCCTAAGCTCCAAAAGGACCAAGAAGCTACGATCCAAGGGGAAAGCTTCCATGGCGAATGTTGGAGTAGGAGTGGTGGATGCATTTGCCTCGGAGGTATGCTCTCGGGCCGAAGATTGAAATGCGCATTAATGGGCGTGATGTTTCGGATGTCTTAGTGGATGGTGGATCTCACGGTGAATGCCATGTCGAGCGTTTGTTGAAGAAGTTGGGGATGAAGCTTTCAAGACATTCCAACATCATTGTTGGGATGGCCATCAAGCAAAAGGTGCGACCCATTGGAGTGGTGGACAAGGTGGTGGTAAGCGTGATGGGAGTTCAAACCTTGTTGTCCTTTCAAGTGCTTGAGGAGGCTAGCTACGACTTGTTGTTAGGAAGACCTTGGTTGAGGGCTGTGATCGGTGGCATAAGGGTTACCTTTGTATGGGGCCGAAAAACCATCAAGTGAAGGTCCCTCTCACAAGTGGCGGAGGAGCGATCTCGAGACTCGATAGATAGGCCGACAGTGATTATTGCATGCTCAGCGTACCAACGGATCAAAGCTACCATCGATCCAAACTCGTAAAAAACACTTTAAAGCGCTCCAAGAACTCCCAGTTCTCACCACACAATCCAATTTGAGTTTTCGAAGTAATCTTTTCTACTCTCAAAACGTCCGCAAGGACACTCCGCTCATAACCATAGCATAAAAGAGATATTACAGTCAAGCCAAACCCACTTTGTGCTTCAAAGACCCCAGGTTCCTGCACTAGCTACTATCCACCATAGCCACACTCTCAAAGGCTCAACTTCGAAAACTGGTCTCCAAGGAGCCCTAATTCAAACTCTACCCCGTGAGCCCTAGGACACCTAATGGCACTGTCGGCCCCTAACGGCAAAGTCGGTCTTAACGGCGCTAAGCTGAGAACCGGCTCTAAGCTCAGATTATGCGCTGCGCATACTCGCACCTACCTAACTAGAGATGCCACTACATAAGTCGTGACAAAGAAGACCCCGAGAAAGTAAATAACAAAAGGGATGGGAAGACCTCATCAAATCGTACAAGGATGGAACCAAACCGGTAACATGGGGCTAGGCCCCAATAGTATCACACTGGGAAATATGTCCTACAACACCTAAGATATCGGAACTATCCAAGTCAAAAGGTCTACAAACAACAGTAGCATCCGAAGAAGCATCACCTAATGTGATTGCTCTCCTATGGATTGCACCAGCAATGGAAACACGTTGCCTAAAATAGGATATACAGTAAGCTAAAAGTGATACCCCATGTTGCCTAGTATGGTAGGCTCTCGCACACTCCCTCACGAACATGTCAAAGTATGTGTCCATCGCTCCATATAACTCCAAAGCTAGAGGAACAAAGAGGTGACCTCTCTGCATACCTCTATACTTGGAGACCTTTTATTCTTGCCGCTCCACTCGCTGCCCATCTGGAGGATGGGTGATCACCCTCCAAGGGCTGTGTCTCTAGTAGGATCGGTAACCACCACATCGACCCACGGTGACCTGGTCCTCCCGAACCAAGTGCAGGTCTGCCCTAACCTAGTCATTGCAAGGCATACCAACGCTCTCTCCATGTGAGGTATCCACCCCCTCGCGCCATAGCAAACACCACATCCCTAGTGGCATCATGGGTAGCTATCCTCTGCCCTCCGAATGGACAACGAGTCATATGAACACATGCTGCATCTAAAGTGATACCACACTCACATGTGAGTAATGAAGATGTAGATGGATGGACCAAGCCAAGACGGAACCTCATCGCTGTGGAGAAAGTAGGCAGTGAAGTCGGGAAAGCCCTGATGCATGGTCGAGCCAAGATCCATGAGCCTGCATCCTTGCCCGAGCAAGAGCATAGACGAGCTCTAGTAGTACGAGGAATGGCCAGATCCACTAAGAGTGAATGTAGAGTCTCCTGAAACTGTCGGTCCATCAAGATAGACTGTAGATCCCTAGTCCAATCGGTAACCAAAGAGGAAAAAGATGGAAACTCATGTTGTACCTCCCGTGGTAAAGCATCTCTCGTATGTCGTAATAATACCTGTAAAGGAAATGATCCCGTATCGACGTCCCTCGTATATATCTCCAAAATAGGTCTATATGCGATCACAAATCGAGAAGATAACAAAGGTGCAACGAGCGCCCAACTCGCCAAGAATGCCGTAGGTGCCATCTCCTCCATCGATAATAAGCCTACCCCTCCACACGAAATTGGCAAAGATGTCTGTCTCCTTGCCAAATCTCCAGTCACACACTCGAATGTCCTTGGTCCGATGATGTCACCAAAGACGCCCATGATCCTCCTATCAAAGGCTGTAAAATGTGATATGAATGTAGGTGAAGGAGGAACCGTGCGAAGAAGATAGGTGGGTCGACGAGAAATACTAGATGATAGTATACCAAACGCCACATGCGGATCCCCTAGTAGAGGAAGGTCGTCTACATGCAAAACATCCTCGGCCAATGCAACGTCTAGGTAGCGTGAAACAAAATCCTCAGTCCCTACTGGCACTCCTAGAATACATAGGCAATCTGTCGATATCATACATCCCTCTCGAAGCTGAAGATGATGCGGAATGCCCAAAGGAGACCAAGCCTTGCACTTTGACACCTTGACTCTCAAGCCTACCAGGTGAAGCTCGGTAGTCAAGAAATCAAAGGCATGCTTAATGCTGTCTACAGGGCCCACAATGTGTGTATCATCCGCTAAGGAGGGGAACACACAACAGACACGGCCAAAAGCGATGAAACAGAGAAAGAGCTCTATAATGAGCCATGGCAAATAAGGGTCCTCTCAAAGGATCTCCCTGTCGAGTGTCAGCGGCGGACTGTAGAACGGTGACTCCCTCCTCGGAAAAGCCATGTTGATAAAATAGAGAAGAATGTGAACCGTAGAAAGATCGTACGAAAGGAATGAGGCTTGATAGGGGTCCACCAGCCTCTCTAAGCTCTCTAAAAATGGATGCACGAGGATTTGTTAAAAACGTTCTCAACATCCACCGCAAGACAACCCAACGGATATCTAGAAGTCTTTATAATGCCCAACGATCGCCTCACGACCTCCCGGTGTGGCGAGTCCAAACTGATGCGGACAAAGATGCTCCGGAAGTGTGAGCGATCTTTGCAAGACAATGAATACGGTGACTAATCGCAATAAGACCTCTCCAATAGCAATCGGTCTGATGCCCCAAGTGTCCTTCTCCATCGCGAGAAGCCTACTAGCACCCAAAGCCTGACTAATTGACAACGGAATCTCCCCTCTCGCAACTAATGCAGCCACCTGGAACAACTCCGTGAAACCACTAGAGGGATCATCTGTTGGAAAGCAAGCTCGAAGGTGCTCATATATCATCCATGACAAACCCCCAGAGGATAAACGTGGGGCTGTGCATAGAGAATGAGCAAATAATGATCTATCAAGACATAATGGCTCCTCTGGCTGATACTCCAAGACCTCTAATGGTATCTCCTCGCCCATGGGTGGATGTAAAAGACGTAAAGAGGAAATTGTCTCATCAGTAGGACTAGCCATGGACAAAGGATGAAGGGCCCGCAATACTGCTATACTCCCCGGCCTGCCCCAAGATCCTACACCGTCGCAATCGCGCCGAATCAGAAGTATCATGTGACTGAACCCGACTCCTAACCTGTGTGGCCCGAACAGACTCCTCCTGCAATGTAGCCCAATCCCATGCTCGAAATCTCCGAAATCTAGCTGCCACCTCCCTATGTCCAAAGCACGTCCCCCTCTAGTATAACGTAGATACCATCAGGAAGTAATAAAATAAAAACCATGCTAACTTCGTCCATGAGATCGGCCAACCGATCGATCGGCGATAAGTTTAAAAGCACGTCTAGTCATGCGGTCTGCCGAGGAAGCCTATGGAATAAACGTGGACATGGAAATCTAGTCTCAAAAAGCCCTAGAATCGAACCTGCATGGGAAGCTAAACACTCCCACGAACCTGACGGTATACCCGGAATGCTCAACGAAGGAGTCGATGTAGTGTGCGTGTTCCCCGAAGTGACAAAAACCGATGTCGATGTCACCGTCCTCCTCACATGCGCATCCCAAGTGGTCCAATCATAATCTTTGTGCATCTTTCCCACGTGGGTCTTTACTCCTTACGAGGTAAAGAGACGATGACACACCGGACATGGTGTATCACGCACCGCTCTTGGCGGTCCCATGAGAGAAAGTCAAACTATAGCTAGCACAAAGGAAACAATAAAGAAACCCAGCACTCCATCATGTAGCTCCTCCCACCTGCAGAACCACAACCCCCTAACACACCACTTCACATTGGAAAATGCTAACTATAGAAACCCTAAAATCTAAAAATACTCATAATTTTTTATTCAGATCTCCATAATTTTCCACCTATGTTCCAATAGTACCAATGCAGGAAAAGGAAGAGATGAGAACAAAAAAATCCAGACCCATATGTCTAATCTAAGAAAAATCATTCAAAATGCACTCAAAACCCTAAAAAAATTAAAACAATCATATCAAACAATATCATTTTTCATAGTATTCAATTTAGATACCAATGGAACCCAAATTGAAAGACAAAGAGAATTCTTCGGCCATAGCAAAGTATGGCCGAAGAAACTAAAATTCTTCCGGCATTTCAACTCGCTCACGGTCACGCACATCCCTTCCATGCTCTCCATAACATTGATCTATCATCTGATGTCATACTCGATCTTAGGTGAGAGTGATTATCCGGAGACATATCCAGTGCTTAGTATATATATCAAGAAAATTGTCCACCGTAATCGTTCCGAAAATACTTGACAAATTAAAGGTTGTGAAGATCCTTTAATTTGACTGAAGGGAGCCAATCTCCCAATGACATACACTCTCTACATTGCAGGATTGTCATAGGGATCGAAGGAGTTTGGCATGTGACATGCAGGGATAGAATTTACCCACACCTTATTAATTGCTTCAATCTTGAACCCGATGGCCGAGCACAAAGTTGGCACCCACCCTTAAATGCTTTCACCTGTGAAGGCTCCAGCTGGGTGACACTCAGCTGCCTCGGGAATTACCTCATGTCAACGCATTCACATTTTGTTGTTCCGAGGAAGCTTAACCTCATCAACGAGAATAAGCATTGAATAGCCCAGTTCATCCGCGATGAACACAACTGTTACAACATATTCTGATGTTCTGGTCGACATAAGATGCTTTGATATCACGCTAGCTATCACATGATGTGAAATAATTATAGAATTATCTATACTCGTTCTTACTTATTCAAGCTTGATCCGGCTTCATATCCTCACTCTGCTACTCTGTGATTGGTTTTTATATCTTTTCTGGATCTTATCTCAGGGCAAGTAAGGTCAACCTGTCGACGATTATCATTAAGCTGTAAAACTAATGATCAAGTAATCAATCACAGTAGGTCTCTGGGCATTTGTGTCACCATACACAGAGTTTGATAAACCTAATCATGATATCTGTTTACGACATATTTCGCATCTACAGCTTGGCCTTGTGCCGGTCAACTTTATCTATTTCAAGCGTTATGTTTACTCGTCAGCCATGGCGGAAGACCTCCTATCGAGGATTCAGGGGTCTGAAACCTGAGCACCAGAACCCTGATGAAAGTTTCCTGAAGTCAGCAACACCATTATAATCGTGCAATAGGCTCAACCAACTGACTTTAAACTACGGTGGTGGCGAGCCTGGCTCCACATGAATACATGTCCGGCCGGATTGGTCTATGTCTAGATCTCCGCCCATCGAGTAGAATGTCGACCTACAGCTGTCTTTTTTTCCCAATAATTCGAGCAAATCTTCCTTAGCGACCATTTGAACCTCATATGGAGTTGTGGCAGTCATTCCGACTCAGGCTCAAAAAGGACCGAGTCTTTTGGTTAAAGGTCGAACTTGCATCCCCTGACTATGTGATAGACAGTGAGCCCAAAGAATCATTCCGTCCTTCAGTCAGCATGCTTAATGTCTTCCGCTTTCAAATGGATATTAGTAATAATAATTGCTGTCTCGGACTTGCAACCTGAAAGATGACTTCAAGGTTGGCTTTGGCTTCAAATCCAGTCATGCTTTCTGTCCCCGTCCATGGTTTCAAGCGTCTATCGCTGTTATACAAATTGTGATGGTCATGGCCGAGAGAACTTTCATCTGCGTTGTTGTATGATGCAAACTCCTCTACTTCAAAGTTTAATGCAAGTTCAGTTGAACTGGAACTCATTAAATGCTGAGCTGAATGCAGCAGAAGTTTTAGCTTGTCCCTACCTACCATATGAGAAGATCTTGCCTGAGGCTCGCTCTGTATGATCATGAAGCCCGTAGATTATGAAGAATAATTTGGCGCTCAGATCGCTCACTCAGAAATGAAAAGAAGAAGGCCAACACGCCAAGAAGGCTGATATACATACTATGCAAAACACGAGAGAGAAAGAGAGAGAGAGACGAAGTGAAGTGCATATTGAATCCTTCTGCCGTCAAACGTTAGATCAGCTTTGAACTTGGCAAGCCTTAGGGCTCAAAGTGCTTAAAGGGCACGTTTTGGACATGACGGTATCAAAAGTCATGAATGCAAAAGCTTGGAAATGGAGGAATTGAACATTTTTACCACCCTCCTCGGGCATGTGAAAATCCAAATGCATATTACTTTCAAATCCCTACAGTACTTGCAGATGAACTATCGATGTCAACGAAAATCTGGAATCACATCAGCCCAAGTGCAGTTTTTCTGTGCAGTTCCTTTTGTCTCTCAAAGATCTTGTGAAGACACAAGTGTCAACGGACCCAGTCAACCTGTTATCTCTTCCAAGTTGATACACTTGATGAGATCTGACAGCAGTCAACTTAGATGTCACTTGGGCAATTTTACTCAACAATATTATATAGAACTTCAGTTGCTTAAATAGACGGCAATACTATCATTAAGTCCAATTGTTTCTTGACTTGTACGGTGTTTCTTTCACCGAGTTCTTTCTGTAAAAAGGAACGTCGTGTACTATTTCGCTCATGATCATGCTATACCTTGTCCCATTCCAATACGTTGGCGTATGGGAAGAAGATGATAATGTAAATCAACTCTTGCATGACCCTGGTTTGGACTGTAATGTCCTTTCCGAGACCTGCATTCACATGTGATATATGCCTTACAGGATTCTGTATCACTCAGATTTTGGATTCAACTCTTTGTCCCTTTGTTTTTGACTAACCTTTACGCAATCTCTCTGACAGAGACATGTTTATCTGGTACACCTCTACAAAACTTTGTCTGGCCAATTTTAACAGAGCAAATCAATTTTTTATGCCTGAAGATGGATCTTGACTGATCCCTGTTGAGTTTTCCTGCTTGTCTATCGTACTCCTCTTCATATGATGCTGTCATTTATCTATTTTTTTAGTCCCCAAAGTGAATATAGACATCTGTGGCTGTAGTGTCCGATAAGGTTCAGAATCAGGAGGTGAGCAAAGTGCCGTATTTCCAAAACCAGGGATCGCAAGGTTTAGGGACCATGAAATCTGGAATTGACAAGAAAACCACGCATGTAAGTCGGTTCTTCAAGCAAAATGTTCAAGATCAATTAGGGGAGAAATTATGCTTCAGCAGAAACGTACGAATGAAATTTAGAGTCAACATGGATCCACAACAAGTTCAAGAATATTCACTGTGTCAGAGAGGAAGGGGGAAAATATGAAGGAGTACTACAGCTCTGAAAACAGGTTGGGAGAAGAGATGATCCGAGCGAAGTTGTCATGTAAGCATTTAGTGATCTGAATGACATAAAATCCTATGATCGGTTTATTGATCAAATCAAAACAGATACTGCAGTGTTATAGACGGGCAAAGGGAAGCTTATGAGGCGTGTATGAGAAATCTACTATGATCTAAGACCAAGAATGTTGAGAAGTGGACAACCTCCGTGCGAATGGAAAGTAACTCAAGAGCAATTCTAGATCTGCAGTGAGTCGTGTTTGCAGAAAAAATTTGTCGCAGATTCAGATGTGTAGTTTCCAAGTAACTTGGGTTGTTGATAGTGTGGCATTAAACATCTACCCACGATCGCGCTTCACGAATCTCATAATTGGAATTTACCCACCAGAGAAAACTTCTGCAATTCTGAATACAGTTCACTATTGACCTCATACTTCCCATACTGAGCCATTCGTAGAATTCTCTGTGTCTGTGCCCATTCTGTGAGAATTTGGCTGCTGATTTGTGAGGATTAATAAATGTAACAGTTTTTAGCACTGAATTTGGGCAGATCCAAGACCGACTGAAATTTTAGAGAGGAATTTACGCACGATTACTAGCGATGAATCTCGTCTCACAAAACTGAAAGCAGTCTGGTTCATTTGCTTCGTCTATGAAATATACATCAAAGGAAGCTTTTTCCACTGTTTCTGGGAAAATCCATGGCCAAGTCCAATGTTTCGAAAGGAACTTATTTGCCAAATACAAGCCATGAATTTCACCTTGTAAACGTGGATGCATTCTGGCGCATTCCTTTTGTTCCGTCTGTCCAGTGCACCAGTATCAAGTACTACAAAACTTTTGCAGTTACATCGTATTGCAATAGTTCAGAACTTAGTACTCAAGTGTAACTGATGAAGCAAATAATTAATTCCAGGGACCTTGATCTATTTATAAGAAGATGGTTCAACTTGTACCTTCAGTTTCATTCATTAAATTAATATTCGCATAGCTCCATCTTAGCCTTATAAATTGGATTAAAACCTCAAGACGCCTAGTTTTAGTTTAGTTCAGTGAAGTTCAACTTTGGTCTAATAGCCGGAATAAACTATAGTTCATGAGATGACGATTCCACACATCTTCCGATGAGCTTTTGCTCAGATCTAGTCGAGATTAGAGAAGAACAAGCTTGCTCTCATGCAGAGAATACAATTTCATTTTCCTGAAGGCGACAGTCGCAAGTAGGGTATCTTACTCACACCGGCGAAAATGTTGCAAAAGCAGTACGGTTTTCTTGCTACAGGTAGGAAGCAAGCTTTGTGAAATTATGAAGCGCATAATATTCCCGAGTGATCTACTGCATATTATTAGCCAAATCGTGACAGCCATTGCTCTCACTATCCAAATTTTGTTGACAGATCCAAGGAGATGAAGAGAAGGCGATCAGTACCCTACTACTGTAATATCATTGCAGGACATTGCAATGATAATACAGTGTCTGTAGACCACTGGGGTTAGTTATACCATCAGATGCTTATGGTCAATAAGTTATAGGATAACTGCTTACTATCGGGAGGTAAAAGAACTACAGCTTTGTGTTGGAAGTAATTGCTTACCGTATGAATAAACTTATGAATTCTAAATTCTCTATGATTCATTCCAATTACATTGTTGATTATTCAACTTTCTACCGGCCCGCGTTTGTGCTTTTGTATGACCTGTAGTCGACTGTTCCAGTGGTAGACTACTGTCTACCACTGGAGTATGAGACTGGATCATGAGAGTGATATTTCTTTGGGACGGTTGCGTAGGGGCTTCGAAAAGCTACTCCCTACAAACAACGGTACATCTGGTCATTTAATGCATAACGAATTACGGTCTCAAATTACAAGTGTTACTATTCAGACTTTGGTGTAGATTCCATTATGAAATCAAATATTAAACTAGCAAAGAAAAGTTATCAGGGATTGAAAGTGAAAGTGATATTTTGTTCCAAGCTGATATGAAGTTGAACTCAACATGATAGTGGTTTATAACTTCGAATGCAGGAATGCTTCTTATAAGTTATAACCAAGTTTACTTGACAAGTAAAGATACAAAAAATGCCAGTTTATTAATACATGAAGATGACATGAATTCTTTCTAATGTGACAATATATGTCATCTACATGACCTTTTATTGAAGAAGATATGACATGTTACTCTGATGTCAAGGAAAATTGGGGGTTTGGATTTTTAAAATCATATATCTCTTAACAATCCTTCAAACTTGCAGAACATGCATGCTTAGTGGTAACTGCAAGGGAAAATAATACCACAATTTATTTATATATGAAGTGGAGGCTTTTAGAGAGTTCTGGATAATCTTAAGTAACTTGAAGTATAAGACTGTAAAGAAAAGTTCAAAAGTCACAAACGTTGACTTTGAGATGAATCTGAGGAAAAAAAGTTCTGTTTTAGGTTCTCAATGACATCGAAATTTAATCACCTCAAAGTGATGGGTACCTGGAGCTGCAAAGATGGGTTACACTACCAAGGATAAAGAAATCTGTTCCAAACATTAGCAAATTGATCCAAGACTGCTATAGATAACCATGGAATTTGGAATATTTCGGGCGATATGGACAGACATGCTAAAGTCACTAGAGTCGATAATGACAGTTCCTGATCTGCATACGATCCAAAGAGTGGTCAGCTGTATATGATGAAGAAAACAATCATGGCGTTTTTATTTGCTATTTATTTTCTATATACTTGGAAACACTTTATTACTAATTTAATATCGTATCCTTATCTTTGAATGATCTCATTGACAAATAGAGTCATGTATTACCCTCTAGCTAGAGGTACCTCATTTTCCTTGCCTCTAGCCAAAAAGTTGAACGCCTTCAATCCTGCCGTCCTTTTCAAGGATTTCTAGTTACTCTAAAATTCTCCTTCCAAGCACTTTGATGGATATAAATTAAGGCGAGTCCGTGCTCTCCTCCTCACTCACTCGCTTACTCACGCCACTACTCTCAAAACTGCTCGTGTCACTTACTCACTCTCTCGCTCTTCTGCTCCAGCTCAAACTCATTATCACAGTCTCTTCGGATTGAATCTGCCTAGCCTCGTTTCTCCACCGGCAAATTCTGATGTTCTCCAGCTCAAGCTCATCTCACAACCTCTTCAACCTGCCTTGTACCTAGTGTCCGCCATCAGCTTCCCAGAACCTGATTGTGACAGTCACGCGTGTTTGCTTCGATCGATTCAGCGTCCAGTTTCCTTCATTCGTTGTTTCTTCGGTACCAGCGTGTGGAGATTCTCTTCACGTATTATACAGCGTGATCACTACCACGTGTCCTCTACCTTCCTGTCATTGCCACTGATCGACCACATGAAGTACATGTCTGAGGCTCAGCTTTCAATGACTGGACTGCAGCTCACCTCTTCTCCTGACAAGGTACTGGCGTCGCTTGCCGATGTCAAAGAACTGAACGACTCTTCAGTCACCAATGCAGGAGTGCTGTCTGCCCTCCTCCGAGGATCCGAGCTACCGAAAATTTATGTGCAGCCGGACGTCGAGAGAAAAGCCAAAGTTTACCTGGACGAAGATATTCAGCTGCCATCAGTTGACCTGTCCGCCTTCAGATCAGCTGAGGACGATCCCAGAAGAAAAGAATCGCTGGCAAAAATCGTTAAATCCTGTAAGACGTGGGGGTTCATCCAGGTCGTGGGACATGGTGTGGACCTGGACCTGATTAAAAGATGCGAGGCAGAAGCACATCGTCTCTTTGATCTTCCGGTCTCGGTGAAGGAGAACGTCCTTCGGGTTCCCGGAGCACTTTACGGTTACGGATCCAATTTTTTCCGTAATCTAACGGCCATGAACTGGGCCGAAAGCTTTCACATCAGCAAATCCAATGTCAGAGAATATGCAGCTAAGCTCTGGCCAACTGACTACGAGCGATTCAGGTATCTTACATTAAAGCTCATCGACGAGCATCCTGGCCATTTTACTTCCGACTCTGAGACACCAGTGATTTGCGATAGAAATTTTAATCTAGCGTGCAATATGATATATATTGAGGTTGAGACTGATCGATGCTGGAATGATCGACTTTTCTTACAGTTCGGCCATCGAGGAGTATATCACCCAAGTGCAGGACCTGGGGGACAGATTTCGGAGAATTTTGACCGAAGGCCTCGGTGTGGCTCCGGATCACTTCGATCAGTACTTTGGAGAAGGGGATGCACTGGCAACTTTGAGGCTGAACTTCTTCCCTACATGTCCAGAGCCTTCAAAGGCTTTGGGGTTGAAGTCACACCGAGACCCGCACTTTTTCACCTTGCTGCACCAAGACGAGATCGGGGGCCTTCAGATCTGGAACGAGGGCAGGGACGAATGGTTCAATGTCAAACCGGTTCCCAACTCTTTCATCATTAACATCGGAGATATCCTTCAGGTAGACATACTCTCTGAGTCTCCCATTCCAAGACTTGGGCCGTCAAGTACGACTTTTATGTGTACTTGGTACTTTTGCAGGACCACCATACGGTTTCGATCCCATGTAGACCTGTCACGCTGCAAGCCGTACTTGGGCTTTGTAAAGGTGGTCAGAGTTGCGTCAATCAAGGTTCCGAGCAGACAAGAGTCAATGTCGGCTCGAACTTGGACAGCTAGAAACACACGCTTGCTAATCTGTGTTTCGTCTTTGAGCTAACCATTTTGTACGTAATCTGCTTACTTTTGGAGGATATTATAGTCTAGAGATCGAGGGAACCTTATTTCATGTGGGTTCATTTATCGTTCACACCTCGCAGAGAATGAACACTAGTACAGCTTACTTACTTTAATTACTTGACTACTATTGCCAGATTAAGTTCATACAGAATAATATCTTGGACAGAAACGTCGCCAAACATTGTAATTTCAGTTATAGTAAACCTTCTCATCATGGGCCTTCCAGTTCTTATCTGTACTTACTCGTCTGTGATCTTCGCTTAAATTTTACTGCTTCTGGTATAGATCTCATTTTGCCGATCTCGAGTCTGAAGCTGCGTTTTGAATCTTTTGATCTTCAAATTTGTGCGCAGGCTGCTAGCAACGGAGTGTACAGAAGTGTCTTGCATCGAGTGGTGGTGAACAGCTCAAGAACCAGACTGTCGATGGCGTGCTTCTATAACACACGTGCTACTGTGGTCGCTCCTCCGGAGCTCATCAGCGCTGAAAACCCTCAAAGGTACCGGCCCGTCAGATGGGAGGATTACGCCAAAGAGGCATATACTATTACTACAGGCAAAATCTCGCAGATTGATGAGCTATACGGAATACCAGTGCAAGAACAGAAGTCCTGTCGTGGAGAAACACATGTATAAAGCCTTTTGACTGATCCACCTACATACAGATAATATTCATGATTGGTTTGTAGCTAGCAAAGCTAAGCTGCTGGAGAAACTTCAAATCAGCTCGAGGACGTACTCACGGTACGTTTTGGCATTTGTGGGCTCTCTGAGCTGTTCGTGAGTGACCAAGAGTTTCAGACGATCATATTCTTCAAGGCATCAAGATGTCAACAAGGTTGACCATCGTACTTACGTGGAGAAGACAACCTTGATAGATACGTGTAGATTTGTCTTCCAAGACGAGCAGCAATCGACAGTCACTGTTTTGTTTAGGGATCCTCGCTCAGACCCACGGTACTATACGCTTCATGCCGAGCAACGAGGTACTGCTTTCGGGATCTTCGTTCAGACTCACGTCATAGATTACTCTTCCAGGATTCATAGGTTTGTTCCGTGAATACATAATCATATCATAGAGAGACGGTATATTTTCCGCCATGATGTTCTTCGATCCATCAAGCTTCAAATATACTAAACTTGGGTAAATGTACTCCGGAAATTTTGGCAGACTTTTGTCATCGTTGTCAGGCCCTGTTGACAGTGGTCCACGGTTTGAATTTTATGAGACGATATAGTAATAAAAAATCGGTTGCCGGATATCAATTTTGTTTATTGAAGCTCAGTCGATCATCATCCACAAATCATGCAACCTGACGTAACTTTACCAGACATGATCTTTAGATCTCTATGTCAGAAGTGGCCTATGAAGAGTCTACTTGTCCCGGACCAGTAGGTCTGTCAGCTTCAAGCATGTACATATAGACGAATGGTTTGGTCTTTTGGCCCTGATGGGGGTTACTTGGACTCAAAATTCTTTTCTATGAATTGTTCTCAGATCTACACTGGTGTCTGCAATTCAACCAAGTCTTTCGTCGTGAGCATCGAAGAGTTTTATTATGGATAACACATGAATGCTTACAAAACGATGCAGATTTCAGACGTAGTATGAAACAGAAGATCTGGTTGAAGAAAGAAAAGTCCGCAGACAAGCACCGAGGTCTGCAGAAATCCCCACTGCCACCACGAACCATATCGATAGAAATCTGATCGTTGTCGAGAATAGATACATACTTTCAGCCAACGGACGATATCGATGCGTGTCTCGTTTTCTGGGGTTTCAACATCGTCAAACTCAGATACACGCTCTCAGCCAAGAGACGGAATCTGCAGGATGGTTGATACGCATGTGCATGAACTGCGAACGCCTTTAAGGATTCCTCTGCATCCTTCACCGGGACCGGGTCACAATAATGACAACACTGATCACTTGACTTCTTCCCCTTCCTCAAAAATTGGCGTATCGTTTCAAATTCAGAGCGGCAAGGACGTGCCCATATCAATCGAGCTTATAGTGAAACTAACCACCTCCTGGAGGTCAAGCCAAGGTCAGCACTGTGCACTATTTTCTGAATTATTTCACTAGTCCTTATCGGTCCCTTTAGTCTTACCCGCGAAAATTATCAGAGTCCAACGCTTTGCCATTATTTTCGGACGGAACCCGGGTTTTGAAAGGGCTGGAGATGCAAAGCTCGCGACCAAGGCCCATAGAACACGAGATACTTTGTGGCTGACAGGGGCCCTGGCAAAGGTCCAGTCCATTTGATCGATTGCTTCGAAGTTAATGGGTATTTCAAGTGACACCCCCCGGATTGACGTTCCCTCACGTGTATATGGATTTGGTGCTGGTCGGGTCCAAGTGTCGCCGGATAGCAATGTCACAGGGGAGGACGAAGCAGCACATGCAACCGCAATGCCGAGGGGAGGGGAGGAGGCGATCGTCGGTATCAACGTACGATGGTATCGTCCACTACTGGACGTCTCGTATCGACACCGCAAGCATGCCAGTCCCTGAGTCCGGTCGGTTCCGATGCGACAGGCTCGTTCAGACTGAAGAAGCGGTCGAGCGGGTTTCCGTGTGTACAAACGTTCCACCGCGAGCGAGACCCTTTCAAGTCCGACATACTTGCCGATCAAGGATTTTGGGCTCCCATCTGTACATCCGGATCGAGCTGATTTTCGTTCAAACTGAGAACTTTGTTGTTGAGCGAGCAGGTCCTGCCACAAGTTTCAACTTTGACAATTTGGGCCGTTTCGTCAAGTCTGAGAGCTTGGTCGAACGTTGCGAAGCCAAAACTTCACTTTGGCATATGCGCCGTCGGAAAGATGCAGAGCTCGGATCTATCTACTCCTCCTGCGGCAGCCAGCAGCCTTGCATTGCAGAATACGATCCATTTGTGATGTCGAAAGTGCGCTAAAATTATCGCGAGCATGCCTCGTCTGCATCCTGAGACGGCTGAGGCGGCGCGTCTTTACGGCTTAACTATTGTTAGGCGTGCCGGTCTTTGCCGGGGGCCACGCGACCATTTCGATCCTCTCGAGGATCCGGTCGACCTTTCTCTCGACCAAAAGTATATGGAAATGATGTGTGATGTTGCATTCCGGTCACTATCGATGATGACGAGCGAGGCTTTGGAACAAAACAACGGGACGAGATGCCTGCGTTGCTATATAGAAGAAGACAAGTCCCACACTCAACTGGCTTGGACTTTCGATGACCTGGGGATTGGACTACCCGCACATGGGTCTCACCATCGTGTCGGGTCGCAAAATCTTGTCGGAGAGGTGCTAAAAAAAGGTTAGTACCTCGTGAACTACAGACAACGAGAACAGACATAATGTGCTGAAGCTTTGTACGTCAGGCTGGAGGAGGAGATCTCCGAGCAAAATATTAGGCATGTGAATATAGATAGAATTTTATATGGTATTTCTGAGAATTGTGTTTCCAAAATACACGAAAGCATCGAGGCCCCTGCTAGCTGCCAGCAGGATGATCAGGTTTTGTTGTGGTTGGAAACCTAGCTCTGGCTTGGCTGGAGAACAAACTCCCAAGAGTCCAAACCCGAGGCCATGTGATTGACTATTTCAGTGACCTTTTCGGGATGTTAACGTCAATTTCAATCCACTCGGATGTGGGTTTGTGCCCATGTTTCTTCCGTACTCTAGTGCCTGCCCTGCGCTCGTCACTCGTCCTTCAAACTTCCATGCAATGTTCGTTTCTTGTAGATCTGAAACTCCACCACCGTAGGCTCTTTCTTCATCCTTCATCTCATCTCAGCAGCAGGTTCAGCGAACCAGTCGTCCAACGGTTTCTCTTTTTCATGTATCGACCCACTTCCTCATGACCATGCACTCTGGCCGATGAAAAGTTCATATCTTCACATCTTCATGTCGTCATCTGCGTCCATGATGTCGGCCCATGTTTCATTCTCAATGTCTTCGAGGTGAACGCTCTTGGCCACAACTGCATGCATTGCGGTGTCAGGTTCTTTATAGACACGATCACGATCAAGAACTAGTGCAATTGGTATTCATGTGAAGAATGGCATCAGATGGGAGAGAGCAGAGTAGACACGAGTCTTATGTAAAAGGATCGACTGATGATCCGTATTACGTGCTTCAGGTACCACTGCAAGCAATGGCAAGCAATTAGGAGTCGTCCATACCGTCATATGTATATATACACACATGTATACCCTAGTATATACACTGTCCGATGATATCCAGAAATGTGTCAAAGTGAAGCTCCTTTAGGGAACAAGCGTTACCAAGGCTTGGATGGTTACCAAGGTTTCGGTACTGATATCGAAACGTCTCATATCTATAGCTAGCTAGCATTCGTGCTCTTTACAGCTAGTCCACTCCATGTTGTACCAGGTCAATATTACAAGCTCTTCACTTTCACTCATCTGATCTGAGAATGCATTTGCTTCTCGTCTAACCATGATAGGCAGATCGAGTCTATTTCAGGATCTTCACTGACGCCGTACTGATCATGAGAATTGGTATCGCTCTTTTCTATAAAAGAGATCTAGAGTTGAAGTGTTGAAGCAGCTGAAACGTCTCTTGCTAGAGATATCTGCTCTGCTTCTACGATTGCGTTGCAACCTATGCGCTCCGTCTAGCCACGATAGACGTTACATAATTCACAATGGATTCTAAGGCTCTTCCAGAGCAGTGTTGAACCTCGGTTTGGCTGAAAGCTATTGTCTAGACGCATCTCATAGCTAGCGAGCATACTCTGTAGAACTTGTCGATACTGATGTGTGTTGATCAATCGAAGCTAATAACAAAGTCCACAGCTGTCCAAATTATTATCTGGTGTGCGTGCATATACATGAATGCGACCACATGCAGTCACGTCTTCCCGGTCAAGAGCACGAGAGGTAGAAATTTAATCTCACCATGTTCTAAACACTCGTGTTCGAGACTTGTGCTCGCTTGTATGCGCTGAGTTTTGAACCTTCTACTACATACATAACGCACGTCCGATATTTAGTGGACACCAGGTAGTGTACGTGGTTTGAAAGCTCCCAGCTTTTGTTAAAGTTGCAAGGGAATTCATACGGGGATTTCGATGCATAGCGTCCATATATCTTATGGATATTGTGTTCCATCTAGGTTAATGCCACCTTTTAGTAGAAGACCCTTCTTCTTGAAACTGATGGAACTTCCTCTCCTGAAATAGAAATCATCACAAATTCCATGGATAATGTCCTACGAGTAGTATAGATTTAAAAAATTTATTTCATTGTGGTAACAATTTATGGAGATTGGTTGAGTCATGAATGTGGACGCCACGAAATAGGTACAAGTTATGTTTTTTTATATAGATATAGAGAGATATGATCTTTTATATTATGTTTAATTGTCATTGAAAATTAAATTCGAATCTTTTTTTTTTGGAATTTTTGGTGATATGAGAAGTATTTCTTGTGTCTCCAAAAACTCCATACGAAAACTATTTGAATAGAATACAAATTCCAGGGTAATATGGCAAGTTCAAAAGGCAGCGGAGGTTGCGGCATCCTGCTACCGCAAAGCCTTTGTCCACATGCACAGGGGACACGACCAGTACTCAACTCCAAGGCTGGACTTCTTTGTACGTATCCTGAATGTGGATTATCTCAACTCTTCTTCAAACTTTGACTTCCTACTGTTGTTTGAACGTGTGACCTTTATAGACATAGACTCGAGCCAGTCATACACTTTAAGCATCAGTATAAGCGTGGTATCATCAGTACGTATGCGTAACGTTTGCAGATCTTGCTTTCTCTTTTCAGGCTCGGAGGCTTCATGGGCCCTGTGATTATTGGGGGATGTCTACCTACGAGAGTCCAGTCTTTCGGATGCTCAATGACATACAAAAACCAGAGTATGTCGAAAAGTCCAACGATCAGTACTATAATGAGTAGTAACCAAAGATCTATTTCTTACACCCGTGTTTGCATGTAAAGGCCCTTTCAGGATGAAATCAGATCTTAGCAAGTCCTAGAATGGTAATTCAGTATTTATATGTTTAAGGGACTCTTCACGCTTCTATAAGGAGGATTTTTTTGAGATTCGATGATCTATGGACATATATTAGAAAGAACCGCCATGGTCACATTGTCGATTGCCTCGCTTTGAATATTTGGCTTTTCCATAATGATGGTGGTCCCCGTGGACTTGAGAGTCATCCGCGGAATCTTTGGAGTTTAACCCACACTTCAGTTTCTGTCTGTTCTTGCGTGGAGTAAAATCACATCGATTGAATGGGCATGAGAAAATGATAATTTCGTCGTGAACTGCGTAAGTTTTCCAGATAAAGACTTCTAGACTTCCCTAATCATTATATTTGATTAGCCCAACATGGTTGTCACGGTGCTCGAGATCACTATGGAGGTAGATCAGTCGTTCTTTGGAAGTACAGGACCTTTAGTGGATTTTATGGTAGCACAACACATGTACACCACACGCCCCAATCTAGCTAGGACCGTGCCAAATGGACCATATAACAGTCAGAAGGATTTCATGGTAGCACACCCATTTAGACCACATGCCCGAATCTGGCAAAAACTTGTTAGGATTATGCCAGATCCTTCATTTACAGATATTAAGCACATTGTAATACTGAGCTTAATTTCTCTTATGTTGTGGTGGAAATCACGGATTTTCAGATGTGCTAAAGCCTTGAATCACTAGGCTCATATGGAGATTGGTTTGACAGTACATTCAGCAGGTAATTGCTTTTCCCAAGTTGGAGTTCGATGCTTCATCACATTGTCAAGCTGTTTCTCTTTCTGAAGTAAGCCCATGTACATGTAATTCCTCATATTTAGTATATGATTCTTAAACCCGTTGCAATATGATCATGGGTCCATAGAAGCTGTGCCTTGTCTTGTCATGTCTTTTATCTTCTTGGAAGTTTTGCGAGAAATTACACTCACCGAGCTTACAGAGCATGTCAATTGCAATATTTCAAAACGAGGGCTATACATATGAGGATATGAACGAGGTATTTCTACTAAATGAGCAAAAGGAACGCAACAGGACCGAGGAGATGATCAGGCAGAACGACCGAAAGTCCTAGAACGGCGTCTTATGCCTCAGAATGGATCCTGTACATATAAACATGGCAGTGTGGCTACATCATAGCTAAACAATAATAAACAGCTGTGTTACCGTACTTGCCCAAGCAGTCACGCAAGAACTTGAATTGATTGGTTTGAAGACGCTATGCATGAATGTCACAACACCTGGAGAGCCTGCAAATTATGTGGCATAAGAGAACTAACAGTCCTCAATCACAACTCTGTTTTTTTCTCTGTTGTGCAGCGCCTGTTTGATTGATTCTGATTCGCTGCTGAACATCAGCTGCAGCCAAGTTTCAAAAGCTCGGCGCGTTTTCATTTTTATTCAGAAGAATCACTACTCCATTTACCTCATCATGATGTATGAAGTCATTCCCTACACATAGGTGAGTGACTCAAGTATTTGAGGATTGGTAATGGCAACAAGTTTTGCAGTTTTACAGTGTATTCATTAATTCATGGTTGTGGAAATATCCTGAAATTATACCAGTAGTGATAAATCTTTTGGTTCTACATACAGGGAATCGTATATTTCCAGATACACATGAAGAAGGTTTGGCAGATTCATCGGAGTGTTTAACCAGTTGTCTCGAACTCGTCCTAAGAATGTTGGTCCAGAGGAGGATAAATCTTAAGCAAGTCATGAACTCTGGAAACAATGTTGCATATCATTACTCTATTCCGTGCCTCCGCAAGCTTTAGTTTTAATATCTGATCCAAATTATCTTACATACAGTAAAAACATAATCCGTGTACATCCACAGACTATTGCCATGCAAACACAAGGGCATGAAATTCAGTGGAGTGAAGAACCTAAAGGCATATCTCAGTATTAAAGAAGCGGGAGTAGGTATTTAACACGAGTGAACATCAATGGGATTCGTGCTGTCATGCCACCTGTACAATCTCCATTTTTTAAGTTCGTTTGTACCTCCGCATTTGCAAAATTCCCTAATAAATAAACTAAACTAACTCCAACCGGTTACAGGAGTATCAAGCATACAGAACATGGACCGAAGGCCGGACGAGAGAGTGTGCAGTTTTAGAAGAGACGAAGGACCGAGAAGAGCGATAATCCATTGCTTTTGCGAGCGTCTGCTTCTTGAGCGAGAGGAGAGATAGGCACAGGAAGGTTGGGAGCGAAGGTGGTCGCTTCAATGCTGGTCAGTGCAGCAGATGCCGAGCCGGAATGCTCTTCCAGTGCATGCTTCGCCTCCTGCAGTCTGAATGGTTTCGAAGAAGTAGTGCTCGCTTCGCCTTCACAGCTGTTGAGCCCTATGGGGCCCTCGTCTTCCAGACTATATGGATATTGTGGAGTGTCTTCATCGAACGTATCTTAGTCAAGGTAATACAATTAATCCTCTGTTCCAGGAATCGATCTTAACGTAAGGATCGCAAACGCCCAATTGAAATTCTTTAAAGTCTTGAGAATCAGGCAAGAGGTTTCTGGAGCCCTATCGTCAACTAGGCGAGAGAGTAATCGGAGACTAGACGGGGATGCGAGAGCTATCTCGAACTTGGGCGACGTTTTACCTTGTACGTCCTAAAAATGACAAGTCCATTGACAGAGAAAATGACATTGAGCAGATCAAGAGGAGCAAGACTATAATGAAAGTCATATGTAAGAACTAAGAAACTATGAATCCCAAAGATGCTGCAGCTGCAGCTGCCGGCAGAAGCTATGCAGTTATGGATCTTGTTAAAAAGAGCCTGCAGCTGTTTGTCATGGAGGGCACGGATGTTAGCAGTCAATACAGAGACCTACTGGAAATCTCTATCATAATGCGAACAATAGTAGGGGCAAAATTTTCAGTCAAAACCCTTCGATAAAATTCTAGTCTATGCACCTGCTGCAGTGTGGATGAGTAGCAGCTGTACATGTACGCCGGAGACAGACCAGGTCAGATCTGGATGTCATAGCTTGTCCCTGGGTCATGAAAATAATGGTCGGTATAGGGAGAATGCATATGCATATAGATCTGACCTGGTCGCAGATGATGACTTTTCCAGCATTGACAAACAGGACAGGAATTGGTGGTACATGTGGAAGTCCTTCTACCTACTCCTGTTTTCAGCTGTGGCTCTCCAAAACATCAGCCCATCCGGTGCTCTGCAGCTGCAAGCTGCTTATGTGGTAGGTATGGTGACCGCAATGATTCAATACTGAAGAGAGAGGAGATTGAGTGACCAATCTATTACACGGCATATTGTCTGAAGCTTCGACATTTGACACCGTCCACACTAATCTACATACGTAAACTACAGATCTAGTTACGTATGAGACGTTGTGACTTTACTTGACTAGCAAAGGTGTCTGAAGACCCGTTCTGTGAATCGGGGAGCAGCCAAAAACTCACGAACGTATATAGAGGTATATTTGTTCATGCTGGAATTAAGTATGCGGTTAAAGAGACCAAAAATATACTTCGTGCATACCCAATTGGAACAGACAATTTGCTTCTAAATACTTGAGTTCATAAAAATTTTCATACAAATAAAAAATTGAGTTAATATTTTTCAAAACATCAATGGGCTGTGCGAAATTGATATTCACTACATTTTGCAACTTACTATAAATATCTTGACACTTATTTTATTTAATGTAATTCAATTACCATAAATCATTTGAAAATGCGATTAAAAATATACATGATTCACGAATTATTGTCTGAAATGTTAAAATTTGATTTTTTAAATAATCAAAATTTTCATAAATATATATATATATTACTGAAATATTTAAAATTTAAATATTATTGTTAAAAATTACAAATAACTATTTCATTATGTTTATTTTAAAAATTTTGATATATCCATAAAAATATTTTATTTATAATATAGTATTTCTATATATTTAAAATTAGTGTACACATTGATGTTTTAATTTCTAATTTTTCTATAAATAGATTTATTAAAAAATCATATGATATTGTGATTAAATATTTAAAATTATTCCATTTAGATTTAAAAATATCAATAGTTTTAAGCCTTAAAATTTATTCATTTGGCATTTTAAATTTATATATTAAAAAAAATTCCGAAATGTCCATTTAAAATTAAAAACATAAAATATCAGTCTTTCAATGAGTTAAACAAAATAAGCCAAGTATAAGTATGAAATTTCTTAATATTGCTAGTAATATCAAATATATGAAATAAAATAAAAATTAATTAATATAAAAAATATCATTAATATGAACATATGTATTATAAATATATTATGTGATTTGATGTATAACATGTTAGTTAATCATGATGGTCCATAAATGAATTTTGCTAACTCAGCAGTTGTAAGAAATGATCTTGCACTTATCTTTAGCCACAAAAGTATGATATAAGTATGATTTGAATAATAAATGTAAATTGGATTGATTTGATTTACTTCTAATACTTTGATAAAAAAATTGAAATATTAAAAATAACAAATTTCAAAATATGATTGATACAATTGTCATATGTATATTACTATTCAAGCATAGATATTGTTATGTAAAATGAACAACTTGAACTTGTGAAAAAATGTAATCAAGGAGACATGGTAGTGTACTTAATTTGAAAGATAAGAGATTTTGCTATCTAATATTTTATTTTTGCACCAATATGCACAATAAATAAAAATAAATGAGTAACTAATTATGTATATCAATTTTTTAAATTATATGTTACATAATATTGATATGTGTATGATTCCATATTGCTTGAGTGGAAAATTACCAAAGTTTGTATAAAAAATCTCCAAAAAGTAAATTGAGTAGATACTTCTTTGGTTACTTGTGCCACCATTTATCTACATTTGAAATGGTATCAAGTGTATCCCTTTTGACCCATGATTTTTGAAAATTGGTAACATATAAGTGATTTCAAAATGAAAAAATAGTTTCACATTGCATCATTAGAGACAACATCTCCGTTAGGAGACCTATGGCTCAAGGTGTAGAGTTTGAATTGTGACTTCTTGGAGTGCAGTTTTTGAAGTTGAGTCTTTGAGAGTGTGGCTATGATGTATAATAGTTAATGTTGGAACCTAGAGTCTTTAAAGTACAGAGTGGGTTTGGTTTGAATATAATCTCTTTTTTATGCTATGGTTATGAGTGGAGTGTCCTTGTGGACGTTTTGAGAGTAGAAAAGATTGTGGTACACTTGTGTTGCTATATATATTGTGGTGTTTGATAAGACAATGATGTATATTATGATGAGATATGTATGTACACAACATGTCACCAAGTACAATGATGTTGGATAACATGAGCAATGTCTTCTATTTGGTCGGAATTTCAAGAAAGGTTTATTGACCTAAATGAGTGTTGTTGGATTTTGGTGCACAACCCCTTATGTTGGATAAGAATGCAGTGTTTGGTATTGGTTTACACAAGACTAATGTAGAGATATACCCCCTTTTAATTCAGATATCTCTTGGAGATTTTAGTGATGCACCACCACCATACTATTAGGAGTAAACTCAGGTCTTGAGAAACTCCAATTAGTTTGACTAGGGCTGGTATTACTATATAAGAGTGATAGAAGAAGCTTTTTATGACACAATTAAAGTTATTTATTAAAGTGACTTTGTGTTCCGTGGATATAGCCTCGCTGAGTTGAATCATGTATTTTTTGTGTCGACTATTGATTGCATGTGTTTCGGACCGATAATTGTTATTAAAGCGCGCGTCTCTACGACTCTCTTGGGGATTGTATTTTCTTCAGTCACTCTCTTCCTCGAATAGCTATTTTCTGCTGATTTTTCTTGTTCTAGAGGAAGCATATGGAGATAAATTTGAGTACGATTGATTGATCAATTGTCCAACTGACTAACTAATGAAGGCAATCTGCAAGTCTTATGCGAGCGGGACTTTGATTTCGGATTTTCCGAGAGGAAGTAACGGTCGGAGAGCGGTGTTTCTTGAAATTGAAGATCTGTTAGTTCCTGTCGCGCCAACGGTTCTTTTCAGGGAATTGCTCGTATACAAGACATTTCAGATGAAAGTTTACAGCTATCAGCTCTTTTAGAAAATTGTCATTTTGGCCCTTCCACCACGAGCTTTTTTGTGAATTTTCCCCTATCAATCGTTTTGCCGTCTTGCCTTGTTCCAAAGAGGCCCATAGCATGTTTCTTGAAGCTAAGCAGTGAATTCCACATCTTAAGTTGAATCTTTATAAGACAATCAGCGTCTATCTGTTTGAGCGTCTCATGCGTCTCGTCTCCAGACTCTCCTTTATACTTGTGCTGGGCCTTTGTGACACTGGTCTGGTGTTGACAATTATGCTCATTCTCCTCGATTGAAGACATACAGTCGATTGCGGTAGGATTAGAGAGAGAGAGCAAGTTGAAGAGTGGAGGAGGAGGAGAGGGCAAGATCATGCCGAAGCTGGTAGCTCTGCATTCCGTTTTCGTGGTGCGGTCATTGGTGGGAGAGCAATTTAAAGTGCAAGAGCGGGAGAATTTGGAAGAGTTTGTAGTAATTGACCAGGTGAGCGGTGTCCGGTTGTGCTTATGGTAGCGGGGGAGGTTGGGGCTCAGTGGAATTTTTTGATTCCAAGGCTTCTGACGGGAGGTATTCGTTAGGTTGACACCATGGCAAGTTTTAGGGAGTTTAGCGGGATAGAGAGCTTAGGATCAGGAGCGTGGAAGCGTGAAAGGACATCGTGATAGTGATATTTTTTGCCTTGACGTTTCGGAGAAAATAGGATTATTGTCACATAGTCAATGGCAAAGGTCATGCAAAATCCAACGATAACCAAATCCCATAATCGGTAGAGGATGTAGTTGTGGTGTATGGGCATTGAATGATGCTCGAACACGATGACATACCATACATCTGGCCACAAACTGTTGCACCTCAGTTTGCATACCTCTCCACCAATAGTGACTTTGAAGTAAACTATATGTCCATTTTACTCCAAAATGACCTAACTCCTCATGAGCATGTCTTACCAACTGTGCTCTATGAGATGGAAGTGGCACAACACAAACGCTGCCATCTCCCCATACTCGAAGAAGGTGTCTATCTTCCCATCTGAACCGTCGAGCTCTCTGTAAAACTTGATCCCGCTCCTTTCCACTCAAGGTGCCCACCAAAGCACATGTACTAAGATACTCCAACACCAGCATGTCATCATGGATGTCTTGGCGTCCAAGGTTAACATATCTACTCTTTGACCCAAGAGAGATATCATATAACTCTCAAGCGGCAACATACTCAAAAAGGCAAATGCATGCCAACCCGACACCATCTTCTCATCATTATCACCGTGCCATCGAGCCCCGGTTTTGTCAACTTGACTTGTACATGGGTTTCGACTTAACCCATCAGCATCATGGTTCACCACCCCAGGTCTATGAACAACTGTGAAATCATACTCTTGTAGGATAAGAGCCCATCGTGCAAGCTTTCCTTTAAGCTTGTCTGATTCCATCAACCATTTCAATGGTTGATGATCAATGATGAGAGTGAAGGAGTTTCCAAACAAATAACATCTAAAATGTGCCACCGTCCAAACAGCTGCCAAACATTCTCCTTCATAAGAACTATACTTTGACTCCGCAGCATTGTTGGAATGACTTGCATAAACCACTACAAACTCCTTCCCCTCATCATCATGTTGGGTAAGCACCGCTCCAAAACCCAACATATTTCAATCTGTATGTACTTGAAACGGACGACCTCTCAGAGGTCTCCTCAAAATAGGGGCAGATGTCAACCTTTCCTTGAGCTGAACAAAACCTCTCTCCTGTTCATCTCCCCAACTCCACTCTTGATCAACTTTGTCAAGGCTTTGGCAATAGTGCTAAATCCTTGCACATATCGACGACAGAAGTTTGCAAGTCCAAGGAAAGCTCACACCCTACTCACATCTGAGGGTTGTGGAATACGCAAGATTGCCTCCATCTTGGTTTGTTGAACTCCCAATCCTCTTGGGTATATGGTATGACCCAAGTACTTTACATGCTCATGAAAGAACTTGCACTTTCTAGGATGCAACTTGAGGCCATGAGCAATCAGTCGCTCAAATACCTCATGCAAATGTATCTCATGCTCCCTCATTGTAGCACTATACTCTAGAATATCATCGATGTAGGCTCGGGCACAATCAAGTCCGGCTAAGATCTTATCCATCACTCTTTGGAACTCAGCAGGTGCATTCTTCAATCCAAATGATAAGAACTTCCACTGATACAACACATCCTTGCCATACGAATCAATTGCCCAAAAGGTTGTCTTGGCCTTATCCTCATCTCGAATACGCAACTAATGATATCTTGCTCGTAAATCCAATATACTGAAAACCTTTGCATGCCCAACTGCATCAAAGATCTCCTCAAGTGTAGGCATAGCATATCAATCAGATTTTGTCTGTCGATTGATAGATTGGTAGTCACCACACATGCGTCTTTCTGTATAATTACCATGTATATCCTTCTTGACTGGCATCACCACAGCAGAGGCATACTCTCCATATGATATCTCCACTAATCCAGCCTCAAGAAGATCTTGACACCTACTTTGGATCAGTTCTCTCTCCATATCACTGTATCGATAGGACGACAGAAGACTGATGCATCTGTTGTCAAGTCAATCCCTATACCATGTCCCTTCAAACAGCCTTAATCCTTTGTACTAAAGGCAAAACAATTTCTGAATCTCCTCAGAAATCTCCACACCCTACGTCTTTCTTCTCCTATCACTTTGGGACCAATCTCAATATCCCAAATCTCCTCTCCATCAACACTAGAGATAGAAGACGTAGTATCTGGTTGCTAAATGACAACCTCTTGAGCAGAAAGCTTTTTCTGCTCTCTCATACCATGCTCCACTATCACGAGTGTGAACAACTCTTGCTGCTGTAACTTCTTGTGTTGTATCACAAAGGTCTAAAGTGATAACCACCGCTTGCTCCACGCAAAAAACTCCATGGATACTCGAAGAAGACCCTACCTCTCCTTCTCTAACATCCCATAAGACCAAGGATGAGATCTTGGGCACTTCTTGCGTCCAACTTTTGCCTCCATCGTCTCGGTAGGCAAAGAGCTTCATAATGGTCTTGCAGTCATACATGTGGATCTCATGTGTCTCTGCTAGCCAAGCTGAGGCTCACAATCCATGTCAAACAGTTCAAGTCCATAGCCTAACCCAACACCTGACATCGTGATGCCTCTGACAATGTAGGTATTGTTGTAGTACCAGTACAAAATTCCATAGCTCGCTCTCTCTCTTCAGCGTTGGGTTCCACCAACCGCTGCAAGCAAGAATCCCATACAAGTCCAGGTCCTTCCTCTCTGTAAGCATGGGAAGCTGGGTAACTCAACAATGTAGGTAATGCCGCTCTTGGCTGATCCACAAGGTTCACCACTGCCACGGGTGACCTGTCAGCATAGACCACTGCCTAGGAGTGTCTGCCCACATCCAAAATACTCTCCACTATGAGATGTGAGGGTCTCTCCACTCCGTCATATGCTTGCAATAAAACATGCCTTGGAAGAAGGTTTGTCCATCATAGACATGGACGGTGTGCACAAGATCCTACTCTTGCTGCATCTAGCAATACCGGTGGTCCAATCCATGACTATCGATGTACTCGTATGCAAGACTGCAAAACAACAGTCAAACTTGTGCTAATCCCTCCGAATAGATCCAACACACATATACCCTCCTCTAGATACTGCCAAGCAATAGGCGTTGTATGTAAAGGTGACAACATAGTGGAAGTGGGAATAACTTTCTTCGTCTCCTCCCTCTCCGGAGCAAAAGACTCACTCCAAGCCTGATGTATGAGCTGATCAGCCATCTGTTGTAGTTGCATACATGAAGTACCTAGTGTTCCATCCAACGTGGATGACACTACTCCACTAAGACTTGGCATGATAGCCACATCCTCTCGACCATGACTATCATGAGCATCCATGTTACCCTTCAACAAATCACTACACCAAGTAACACAAGTACTAAAGGCTGCAACATACGCCAAACCTCCACTTGGTAAAGATAGCTCTACAACGCGAGCACGTGCTGTGGTTACACTTGCAAAGTCCTATGATGTATTGGTGGGTGCGACAGTGTTATACCCGGTGGGATTTAGCATTGATTATTGGGTGAAGACAGCCTCTTATCGGCCAGGGTGGCAATCTGGTGAGGGCCGAGTGAGTCGATTACCTATACGATTCATCACCGGTTCTAGACCTTTACCAAGTGGAAGTTTGGCGTATGTTGCAACCTTCAGTACTTGTGTTACTTGGCCTGATGATTTGTTGGAGGGTAACATGGATGCTCATGATAGTCATGGTCGAGAGGATGTGACTATCATGCCAAGTCTTAGTGGAGTAGTGTCATCCACGTTGGATGGAACACTAGGTATTTCATGTATGCAGCTACAACAGATGGCTGATCAACTCATACATCAGGCTTGGAGTGAGTCTTTTGCTCCGGAGAGGGAGGAGACGAAGGAAGTTATTCCAACTTCCACTATGTTGTGCCCTTTAGATACAACGCATATTGCTTGGCAGTACCTAGAGGAGGGTATATGTGTGTTGGATCTGTTTGGAGGGATTAGCACAGGTTTGGCTACTGTTTTGCAGTCTGGTATACGAGTACATCGATATTCGTATGTGGAGCAAGATGAGATTGCAAAGCGCGTCTCATTACGCCATGTGGCATAGTTGGTGCGAAGATACCCAGATCTTCTACCAGTGGTGGCAGTTCAAGGATATAAACAGGCCTTGCCGTCAAATATTTTATTGTTGGGGGTGCAAGACCTTGCTCGGCATGGCACCATACATTTGGTTATTGCTGGATGGCCATGTCAGGGACACACACATGTTGGTAATGGTCATGGGTTACAGGATTCACGTTTTGGCATGTTTTGGGAGATGTTACGTGTGTTACGTTCTCTCCAGTCATAGCAGACATATTCTTTGGCATACATTTTGGAGAATGTTTCCTTGTTGGGTGATCCACGTGCACGGGTGATGACGAGTGCACATCACGTGCGGTCATGGATTGGACCATCGGTATTGTTGGATGTAGCGAGAGTATGATCTCTTGCACACCATCCACGTCTATGGTGGACAAACCTTCTTCCAAGAGAGGTTTTATTGCGAGCATATGACGGAGTGGAGAGGCCCTCACATCTCACAGTGGAGAGTATTTTGGATGTGGGTAGACACTCCTAGGCAGTGGTCTATGCTGACAGGTCACCCATGGTAGTGGTGAACTTTGTGGGTCAGCCAAGAGCTGTATTACCCACGTTGTTGAGTTACCCAGCTTCCCATGCTTACAGAGAGGGAGGACCATGACTTGTATGGGATTCTCGCTTGCAGCGGTTGGTGGAACCCAACGCTGAAGAGAGAGAGCGAGCTATGAGATTTTATACCGGTACTAGAGCAGTACCTACATTGTGAGAGTCTTCACGATGTTAGGTGTTGGGTCAAGCTATGGACCTAAATTGTTTGACATGGATTGTGAGCCTTGGATTGGCTGAGCAGAGACGCATGAGATCCACATGTATGACTGCAAGACCATTAGTAAGCTCTTTGCCTACCGAGACGGTGGAGGAAAAAGCTGGGGGCGAGAAGTGCCCAAGATCTCATCCTTGGTCTTATGGGGATGTTAGAGAAGGATAGGTAGGGTCTTCTTCGAGTATCGTTGGAGTTTTTTGCGCGGAGCAGGCGGTGGTTACCACTTTTGACCTTTGTGATACAACACAAGAGGTTACAACTACAGCAGCAGGAGTTGTTCACACTGAGATAGTGGAGCCTGGTATAAGAGAGCAAAAAAAGCTCTCTGCTCAAGAGGTTGTCATTTAGCAACCAGATACTACGTCTTCTATCTCTAGTGTCAATGGAGAGGAGATTTGGGATATTGAGATTGGTCCCAAAGTGACAGGAGAAGAAAGACGTAGGGTGTGGAGGTTTCTGAGGAGTTTCAGAAACTATTTTGCTTTCAGTATGAAGGATTTAGGCTGTATGAAGGGACCTAGCATACGGATTGACTTGACAATAGATGCACTAGTCTTCCGTCGTCCCTATCGATATAGTGCTATGGAGAGAGATCTGATCCAAAGTAGGTGTCAAGACCTTCTTGAGGCTGGATTAGTGGAGATATCATATGGAGAGTATGCCTCTGTTGTGGTGGTCAAGAAGGATATACATGGCAATTATACAGATAGACGCATGTGTGGTGACTACCGATCTATCAATCGACAAACAAAATCTGATCGATATGCTATGCCTACATTTGAGGAGATCTTTGATGCAGTTGGACATGCAAAGGTTTTCAGTACATTGATTTCTGAGAGGATATCATCAGCCATGGATTCGAGATGAGGATGAGGCCAAGACAGCCTTTTGGGCAATTGATTTGCATGGCAAGGATGTGTTGTATCAGTGGAAGTTCTTACCATTTGGGTTGAAGAATGCACCTGCTGAGTTCCAAAGAGTGATGGATAGGATCCTAGCAGGACTTGATTGTGCCAGAGCCTACATCAATGATATTCTAGTGTATAGTGATACAGTGAGGGAGCATGAGATACATTTGCATGAGGTATTTCAGCGACTAATTGCTCATGGCCTCAAGTTGCATCCTGGAAAGTGTAAGTTCTTTCAGGAGCAGGTAGAGTACTTGGGTCACACCGTATACCTAGGAGGATTGGGAGTTCAGCAAACCAAGATGGAGGCAATCTTGTGTATTCCACAACCCTCATATGTGAGTAGGGTTCGAGCTTTCCTTGGACTTGCAAAACCTTTGCATGCCCAACTGCATCAAAGATCTCCTCAAGTGTAGGCATAGCATATCGATCAGATTTTGACTGTCGATTGATAGATCGGTAGTCACCACACATGCGTCTATGTGTATAATTGCCATGTATATCCTTCTTGACTGACATCACCACAGCAGAGGCATACTCTCCATATGATATCTCCACTAATCCAGCCTCAAGAAGGTCTTGACACCTACTTTGGATCAGATCTCTCTCCATAGCACTATATCGATAGGGACAAAGGAAGACTGGTGCATCTATTGTCAAGTCAATCCGTCTGCCAGGTCCCTTCAAACAGCCTAAATCCTTCATACTGAAGGCAAAACAGTTTCTAAAACTCCTCAGAAACCTCCACACCCTACGTCTTTCTTCTCCTGTCACATTGTGGTACACTTGTGTTGGTGTATGACGATCTATGTGTTGTGATGTTTGATGTGATAGCGATGTATGTTGTGATGCGATATGTATGTGCACTACACCCGTCTTGAATTTGAGGATCCATATCCGTCGTCAAATTAAATGCATTTGGGATGAAATTCATCGGAATTTGGCAAATTTGACGTCACGTTCACCAAAGCTTTCTTCGATATATTTCCCCCCTTCAACTTGACGGCTCTTGACATGATGAGCAGGTGCGGAAGGAATTGAGGGCAAGAAAGCGTTGAGAGTGGGGTCATGCTACGGATAGGGATCAAGATTAGGGAAGATTAAGTTCGGAAATGGTTGCTAAGTCATCAACAAAGACCCAGAAACTTGAGAACTATATCTGTATTTGCATAGCCTTCCATAGGATGGATTTAGAGATGATGTATCACTTTTCTAAATTGACACATGGGGAACCAAATAATAGAGCGAAAAAGGACTATCAAGTATCCAATTCTAAGTATACAATATGTTAAAGAAAATGATACCCATGTCGCTCATCACAGAAGTCTCTAGTTCACTCTCTCCAGAACCTGTGGAAGTTGGCGTCCATAACTCCAAAGCTACATTAAAAAAGAGGTGACCTCTCTACATACCTCTATACTTGAAAACTTTGATGGCTGCTATTCCACTTGTCGCACATCCAAGAGTATGGATAATTACCCCCTCCGAAACAATATCACGTGTAGGATATGTAATCAGCATGTTTGCAACATTAAGTTGGTACTCCCAAACCAACTATAGGTATGCCCCTATATTTGGTTGCCCAAGTCGACTACAAAGCATACCAATTCTCACTCCATACGAGGTATCCATCCTCTCATGTCATAGCTAACACCACATCCCTAATGACATCATGGGTAGCTATCCTCAACCCTTCGAATGTGCACCGAGTCATATGAACCCTTGTTTCATCTAAAGTAGTACCACACTCACATGTAAACCATGAAGATGCAAATGGGTGGACCAAGCCAAGGCGGAATATCATCATTGTAGAAAAGATAGGTGGTGCGAGTGAGAAAGCCCTTATGCATGGTCAAGCTTGCACCCTTGCTATAGCAAGAGTGTAGACGAGCCCTAGTATTAGGAGGAATGACCAAATTCACTAGGAGATAATCTAGAGTCTATTGAAATTGTTGATCCATCAAGATAGACAGTATGACTCTAGTTCAATTGGTGTGCAAAGAGGAAAAGGATGGGAGTTCATGTCATACCTCCAAGAGAAAAAAGCATCTCTCGTATGCCATAATAATACATGTAAAGGAAATGATTCCCCATCCTCTCTTGCATACATCTCAAGGATGACCTTATATGCAATCACAAATTGGCTAGATTAAATAGGTGCCAAGAGTTACCAACTAGCCAAAGATGCTAGAAATGTCATCTCCTCCATCTATAATAAGCCTACCAGTCCACACAAAATCAACAATGATGTTTGTATTTGTGCAAAATCTTCTATCACACACTCAAAGGTTCCGGGCTTGATGATGTCACCAAAGATGAAATCAACAAGCAATACTAGAGGAGAATACATCAAACGTCAACTACGGATCCCCTAGTGAGAAATGTCATCTATATGCAGTATATCCTAGACAAGTACCATGTCTAGGTAGCGTGAAACATCCCATCAGCGCCTTGCGCACTGTAGGTACTCTCATCATCTTTCGTCTTGGCATCGAGTGCTTGCTTGTTTGCTCGTTCTTTCTGGTTCTAGAAGTTCTTGGCACACAATTACACAAGCTGCCGAGACTCTCCCCTGCAACCATCCAACATTGTGCCAACCCTACCTCACTCTTCCGCTCGTGTGACTCCTACATTATTCATACACTTCCTAATTCATTATATTAGTAACAATACACTTTATCACAAAAATATAATTTATTATTATTATTTTTAATAATAATCCTCATATATTGCATGCAATAAAATCATAAATCAAAATATAAACTAAGTGTGTTAAAATCTAATGATTATCAAAACACTTTTACATAACTTATGAGGAAAAGGTTCATATTTTTCTTAACGTGTAACTTGCAATTTTTTATATTATCATAACTATAATATTTGTAAATGAATAATTTGAATAATTTTGACTAAACATAATCAGAAAGATATCATCTATTTTTTCCTGTTACATGTGCATTTCTTTCTCGACATAACATATCTAAAATATATCCCCATATTGAAAATGTGATCATTTCAACATTGAAAAGGTATTTTTAATTGGAATTATCTTATCTTCAGCAACATAATATACATTCATATGATGTTCACCAATGCATATATATATCTAAATATATATGCATTGATGAAGAAAAAGTTCATGGTTAAGAAATTGATTGATTTTAGTTAATGAAATGCTTATAGTTTCATTGATATATTGTTGTGATTATTTTACTGAATGGAAAGTTTTCACATATTAAAATGCTAATGTCAACGATCATGTTTCCGAATAAAGTACATTTTCAAAACACAAAGCATGAGTTTTAGTGGTATTTGTGCAAATGCTTATTATGAATCCGAATTCTTAGGGTTCAGGGCTCCTATATCTTGGCTTGAAGGTCCTGACATACACAGGCCATGATTACAATCACTAAAACTACTTGTAGATAACATTCCTATTGAATCAACTTTTCCCCCTGTGTTTGAAGTACCATATTCATGCTTTTGAATGGAACAGCCTGGTTACATTGAAATAAAGTAGAGCGGGATTTTATTATCAATGTAGAACAGTGACGTCCTAGGAGCACTCAAACAACTGTGCATCTGTAGAAGGACAAGGAAGTAATTCAATATTCGAGTAGGAGCAGAAAGAACAAGAGCTCATTGAAACGTTCTCTTGTGCTCTTATCGGGAACTCATTTCAGCTCTATACGTAAACCTTACACAGAAATAAACATTATTTCTTTTTCAAATACATCTGTTGTCGTCACAACTCCAAAATCTAGGGAATTCGAGCCTTTCTTTAAATAACAGATAATAAAGCGATCCTGTGCTTTCAACATTATATCTGCTCCTTCATCTACTAGACTCCAGAAGTTTGAACGACAATCCAGCTATCAGCAGCACACCCCTTCCGACAAGAAACTCTTTGCGTGCAGGTGTTACATAAAAAGAAATTTTATTTGTGTGGCAAATAAAATCAGTCGAAACATAAAAAAAAATTGAAAAACAATACAATGCACTTGTGAATGTTACAAAATAAATTTTAAAAAATTCACTGTGAATTCTTTAATCTAAAAATGTATTCAAAAATGAAGATTTTGATTATGAAAAAAAATCATTTCAACGTAATTAACTAAATAAAGATTTTTAAATAAAAATTAATTTAAATAAATATCAAAAAAATAAATCTAAAAAAACTTAAATTGTAAATAAAAAATTAATATTACAAAATTACAAAATCATAAAGTAATATTTATTGTGAAATTCAAGGAAACTCTCGAAAGGCCCAGAATAAGCTAAATCGATGATAGTAAAATACATGTTACAGAAAATGCTTAGTCCTGTCATGGGGTACATTTTGAGGTTCCCAGAGGCGATATTGTTTTTTGGAAATGACAGTAACCCGTAAAAAACTATCCCGAAAGCCTTTAAATCCAAAAAAGAAGAAGAAATTGTGCTAATTTTTATTCATTAACTTTAAAATAAGTATATAAATCTTATAAATAATTTTTTTAATTTAATTATATAAATGATCTATCATGAATGACAGTTTGGTTTGCCCATGTGTTTTCAGATAATAATTTGAACCCAAACTATCATATAAAAATCAAACAATAATCTAATTATATAATACTTTAAAGTACAAATGAAAAAAATTGTCACGTTCTAAGTAACAGCAGTTTGTCGTCACTTCGTCATTCCGAACAATTTTGAGGTGCTTCTTTATGTTTCTTCTTTGTATAAAGAAGTCCCCCAATTCAGCTGCTTGGCCACAAACTGTTCAAAATCAGAGGAACGTGAGCCCCTGTAATCCGTCTCTTTTCCGCTTACAACGTCCTCCTCTTCCTCCCTCCGAATTCATTGCAGCGCGGCAAGCGGATCGTCCCCTCGAGTATTCCAACCAATTTCTGTCGTGCTGGAAGGTCTCTTACCTTGCGAGCGAGAAAAGTTGACACTCGTTAGAGAAACTCGTCCTCTTGACTCGTGACCTCTGAATTGTCAGTCGCGACCGAGCGCACTGCCTCATATCTCAGTCCCTTAAGTTATTGCTAGTTTTTTGAGTACTGGAGACAGAATTTGGCTCAAGCAAGTTTCTAGAAGCAAGAGAGAGAGAGAGAGAGAGAGAGAAAATCATGGCATCCTTCATGCAGTCGACGGCACCAACCGGATTATATGCTTCGGTTCCGACGTACGAAGATGTGAAAAAAAAGGAGCGGCACAGGGCCATGGAGGATTATGGCTATCGACCGGACGTCTACGATATGCTCTTCCGCTTCTTGAATGATCTTCTAACAACACAGCCCAAAGGTTGTGTCCTAAGTCAGCGCCACTGTGATTTAACTGGGACGGTAAATCAAACATGATTCTTTAGAATTGTTCTTATGCGCAACCTAGGCCGTTTTCTAGGATACTGCAGATTGTTCCTCACCGAACTCCAAATTTTTTCTAAAAATTTTGGCGTCAAGTGACTCAACGCCGAAAACTACCACAGAGGCAGGAATTTCTGGCAGTTCGATGGTTGGTAGACGTATGTGATGGCTGTAAATAAATTCATCATCTGCAGGACGAATATTTCTACTTTAACAGAACGGTGTACACCTAGTAATCCAAAATTTGTGTGCTGAAAAAGATAAATATTGGAACGATTTCTTGGCAGATCCCTTAGAGTTTATGCTGAAGTGGGCTTCAGCGGAGGCGAGGAATCCGAACAAAATGGGACCTCCGCTGAAGGTGGATCTTTCAGGGAATAAATACAAACTTCACGTGGACCTTCGAAAACAAGAAGATGGCGACCAAGCAAATAGAGATAAGGCGGCTAAAATAGGTCTACATTAGGTTTTGAATTATAAAAGCAATTTTCAAATCCAAAATCTCACGTTGTTTGTCGGCCCGGACTAATGCCTCTTTCTAGATATCAGCTATTCAGAGAAGAACAGCTCTTTGAAGAGCGGCGAGATTCACTTCACTGGTTTTCAGTGACCTGTTCAATCAACTGCTTCGATGTGCAAAAGAGTCTGGCCTCTTTCAGTTTCCCATGCTGGCGCTCTGTGCTGTTCTTTGCTTGTACTATGCTTGGACGTTTGTCGCCAGGTTGTAGTTGTGGCCAATGAGTGGATAGTCCAATTGAGACGTCATAATTTGTGAGCGACAAATAGGACAAATCGGGGAATCAGTAGTAAGTCCGAAATCAAGCTGAGAAATTCCTATTGCAGGTAGAAAGCCGAACATAAGGATTGGTATTAGCTGAATCCAAGGTGAGACAGTCACAATGACTTGAGAATCCTATTGTTTTGAAATCTTTCCGCAAGATGGATACTTATCAGTTATAGCAAAGGATCATATTGTTATTAATCTGAATTTTACAGCTCACAACATGATTATCCATGATCAAGAGATATATATGTATAAAGTACATCTACCCACTTGTCAGCACAAAAATGGCTGGACAGATGAACATGCTTGGAATCTGTCACGGTGGTACACTAACACACTCGATGGTGTCTCTTTAGCATGATATTTGTAACAGCCACTTGTTCCCGACGTCTAGAAAACAGTGCCTTCATGTTTCTTGTATCAGCAAGTGTTTGCACCAGAAAGAGATCAAATTAGGCCTTGTTTTAACGAAGGGTGTCTGTGTGACTCACTGGTCGTCAGGAGCACTGGCCATCTCAATTGTTTGGACCGCAAATTAACACATGAAACCTTAATCTACATAACTCTTTACTGTATATTGTGCCAGCAACAAGATTTTTGATTTCCAATGAGACCCTAAACTCCTCTGCTACGCAAGAGAAGAGCTAGGAACTGCTAATTGTGACGAATAGGTTCAGCATGTGATGATACCCAGAACTGTCATGAAGGTTCACAGAAGAGAGTCACCCTCAAACTGCTACATCTTTTCATGGCTTCATTTAAAGAGAAGACAGCAGAATCTGAATCACATGCGCATTCTGTGGCAATTGCAGAACTAGATTTTCCTCTGTTTTAAGCAGGTCATATACCCAACTGAGTCAGAATCATCGAGGAGATTTGAATCCCCGGCTACCAAGTGAGCGGGGCAGTGCACTTGGCTGCCGAAGCAGGTACAAACCCAGCGAGCAATATAATCCGACAGTGATATGTAGTTACCATGATCGGAAGTTCCGACAGAAACTGACAATTCAATCCTTTAGCGACTGGAGTTAAGTAAGTTAACCCCAGTTATGTGAAAGCCCGTCTCCCCTCGTTACGGTACACTTAGAAACAAGCATTCTAACAGCGCTTTTTAGAATTGTGGCAAGTGTCATGATAACAAAACTACCTTTTCTAAAACGTTTTTATAGAAACAAAAAGTGCACAATTACGGAAATTTTTTAGGTACAACCCAAGTACAGTGCTGTGGTGAGACCTATATATATATACACATTCCCTAGTCACAGAATTGACGTGAACCAGTTGGACGTCCTCATTTTATTAATCATTTGCTATAATTCACATTACACACATGTTTACAAGAAATGTGATTGTGCCTATTCATCATTTAAGGCAGTGTTAACGTTTCTCAAAACATATAGTTTGTGAAGTAAGACTGCAGCTGTCCATTTTCATGAGTCAACAATCTCAATTTTATATTTGCAACCTATTGTGAACAAGGTTTCATGAATATGAGTAGCTCAATTACTTGGTAGTCACCAAGTTTTTGTAACAAGTTGATCTCATAAAATTTGTGAGAAGTTCAGGTTAATTTACGTGCCCTCGTTAGAAACCAATATTTCGTGCAGTGGATACAGAGGTTAACCACGTCACCTATTCACTCAACAAAAAATAGCTTGCATGCGTGAGGAATATTTTCCACACCTGAAAATAACTCTGAAGAGAAGTGAAGAAGTGACGTGGATATTTTCAGACTTGTGAAGGGTTCTTAGTTCATTGGCATAAAGTTTATTCACACATTTGACCATTTATTGAAGGAGACCTTGGGAAATTTTCCCACATCAAGGATTAATTGTTAATCAACCACCATTGGGGTTAGGGGTTCGTCCATTCTAATTCACAATATGTAAATAGTATTGTGACTTTTCGGAAAAGCTTTTACAATTACAACTTGACACATCCATTCAAATATGATCGTTAGTATTGAAGTATATCTTGTAATGATCAGAATTTCGCTGTAACTAAGTAACCATATAGATTTCTCCGTAAATAAATAAATAAATATATATATATTACATAGAGGTGAAGAGACCATCTTTCAATTTGGAAACTGGGTCAAGGAAGAAGGAAATCTACCCCCGCAGAACAACAAGAATCCGCTCGTCCAGTAAAGACCAACTTCACACTGACCAGGAGGAGGAATTATCCGGCTGAGTATTTTTCTTCTTGGGCGAGTGGAAAGGAACTCGAACTTTTCTGCAATGTCGACGCGTCACAGTTACGCATTGTCGGATGTCCATTCCACGGCTTCACTACCGCGAGTACGTAGAAGTAAAAGAATCCGGTATCCGGTATGAACCCGCTGTTCAACGTCAATGCAGTGCAGTAGTACCGGATTACGTTCTGGGCCACGGCCAACCACCCGTCGTTTTCTTCCTCTTACCGGTGGATGCCGGTACTCGTCGATGATCATAATCTAGTGGAAAAATCGAATTTGCTGGTACTCTCGTGCTCGGGGATGAAGAAGACGTCTAGGTCAAGAATCTGGCAAACTCTCACTCGCGCCCGAGGGACTCACTGCCTTGAGGTTCCTGAATTCTTCGCCAGGAAAGAGGAGGTCGAGGTCGAGCAGCGGGAGGCACAGTCTGATCGGTAGGATTCCCTTGTACGCCGATCGCTCGTAGTAGGGCGGAGGGGGAACACCTCGCTGGATGGTTTGAAACTCGGATGCGTAGAAACAGCGGGGATCGTGTCCAGAGTTTTGGAGGAATTCTTCGATTCTAGTGCGCAGGGAGAAGCAGATTTGGCGATATAGAAAGGAGTGAGGAGGCAATATGGGGCAGGGGCAGTCAGGAGGGTTGCCGAGGCCGGGGCCTCCAGGGGACAAGAAGGCAGAAGAGAAAAAGGAGAAGAAGTATGAGCCGGCTGCTCCTCCGACGAGGGTCGGACGGAAGCAGAGGAAGCAGAAAGGCCCGGAAGCTGCAGCCCGATTGCCCGTGGTCACTCCGGCGACGAAGTGTAAGCTCCGGTTGCTGAAACTTGAGAGGGTGAAGGATTATTTGTTGATGGAAGAGGAATTCGTGACAAACCAAGAACGTTTGAAGCCTCAGGAGGATAAGAATGAGGAAGATCGTTCTAAGGTCGATGATCTGCGAGGTTCTCCCATGAGCGTTGGTACGTTGGAGGAGATAATTGACGAGAATCACGCCATCGTTTCTTCCTCCGTGGGCCCTGAGTACTACGTGAACATCCTCTCCTTCGTGGATAAGGATCAGTTGGAGCCTGGCTGTGCCATTCTTATGCACAACAAGGTGTGTATTTGCGATGAAAGCTGAATTTGTTATTTTGAATCTGACGAATGTTAGGGTTTTGGAAGCGAGTCCTTTGAAATTTTGTGTGAATTCCATTCGTTGAAATTGTGGTTGCCAAGACGGAGCGATGAGTTGCTTGACCTGTTCCGTAGCCTCCTTGTACAGTTCTCGGTTCCCCGAGCTTTATCATGCGTATACAATGAGGACTTTCATGTGTAGGACCAAACATTTCATCGACACTCTAATGTCTCCTACCTCGGTGTATAAGTTCAGCTCGACTTAGTGTTTGAGTCTTGACTTATTTCTTGATAGACCAAATTTCTCGTGGTGTTTTTGCATCAAATTTTGAACAGCCTCGAACCCCTTTTCCCTTCCATGGGTTTTGACCTCTCTTTCACGTCACTTCCACCCTGAACGGTGAGAAATTGGAAATTTTAGGTTCTGCAGGCTTTTTTTTAAGAGCAAACCTGAACTGAAGTGCTCCTGTGGTGCAAAGAGCAACGTCAAATTTGTAACTGGTAGCTGTTCGCGTAGTGTAGGTTGTGCGTCTGACCTAAGGGCGTATCAGTGTGACCATGTAGTCAAGGCCTCAAATCGCATGGCCTAGTCGGATGTGAAGCCTTTCAGTACGTCCCGAGCATCACAGCAGAAACAACAATGAAGAAGTAGAGCCCATCGTTGTTGTGAGCTTTTGTCTAACTGAGAAAACTTTGATAGTCAAAGTTCAAAGTTTTAAAAGTTCAAAACTAAGATATTCTCTGAGTTCGGTCGAGTGAAGCCAAATCGAATCTGGTGACCCATTTTTCTCTGGGCACTCAAAATCGCCGAGATTTTGACTTAAAGGATACAGAATCTTGATTTTGGAACATCTTTGATACTCTGTCTAGCTCTTGTCTTAGTTAGTGCATGAAGTTTCAAAGTCCAGAACTTGAATTACGGAACTTCCCACACATCTCTATTAGCCATTCCGTTACTTTGTGCACTCCAAATGCACGAAAGCAGCTCGTGAGTATTTCCTTTTAACTTACGTTCGTACGGCTGAGTTTGTCGACCGAAGTGATGAAGGAATGCCGAACAAGTATGAACGTTTTGACTGTCGGAATTTTATCTGATCAACTGTATGACAACTCACGCTTGTTTAGGTGCTCTTATTGAAAATTGCCGTAAAATGCTGGGAATTTTGTTTCCTTATCGAACCGCGTCCAAATAAAGAACAGATCCCGGTCGGGGTACTGAGAATTGGTAAAAAATGGAACCGCTCGAAAACTGTATCTTGATAGAATAGGACGCCTATGGCTGTGGCTTCAGAGCCCACTGAAGTTCTTGGGACTTGTGCTTGCCTTTCAGGGCGTCGTATATTGTCTGAAAGGCAAATCTTTCGAATAAAGGTGTGGTTCTTCTGAAAATCTCTTTGCTCATATCTTTAGAATATCTTTAGACGCAGTCGAAGTTGTGTTGGTCGGATTCCCTGAAATGATGGCATTTTGTGGCGTTGCAGGTACTTTCAGTCGTTGGAATCCTGCAGGATGAAGTCGATCCGATGGTGTCAGTTATGAAAGTGGAGAAGGCACCTCTTGAATCGTATGCAGACATTGGAGGTCTAGATCCTCAAATTCAGGAAATCAAAGAGGCCGTGGAGCTTCCTTTGACACATCCAGAGCTGTACGAGGATATTGGTATAAAGCCGCCAAAGGGAGTCATTTTATATGGTGAACCCGGTACCGGGAAAACTCTTTTGGCCAAGGTGAGTCTTGCTTTAAATTACAATTCAACCTCTTTTCTGGTCGCCGATGTCTATTTGCCCCTCAAAAGCCTGTCCTCTAACATGTGTAATGATTACTTCGCAGGCAGTTGCAAACTCTACATCTGCAACATTTTTACGTGTTGTAGGAAGTGAACTTATCCAGAAATATTTGGGAGATGGACCTAAACTTGTTAGAGAGCTTTTCAGAGTGGCTGACGAACTTTCTCCATCTATTGTGTTCATTGACGAAATTGACGCAGTGGGTACCAAAAGGTAAACTGAAAGTTACTGCCTTTTTAGTCCTGTATACATGCTTCTGTTGAGGAGACTTATGTATCAAAACATGAAGTTCATTGTTGATAGCCAAATAGGCCATGGCTTTTAGCTTACATTGACTTGAAAGATCTGCGAGCAACTGCAGATACATCTCTCCAGATACACTAAAGAAGTGATAGTTTTTGTTTCTAATTTCCTCTGGTTACTTGGTGTTCTTATTTTTCACCTCTTGAATGTAGTGTCCAGCACTACCCTCTCGTATTTCTGAATATTTTACGGTTAACTGACAGTATTATACAATTTGTCCGTGTTAGTCATACCGCATGTCTGCCTGACGTCTTTCTCAGCCAGTTCTGTTTTTCTTGAACCTTCTGTTTATACTACAGAACTGTACTTCGTAATGTGTCTCAGAGCAAACCAGTGCTTAATTTAATCTAGTGTTTTGCAGATACGATGCCCATTCTGGTGGAGAGCGTGAGATTCAAAGAACTATGTTGGAGTTACTCAATCAGCTTGACGGTTTCGATGCCCGGGGTGATGTGAAAGTAATTTTAGCTACTAACCGAATCGAGAGTTTAGACCCGGCGCTTCTCCGACCAGGAAGAATTGATCGTAAGATCGAATTCCCTCTGCCTGACATCAAGACAAGGAGGAGGATTTTCCAGGTATGCGCTTGATCCTCATTTCTGCAGATTATTTGGCAGAACAAGTTTATTATCTAAGGATAGGGTCTAACGATGTATGTACACAGCGGACTTTAAGCGGTCTCTCTGGAAAGGGTTGTCTTAAGTTTTGATTGTTCTGCACATGCTATGAGCCCCACTTAGTGATTCTGTACATACTTGCATCACCTCTATATACTCGCACCTCTTATTTTATTATGTCGTTTCCCTGTGACCTCAGATTCATACCTCCAGGATGACGTTGTCTGACGACGTCAATCTAGAAGAGTTTGTTATGACGAAGGACGAATTTTCAGGAGCAGACATCAAAGCTATATGTACTGAAGCCGGTTTGTTAGCATTGAGAGAGCGCAGGATGAAGGTAATACCGCAAATAATGAACTTTTTTAGTCGCAAGTTGTCGTTGTACCGTGTTGTTAAAGAAGTTGCAGGGATGCTTTGTTTAGGAGTATGGCGTTATCTATTTGGTTGACTATTATTTCGACCCTGTGTTTGCTTCTCTTTGCAGGTTACTCAAGTCGATTTTAAGAAGGCCAAGGAAAAGGTTATGTACAAGAAGAAGGAAGGTGTCCCGGAGGGCCTGTATATGTAGTTATGAGAAGAGGAACTTGTAAAGTTCGGCTTGTCTGCGGCTTCAAGTAGTATGACGTTGCTGCTGTAGAGCTTTCCGATCAAGGCCTTTCGAAATGGTGGGACATGTATACTGTTTTGCTGTGGCCAACCTGTAAAGTTTGGCATGTCTGCGGCGGCCTCAAGTGTTATGACATTCCTGCTGTAGAGCTTTCCGATGAAGACCAGTCAAAATGGTGGGACATGTATACTACTGTAGCCGAACTTCTTTCAAATAGGACGAAGTAGGAGGGTGAGAACCAATTTGAAGGGTGTTTTATAAGGTGTTTTCACCTCATTTCTCGAATGTTACTTTCAACCAGTTCATACATGCGTCAGACGTCATGTAGGCGTCATACCCTGGGAGTTCCTCTTCTCCATTGTGGGGAAGAATCACAGTTACAGCGGCCTCGGCTATCCATTGTTCAACCAAGCACTAAGCCATTCAGCATCGGAAATGACAGATCAGCTCTGACGACACTGTGCCACTGTTCGCGATCACCTATGTGCCATCTACATCTGAGAAATGAAAATATGCTTTGCATTTACTCCTGAATAGGAAAATTCTCACGGATAGTAGTCAATTGTTCATTAACGTACGGGCACCGGGCGAGTGGGATGGAAGTTAAGTACTGCGTAGAAACTGTATATCACATCTCAATTAAACAAAATTTGAGAAAATTGCTGGCTGTTTGAGGTTGGAAAGCTCAGAACTAAGCATACAGTGAAGTTGAAGCAAGGGAACAGCTGTATGTCCTTACGGTAAGGCGGCTACTCGGAAGGTACCAAACGATGATGATTGGAAATTCACGAAGCCGATGAGAACGTATACCCTTTGTACTAGAGTGTTACACACACTCATTATACTAGAAGCCACATTCTGTATATTCTATCTGAATATACAGAACACAATAACAAGTCAGTTTTCCTCAGTGTAGACTTGTTATCCCGCTGTCCTATTACAGAGGAGTGTTCCCTGCAGTGATGTGCGGCATTACGACAAACTGAACTTTTATTTTTATGTGTTTAGAAAAGCACTCTTCATTCATCCCATGACGTATATATTATTACTGATTTGTTCATGAGAGTCATGAAAGATGTGTTATGTGTAAACGCTGTTACAAGCCATCAAGGCCGCAATCTACACCTGTGGTGTCATGGATAAATTACAAGCTACTTCTTGTAATTTATCCTGAGAGGGAGTACAGATCCTGCGCAAATATTTACGGAGTTATGGACAGTATAACCAAGGTTAAGGTTTTGAAGGTTCCCGATAATCGTCATGGGGGTGTATTTTTTCGAAAAGAGTCAACCTCATATAATGTGAAGTGAAGTGAAGTGAAATATCTCTACTGTAGTAAAAATGAGAAAGCCAAAAGTAAACACCAAGGGATGAAGGGTTATAACCAAAGGTAAACACCAAGGGAAGAAGGGTTATAACCAAAGGTAAACACGAAGGGAAGAAGGGTTATAACCAAAAGTAAACACCAAGGGATGAAGGGTTATAACCAAAGGTAAACACGAAGGGAAGAAGGGTTATAACCAAAAGTAAACAGTTGCAGGGTGGAGACATCCATCCTCTAACATGGTATTTGATTACTTGACTATAGAGCTTCATCTTGTAAGTTTGATGAGAAATGTCAAAGTGTAAAGCTTGGTCTCCTTTGGTCGTTTCTATTCATCTCCAATTTCCAAAGGGATGTAGGATATCGATAGATGGTTTACGCATTCTAGGAGTGCCAGTAGGATCTGAGGATTTTGTTTCATGTTATATAGACGTTGCACTTGTCTAGGATATTTTGTATGTAGATAATGTTTCATGTGATGTTTGGTATACTCTCATCTAGTATTGCTTGTCAACCCATCTACCTTTTTTGCACGGTTCATCCTTCACCTACATTCATATCATGTTTGATAGCCTTTGACATCATTATGTGCGTCTTTGGTGACATCATCGGACCATGGATCTTAGAATGTGTGACAGGAGATTTGGCACGGAGACAGACACATTTGTCAATTTTGTGTGGATGGGAAGTCTTATTATCGATGGATGAGACTATACCTATAACTAGTTGGACACTCTCCGCAACTTTGTTATCTTCTCGATTTGTGATTGCATATAGACCTATCCTTGAGATATATACGAGGGACATTGATACGTTATCATTTCCCTACCATGTATAATTGTGACATATAAGAGATGCTTTACCCTTGGAGGTACGACATGAGCTCACGTCTTTTTCCTCTTTGGCCACCGATTGGACTAGAGGTCTGCGGTCTACCTTGATGGACCAACAATTTTAACACACTCTACATTCACTCTTTGTGGATCCGGCCATTCCTCGTCCTACTAGGGCTAGTCTACGCTCTTGCTCCGGCAAGGGTGCATGCTATGGATCTTGGCTCTACCATGCATAAGGGCTTTCCAACTAGCAGCAGCTACTTTATCTACAGCGATGAGATTTCGTATTGGCTTGGTCTATCCATCTACATTTTCATTATTGACATGTGAGTGTGGTATCACTTTAGATGCATTAGGTGTTCATATGACTAATTGTCCATTAGGTGTTCATATGACTAATTGTCCATTAGGTGTTCATATGACTAATTGTCCATTTGGAGGGCAGAGAATAGTTACCCATGATGCTATTATGGATGTGGTGTTTGCTATGGCGCGAGATGGTGGATATCTCACATGGAAGGAGTGTTGGTATGCCTTGCAGTCCATTAGGATTAGGGCATACTTATACTTGGTTCGAAAGGATCATGTTACTATGGCAGACGTGGTGGTTACCGATCCTACTCGTTACATAGTTTTAAAGGGGTGATCACCCATCCTTTAGGATGGACGGCAAGTGAAGCGGCAAGAGCCAAGATCTCAAGTATAGAGATATGCGGAGAGATCTCCTCATTGTTGCTCTAACTTTGGAGTTCTATGGAGCTATGGACACCGACTTTGACATGTTCATGAGGGAGTGCACGAGGCGTATCATACTAGACAGCAAGGGATATCACTCTCTTTAGATTATTGTATAGCCTATTTTAGGCAACATGTTTCGATTGCTCTATAGAGATCACTAGCTAGTGCAATCCATAGGAGAACAAACACGTTGGGTGATGCTTCTTCAGATGGTTTTGTGTGTTGTATGACATATTTCCCATTGTGATGTTATTGGGGTCTAGCCCCATGTTACTAGTTTGGTTCCATGCTTGTACAATTTGATGGGGTTTGCCCATCCCTTTTGTTATTTTACTATGTCTCCTCTTTCTCCCTCTAATATCAAAAGAGAAGATGATAGATTAATCTCCCTCTCAACATTGCATCACCTAAAATTGATGTTCACAACATTCTCCCTTGACGTAGTAGATTATGTGTCAACTCCCCACGTTGAAAAAATTACCATGAGAATAAGCTAATTTGAGGAATGCAGTAGCATTGTCCTCATACAACATCCTCGGCGGTATGAGCATAACACTTGACATATATGAACTTGTCACAAACTTATCAACTATACTTGGCCATATGCACTGCCTAAAAGCTTCATGTTATTCTAGATATCCAAAATGGTTTGAAGAATCCATGTGAGGTTTTGATTCGTCAATTTCCATGACATGACTACTCCTTGTTAAAGAAACATGTAACAAGTCTACAATATGTCTTTATAAGGATCAAAGAGATGCTCAACATTGACATAAATAGTCAATTGCATTCCACTATCTTGTGGAATAAAATTATATTTTTTGATTGTTCAAAGATAAGAAATAACATGTTTCACACCATTTAAATGCCTCGTGATAGGGTTGACATCTTATTAAGCTACCAAGTTCTCATCAAATATGATGTTTAGCTGGTGCAATTTGCAAGAATATTGCTAGTTCATAGCAAATGCAATGTATGGTTGGGTGAACTTCAACATGATGATGATGTACATGACAATGCGACGACGGGAGCAAAAGGGAGAGGGAGTGTAGGTTAGGAGGTGGGGATTAGTTTTTCATGTATTGTATGGTTATATTTTGCCAAACATGGAGACTAAATAAACAATTCTCTTCGTTTTTCAATTTCGGTTCCATTGGTTTCTAAATTGAACATTATGGAGAATTGTATAGAAAGATATTAATGAATTTGTTATTTTTATGATTTTAAGTGATTTTTCTCAAATCGGACATTTGACTCGGGTCTTTTTTGTTCCAATCTCTTACTCTTCCTGCCTTGGTTCTATTGGGACCTAGTTGGAAAATTATGGTGATTGGAATACAAAGTTATGAGTGTTTTTATAATTTAGAATTCTTTATAGTTAGCATTTCCTGTGTGAGGTGGGGTGTCACAGGGTTGTGGTTTTGCACGTGGGAGGAATACTAATGGAGTGTCTTGTGTCCTTATCATTCTCTTTGTGTTAATTATAGATTCACTTTCCCTCATGGATTGAGTAGGTCAGTTCATAATATACCATGTTTAGTGTGTCATTGTCTCTTTACCTTGCAAGGGATGAAGATCCACATGGGAAAGATGCACAAAGATAATGATTGGACCACTTGGGATGCACATGTGAGGAGTGCAATCACATTGACATTTGTCATTTTTGGAAACACATAGACTGTAGCGATTCCTATTTGAATGCCATATGTAAATCATGATTACAAAATCTATAAAAAATCTTATCAAAATCAATTTCATAAATTTATAAATATTAATATAAAATCAATTATATATTAATAAATTATATATGTAAAATAATATGATAATTAAAAATTTTAAGTATTCTATAGAAGCCAGTTAAACCCAAGAAATTACATTACTGAGTCTGATTCTCTAGAGCACTCCAATTTTGAATGGATCCACACTCATAGCAACAATAAGTCTGCTCTGATAAGATTGTAACACTGAAGACAATGACTCTGGAATGACTTCCAAGATGAGAGATGTCTTCTCAAGACCTCTCCTTGCTTTGTATACTAGTATGACTAGAAAAGTCCAAAATCCAAACTATGCCACATGGCTAACATCCGTAGGTTGCATGTTTCGTTATCTTATCCTACCCAATGCCTAAAAGACGTCTAGCACACAATCCAATCCACCAATGCATGGTAGCCATCTTGTCATTTACCGTTTGCTTTTTGGATAGTGCACTCCACTATTTTATCTTTTTGTGATCTAGTGACCAACCTACGCTTTGGCTAAACTAACTATAGCTAACCAAGATTGGTTACACTAACTCCTCTCACTTAATTGTGTGATAGTTTTGCTCATATGTCACCAACTTTTGTTAGAAAAAGATAACCATATGCTAACCATACTCCCATTCATATTGAAGAATTTCATCCACTATTGTACTTGATGCATAAGTAGCTAACTTGATTGGTCGATTAATATCATACCACTTGAGAATAGGTGCATGCAAGAAAGCACCTTTCAATGCTTGAAAGTCTAACTCTTGTATGGTTTTCCATCTTCATTTTTTACCCTTTCCTAGCATAGATGTTAAGGCTTGGGCAAGGCGGGCAAAAACTTTAACAAATCTGCAATAAAATCCGGTAAGACCTAAAGAACTCTTCAACAGAGTTTGATTCTATGGTGATGTCCATTTTTGTATGGCTTCTATCTTTTCACTCATCACTTGGATTCCCTCCGTTGTGACTAGATGGCCTAAATAATATACTTCTGATTTGCCAAATTCACATTTTAAATTCTGGGTCACCATATCTATATGATAATTTAAAATCTAATGTTATTTAAAGCTTTGTCATATAAATAATTTGTTATTTTAAATTGTCATATAGATATGGTGACCCATTTATATATTTAACTTCTTTTTATGTAATCATTATCCAACATTAAAAGAAATAATATTCAATTCATTTTGAATTGAATATATATAATTCATAATTGAATATAATTCATTATACACATGGATTTTAACTTTCTAAAGTTGAAATGTAGTTTTCTTGGACGTGGTCATTTTTCAATAAGGTCATTAGAAGAAATATTATCAATATCTCTTCTCATAAAATCAATTTTGTAAATTTTGAGACATAATCACTTTGTAAACTCATGAAATAGAGTTGTTATGAATGTAATCATACTTTGACAAGAGAATCAAAAGAAATGATACTAATAAGACTTCTTTTGTTATGATGTCAATCTAAAAAACTCCTCTATCATAATTGTCATGATTGTAATCATTTCCCAACCTAATCAAAAGAAGCAATAGAATATTATCCCATTCATGTTATTAAATAAAATGTTTTGTTTTTTCACTATTTTGATCATGATTTGAGTTTCCAAGACTTGTGTTGTTGCATATAATCTTTATTAGATGAGCCAACCAATTTAAAATTTCTTTGAAGTATATCTCATTCATGTTATCTTGCACAAATTTCCAAACAATAATAACTAAATATTTCAGATTGCGGAACCATGCAATCAATAAAAGTTCTATGTATGATTTTTAAATAAGTTGATTACTCTAGGTAAGTATGGATTATTTTATATTAATTACAACACAGTAGATTTTAATTTAACTACGATGAGTTATGACATCTTCAAATGAATCTTTAAACCATACAAAAAATTTAAATTTTTTTTTCAGATCATCCACTAATTTTTTTATTCTTCCACACAAGATAATAAAATAAAGATCATATACACAATTCTTAGGTCAAAATTTACACATAGATTCCTCCAAAATAAGTTTTTTTTTATAAGTGAATCAAACCTTAAATATAAATATTATTATTTGTCTATTTCTTAGATTTTGCAAAACACTTATTCCTTTACCATTTGTATGTGTTACGTTGTCTTCTTGTGAGGTGGCTATAATGAAAAGATCATGACTTGTGTCAACTTCAGAGCTGTTATTATAACGACGATACTTTAGATCATGATGACCGATGGCTCATTATAAGGCTGTTAAGGACCCACAGATGGATCGACTTTGTAGGGTCAGGATGTTGATAAGGCTCTAATAGATATTATCTAGGACCTTATCAAATAAAAAGTGGGATCAGGGTGGTAAGTGAATGAGAGAGATCTAGAACATCATTTTTCTGACTAAAGAGATTATCTGATCAAAACAGAGACAACGTGAGACGTGAATAGAGAACAATATGATCCTCCAAACGTACCGATGCTCAATCCATTTGTGATCAACATCCGGTGTTTTCATCGTGATCACTTGTGGGCATGGTTAGTATATCACTTTGAAGATAACTTTATGCAACAAGTGATAATATCTTAAGATTTAATTATTTAACCGATTATTTCCTACGGTACAATTTGGGACCTAATAATATATATTTTGATTTAGTTTAGGCACTATGGATTTGAACTTGTCAATAGTGGTGGCTTTCAATACGTGGGTTCCAATCCATCATTATTGTTTATCAAAACCAAGCCATAGAGAGTGGATTGTAAGGAATTTTGGCGAGGAGTATTATTCTCAAGTTATAAACTCACCGATTCCGTTTGTAATTTCGTTCATACTTAGCCGGTTTCAAGTTGTTATTTTGACTCTTTATTAGTGACGGCTCATGGTGTTTATATGATGGTTAAGTTATGTGCTTAGGATAGATGTAAAGCTCTAAGTTAATATGGCTAATTTGACCACACTAGAGGTCAAAATGACACTCTTCATTCTCATTTGTCTTAGAGTTTTGACCAATGAGTGCACTTAGTCAAGTTCTTTGAGGTTTTGAGGATTTTGGAAGCCTTTCATGGGGACATTTGAAGATTTGGGGATATGGTTGAAGAGGTGATAGGAAGAGCTACGAAGTGGACTCAAGAATTGGTGCAATTGAATAAGTTGTCACTCTATTGTAATGATATAAAATTGAAGAGTGAAATTCAGATCCTGGAGTGTGTTTGGATAGATTTTGAAAATACTACAAGTTTTTGATAGGTCTGATTCAATAGAGATATAATTTACTACTCATGGTTGTGTTGGATTGAAATTTAAGCTCGATTGTATCAGTTTTGAATACAAAATGATAGTTTGAAGTTACTTTATATAGTTATAGTTGCATGATTGCACTAACTATCACGAAGTTAGTATGTAGATCATAACTTTTGTTATCAAAAATTTTCATCAATAAAATTTCTACAGTTGAAGCTTGGATGATAAGTGATATTCTCATGAAATTTGATAGCAATTGGAGTGGAGGATTGGGATGTGTGATGGTACAGAGGGGTCTGCATATTACCTTGTGATAGAGTGTACAACTCAACCATTTTTCTTAGAGATATGGAGGAAAGAAACATAAGAAAATTTTCCAAAAGCACAAGAAGATTGTGTAGAGCAATAATATGTGAAGTTTGGATAAGAGTTGTTGGTCAAATTTTTGAATATCATAACCTTCTTCCACTGAAGTTTTATTGGTTGTAATGAACTCGAATGTGGAGTACTGAGAAGGAGAAAGAGAGAGTGTCAACTCACACGAGGATCATGAGGGTTCTTCTACAGCTAGGTGCTCAAGCGTTCTTAAAGTGAAGCAATGTCCATGCGACAACATGAGATACGTGTAGGTCATTATGTTTTGTATTTTTTTTCATATAGAAGGTCATTATGTTTTGACCTGATGGATGTTGGTTATTAACAAATCCTTTTATGTTTTGGTGTCTATGATGAGATCGACTAAATCAAATGTAAGAAATGACATCTCTGCATTTGATTATTTTTTTGCTTTTGTATTTGATTCTTTAGCACATTCAGATGTGAACATATTGTCTTCTATGTGATAATTATTAACAAATATTTATGATTGGTGTATATGATGAAATTGGCTTAACCAAATATACAAATTTACATCCTTGCATTTGATTATTTTCTTGATGTTGGTGTATTAGAATTGATAACAAATTGATTTAACTATGTAAAAGTCAAAACTTTGAAAATCATAAAAATTTAATGTTTAGGTCAAACTTAGAGTGGGATGAGTACTTAGTTTAAAATTTTTGAAAATTATAAATAGAGTGATATGAAGACTTGTGAAATTTCAAAAAGCTATATGAATGATCAAGTCTAGATCCTCATGATTTGAAAGTATTGTCCTTTATGGAATGGATTAAAGTCTTCTAAAGTTACTACATTGATTTCAAGCAACTTCAAAAGAGATCAAGATTAAGTTTAAATTTGTTTGAAAAATTTAAGGGAATAAATTGGAGGAATTATGGAGTTTAAAATAGAGTACAATAAGCTCCATAAGATACAAAACTTAGTCCATAAGTTTTAAAAATATGAGGAATTGATTTGAGGACTTTTGGATTTCAAATAGAGTGTAAGGATCTACATGAGTGAGTGATTAAGACTAAGTCCAAAAGTTTTTAAATTAATGTATAAAGTGGATTGAATTCTTTTGTAGTTTTAGAAATGAGTTGTAGCAACTCATGACTTAGTCTAGGAGTGTTGAAAAAATATAAGTAAATTTCAATACCTATGGAATTTCAAAATTGAGTCCAAAACACTCCACAAGGAATTAGTACTTAGTTTAGAAGTTAATAGTACTTAAAGAAGTGTATTGAAGGCTTGTGCAATTTTGAAGTTGATTTCAAGAAAATCTAAGTCATATGCCTTGAGAAGTCATAGGACTTAGACAAAAAAATTTGAAATCAAGATAAAAAATTGTCCAAAAAGATTTATAAAATTTCAAAATGGAGTTCAAAGAACTTTAAAAATATCAAAATTTAATCCATAAATTTTGAAAGATCTATATGGAGTGATTTGAATACCTTTCAAATTTTGAAATGAAGTGAAAGAGCTCAAAGAATGGTTAAATTGAGGATTTTTGAATGTTATGTATAAAGTGGATTAAAGGATTTTGAATATTTCAAAAATGTATTCAAATAACTCCAAAAAGAATCAGTACTTAGTCTAAATATTTCAAAAATATTGTAGTGAGTACTTTTGATGGCTTCTAGAATTTTAAAATTAAGTTCAAGAAACTCTTGACGGGATTAAGATTCCATCAAGATTTAGTTTGAAAGTTTTGAAAGAACTATAAGGAATGATTTGAAGACTTTTGGAGTTTCAAAATGGAATTTAATTAACTCAAGGAGTGATCAAGGTTATATTTTGGAGTTTTGAAAATGGTATACGAAGTGGATTGAAGAGTTTTGGACTTTTGAAATTAAGTTTAAGAGAGATCAAGACTTAGATTAAAACTTTTAAAAGTACCATATCGAGTGGATTAGACTCTTCTCAAATTTCAAAATTGAGTTCAAAAACCTTTATAAGGGAGAAAGATTTAGTACTAAAGTTTTGAAAGTGTTGTTGGGAATAAATTAAAGACTTTTGGAGTTTCAAAATTGGTTTAGATCATGACTAAGTTGAGAATTTTTTGAAAGTAGTGTATTTAGTTGGTTGAAGACTCATGGAATTTTGAAATTGGGTTCAATGAAGGGTGAATCCAAAGTTTCAAACCTATGGTAAGGAATGAGTAAAAAGCTTCTAGAGTTTTGAAGTTCAAGGAAGTTGAATAGGGTTCATGAATGTGTCCATAAGTTTGTAGGAGAGAGTTCAACGGTTTCAGGTTATGAACATTATCATTTGATATGATGTCATTGATCTTTAGTCTATATATAGTTAGCAAGAGTTATATTTTAGGCTTGCTCATGAGTATTTCACCAATATGTGACTTTGTTTTAGGCTTGATGATGACTATTAGGCCTATATCATTTCAACTGGTGAGACTAGTGGCATGTTAAACTCTTGCTAATTAGTTGCTTTGACACAGTTTAGGTTGATAGTTAGCTGGATGTGGAGGCTTATATGATTGGATTACTTCATCTCTCATTTTGTGATTTCACAATAGTTAGTTGCATTTTTATTTTATTTTACTTATTTGTTAATCTCAACTTTGTGAAGATATTTTCACATGGGATTTGACTTAGTTGCATTGGAACAAATCAAGTTGTTAGTGATTTTAGGCTTGTTGAGCGTATCTCAATTCTTTCAACGTGTTGTAATTAGGTTGTATGAAATAGCTTGTGAAAAAAAGGCATTTTTCCTTGAGTTCCAAGTTACTAATAGAGTGTTAGACTGGAATTTAAAGTGATTTTACTTTGCTAGTTTGATTTACACTAAGAGTTGATATAATTTGAAGCTTCACAAGGAATTGGTCACACACGCATCTTAAATTGAGGCGGATCACCCATTCTCAAACCAAGGCACTATTTCTCGACACTATTCTAGCTCCATTAGTCAAGCTTGGAAGATTCCGCGTGGTGGCCATTTGTTGGAGAAGTTGTAACTTAGTCGCTGAATGGTAACCATTCCACCGACCTCAAGACCACGTCAAATGTATTTGTCATAAACTAAAAAACGGAGCGTGTGACCCCATCCCCACATTCGCCCGAGTCGACATGGAGGAGAGTTGCAAGGATATGTTGCACTAGTTGCTCTATAGTTTCATTCAAGACTTGTCAGCCGAAAACAGCAAAATGGAGAGTGTGAGAGGGGAAGCGCACGAGGTTTTTGGGTGCCAACATGTCATCAAACCTCTCAAGCGTGGAGCGAGATTTGTTCCGAAGTGACGGTGGTAATTAGACGAGATGGGTGAGATTGGAGGGAGGGAGGGATGCTCGGCCTTTAGGGTGAACCACATTGTCTTGGAACCGGTCGGACGATATTGGCCCAGAGCGTTTTGGTACATTGAAGCCTGCCCGTGCAGACTGGCTTATATTGTACCACTGTGATGGCAATAATTGGGAAGTAGGAAGTAAATACCTCGAGAAGATAAGAGGTCGTTGCGTGGAGAATCTTCGCACTGCTGAGGAAAATGCTGCCGAGGGTTTGAGGCACTCGCATTCTTATCATGCGGCCAGGATCGAGGAGTCCCTCCGCGCAGCTCTTGTCATATGCCTTTTGTCGTGGGAGATGGAGAGGATTCGGTGCTGAGCGGTGGGTGGGTCGGTCAGAGTGTTGTGGAATGCGGCGGATGGAGTTGTTTTTCAAGTTGAGAATTGAAGACCAGCCACCGCTGAGGATGCAGATGCTGTAGAACCCGAATCTGCTTTCGAGGCACAACTCAGGGTCGGCCCAGATGGTTCGATTGGTGAAGTTGAAGGCCGTGTTGCTTGTGATCATCTCGGCAGCACGACTGTTCCTCACGATCGTAAGAGCGTCGAAATTTGAGGGAATTCCCGATGAAGCTCTTCCAACGAGTTCTGGGTATCTCACCATCGACGAGGGCAAAGGAACGAAGATGTTTTATGTCTATTACGAAGCCCTATTTCCTCCCGGGAACTTGTCCGAGACTCCCATAGTTTTGTGGTTGCAAGGTGGGCCTGGTTGCTCTGGATTGCTCGGCAATTTCTTTGAGCTTGGCCCCTGGGTAATAGGTGCGGATCAGCAGTTTCACCCCAACCCTGGCTCGTGGAACAGAATCTTTGGCCTCTTGTTCCTGGATAACCCTGTGGGCACAGGGTTCAGCATTGCACCTACGGAGCAAGATGTCCCAATGAACATTGAGGATGTCGGCGAAGACCTATACACCGCCTTGACAGCTTTCTACACCGAGAATCCGAGCTTCCAGTCCCGGACATTGTACGCCACCGGCGAGAGCTATGCAGGTAAGTATGTTCCAGCACTCGGGTATCACTTTCTTCAGCAGCAGGAGAAGGAAACCCCGCTTTTTCGACTGGGTGGTCTGGCCATAGGCAATGGTCTCACTCATCCTGTGGCTCAGATCCCCGCCTATGCTCCCGCAGCTTACTACATGGGTTTGATAGACGATCGTCAACGCAGCAAGGACGAAGAGCTCGCCGAGCTCGTTGTGAAACACATCGAAAGTGGCAGATTCGATTTAGCACACGACGCACGATCTGCTCTTATGGGGGCTCTGTACGAGCAGACTGGGTTTGCAACACTGCTGGACATCAGAAGGGAGTTGGACTACTACACGTACCCCAACGGATCGAGTTGGCTCTCTCCCGTAGTGAATCGAGAATCTATCAAGAGGGCGCTGGGGGCACAGGTTTCCATAACTTGGGAGGATTGTACCGATTATGTCGACCCATCGTTCCGCAACCAGACGATGCAAAGCACCAAGTATATGGTGGAGCATGCGCTTCCGAAGCTGCCCGTGTTGCTCTATCAGGGTCAGTTCGACCTTCAAGACGGAGTCGCATCGAACGAGCAATGGATGAAGGATATCCAGTGGACCGGCATATCTAAATTCTGGGATACCGAGAGGATCGTGTGGCAGCTGGAAGGAGTGCTGGCGGGTCATGTTCGAACCTACGCCAATCTCAGTCATGTAGTGATCGTCGGAGCTGGTCATCTGGTTCCTGCGGATCAAGGCCTTAGATCACAGAAGATGCTGGAGGCTTGGATCGGAGGTAGCCTGGCGTCGTCGCCCTCTGTTTCTGCATCTGCTACCCCTGTTAAGAAAAGCAAAACCAGCTGTAAGTTTCGTTAGAAGCTGTAGTCATGCACACTCCGTATGTCCTTACCGTTGCCATCAAAGTCTTGTTGCGAGTTTTTCGTTGGCTACGTAGTATACCGAGTCTTTACTCGTCACTATGTCGTTGTTTCCTCCCATCGAACCTTTTCGAATCTGGAGCTCGTAAGTTTGGCGATTGGAAAACTGTGTGTAAAGAGTGCACATATTCTGTCATTTTAGTTTCACAATCAAAACATTTGTGCCCCCTGTTTTCATGGTCCTGTGAGTCCTTGAGAACGTACTCCAAGGAAAATCACCTCCCACAAGGTGTATCATGGTGGGAAAGCCAGTGGTAGCAAGGACTGAAAGCAGCTTGTCCATTCTTTATATGCAGGTCCTGTTGTTGATTCGTTCTCCATCCAAAGCGGCAAGAGTTTGGAAATGCATGAGCCCGTTGGAACTTCAACATCGATATGAACGAGAATATATATGAATCCGAGGGGTTCGCTATCTGAGATAGAAACTCCTTGCACATCAAATTGTGTAAGGATTCTTCAGTGACCTTTTTGGATTGCTCAATGAATCTACAGCATAGCTTCCTGATAATTCTCTGCTACGTGAAACTTAATGGCCTCGAAAAAATCTGAGCAAGCGACTTGGTTCAATCCACAGATTATTGCTTAACCCCCCAGGCTCTAGTTCTACTTATTAAAAGTATCTCGTTTGGGACTTGACACGTAGCTGTGGGCTATGTCGAGCCTTAAACGATGTTGGACGAAGATCCATCGTGTCCGGACTCTGATGACTCTGAACCTTCGCCATTCGGTGCAAGTCTGTGGTAGGGACACTGGAGCTGGGTCACAACATATCAAAGAAACGCAGTTTTGAGAGTGATGATGGAAATGGAGATCATGGAAGTGCTCTTGATCGAAGTCTATTGCCTTGCCTTAAGCTTCACAAGAGGTTTGCCTACAAGGCACGGCTACTCTATGTTTCCATACGATCGAGGTGAACGATTGGATGAAAGAGTACGATCATATCACCTTAATCATCGTCTCGACCAGGAAGATTGGTATGCTCTTGCCTCCCTCGAAAGTGCACGCGTCGGAACCTCTTTTTCGGTCTTTGAGAGTACGTGGTTTCCGAGTCATTTTCATGTGGCATTCGCATCGAGATTTTCATGATTATCAGGCGAGAATGTCAGCACCAGTGGAAATATGATCAGAGAGAAAGGTTAAAGAAGGAAGGACTCACGCGCAGGTAAGTAAAACCCTGTGACGACACTTCTATCTGATAAATCTATTCGTACAGTTTTTCCTTAGAAAGGAAGACTTTACCTGAGAGTCCCGTGGGAGAACGTGCCCGTTCCGAATTAAATATGTCTGGTATCCTTCGTGCACCACAGCCTTACCCCGGACACACAGTATTCGACTAACTAACATGCAGAGATTGCGTATGCAGACCGATACCCATTTACGTTGTCCAGACTAATAGAGGATGTAGTCCTGTCAACTTCATGGACCTGCATCTTCGTTGCAGTCCCAGGGCTGTAAAGTGTGGATTACATCTAGGCAGTCGTTTTGGATCGGATGCAGAGTTTGTGATCAATGCCACGCAAGCTAGTCGCGCGGCTTCGTCATTCAACAAATCATTGTACAGCCCACCTAGGCTAGTTCTGTCCGGATATTTAATCTCCAGGTTTCAATCCCTCTTTTGATTTTGGCGTGTCCTAGTAAAATACTATTTTGCAAATCTCCGAGAAGCATGGAGCAAGACTCAATGATTTCTAAGCATTCAACTAGCAGTGCCGATAGGATTTTGTCCAAATATGAGAAAGCATCAAAAGTCTTCTGCTTACTCGGTCTTACATGTTAGTTTACAGTCTGAAACTCATAGATGGAACAGGAGCCAGAGAGGAGTCCTCAAGAGATAACGAAGTGCTAGCGGCCTGGTTCTACGTGACAGCTTTACGTTGGCGAGATTAATCGATTTGAAAGCATACGATTGTGGCAAGAAGAGGGCTTAAACAAGTAATCAGAGTCCTGTGCGCTTGGGCATGTACATACAGAGTCCTTCACATCTGCAAAGCCTGGGGCTCAAGCACACAGCAGAACGGCACCGAGCAGATATTGTGCACATGCATGTCTTACATCGATGACTTACATTGATGTCATAAGAATGAAACCGAAAGGCATCCGCCCTCAACATCAGCTCGAGAACTTATGGTCATGATACGTACCTTACTCTGATTCTCATACCTACCGGTTTGAAGTAGCACGACTCTCTCATGTCCTGTAGAGTCCAGTTTGTAATGTCCACGCTTTTTGGTAGTAGTCCTTCTCGTACACTTATCCGATTCACAAACCTACAAGAGTGAAGCGGAGCTGCACACCGTTCCCATGTCCTCCTTAACTCTTTGTGACCGCTCAACAAGCCTCTAACGAGGCACCGCCGGTTGTCCAGGTCGCAATTCCGGCTATCACCGAGTTCCTTGGCGCAAACACTAAGCGATGGACGGCCAAGACTCAAGGCAAGTCAAGAGCTAGATTCGCACCTACGTATAAATCGTGCTTTGAGGTGTCTCTTGGGCCTCAAGTCCAAGTCCTCCGTCCCACTTGCCTACTCATTACAATGTTGGACAAGTCCTTTTTCACAATTGGCAAAGTGCGGTGTGAAGAGCCGCAATCCATCATTCCTCCTGATCCAGATTCCAGCAATCTTATTAGAGCAAGCGAGCTGTACGTTTATCGGAAACAGGCACTCAAGAGTCCCAGGGGTCAGAGGTTGGTGATGAGTCATCCCCCATCATGGATTCCATTTGCCATCTCGGGAACCCAGATGGTAGTAATGCCAGCGATGGTTGCGAGGAGATGTCGTCCGAGATTTATCCACATACATTGCTGGAATGGTATGGTGTGATGAACTAGAACCATACATTGCGCCAAGTTCCTGTCGGCATCAGCAGTATGAAGCAAGTTCATCTACCTGTACCTTACACTGCCCTGTCGAGTCGAGAGTCGAGACTGCACTTATTAAGTCACAGTCGAGCGTGAACTTAGATCAGAGCCAAAACGCATGTCTTTCCGGAGCTGACCCATGTATGAGAGAGCCCTCATGTCACAGACAGACCTCACCATCGCATATTGTGATAGACGTCTAATGATCCAGGCAAGGTCTGGCGCACTACTTCTTCTGGCGACAGATGCAGTTCTCTGGGCGAATGGCTGATGGCTGATCTGTCCGTAAAAAGTCCAGGTTATTCGTATTGTGTACTTAGGTTATATTATCTCCTGGCTAGTCAATGATTTGCCCCTCCAACTATCGTGCTGTGGACTTAGGTACTTCCGACTGTCTGTCGCTTGCAACTGCTTGACAGAACCGTGAATTATGCCCACTGATGAAAAACTTTCGTCAGTGTAAGACGAACTCCGTCATAAGTCCGAGTCTTAGACGTCTATGTTATACACCTGACGGCTCAGGAAACTCTTGGCAGCAGCAGCAGGCCATAAATTTCGCATCTCCATCTCGAGCCACCATCTCCCGCGCGCTGGTGACAAAATGGACTACGCTTGCCGTAGCAACACAGTAATTATCGCGTCTGCGAGACTGTCAAAATTCTGCAGTCCGAGTAGCTCGTGATGATAGATGCGGCAGTTCAAGTGCTTTCATAGACTCTGTCCCTTTGGTTGAAAACTCGTTCAAAGTCAATGAGCCGCTGATGATGGTACCGCACAACAATTTGTGACTGCTCGAGGTTGTTGGGTTGCTCCCGCACGTACTGTGAGATGAGTTGAGCCCCAGTGGTAGAACAGTCATCGACGATTCTGGATACCTCACGTACTCGGATGCATGATCCATCCGGTTCGCTACTCTCCATACTTGGTGTACTGTATTGCCGAGGAAACAGGAAGTGCTTGGCCTGCATAGTTGGCTTCTACTGGTAGAATAGATAATGCTAAGAGAACAGAGCAAGTCTTTGTACCGTGGAAGGACCATCCTGTACACACTCTGTGGGCACTAGATAAACACTGCACCCAAGGTAAGTGGCGGAATGATCTACATACCAGTTCGTTAAGATCCGTCACCCAGTCTAAAATAGTCTTCGCACAACTTATTCGACCGCAGTAGGCAGGATCCACTGCGGTGAATCGAATAAATTAGAGGCAGGTTTCGTTGGCGTCGTGACTCGTGAGTGATGGACATGAAAAAGCTGCCGGCTTCCTTTGGCCATACAGCGCCTGGAGATATAGCTTAGGGACACATTGCGGCAGGCAGTACTCATCCTGAGCCTGAATGATATTGATATCCGAACATCGAACATTGATATCCTCCATACGATAGTGTGGAGGACGAGCAACCCGTTCGTGGATGGTGGCATGCTACGAACGGCGCTAGGATTGAACCCTAAGACGACATGGGCGCTTCCTTACAAGCCATGGCCCTCATGGTCGACTCATGGATGGAGTCGACCCGTCGTGGATATACCAAGCCATCAGCCAGGCACACTCAGTGGTCATTATCAGTCGAGAGAGAGGTGCTCGTCCGAAGATACGCTGTCTCCCAACTACCCCCTGTTACTACATATTCCATCGGTGCAAAAGGGCCGAAATTATGTCGTAAGTTGCAGCCAGTTGTGTACAACAAGATTCCAGTTAGCTAGGAGACTGTGTCAACTCCAGTCTCTATCGATAACAAAGAAGGCATGCACCCATCCATCAATCTTCCGGTTCTGAGATGTAACGCTAAAGTTTCATCGATCATCGATCGCCGGCGGGACGGCCGTTTCCAGGAGGGGGAGTGCGAAGAGCCGATCGTGGTCGAGGATGAGGACGAGGACGCTGTGCCTTGTGCCGTTTAGGGCAGTTCATGAGATCGCACAGTACATCAATCGCCGCATGCAGAGCACGAGGGTAGCAGTAGCAGCAACGACAGAGTACTGGGCGAGACGCAGCGTTCCCGCTGGATGGAGAGAGACGATTCACAGCAGCAGCCGCAGCTTCGCTTCCAAGTCACTCGCTGGCCCGACGCATTTACGCAGCGGTAGAAGCCCTGCGTAATCAATCCACCTCCCTCCGTTCCGCACTTCGAGAACCGAACAAGTTGGATCACATTTATTATCACGAGAATGAAGTATCCTCCTCCTGTACGGCCTTCGAACATACAGACAAACAGCGAGCGAGCTCCTGAATGCTGATCTTTCCCCACAGTGCAACTCAGCGAACATCATCGTTCCCCCTCCACAGATACTCTGCTGCTGCCGTAGAGCGGGGGAGGCGACGGTACCTTTCACAGCGACTGCCGGACGGTAGCCACTGCGAGGAATCTGTGACGTGGCCAGATGCAGACGCTAGGATGCGGACTAGAGGTCCATGTTCGATTATATCTGGTCCGACGTGACCTGTGAAGACAGAGTTCCGACCCTAGATGGACTCCACGTGCGGCATACGCGTATAGAGTTGTGTATTTTACGCACGGGTACTTGCAGCTCCTTAAGGGACGGCTGCTGGGTACGGCGTCAGAGGGTGGTTTTCGTCCGCGTTAATGTTGCTTTTCGGTTGTTGTTCTGAGAATGATTGTTTTTCCCAGCTTCGGTGAGGAGTGGCTCCATGGTACGAGCGTCCGTCCGATGCGGAAGTGAAGTCTTTGCCTTACCCACAAGGCGGCTGTAGCTGCAGGGATCTAGGGATTTTGGTTCTAGCGAGACACAGTAATTTATTGTGTGCAGTCGATCTGTGGATTCTGTTTCTAGCGCCCAGAGTAATCAATATGTCAAAAAAAGAAGTGAGAAAAGTGCCGACAAGTACGTTATACGGCATCTGTTCTCTCATCCCATCCCATCCCCTCCCTCCCTCTCGCTCATTCTGCTGAATCTGCTCGCTGGTGCTGCTGTTGCCCGGTGTTGCATTTGGAGCTGCTCTGACTGTTCCGCAGTGGGTGTCTTCCTCGTCCCGTGGCCAAGACCACGACCACGCGCACCCTTGCCCCCAGCCAATGGCCTCTCTTGACTTGTTGGCTTCGATCGATGACGTTCCTTCCGCTCTATTCGTCACACATTGCCATCTTCCGCGCCTGTCCTGCTGCTGCAGCTACGCCCACTGTGCGCCCAGTGAATCAGTAGCATGGCCCAGCATGCCTGCCCGGGGGCGCTAATCCAGCTAACATTTGCAATGCCATGGTGTTCGCTCAGCATGGCTTCGCTAGAGTTCTCGTGCTCATTCTTAGGCCTCGAGCACGGGAGATACAGTAGTAGATACCTCAGAGAGAGCAATGGAGCACATCAATGAAGGATAAAACCTAGTATAAGGCAAAAAGGATGCTAAGTCCCCATCAAATCCTGCGGGGATGAGGATAGGCCAAATACCATCACAATGAGAAATATGTAAGCGTAATAATAATAAGTAATACAATAAGTATATATTTTATTACATATATAGGTAGAAATATTCTAATCGGTTTACATACTCATGATCATCCAATGAAACGAAAGCTAACTTGATTGCTCTACTAGGGAGTGTTCTCTATAGAGCAAAAGATACTCTCTATAGATTGTACCAACTAGTGCTTTACGTAAAGTCATGGATACCCATTTCCTTAAATATGTTACACAATATAATAAAAAAAATGATACTCATATCCCCTAGTATGGTAGTCTTTTTAGCACTTCCGCACCAACTTGTCGAAGTCGGCATCTATAACTCTATATAATTACAAGGCTAGATGAACGAGTTGACCTCTTTGCATACCCATATACTTTGAGACCTAGGCTATTGCGCCTCCACTCACCACCCATCCAAGATGGATGGGTAATCAAACCTTTGAAACTATATCATGTGTACAATCTAACCACAACATCTTTAAGAGTAACCAAGTATGTCATAATCACAGTCAAGTGCAAAGCATACCAATACTCTCTCCATATGAGGTATCAATCCTCTCGTACCATAACAAACACCACATCCCTAATGGCATTATGGATAGCTATCTTCCAAATAGACAACAAGTCATATGGATCCCCACAGCATCTAAGATAATATCACACTCATAGTGAGTAATAAAGATGCACATGGGTGGACTAAGCCAAGACAGAACCTCATCATAGTAGAAAGGGTAGCTTTTTTAGTTGGACCCTAATACCTAGTCGAGAGTTGAGTATCTTTGTCAAAGCAAGAGCATAGACGAGCCCTAGTATTATGATGAATGTCCAGATCCACTAAGAGAGTGTAGAGTATGTTGAACATATATGTCCATCATGGTATATTGTAGGCCTCTAGTCTAATCGGTTGGCAAAGAGGAAAAGCACAGGAGCTCATGTCGTGACTCCATGGAGAAAAAATTTCTTGTATGCCATAATAGTATTGTAGGGGAAATGACCCCCCTCCACGTCTCTTGCATACATGTCAAGGATATACATATTTGCAATTACATACCGGGAGGATAGCAAATGTGTCAAGAGTGCCCAACTATTCAAAAATATTGTAGGTGACATCTCTCTATCGATATTAAGCATACACCTCTACACAAATCAACAAAGATGTATGTCTCTATGCCCAATCTCATATCACACACTCAAAGATCCCTAGTCCGATGATGTCACCAAAGACACCCATGATCATCCTCTCATGAACATACTCTCAAAGGTAATCAAGCATGATAGGAATGTATGTGAATGATGAATCATGTGAAGTAAGTAGGTGGGTTGACAAATACTAACGGAGAGTGTACAAGATGCAACATGTAGATCCCGTAGTAAAGGAAAATCATTGACATGCAATACATCCTTAGCAAGTGTTGTGTCTATGTAACATGAGACAAAGTACTCAAACTCTACTTGCACTCCAAGAATGCATAATATGTTTGTGATATTCTACATCCCTCTAGAAATGTCCCCGTAATGAGACATTGCGTTACACTTTGATACTCATACTGTTGAGTTTGAAACATACATGATAAAGTTTGGTAGTCAAATAATCAAAATTATGTTTAATCTAATCTACATTAAACACATTATGTATAATTTTGACATTTAAACTTTGATTTTAAAATCTACATAATGAAACTCGGTAATCAAAGTTATGTCTAGACTTACATGAAACACAATGTATATCATCCCTTAAACAATGCAAGACATTATTTAGAATAACCAAAGTAATAAAAAAGTCTATAATAAACCATGGTAAATTGGGATAATCCCAAAATATTTTCATTGTAAAATTGTCATTCAAACTATTGTAAAATAGTGTTTCACTATTGTGAATAACCATGATAATAGAAAAGATATCTATAAATGTTCTAATGATTAATAATATCTTTTCAAAATTTCAGCACGTGAATATGTGTGGAAAAAATTATTATTGGAAATGAAAAAGATACAAGTAACAAATCACAATAAAATCTCCACTAACAATATATATATGTATTTCTCCATGCGAGAAAAATACTGAACGAAGGGTTTCGTTACAAAAGAATATTACTTTTTGTATCTACTACAATAACACGGAACAATTATTTAACCCGAGGAATAATCATCTATATAAAATCTTTAAGTCCCATGAAACCAGTAGAGTGATATATTCCTCAGTGCAATCTTTAGACAAAACTAGAGTACATGAAAATCACTCGCCGATTGGGGTACAATGCCCTTTTTATTGCAGTTAAAGTACAGCCGAGTCCCGCCCATAGATAATAAGTGGATGGATTCATAGACGGTGTTCAATCGATGAAAAATTCACGTTGATTTCAACTGAAGAGGTTGAAAAACTTCTTGAAAAGAGTAACAGTACTACATACATACACTTGCAGCTGAAATTGCCAATTTGCCCAGCTCAACGTGTTACGAGGGCCCATCACATGTATTATTGTTCGACTGAATTCACCCGCAAGCATACTGCGCGCTTGGATTGCTTTAGGCTTCGAGAATTTTGCTGTCGATCGGCTCGACATATTCGAAGCTGATATTTACATGTTTTTTCTCTGATTGCCTACAACTGCTGTGTGCTAAAATCTACAAGTTCATTTAACTTAGCTGGAGGCAACGTTTAAGAAATCTAAAGATTGAATGCACGCCTTTCAGTACCTAAGACTGTTGCTGCTGCTGCGTGACTGAAGGACTGACTGATTCGAGAGTATTCGGGACAAAATTGAGAGCTGTGTTCGCCAGAACTCTCGTGCTTGGAGCACCGGCAACGCCCTTAAATTTTTCCTTCTACATAGACCGAAGACTATCCATCTGTGTCGAAGGAATATCTTGTGACTTTCGTTTCTCAGAACTCCCAAGACTCACTCACATCGACACACAATCCGTCCGACGTGACGATGACGGTGTGAATTGTCATAATAAATCCGCGACTTTCCTCCCGAGTGCGAGTCTGTGAGAAACGTCGGTCACAACTCCAGCATTTCGGCCAAAATTGGAGCTTCAAAGCATGCATACATGGCCTTACTTACTCACTGGCAGGGGGGAAAGAATCAGCTGATGGGTAGTGGACAAGGTATATGTATTACACGGCCACGAGCTGCTCAATGATCGAATATGTCTCGCCATATATCAGAAAACACTTGAACGATGATCGAATGGTACTCGGCAGAGTTGAGCGACAAATAACACTGCAACAGTTGTTCCAAATCCTCCGCCGTTTGAATGTCATTCTCCAGTATCATCTCCACCATAGATTCTCTAAAATCCTGGTACGGATCATACGACGCTTTCACCACTGCTACGCTGTCGGAACCCATCACCGACGTTCTCTCCTCCTGCAGCCTCGTCTGTTGTTGATGCTGCTGTTGATGGCTCGGCCTCGAATTGCTGTCCCTCTTCTCGGTCTCCGGGGGAGAGTGGGCAGGAGACGCACTACGATTCGCCTTCTTGCTGCTGCCATTGCTGCTCACTTCCACCGGCTGCTGCTGCTGCCTCGGAGACGGCGAATTGATCGAATTGCTCGGAGGCTGCTGCTTCTTGCCAGACACTTCTTGGCGCGGCGATGGCGAGCGGCTCGTCTTCTTGCTCGCCAACGCTTCTGGGCGCGCCGACGATGGCGTCCTGGGGCTGGTGGCTCTCTTGCCGCTGTGCAGCTCCTGCCTGCGCGGCGACCCCGACCGACTTGAGGGCTTCAGAGAATTGACGGGCGCCGATTCTTGGACTTTGGGCGACGCCGAGCGGCCGGATTTTTTCCCCAAGGGCTCGCGACTCGTGGGCGTTTGTTTTCTGGGAGTCTTGGCGCTCGACGTCCTCTCCTGCACGGAGTACCTGTGATTGCGCGGCGTCGGTCCCTCGGACTCCGACAATTCCACGGGCCCCGACCTCCGCGACCCGCCCAGCTGAATGCTGTCGGACCGGAACGACGGGAATTCCACGTCCCACGGCCTGCTGACGCTGACGCCCGTCTCGAAGTCCGACTCTTCCGTCTGCGCGTTCTTGTAGAAGTCGCTGGCGTACTCCGCCAGCGGCTGCGAGAACTGCTCGTAAACCAGGTGATCGGAAACGTCCTGGTGATCGTTGGGCGACGACTTGTAGTCGATTCTCCCTTTGGTGTGCTTCTCCACCTCACCGATCGGGGAATGTGACCTCGTGCCGCCGCGCGAATGCAGATGCTCCTTGTGGATTACCGGCAGGCCGAACGATTCGTACTCGGCCACGGAATCCGTTCCCCGGAGCTTGGCCTGCTGCTGCTGCTTCTCGATCTCGCTGGCCTTGCTCAAGGCGCGCAGATTCTCGCGCGCCCAGTCCTTAGCGCTAAGGACCGTCTTGACCAGCGACGCCTCCCGCCTGCACATGGCGGCGTGGTGGCGCTCGTCTTCCGTTAGCAGAATATCCGACTCGTCCGCGACCACTGCCCTACGATCGTAGCTCCGTCGCGGCCCTCCTCCTCCTCCTCTGGTGATCTGCGCGTGCTTTTCCTCCTCGGCGAATCTGCTCTGAACACGCGCCCAGCCATCGCTGGCGTTGCGAACCGTCTTGGCCAGCACCGACTCGCGTCGCAGATTTCGCTCCTCGTCCTCCGTCAGACTCACCTCCCCCGACGCATAGCCCGCGTCCGTCACGTCCCCGTTGCCGTACTTGTTCAGTTTTTTCAGCCGGTACTGGCCGATGGCGTTGTAACCCGACCGTACCTTGAAGAAATCCTCGTCGCTCGAAAACGACGTGTACGTGTCCTCGAACAGCCGATTGTCGTCAGTCGTGAAACTGAGCTTCCTCTCATACTGCTGCTGTCGGCCGGTGAGGTTGTGGCCGTGGCTGTGATCGCTCATCTCGCGACTGAAGTCGGGGCACGCCGATCGGTGGCACTCCATGTCCCGCGAGTCCGAGTAGTTTCCGACGTCGGACGGAGTATTGGGGGGCATGCAGCGCACGGTATGGATCGGGGACGGCTCCCCGGCGGTGCTCTTATTCGTCTCCCTCGTTCTCCGCCTGCGGGAACTCGAGGCCGACTTCTCCGGCTCGCTCCAGTCCCTCTCGCGCTCCCACTCCGTCGCGCCGTCGAGCTGCATGGACATGGTGCGCGCACGCAGGTGACCGCGGGCCGACGCGGGCTCCGAGTCCGTGATGTCCAGGTCGGAGTCGGAGTGCGTTTCGCTGTTGAAGCTGTTGCATTTCGAGCGCTGCAGGCAGCGGCCGAAAAGAGGCGGGACGGCTCTGCGCGCGCGGTCATTGGGCATCAGCGCCAGGGACGAGTCGAAGGAGCAGCAGCCCGAGTCGGAGTTGGTGGAATTGGCGCTCCGTCGCGGGGGCGACACCGGTCGCGACTTCATGCCTCGTCGGACCGGTGACTCGATCGGGAAGCGGATGTCGTAGCTCTTGTGGTTCACGGGGCTCGAGCAGCGCGGGCTCGAGCAGTATCGCATGTCCCTGTCCCTATTCTGCGGGAAGGTGCGCACGGGCGACGGCGGGCTGCCCGGCGAATCCTTTGAGGCGCCGGAGAAGTCTTGCAGGTCGCCACTCCAATCGCTGGGGTTCGTCAGCGCGCCCTTGCCCTTCAGCCTCTTCCCCGTCATGCCCTTAATCTTGCTGAGCACGCTCGGGAACATGCTGGACAACTTAAATTTCGTCCCATTGCCCATCCTGCTCCAAATTCAAGACCGTGCTTCTCGTCGTCGTCGTCCTTGTCAGATTACAAGTCTCCTCCGCCCTCCTCCTCGTCTCGGTCGGTTCTTCCTCTCCTCCTCCTCCTTCCTCGCAGTTCTACTTCTCATCACCAGCAGCAAACTGACTCGGCACTCGGATCTGTCACCTCGCCGAATCGACCGCGACCACCACTCTAAATCACTATCATCATCCTCAACCTCTAGCAACATTTGAAGTGCGGTGACCGGCCTGCCTAGCCGAATTCTTCACACAAGCATCCACCTCTCTCTCCTCGTCGTTATCTCGCCCCATCTCCCTTCCCTTATCTACCAGATAAAATGCGTTCACGAACCCGGACCGAGTCCTAACGCCTCCGGTGACGGACGTTCAAGCCGTGAAATACATGCGACTGAAGCTTCCGTCAAAAGAAATCTAATCTGCACAATCGCTGAAGCATTCGTAAGCCCATACTCATTCATAACTTCCACGATAGAAAGAACACTCCCTAGTTTCATCGAAACAAGATACTCGAGCATGCCATGCACTACAATGATTTCTCCTAGCTCAATGCTCTTGTTGTTACACCCGGTCAAAAGTTCAGTCTACAAACCTCGGGGTATCACCAATGAACTAAATTCAGAGGTTTCAGGCATGGACTCTCAAACACTCGAATCTAACAAGTAAACCCGGCTGTCGATGGCTCCTCGGCTGTCTTTGTGACAATACCAGGGGGGGGGATCATATCTCGGATAGCAGAAAGGCCGAAGATTTGACAAGAAAATTTTCCACAGAAAAAACGGCTGCCTGTCCCAAATATATCAATCAGGTTCGCTACACGTGAAGCCCAGACGGTAATAAATGCCACCGATAGCATTATCGACCTGCAAACCCTCTGCTCTGCGACATATTACGGTTCAGGGGGATGACACCAGTGCAAGGCTTCTCGCGCGTTGGAAACTACGATGCAGTGACTAGAAAATGATTTACGAACCCGATCCAGAGCAGGACTTGCAGCAGCAATACACCGGCTATAGGAGAAAAAACTCCTTGCAAATCGAAAATTTGGGAGCCCGGACCAATCTGAGAGGCTAAACATTCTGAGATACGTTTTGACTGACCGCAACTTCGTTACCTGGGATGGGAATATATACGAGACTCAAGCTGTGAGAGAATCAACTGCCAGACGATGAGTCAGTAGGTCATGGAAGGGTCGACATTCCATTCATCACAGTAGAATGGATTTCAGAGGCTCCTGGAGCTCGAGTGTTAACGACAAACCGATCAAATGGGTGCCCTTTTACTTCCCAGGGAGGAAGCAAGCGACTGTGGTTGTCACTCGGCGAGAACTCACGAGGTTCCAAAGCCAACGGTGGTTGAGATCGAGATGCGGTGTCTCTAAAGTTCGGGAATCGATTGCACACAACAACAACCAGGGCAAAATGCGCTCCCAGAAGTGCGAGGCTCAAGGCAGCTCGGACTCATCGGCGCTCGCCATAGCCACCACCTCGCCGTCAGCTGTCCTGGCACTAATTCGTTACAGGTACCCTCTTCGGCCCACAGAATACAGCTCAATTTCATCCGAACCGGCCCCAATGCCGCATCACCTATCCCGTCCCAGAAGTGCCCATTCGAACCGCAAGGCTTGACCAGTCAGTAAGTCGCTCAGTTGAACTTCTCACCACTGATTGATTAATCAGGCAAACATGTACTTCCCCGGACACCGGTCGCTAACCATTCACGCATGCCCCCAACGCAAAAAACTTCTTTTCCTCACAGCCACCCCATGTGGACATGTCAATCTCTCAGCAGCAGCCAAGGCGAAGTGCCAGTCAGCGCGGTCGGGCGGGCAATTCTTCCTCGTTCGTTTCCGCGTGGCCAAAACTTGCATCTTTCTCCGAGCAGAGCATGATCAGAAGCTGTCACTCGGACTAGCTCACTCCCGGAACGGTCACCTGCCTGCCAGTTGACTGCCGACCGCTGACGTGGCATCGACCCCGGAGGCTGCTGTCTTTATGTGCTCTCTTTATGCACATGAGGGGCCGTAAGGTACAGTACTGCAGCAGAGAGCAAGGAGCAGCAGCTGAAGGGAAAAGAATGAATGCTTGCTGAGCTGAGCTGAGTTTCCCCGTAGTGGGGTGGAACTACCTTCTCCTCATCAAGACTTCCCCGCTTCGTCTGCTAAGTCCGCCATTCGTCCAACCAACCAACTAACTACCAATGCATTTGTCGTGAGTCTAGGAATGGATGAATTCCTGTCGAGACGTACCGGTCTGGACAGCATTACATGACTTCGACCAGCGGCCAGCTGCTGCGCTTCACAGCAGAAGGAAACAGGCGGTGCAAGAAATAGCCCTCCGCGGAAAAGAATTTCTACATTCGGTCTCGAGAGGTTCAACTTCCAACCGTCTTTCGATGGACAGTGCAGTGCAGTGCAGATGCTTCGCACATTTCTACGTTTCTGATCAAATTAGATCAAATTCCCACTGAGGAAGTCCAGGGGAGGTTAGATTTAACTCATGGACGAAAAGAAAGCTACAGATACGGCACAGCTGATCGATCAATTAGAGAATGGAGGGCATTCAGTTCAAAAGACCAGGCCTTCCCAAGTTCGACACGCCTACAAACCCACACTCCACTCACTGCCCCTCTCTCTAGTCAAGTCTCTCGAGAATGACAGAGACGTACATCGAGAAGATGCCCACGTACGTCTCGACGCTTCCTCGCGTACCCAAACCATAAAAGCAGCTAATGTCGCTCGTGATTCATACCAACACGAAGAAGCACATGGTCCTGGTTTATACCTCGGACACTAGACGAATCAATGAGGCAGTGCTAGAGCGCGTGGATGCCTTCTCGGATCCCCCCCGCGGTGTGGGGACAGGGGGTTGCAGAGCGGAATCATGATATAGATTGACAGCCCTCCCTCTCAATATTTTAGCTCACGCCACTGCAGCGCGAAGCCTGCACCCACATCGCACGAGCCTTCTACAGCAGATTCTTCAGCCTATCGGAGATGGTGATCGCAGGACTAATTCAAATTCTCACCGGTGCTAGTCTCTCTCTCTCTCTCTCTCATGATCCCTGTGTACATGGCTTCCACACACACATTACCGAATGCACATTAACTCTCAAGAAGGAGGCTCGGCTCAATCATGCTCTCCCGCTTGACAACAAAGCTCTAGTACTAAGCAGAAGCAGAAGAGATTAAACACGAAAGCTGAACCAAAACAGCGGTGGCAAGGACTGAACTTACATGCGCTGCCCTCCAGTTCGGAACCATCCACAAGCGGGCTGCGACTTCGACGGGCTACGACATACTCTGCTGGCAGACACAGACCACATTCCGATAGATGAGAACGAGGCTATGGGCGTTAAGTTGGACAGGTGACGAGCATGGAACTTGCTGGCTGGCAAGAGCTACTTGATCAGGATGATGGAGAATCGTCATACCCATCTAAGGAGGAACGCCGACGAGCCAAATTGTGAGCGACCGTCGGACGATGGGAATGATAGATCTGCGCAGAGAGCGGAAAATCGAGATGCGGGGTTCGTTCGGGGATTCAGGAAGCACGGGAGGCAGGGAGGGGGGTAGAAGGGCAACTACATCATTGTGAGGTCGGTCGGGCGGTCATCATCATCGGGATGGAGGAGGAGGAGATGGGGACTACGGCGTCAAGCGTTTTACTTCAAGTAGATGATGGACGAGCACGGATTTTGCCCGGATCTGCCATCGTCGAGCTCGTGGGGATTGTTCGGGCTTATATAGCGGGCTTGGCTGTATCGCGGGGTTGTTACGCCGGGTCCGAACATTCAAGGGCTGGTTTTGGCGGATCTGCCTCGTCCTCACCACTGCCCTCCCACTGGCTCTACTTACCCCCGGCCCTCGTTCCTCGGCCTCCCGAGAAGAATTTCCGACGGACAGACCGGCTGCTGCCCGCCCACCAAACCGGCAGCTGCCTCTCCCGCGGTCCGAGCGGAGAGTACTGTCGTCTTGTCCACTCCACTCCACTCGTCTCGCGGGTACGAGGAAGTATATTTCTGTGCCTAATTGCGCATAACCGCTTTTTTAGTCAGAATCATCTGAATCCTGACGACGACGACCACGACCACGACCACCCTGACCCATGTTCACTGTCGTCGACTCCTCCTCCTCCTCCTCTTGGAAGGCACCGACTCCGAACGAAAGAGCGCCGGCGTTCCACGTTCCATGTTCCTGGTCTTACTTGCAGTCACTGCCCTCCCTCCCTCCCTCGCACAATCTTTTGCAAATGTAGCGGCCGTCGAAGATTAGCGGGGAGACCATGGGAGTAGTTAAGGTGAGGTGGATGCAAGCTTCACGGCCTTCGGAAACTGATGCTCTTGCAACTTCGAGTTCGTTGCAGCATCCATGCCATGGTGATGATGCGACGAGACCAGAGCTGACCTGTGGTCATGTCGATCTCATCTCACCTTCTCCTTGAACATGACAGCTTTTCGAAATTGGACTTTTGACTGGATATGGTCCGGTCAACAGTTTGGTCCATCTTCTTCCTCTTTTTCCGTTTCATCTTCTTCTTCTTCTTCTTCTTCTTTACTAGCTTCAAATACGTGATGGTCGCTTTTTCGTGTATGTATAAGTGCCGGTGATCGAGTGTGCATGCAAAGAGATCCATGAGCGTCCAATACATCTTCGAGTCGTCGCCCATGGCATGCATTAGGGTTCTCAAATTTTCTTGCTTTCATTCTTTCCCCTCAATTTTCTCAAAAGTCGTCCTTGATTTCTAGAGATTTGGTGTGCTCTCCTTTACGAGTACGTACCGCAAGGCATGTCAGCGAGGCGATTGACCGACGGCTCCTCCTTTAAGACGGTGACACCTTTTTGCCAAGGTAGAAAACACCACGACCATGTCTGGCTTTTAAAGCTAGATTTTATGCAAAAAGCAGTTCCAATACCTGATGACACCGATTTCTGTCTGGCTTCGACTCTTTATTCTTCTTCGTCGAGATGGACTCCCTGAAAAGCGCAATCTTCTGTTTGAGGGCCGCTGGCTTGCACCAAATATGTACCATGTCATTGTCTGCCGTCCACCATCTTCTCGACAAACGGCGAGCAAGCACTACAACTACCGACGCAGCAGCAGCTTTTGATAACTCGTTAAGTGTACTTTGCAATTGATCGGTAGAAAACATCTGGATGACTGCCTCTAATGCACTCTCTAATTCTCCTCAGAGCCCCTACAGTTAAGGAGTCCAAGAGTGATGAAGACATTCCATACAATCCATACGGATTGACCGAGCTACACTCCGTCCATACTCTCTAGACTGTCTACAGCAAGGTCCGTAGGGTACCAGAGTACTGCACCCCCTTGCCCACAGGAGTAGCCTCTTAAAAATAGACGAAACCAGGAAGTTCGGTCACCAAGAGTCGCAATCACACACATCTGGACAAGTCCTGCTTGTTTGATACCTGGATTGACAACTGTTATCATTTTTCCTATGATTCACTCTACGGTAGGGATGTTCTTGTCCACAGTCACGTGTTCCTGTTGCCTCACCTCACCTCTCCTCTCCTCTCTCATGGCGGCCTTCACCTCCAGACTCCATACTCAAGCCAGTGAGAGACTGAGAGTAGGTCCACTGTCCTTCACAAAATCGACCTTCTTCCTCCTTCTCCTTCCTCCACCAAAGCGTAACAGCCTTCCAAAACGAGAAACTTTGATGACTTTGGATGTTGCTACATGTTCAGCCACTAATGAAACTCGTAAATGTCGACGTTGGATGCAGCTCCTCAACGGGAAACACGAAAGCAACGACACGCACTGTATCGTTAAAATTGCCTCCGAGCTTGTGGTGATCACAGCAGTTAACGACTACGTGTAATTAGTAATGACTTGTACAGTACTGAAGCTGCACTCCACAATACCGGAACCCCACAGAAGTAGGAAATCTCATCATGAAGATGATTCTCCGAGCCCTAGACTGTCCACCGATGTGGAAGCGAAATTATTGGTGCCTACTGAGGCTAGCTGGATGTAGTGGGAGGTTAGGTCCATACCAGCGGGAGGTCCGAAAGAAGCAAGTAGAAGTGGCTCTACTTCCGGGGAGCAACACTCCTGCAGCTAGAAATGGCGAGAACGGTAGATGGGTCAAGGATCATGGACCTGGACATTCCAGGCGATGGAAAGCGGCGAGCATAAGCAGAAGCATGAGTATGTGAAGGTCAGGTTTTGCAGCTCCAACCGGTTCGTTTCTACGCATGCTTAAGCATTGATAGCAAATTCTAACCACCATTAAGCCGCTCGCGTTCAATTAATAGCTGATGGCGAAATATGGTGCTCCGTTGTGAACAATGTCTGCTGCTTACCTTGTAGTCAGTCTGACTCTGTTGTGTCAAAAAGAAATCCACTCTTGTCCTCGCAAACAAACCAACAGGGCTGACGGATAACACTGTGAAATCGTCCGAGTCTCTCAGCTCCTGATCGCTGAGACCGTCCGTTACAATATTCTGAGCTAAATGATCCAAAAGCCTTTACTGTGGCAACGTTTTGGCCCAGGCATTGATGACATATAAATCGTTGATGGTTCTATGCTCTCTTATAAAGCCAGGCTTACTCATGAGTCATGTCTCTCCTGCCTCTCCGCTATTGATGAGTTTTGGATTCAATGCAGTTTCTTCTTGTCTATTTTCCCGAATTTTGAATACATTGAACGAGGGAAATCATTGATATGATTCAAATGATGCAATTTGCTGGACAATCACAAGCGTCTAATATCCGTGCCTTGCCAGAGGTTATTAATAGATGAGGTATCGGCCTCGCCTCGGGCTGCTTCCAAGTTCAAACTGCGTAGAGTGAAAAGAGCAAGACCAGTCCAAATTCCGAGTTCCAATAAAATGCATCAGCAGCAGGCATTTTGCAGCTACTTTGCGGGTCAAACGGAGAGGACGTCGCAGTAACCAGAATCTCTTGCATCCATCCGAAGGTCATGGAGGAAAAGCAATGTGAGCATTTAGGGGAGCTCTTAAGTCTTGACGACGTATGTACATATGTATGTTGGTAGTGTGGTTTAGTGTGGTGTGGTGCAGTGCCGTAGAACAGGTATTTCGAGGTCCCTGCCCTGCCAGACCCTGCCAGAGGGCTGAGTCATCGCACCCAGCTCCTTCCTCTCTGTGTCCGTCTGTCTCACTTTTGCGCTAAAATACCTTCCCAATCTTCCCACTCTTCCCAGAAGTGGACCAATCCGAAGCCAGAGCATTCATACTTTTGGCTATAACCTCCGGAACTCATCGTCTCACCATCTACGCAATTGGTGCACATCGACCTTGACAGGTTAGTAGTACTTGCTTCGTGCCCATGTCCAACCAAACCAAACCATGCAGTGGACAAAAAGAAACTGCTCAGCATTTTGGACGTCTCAAAGTTTGGCAGTCTCTCAGGCGGTCTGGAAGGTGTTGACCCACTTTAGCAGACCTAAAGGCTGGACCAACTCTGATTGCAAGGGGAATATAAGTCAAGAAATATTCTTGCAGTCTCCAGACAAAGAAAAGTTCAATAAAGGGTTCGTGCTTATTAGCTCTCTCTATCTCTCCATCTCTGCTGGGCCACAGTAGGTCTTGGATTATTATATTATTGTTCCACTCATACCCTCGAACGAGACGCTTCTTCCATACAGCGTACTGTATTGTACAGCACGCAGCTTGTGAGCTAAGTACAGCTGTGTATGACAATCAAAGCTTCACCTTGCCGTCAATCCGTCGTGGTGGTAGCCACCACGAAGTCCCTTCCATTTATCGTGTCAAGAGTCACTTACAAGCCTGGCCCCTGGCCCTGGCCCCTCAGATTTTGTCTTTTAGAAAAAGGAAGCTCGTTTGCGATACAAATCCAGGTCATTATTCAGAGAAGAGAAGGGAATAGCCAGATCTTCAGAGGTGAACTAGCCACCACGACATTGTCCACTTCTACGGGTACAACCAAATCCCAAGAACTTCCGACGCGGTTTGGAGCTTGCCGTCAAGAAGTCATGCCATGTTTGTGCGGTTTGGCACTCCGCTCCTTGTGATGGATAACAGGTTTGTTTCTGCCTCTGTCGCCTGCTTCCTTCTGCTTCCTTCTGCTTCCCTTTTTCTACTTTATCAGAGGACTGTATTGTACTGTAGTTATCTTGGCTTGGCATGCAGGAGATTTCTTTCGAGTCGGCAGTATTTTCCCCCAGATGGAGATTCTCTTGTAAAGAGAAAGATGATGTACACGGCCTTTCTATTGTTTAAGAAACCTAGATACGTTTGATGATATGACCGAGACAATTCCATATATACACGAGTTGTACATCCATCGCATCATAATATCATATTCTCATGATGAATTTCCATTCATAATGCAGGCATTGAAAGCGATGCCTGATGCACGTAACGAGCGAATGACTAGAGACGGGTTTAAATGGTATTGACCATACTTCTAAGATGACTAGGAGTTAAGAGCCGCTCTGGAATCGTCATCATTGTAACCTCTGTCCATGAGCTCAAAGCCTCAAAATGTTTGATCATTTAAATACTTATGTCTCGGTACTGGAACCTACTAACTTGTTTTAATGTTCGAGAACTATGTACGTTGCCTCTAAAGAAATACCTTGCATGGAGTATGGAACTCGCTCAAGTTTTCATCTTCTTTGAGGCCCATGATCGCCCGAAGCTCGGATGTGATGACTCTAGCGTTCCGCAGTTCAGTTGTTGTAAGGACGAATGAAGTGGAAGTGAGGAGCAAGCAAAAAACAAAAAGGATTGGAAAACCCCATCAAGACGGACAAGCATAAAACCAAACCGGTAACATGGGGCTAGCCCCAATAGCATCACACTCTGAAACATTTCATATTAAGCCTAATATATACTAACTGTCTAAGTCCTACATTCTCCAAACAACATAGCATCTTAAGAATCATTAACTAACGTGAATACTCTCATATAGATTGAATTTAGAGCAATGGAAACATAAATGGTCTAAAAACAACTATAACATAAGTTAAAAAGAATAATCCCCCAACCGCCTAGTATGGCCTTCGACATGTTCTTCACGAACATAGCTCCATATAACTCCAAAGCTAGAGAAACAAAGAGGTGACCTCTTTGCATACTCTATACTTGGAGACCGTGGTTGCTATCACTCCACATGCCACCCATCTTGGATGATGGGTGATCACCCCCTCTGAAACTGTGTCACGAGTAGTATCGGTAACCACCACGTCTGCCACCAAGTTATTGTCGTCTGCCCTTGTAGTTGACTAGGGTTAGGGCATACCCTAGTCGACTACAAGACATACCAATCCTCCATTCATGTGAGATATCCACCATCTCGTGCCATAGCAAACACCACATACTTAATGGTATCATGGGTAGCTATACTCCACTCTCCGAATGGGCAATGAGTCATATGAACACATGTTGCATCTAAAGTGATACCACTCTCACATGTGAATAATGAAGATGTAGATGGATGGTTCAAGCCAAGACGGAACTTCATCATTGTAGAGAAAGTAGTTGGAGCAAGTCGGAAAGTCCTGATACATGGTCGAGCCAAGATTCACGAGCCTGCATCCTTGCCAGAGCAAGAGCGTAGACGAGCCCTAGTAGTATGAGGAATGGCCAAATCCACTAAGAGTGAATATAAAGCATGATGAAACTGTTGGTCCATCAAGGTAGACTGTAGACCTCTAGTCCAATCGGTGGCCAAAGAGGAAAGAGACGGGAGCTTATGTTGTACCTCCATGGGTAAAACATCTCTCATATAGCCCAAATAGTACATGTAAAGGAAATGATCCGGTATCCACAACCTCCCATATATCTCAAGGATGGACCTATATGCAATCACAAATCAAGAAGATAACAAAGGTGCCGAGAGTGACCAACTAACCAAAAATACTATAGGTGCGAAAACACTGTTTCTAAAAAAATTGAAATAGGATCTGAATGCTCATAATGTTTTTCAACTGTGCACTAATTTTATCTTTTGATTCTTACATTATTTTGGCCACAAATTATGTGTTTTGACAGGTGTGGGCTTCGGACATTTTTCTTTGAAGTGTTAACTTGCACATGAGAAACATAGAACATCACAATCACCAAGAACTGAATTGGTGACTTCAGAAGTTTGGAAAATCCCAAACCAATGACAAACTCGGAGAATGGTAAAGAATTATCGACAATTTGGACCCGTCCTCATGCTCATTTCTATGGTTTGGTCTCCTTTGGGCATTCCTTCTCATCTCCAACTTCCAAAGGGATGTGTCACATCGACAGACGGATTACGCATTCTATGAGTGCAAGTAGGATTCGAGGATTTTGTCTCATGCTACCTAGAAGTTGTACTTGCTGATGATGTTTTGCATATAGATGACCTTCCTCTACTAGTGGATTGGTATGTGGCGTTTGGTATACTCTTATCTAGTATTGCTCGTCGACCCACCTATCTTCTTCGCACGGTTCTTCCTTTCGCTTACAACCTTTGATAAGAAGATCTTAGGCGTCTCTGGTGACATCATTGGACCAAGGACTTTAGAGTGTGTGATAGGAGATTTGGAGACAAACATCTTTGCTGATTTTGTGTGGAGAGGTAGGTGATCATTAGCCAATTTCCGTTACAAAATATTATAATATGATGCAATCGTTAAGGATAGATTGAAACTATATTTCAACTAGACGATCTCACCCAACAATAAAATCTACCGTATGATTTGTGTGTTATAACTTGGGATTATATATAAGTGGAAGTTACTTAAGAGGTGAAAAACATCTTCACTGCGCTATCAAATGAATAATGACCAAATTTATGACTACCATACCAAGGATTGTGTCTTGCATCTAGCTCTGAATGAATAAGGGGACCCACGGAAAAACAAAATCGATGGCATAAGAACTCACTAGCAAAAAAGACGGAAGACTTTTGGATACACGTGCACTGACTCCTCGCAACAATCTCGCTAGCGGCAAGTCGGATGACACCGTTAAAATTACGAAACAGGTGACCGAAAATCTGCATGAAAACATGTGAAGAAAATCCATCCCTCCATCCCTCCCGCACGACCTGAACACTTTTTCCCCCTTGGCACAAGCAGCAATGGATGCAGCTGAGGGTCTTTCACACTCTAGTCTGCAACAGTTCAGGAAATTCAGTAAGGAGTTGTTCTTGTCGTTTCATATCAAACTAAAATCCTTTAAAAGAATGTAACATTGAATAGCCTTGTGGTTTCGGAACTGAGGACGTTGAAACGCCCCACCGGTATCCAGAGTCGTTATACATTTGGAAGCCAGTCATGAACTCATGAACAAGTTCACTCGGGCGAATTGTTTCTGAGTATACTCATTCTAAACAACAGCAAAGCAGAGCAAATTGGGGAGACGAGACATAGCCATGTGTAAGCAGAGCAGAGCCAGCTGAGTGGGCATTAGACGAGGACCCACCGTCCTTTCCAAAAGTGGCCGTCCCCCGGGGGTAAAGAGGAGCAGCAGCAGGCCGAAGGGGTTTCTTTCTTTCTTTCTCGACTGCGAGACTCCTGTCTCTTCCTACAGAAAGAATCTAAGAGTCTCATGCTCATAGACCGACAATCTCAGGAGCTTGATTCTTGATGATGATGATGAATGCGGCAAGTAGAAGTGCTATATGCCAAACAGAAGAACGTGGAGCTACTATCTGCGAGATGCCTGACTCACTCATACATAGGACCTTGACAAATATAATGTAAAACCATGTGCCGTGTAGTGACCATACATACCGAGCGAGAGTCAGTTTCTCTGCTCCTCGTCACCTCTCTCTCACTCTCACTCCTACTTCTCAATGAACTATCATTACGAGCACATTCTACAACAGTTCTTCGAAGCATACTACATTACTGCAGTCAAGTCCATTTCACACTCGTTTCTAGTTCGAGTATGTTCAACTATTACTGTTGCCACTAGTGCGTAATGAACCTCTGTTCTGGAATTTTTCTTTTGAATACCACTTAGTACTACTATAATTTCTAAGGCGATCCATTATTCACGAGATTTGACGAGGTCATTCCCTGGAGCAACTAGAGGCCGGGGGTTATATCTCGAGTTCCTACTTTCTCGTTTCTAAATTCACATGCAACGACCGGAGCAAGCGGATCCATGTCGCACAGACTGTTGGCTTTGAGCTAACACCTTGCCTTCAAGGACAACACAGCTGTGTCCCTTGTCACATGGATACATACTACAAATACATGACAAGAAGCAACTCTTGGAATGTAAATTCAACCCAATGTCAAGAAGCTAGCATGCAAGACACTCAGAGCTTCGTTATCCGACTGACAAGCCAAAAGGAACTCAAGACCTTCCTTCTCAACCTGTGCTGCAAACAAGCTCTTTTCCACAACTCACTCGAACTGAGCACATCATTTGACCATATTAGCATTATAATAATAGTCATGTCCTGCAATTACCATGGCAAATTTGAGTACTATCTCTCTTCCACAATTAAACTCTCACCCTCCACCGAATGAGAAGATGAAGCTCGAAATTTTCCTCGATCTTCAAGCTATAATCAACACCCACTTGTTGCTCAAACTCCTCCCTCGTACATGAGTGAAGCGGCCCGTCGTTTGGCCATTTAAAGATATGTTGTGGATCGTGAGTGATTAACCACCATCTCTCCAAATCTCAGATGCAACCCTATTGGAACATGCACATGAACCTTGACATTTGCAGCCACTCTTGATATGTACCTACTTCGAGATTAAAATAAAGGATTTTACTAGAGATGTTGAAAATGTGGTGAAACAAACAAACTAATATTCATTTTGAAGATAGCAGGGACGTACAGAGCATGGTACCCTTGAAGACATACGGTACTCTCCGTCCTATACAGCTGAATGGACAGTGATGTAAACATTAAAATTATTGACGAAAACAAAGTTCAATTTTTTGGTGCACAGACAGGTGTTGTCTGACATCAAAGATCTCTCCCCAATTATCACAATATCATAGCTCGTACCTCACTAGTGGGTCCACTTGGGCAACAAATATTTGGCACAAGTTGACGAGGATGGCCGTCATATGTGACCACAAAGTGTTCAATGGAAGACATTCAGTGACGTCGAATGTGTCTATCACCAAAAGTCGAAGGCGAATCTGCAAATCCAGCTCCTTGTGAGTGAGGCAGAAGTACCATCCGAAATGACCACATTGCGGTACTCAGGTGACCTACAAAAGTATCTTGCTCTCGCACTTGTTTGTCTGACTAGTGAACAATTCCCACGAGAGAAAACAAAACGCTCCATCCGAAGTAGCCATCTTAAGAATCAACAAGGACACCACTTCGTCATGTGTGAGCCTAATCAATGGGTCAAGACGCAGCTACCCTCACTGAGCCTACAGCCACCAAGAGTTCAAAATCAGCCCGACAGATTCCACTTGCACTAGTCTCTACCGCAGTACCAGTGTACCAGACCGGTCACAAACAGTTGATCGAAAATGACGCAGACTTAACCGAGGTTTTGTGATCACAATGCAGCTTTAAATACGAAGGGAAATACGGACTCATAAATTCCTTCCTCCACCTTTTAATGCACGTTCACTTAGTACTTTGATCCTTTGATAAGGACCGCTTTTGAAGAGTGACTGCCTCTGACTTCTGTCACAGAGGATTCGAGTCTATCTGATAAAATGATATGTAAACGTTTTGATCCATGCATTTGATACTTGAAAGGAAATTTCCTCTTCTGAACAAACGATGAAAGTATGTTCTCCGTCTTGAACAATCGTTATTTGACTATTCACTCAACTCAAGAGTTTGATCTAGTTTATTACTTCTCCCATAAAGATCTTATATGTGAATCAGAAAACTCCCAAGAGCACTCACATCCAAAATGCTAACCTACAGATCACACATTAAATAGATTCCATAATGAAGGAATATTGAAATGCAGACACTTGCTGAACCTCAAGCCAGTTGATACCGATTCACATCATCTTTGTGCCAACATTGAAGAAGAACTAAAGGTTGACTTTGTGACATAATCATGTAAATATATGAATAGATTAATAGAATATATATGATGTTCTTCTTCTTGCTCTATGCCCATAAGGAGGTCAATTTTTCTTTCCATTTCTTACAATGCATGTATTTCAAGACTTTCCGTAGCAGAAATTGGTACTTTGTCATAAACCTTGAAAGCAAAAACACCGTGCCTATATGAGTCGCTAACAGGGTTAGCAAGAGATGTGACTGGCCGCTTGAAGGACTCACATTAAAATAGCCGACACTGAAAGGAGACCTATTTGCTCAGGCCACACAGCATGCTGGTGTGTCGTCATCCGGAATGGATGATAACATGCCCTTTCCTCGGAGTCACCGTTCTGAATCACACTCAGAGCTCCTTCAGCAAATCCCAATAAGTGAAAGGAATGTGACGTGGGACCAGAAGATTGTTGGTCGGGCATCTCCATTCCATGTAAAAATTATAAATTATAAAACCTCGTAAGACCATCTTTGCATCAAGTTGGCTATACAGTCCGTAACTAGGGAGGAAGCCTCCTAAGTCGAAGAGTACGGGAGTTACCTGTTTTCAGAAAGTTAAATGTTTTATAAATATATGCACATCATGATAGATACTATAGCTACATAATTCCAGATAATGAGATTAATAACCCTATCCTTCAGGAGAATTTACAGATTTAATATCACGCCATGGAAATGCGACTATTTAAATGTCACTCTCAGGAAACTTCCGCTGGACGTTGAAAAAGTTAGAAGAGCTGAAGACTCGAGTCAAACTGGAGTTTCGAAAAGTACCCATGTAAATCTTTAGTTAGCACACTTAGAAATGACAGAAGAGTATTTTCTGAAAGGACTGAGTCAACACCTGTAATGATGCAATGTAGGTGATTAGTTTCGGACACATATCATTTGTACATTAGCAATTATGTCCATACTACAGCTGACCATAGATAATTTGGTACAACGGTGTTTTCATAACGTCACAAGTCTATCACAGAGCAGATAGAAACTTCGTGGGGTCTACACGACGGTAGAAGTACCTTCACCGAAAGTTTAACTGGAGCGGGGAACAGTATTATGAAAACGCGTAAGACCACGAATCATAGAGAGTCCTTTCCTTGTGAACAGTAAAACATATCCTCCGAAAACAGTAGACAGTAGAATTGACTCGGAAGTTGATTATGCAGCAAAGACAATGTGGATCAGATTCATTGTCTCCGACATAGGTCATTTGAATCATTTTGAGTATATCTCAGAGCAAAGCTCTCTGAAACATGGGACCTGAACCGAAGTGCAACGACCAGTACAAGTCAATCTTCGAGAATGACCACTTTCACAATCTCACATTAACTTCTACGAGCTAAGGCAGGTTGCAACCGAATCTTATGTTCCTTGCAGAAAGCTAACGTAGAATTCAGTCTCCGTTGACATGTTGATGGCTGGAGCACTTTACTTGATGCACTCCAAATGAATGCATCAGACGCATTACTTGAAAGAGGCTTCAGCACCTCAGTTGCTTGATTGACATACAAAACTCTCTGGAAAATCTGTAGGTTGCCAACGAGTACAACTCTCTATGACCGATACTGACAAGATTCACTGGTTTATAAGCACACAACGTCAGAAAAGAGCAAAATATCAACTTGTAGAAGGCCACAATCATATCTCACCTTCATATTGATTCCTCACAAGGACATGGGATTCTATCCAATCAAATGCCTTCCGACATACGATTCTATCTACATCATTGAGTTCATAACTCATTCTTCACACTTTGTAGATGCTCATAGCAATCGAATGCAACCATCAGTAACAAACTCCAAGGCTCCATGTTTTTCCACGTCATTTCTGATAGACGTTAGCCATTTGTTCGTTTCATGCAATTAAAAACACAAGCAAGCAATAGAAAAATATATACCGAAGAACGATTTCCTCGGTATCTATTTTTCTATGCGCAGGAAAAGATATTTTCCGATCAAAATCCACTTGATAGAACCTGAGATTTTAGGAAGGAACGGTTCCATCTTCAAAGAATGAGATCATTGTCTGGCGACATGTCGAGGACTCAGTAAGGTACCTACAATCGAAGTGTCTCCAGAATCTGTCCATAAAGGATCAGAACACACATCATTGAGTCAAAACTCCTGGGGAACATCTAGACGGGTTTAATTTTAATCATTGCCCCATACTTGGATGGTGGTCCCCAATTTGTGCCTGTGGGGGAAGAAGGATGCTTTCTTGCAATATTTTTCGGTACAATTTGATGGTCGGTGCTTTATCTTCTCCTGCCTTTGTAGGTTGCAGCAGTTTCACTTTTGAAGTTGGTCAGGCCTTTTAGAGCCCGTCTGTCTGGCAATACATGTCCACTCACTGCGTAGGAAACCAAATTACTGCTCCTCTTTACATCTGTGATCTAGAAGTAAGCCCAGCTTATTTCCGTTCATCTCCTCGCTCCAGTTGTCTTTCACAGCTTCCTCTTCCCGTTGGCGCACACTTCTGTACCATGATATCTGCCAACATGTCTTCACTTTTTCCTTCCACAATCATTGTACATTTTATCATCATCTGTGACCTGCCTCACTGGTTTATCCCAAGTTTCCAACTTTATCAGCCTGTTCAACTTTATGCTTCTCATAGTGCTTCACCTCGCCGAGGATTCTGTTTCTCCCCTTCAAGTTCACAGGACTGCTACATTAGATCATCGACGACGAGTAATTCTTTCTCCGTTCTTTTTCAAACCATTCTGTGATATTTCTTTTCAACTGGCCAGTAAACGCAGAGTTTGCCAACTAAGAGGCAAGGCCCTAATCGAAGACCGATAGTTACGATTTAATGATGCTCCTCGACTTTGATTAAGCATGATTGACAACTGAAGGAACATGATCTCCGCTCTCCAACACTGAGAAACTTGCGTTAGAAGAACCGTCGAGCACTTGTGTCAGGCAACGGCGAAACCGGTACCCTGACGTCAGGTTCATCAGTTTTCCACAGACGTTGTTGCTGTTTAGTCAATCGGACAGATTTCTGACTGCCGAAAGAACACCCAAACACTGACCAAGGTGACGGACTTTAGACATATTGACCTAAGGTAAATGTACGCAGTAACATCCACCGTCTGCTCGAGGTAACCTTGGTGGCGCTTCGCCCCAAATCCACATTACATATACCTATGGTCGTAGCGCTTTCGCCTTTTGCGGTCTACCAATCAGCTTAAGTTTGGACTGAAGCTCCCAATCGTTGTCTCATCGTCATGCCATGTCTCAAAGCTCGGTGTTAATGCTAGGCAGAGCTGGATAACGAGACTAGTCAAAGTAAGAAGTAATCCTAAACGCTCAAATGGAAACCTTCGCGTTGCATATGGAGATTGCGTCTTTCGGTGTGATGTCTCATGAAGCAGTTGCTTCACCGCGAAGTGTCACTGGCAGGGACCAGAAGTGAAGTCACTTTCTTTGCGGACCATTGAGAGGTAAGATCTGCTCACATGATACTGTTGACAAGAATGTTGGAGGAAAGACTGCACAGCGTCGGAGTGAATGCAAGAGGCCACGTCTTCGCACACTCGTCACCTTTCACAAGGCTACAAATTCTGTTGTGCATGCTGTTAATGGTTCGGGGATATTCAGTCATTGCTCCCCGCCTTCTTCCTGTTTCCGCCCCTGTTCAGCTTCGCAGCTGGAACTGTTTACAGGTCCAACGATTTTTTTGTCGAACATATGATTCTCTGGAAACTCGAGTTACACGAGATGCTGTTTTCAAAGCACACGTCTGGGCCTTCCGCCCCTTCTACCTTGTCCACGGCCACAAAAGTGTTGACTCACTAGGTAACTGGCAAACTGCCTGTGAAGATTTGAGAAGGAGAGGAGAGAAAGTGTAACCCTTTCCGAAAAGTCTGTCAATGGTTTTGTGATCTTCCTCAACATCCTGGCCTCTCTCGACATGACCGCTTCCATCAACAGCGTACAACGTAAAAAGAGTTTTTTGGCCTGTTTGGCGTGATCTGTCACCTCCCCTCGACAACCTTTCATAACCTATTATCCTTTCGATGTCTGTGATGTCAGCCGGAAACCTCAGCTGGAAAGGGATTGTAGGACTGGAAAATTGCTCTGATTCGGCTCGTGCCCATCTCGACACTGGCAATAATCATGGAATGCGAATCACGCAGTCGACATTAGAAAAATGTCAACCCTGGCTGTCTGCACGGCTTTCTCTTACTGTTTGCAACGTCATACCAACAAAAGGCTCGCGATTTTGATTTCGAAATTTGAAGAGCAGAAGAGGCGCACGTAGATAAGTCTGGCCAAATATTTATTCAGCAATATTATCATGGACACAATTGTCGCTGTGTATTCTAGAAGGTACAACACAATGCGTAAGAAAAGCACTAGTATATTTCGTCTAAATACCGCTCATCAAGACAAATCACTTTCATGTGCTGCTGATGTTGTATTCTATCCAGTAAATAAAAGCAAACAACATGACTCTGGTATTGAACATCTTCGCATTTCTTGTCTAACTGCTGGAAGAGTCCTTCTTAGGTCATGGAAACTCGTGAAGCGGAAAACATAAAACATGCCGGGAGAGGTGAAATAAAAATGTTATTCTGGCCCGTGCACTGACGGCGCTCGAAATGAGCTGTGAGATAACCTTTCAATTCGTGAATATGAAACACCATTTCCAAAAACTTGTCATATCTGATTTAATTATTTGGCCCAGATAGACAGTGCACGATCACAATCATGTACAGTATGGCTTCTTCTCGACTTGTGGATTATGTCTGCTTTGTCATAAACCCTGTAAGCCTTCAAAAGAAAACTCCCACATAATCTAGAAAAATAATATTATCATCTCTGAAACATGTGATTGAAAAAATCATCAAAGCGGAAACACTTAAGCTGGAAATGCATTCTAATAGCCAGCCTGCATACAGTTAAAACATGTTTTCTATTGGAACTCTTTATCCTTTGATTTTCTGCATTTCCCTTCGAATATTATTACGCTTTCCCTGTTACCAAGAAGAGATTCTGGCGCGATCCTAGACGTTTCTTGGTGGTATAGTACAATACCGAATCACGAGCTGGTTCAAGTCCCTCTATATTCAATTAGCACGCACCCTTCTGCCTGTGGACATAAATAATAGAATAGAGGCTGCCTTGTTTGGTGAGTCTTCGCTGTCTATTTCTTAGCGCAATCTTTTCCTGGTGTTCTATTAAATTTCCCGTGGATATTGTTCTTTCATTGGTATAGAAGGAAATGAAATAAACTGAAGATAAGAAAAAGTATAATATATTGACTCCTGCTCCTTTTTCCTGGCCTCTGTTTGTTCATGTCGAAATATAAAGTAAATTTAAAAAAACTGTACGTTTTCCATTTGTCTATGAATTGGAACTGTGACTTTTCAAGTTAACAAATCCCTTAATTTCTACCCATAAGTCGGTATGGTTTAGAGTCATCCTGCCCGGAAGGTCTACAACTCACCGCGTTGTAGGTCTACAATTCAGTCCTTCGATCATCTTTATACTATTTCGTATGTGTATCATGTAACTGACAAAGCTTTGGTGATAACTTGTATTTAACTTCATCAAGCATTTGATTTCTTCATGTGTATTATTTGATCCAAAAAACCATCAAATCATACAGAGATCCTCAAGTACCATGTCCTTAGTGTGTTTTTTCAGCCCATACAGCTCATTATGTGATATGCAATCAATGTGCATTGGATCCTCATATCCATGTGGTTGCACAATGTATAGAGTTTGTTTCCATATTAGTTAATCTCCATCTTCAACAATAACCCATTAAATTTAGGATGTTAGATCAACTTTCATGTTTGTTTGGATCAAATGTTACAATCTCTTTTGTTATATTTTGATGTTATTGGATATTCTTTATAGCGTTTTTAATTTTTGATAGTTCTTTCTCTTTAGCAACCTTGATCATGCACTATGTACAACAAAAGTCCCTCATGCATCTCGGGACAAAGTATAATAACAAAAGGGATGGGAAGACCCCATCAAAACGTACAAGGATGCAACCAAACCGGTAACATGGGGCTAGGCCCCTCATGCATCAACCTCTTTACATGATATATGAACCTATCTAATCTCCTTGTGGTCTTTGAATATAAGTTTAAATCTATCGCACTACCTTTAGAACGTTTTCTTGCTTCTTTTCTAACCTAACATGAGAAACATAAAGTGAGGTTCAATTAATCAATGAGTCTAGGGATGATTTACATTACAAAAAATTGTATAATTAGTTTAAATAATTGACTATTATGAATTTCTAATTACTTTATTCTGATATTGTATACACTACTCCATGAATAAAAATATTAAAATCTATTGAGTGCCAAAATTATGATTCTTCTTGCTACATGATTATATTTCTCCACATCATATTTTTTATAACTCATATGTTAATTATTTAAGGATATTTTTTTAATAAAATTATTTTATCAAAATTAAAAAAATAAAAATATATAAAAAATTATAAGAAAAATAAATTATTGCATATAATCATGTAGCAAAAATAATAGACAACATAATGGCTCTCATATTGATTTTTCCCCCAAAAGAGTTGCAATATCATTTTTTGTAATGTGATACATAAATAAAGTTTCATATTAATAAAATGAATCAATATTATTATATATACCCTTTACATATATACTTTTAATGAAAAATATCCTCCAATTATTGTATATTATTTTCTATAACTAATTGGTTTAGGTACTCTAATGGATGTATATTGATGTATGATACATTAAATAAGAAATTTATATCCAAAACCTCCAGTTGCAAATAGTGAAGTTACATTAATAGACTAAAGATCTCAAGTAATTACGACTTTCACTTTAAACAATTCATGTCTATTAATTTTTTATGTCAAAGATAAATATTTAAATTTTATGCACTAGTTTAACCATACATTGCATTCTCCTGAACATATATAGTTATATTTTATTTGAACATGTAAATAATCAATGTTATTTGAAATATACATAGCAACATTCAGTTTAAACATGTACTTGATGAATGAGATTTGACGCTTTTGAATCAATATATCAGTCATATTAAATTATGTGTCATAAATTATATGCCTTATTTTTATCCGTAACTCCATAGTTTCTTTAGAAGGAATTACTCAATTGATCTATTTCTTCTTTTTTCACACTTTTTTCCTCAACATACTCTAATGACAAAGGAGTTTCAAACATCATTATTGAATCTTGATGTTGAAATTTTAACTCCATTTTTATTGTCTATGTCACACCTAGTTACATCATGCCTTATTCTATCTATCAAGTAATAGTTTTGAAACAATATGCATAATTAACCTTACTTGGTACAGTTTGACTTTACCTTTTCCTACTATTGCATGATTTTTTAAAGATGTGCAAGTAAAATAAAAGTATATTTTTTTATTCTTAAATTACAAGGAAGGTACTAATTTTTTATACATATTAAATTTATAAATTAAAAAAATGAAAATCGAAAAGTCATCATAATTATCTCATATTGAAAACTCCTCCGATTGAATAAAAATTCCATCCAAACACAAATCTAAGTTGTCAACTATATGTGAGTCTAATCTAATCTTTATGAACAATCATAGATTTTTAAAAATACCTCTAAATAAACTCTAGAATATTAATTTTAATCTCTAACTTCAAATCATCACAATAGATTGACAATCCACTCAATTCCATTAATTTTTTAGCCCACCTTATAGCTCTTATTGTGAGTTTTCCAACCCTATCATCTAATCTATGGATAGAACTCAAATATTATTCCAAAACTCATCAACACCTCAGAGCAGTTGTCATAAATACACTCATTGGTCCAAACTTCATGACCAATTAGAATAAACATTGATTTTTTTGACCCCGAGTGTGGCCAAAATAATTTAATTCTAACTAAAAGCTTTAAAACTAAAGTAAACATATAATTTAGCTATAATATAAATAATATAAATTATTATTAATATAAAATCAAAGTAACAATGAATGGACTACGTATGAATGGAATACTAATGGAATTAGGGAGTTTATTACTTAAGAATAATACTCATGACAAAAATTCCTAACAATCAACTCCCAATGACTTGTTTTTTGATAAACAATATTGATGGATTTGAACCATTCTCTTGAAAATCATCTATTTGAAACTTGAGATCCATAGCATTCAAATTAAATCAAAATATATAATATCGGATCCCAAATCATGTTGTGAGAAACAACTTGAAGAATAATCGAATTTGAAAAATTCATCACTTGAAGCATAAAGTTATCTTCAAAGTGATATATTAACCATGTCCAAAAGTGATCGCAATGAAAGCATTGGATATTGATCACAAATGGATTGAATATCAATACATCTAGATGATCATGTTGTATTTTATTCATATCTCACATCGGTTCCATTTCGATCAAATAATCTTTTTAGTAAACAAAGCGATGTTACTAATCTTTCTTTCCTTTTTGCACCCCAACCACTCTTAAATTTGATAAGCTCTAAGATAATATTTCTCTAAAGCTTATAAATATACTCACCCTATAAAATCAATCCAACTGTGAGTTCTTAACAGACTTACAATGAGATATCAATTATCTTGATCTAAAATATCATTGTCATGACAAACATCTTAGAAAATAACACATGTCATCATCTTCTTATAGTAATCGCATCACAACACGTCAATGTGTTAAAAATTGATCATCTTCAATTAGTTTTAAATGCAATTCATACAATGTTATCAAAAGTATAGACAAAGAAGATCTTCAAGTATTCATGTGACAAACATCATATTATCCACCTTCCAAATTACATCACACAAAAATCCAATTGCAAGCAAAATTACACAATGCTTGGCATTTAAAGACCACAAGAGTTGTTATGCATTATTTTCTCGATGATTATATATGTAAAGGGTTATTAAGTAGGGTTGAGCGTAGCCAAAGTTGACATGTTTGTAGTGTTTTTCATTTAAAGTTTAAAAATTGCAAACCCATAAGACATATATGGCTTTTAAAAAACCATTGCTATCAAAATTTTCTAATGTCAATAATTGAAATCATAATATCTATCTCACCTATATGAAACTAGCAACCATTATCACATATATTCATCCAACAAAAAATGTCACATATTCATAATGTTGATTGATGATGTCATACTCATTTATAAAATTCTGAAAAATAGAAGTGAAATTGAATCGTTTGAATCAATTGTAAAATTTTGAAAAGTGCTAGTGAAGTTGGATTATATGAATTATTGAAAATTTTCTTTTTAAATAAAATTTAAATATTGGTTTCATCCTTGTTTTGAACATTATAGTGTTATCAATATGTCATATCTTCTTCATAAGACTATTATATTGTTAATCCCTTGTGATACTAAAAAATTACACATACAAAAATTTCTCATATATTTTATTTTTTTAATAAACTCTGATTTTCTGAAAACACCTATGCAATGTTTATGATTCAACATTGGCATTGGCACTTTGATCATGCATACGTTAACAAAAAAAATCAGACAATGTTTTTCATTGCTAAGTGAGTTAATTCCAAATGTTTAAAAAGTAAACTTAACTAGATATCCAATCAAAATATAAAATCTTCTTCAAACTATAATGAACTAGTATGATGTTATAAATTTCAATTGCAATTCAATAATTTTTAACTTTCATCAATGTAACTCCTAAATCATGGATTGAAAAAAAAATGAACAATATAAAACAAACTTTAATATTCTTACAAATTTAAAATTATTTTAAATATTTAATGATTTTTTTATAAAATAGTGATAAATATATAAGATTATATGTATGCATTAAATTAATCTTATGAATTAAAAAAAAAACATAAAAATTTTAGATCTTGAAAATAAATATATGCACTAAATGACTAGTTTAGATTTAAAAATAATAAGATATGTTTTATATATATTTTTCAAAGATGCATTTTTCTCTAGGAATGCATATTCAAAGGAGTAAAAAAAAATTGAACATAATATAAAATATTTTGTTGATAAATGATATCATCTCATTATCCGATATCTTTTATAACAATAAAATTTTAGATAATATTTAATTTTTTTATTTTTTAAAAAATTTTTAACAACAAAATCATATAAATTAAATATAATACATATGTAATTATAAAATTTCAGCTGAGTTTTCAAGTCAAAATTCTTATAAAAATATTAATTATTACTAAAATTATATCTCTAAAAAAATACTCAAGAATATCCACATAACATATAAAAAAATTAAATTGGATATTTAATTATTATTTTTATTATAAAAATAATAAATAAATAAATGTATTTATTTATTTTTTATTAAATTTATAAAATATCATAAATTAAAACATCACATCTTTTTATTCTATGTATAAAAAATTTTCTTGTTGAAATAATAATTTTTAAAAATGTCTATTAATATGCATTAAAAAAATTTAATATATAAGAATAAATTCAAAAATAAAATATTTAATTAAAAAATTATTTAATGTGATTAATAAATTAATTGATTGTGATTTGGTCGTAAGTATTAAAACTTTAATCTTGATATAGGATTTTATTTCTAAAATATTTTATCAAATACACATAATGAAAAATTACATAAAAAAAAAATTTAATCATTCATATACAATTTATCATTACTAAATTTTATTTCTTGTGTTATATTATTATATTTCATATTTTTTATTATTACAAAAATAATCATTAAACAATTCAATTACATAAGTACTCTAAAATATATTTTATAACCATTTTATATTGAACATGTTGTATGATATGTGCAACAAATCTTGAAAATGCTTATAATTGTAAAAATGAATCATTTATAAGATATATTTTAAAATCATATGATTTATTTGGTGATATTGATCAAGATAAATTCACACTCTTGTTAAATTAGTCTACAATACACCGATTAAATATTTGAACAAATATCGTCAATAATCCTCAGTGATTATATTTAACCTTTGGACATTGTGTTCCACGTTGAGTATGATATGACAAATGTAATTTTGGTCAAGGGAAAGTGTTAGAGTCACGGACATGATATATTGATAAAAATTATATATAGTATATTATTTATTTATCATGTATGATCATATATTCCTTGAGATGTATGTGAAAGACATTGACATGGGATCATTTTCTTTACATGTACTATTACAACATACGAGAAATGCTTTACCCCTAGAGGTACGACATGAGCTCCCGTCTTTTTCCTCTTTGCTCATCGATTGGAGTAAAGGTCTATAATCTATCTTGATGGACGAATAATTTCAACAGTTTTTACATTCACTCTTAGTGGATCATGTCATTCCTCTTACTACCACGGCTCGTCTACCCTCTTGCTCCGGCAAGGCTGCAGGCTCGTGGATCTTGGTTGGACTAATCATCAGGACTTTCCAACTCACACCTAGTACTTTCTCTACATCGACAAGATTCTGTCTTGACTTGATCCATCCATCTACGTCTTCATTACTCACATGTGAGTGTGGTATCACTTTAGATGCAGTAGATGTTCATATAACTCGTTGTCCATTTGAAGGGCATAGGATACCTACCCATGATGCCATTATGAATGTGGAGTGTGGTATCACTTTAGATGCAGTAGATGTTCATATAACTCGTTGTCCATTTAGAGGGCATAAGATACCTACCCATGATGCCATTATGAATGTAGTGTTTGCTATGACGTAAGACGGTGGATATCTTACATGGAGTGAGTGTTGGTATGTTTTACAATCAACTAGGGTTAGATCGCTTTTATACTTGGTTCGAAAAGACTAGTTTATTGTGGCAAACGTGTTGATTATTGATCCTACAAGTGACACAATTTCAAAATGGTGATCACTAATCCTCATGATTGATGACGAGTGGAGCGGCAGCAGCCAAGGTCTCCAAGTACATGGGCATGTAGAGAGGTCAACTCTTTGTTCCTTTAGCTTTAGAGTTATAGGGAGCTATGGACATCAACTTCGACTAGTGAGGGAGTGTGTGAGAGCCTATCATACTAGGTGGCAATGAATTTCACTCTCTTTAGCTTCTTTGGATGCTTTTCTTCTTTGTAGACCGTTTGACCTAGATAGTTTGGATATATTAGGTGCAATATGACATATTTTCCATTGTGATATTATTGGCGTCTTGCCCCATGTTATCCATTTGGTTTCATCCATGTACCATTTGATGGAGTATTCCCATCTTTTTTGTTATTTTACTGTGTAATCTTTCTTGCAAATGGCTTTCAAGATTAAATATCATTTATTAATGAATGGTTGTATGTAAACAGTTAATAAATAAGTTTGCAAAAAAACTATTGGACATAGAGAAATCATCAATGCTGCCATAAACTCCTCGCCAAAGTGAAGAACAATCCACTGTATGAAATGATCTTGCGATATAAAATGTAGCTTAATACGAAATAAATTGACCAATGGAAGATCTCAAGCAGAAAAATTTTCCAATTCATCCATCACAATTCCCTTGTTCAAAATCTTATCATCAGCTAAATGACTTCAACTCCCTTTTCCTCCATCGAAATCTCCCTCCTCTTTATAAATTCTCTCACATGAAATAAAAAAACTCACATAATCTCTTAAAATCAATCAACAAGAAATACATGCATCACCAAAATGGGCATTCATCTCATCATTAAGATTCAGCTTATCACTAACATTCATCTTATACCAATTCAGACAAGATGTATGTATAGTCACTTATACTAAACCAAACCTTGTCAATATTTTCAATCCCCAAACAAAGCACAACACATGTATATATATGACTCTTGGGATTGGTGTACCACCTTCGACATGCTTCAATAGTAGATGGGTGTGGACGTCTTTAACTCTATTTTTAATATAAATTTTAACAAATGGCATGTTCATCACCTCTTTTAATATATATTTTAAGAGGTGAGGGAGGAACGACATGTCCATAACTTTTTTATCTACATTTGCAAAAGAAAGGAGGATTTCCTTCTATTTTCACCTTACGTCAATATAATTTTGTAAGATTATGAAAATAATAATACACATTAACATGATATTTTTTTCAAACATATATCATATTCATATAAATTTCAAATAGATTTTGTAAATGAATTTAAATAACCATGTAAATTTTTATTTTTATTTTTATGACCAGCATTTGTTGATGTTTTTTAATTTCAAGTTTTTTATACATCATTTATAAATATGAATAAAGTCAAACATGATGAAACAATTTTCAAAATTTTTTTAATTCAGTTTAAATTTTCTTAAACTCTTCATTTATTAATCATATTTTTGAATCCTTTCAATTGTGATTTGGCTCTTTTTGATTAAACAACAAAAAATTTTTAAAAGAAATTTTCTCAAAATAAATGAATAAAATCTTTAATTTATTTGAAGTGATATTTTATAATAATAAAAAATCGAATTTTTGTTATTTTAAAATGAAATAAATCATGTATTAAGATAAATACGTTGTAAAATAATAATAATTAGGCATCATAGGTTGAATCATAAATATATATGTACATGTATACAATCAAGTGTGAACTAACATAAGATACACATTGTCAAAAAATTTTAAAAATTGTAAAATAAATTCAAATTGAGTATAATAAAATCATATAAATATTTTTTTATAAATATATGTGAAAAAATAACATAGATTCAAGGCAAAAATTTACTTTAAATATTTTTAATAAGATTTTTTAATAGGATGGGATCAAATATTTTCATTATATAAGATCATCATCATAATAATTGATAAGTGAAATTTAAATAATTTATGTTTGGTTATGATCAAAATTCAATCTATATACAAGTATATGATAGTGTGATAAAAATTAAAAAATATCCAAATAAATCATTTTTTTATTTGAACACACATATACATGAGCATATTGATCATAAATTATAAGTATATCTAATAAAAAAAATTAATTTATTAGTTCAAATTTCATTTCAATAATACAAAAAATTTTCAAACTTTAGTTTTTTATGATAAAAGTAAAATCTTCACTAATGATGTATTAAATGAAATGTTAAAAAAAATTATATCACACAATATATTCATCAATATAAGATATTTGATTAAATTTAATTTAAATAAATTTATTATTATAAAAAATGAAAATAAACTATCATTGAATATTATAATTTTTTATATTATCACTGATTGATTTTTATGATTGATTTTTATAATATCCAAATGCATTTTAGTCTTTACACAAACTTGCACCCTTCCTCTCTCTTTTGTATCACATTTTTTTGGATAAAAGTGTATGCCAAAAGAGGATAGGAGAATTTTTCATCATCCACAAAATTCAGAATCTTAATTAACATCTACGAAAATTGAGATCTTTGAAAAACGTAAATAGGCCTGGTAGATATTCATAAGATAATAAGTCTTGATTTTCTTGTTGTTCATAAGCCGCAGCCACGACTTTATGAAATTGATTTAAGGTGAGAAAATTAGTGTTATGCTTACTTCAAAATTTTCCAAGAAGTTTGAAGTAAAAGATCTCATTCAGGTGAGCAAGACAAGCTACATAAAGAGTTACAATTGTACAGTTTTTTTTTTAATTATTAAAAAAGCAAAAGGAGGGGGACCCACGGCGCACTTGCACAAGCCCTTAATACTGAATTGGTCTAACAACCCTCAACACTGTGCAAGCAATGGCAGTTGAAGCATTTCATTATATTTTTGGAGAAACTTTAAAGAAAAAGGATCTGAATTTCGCCGGTGAGTTTTGCCGCCCAATTTTGCTCTTACACCTTCATATTCCGTAAAGACGTCTGTAAGGTATGGAGGGTGGCAGTCTTAATATAGTATGTAGAACTCATATTAATATAAAATCATATTTATATCCAATCTCTTGTTAAATTGCTTGGCTAGAGTGCAACAAGATTGATATCAAGTATCTTATCGATACCATGTATCTACCCTTCAAGATACTGACCTTTGCCCGCCTTCCTACTATGTTTTTTTGATGGATTTTGCCATAGGCTCTTGATTTTATGAGTCTCACTTTATCAAATGTACTTCTACATATATAACACACACACACACAAGCATACACTGAGGGAGTACCCATAAAATAAAAATGGCAAGCAATCGTTTAAAAATTAGTTTCAAGTTAGGCCATATGAGCTGAAAGTATTTTAAAATACAAATTTGAGGAGGAAGTACTTACAGAAGCAAAGCTTAAAACAAGTTACCGATCAGCATGAAATACATCAGAATGACACTTCTTTGTGAAAAAGAAAGAGAAAAAGTTGGTTACGACTAATAGAACGAGTATTTAGACCGTATCTGAACCGTATACAACACATGGATAGTTACAGAACCAGTCAAGGGGTCAAACGGCTGAACTCCATCACCTGAGGGTTAAACAGATAATGGAGAATTTCCGTTAAGTCCAAAATTTCAGGAACTTTGCTCCTTTCCGCTGACAAACCTAACCCTTTTATTTTTCCGCATTTATTTTTATGTGAACAATGTAAATATTTTCACGAATTATGAAATAATTCGTGAAAATGCAGAACTACAGATAAATCCGGGTTTCCCGCCATGAAAAGTAAGAGATAAAAATCGAAAACAAAACTGAATGCAAATCTGAAATGGGGAAGGATCTGTTAAAGACTGAGGACCGATGTTCATAGTCGAAGAGGAGTGGTGGGTAGGTGACCTCAGTCAAAGGACTCTAGAGAGCAGCAGTTGCTGATGCTGATGAGGTGCTCGGCGACAAGTCTAGGAGCAGCCGCTGCCTGTGAAGATCTCGGGTCACAGTTGCAAGGAGGGAGTGCGATCACCATTCAAATCTGGAATTATATTTTGTGCAGTGCATTCATTTTCGCATACAACTGATATGGAGCGATGTTTTCAAGACAGATTAAGCTCTGACGGACAGGATCAATCACTGAAGATGATACGAATCTTTGATTTATTTCCCTATGTTAAACTGTTTTTTATATATATATATATATACTGGTCCAGTAGGATCACGATAATGATACGATTATCTGGTTTGTTGTTGTATTATGTTGACAAGAGTTCTTCTATTTCTCTCTCTCTCTGCCTTATATATGCAGTTAATTGTTTACTTCTTTTACTACCATTCTAAAAGTTCTCTAATCTCTCTCTCTCTCTTCTGGATGCAGTCAATTGCTTACTTCTTTTACTATTCTAAAAGTTCTCTAATCTCTCTCTGTCTTCTGGATGCAGTTAATTTTTTGCTTCTTTTATTACTATTCTAAAAGTTCCCTAATGTCTCTCTCTCTCTCTCTCTCTCTCTCTCTCTCTCTGTCTTCTGGATGCAGTTAATTGTTTACTTCTTTTACTACTGTTCTAAAAGTTCTCTAATCTCTCTCTCTCTCTCTCTCGCTCTCTTCTGGTTGTCATGAGTCACTTGGTGGTGGCCCTGGGAAGCTAGTTCCTGGTAAACCATAACAGTCGAGGTTGATATACACGATTCCGCTACTAACGCTTTCCTTGATGGACATATCTCCCCACTCTTAGGTGTCTTCAAGTTTATTTTAATTTCTGATCTCAATGAAGCTGTCACAATATGTTAAATACGAAACGGGTGAATAAATTTTTACCCATAGAAAAGACAATGGAAACCTCAAGCTGTCAAGCCTGGAAGTAACTATTTACTGGAAAACACCAACAACAATACCAGCAGGGCTGAATGAACAAGCAATAAATAAACCACCTACCCACCGAAGAGCACTTGTCATCCCCACATTTGACTTACCATCTCACTGGTTGGTTCATCTGGGAAAGCAATACCAGTGCTTATTGCAACTGCACAAGTACTCTTCATAGTTATCGTAGCAAGGTAGTGACTGCGATGTGCAAGGGCACTTGTCGGTTGTAGAAAGATACAGATTGTTGTACACTCACTTGCATTTACGCATCTTTTGGTGTGCACTTGTAGTTAGCTCTGCCTTCATATGCTTTCTTCGTACGAGCAGGTGCTCGTTCTCAGTTCTGAGCTCTGACAACAAGTGGAGTATCTCGGCGCACAAAATCCCCTTCCTCCTTACTGATCGCTTTGAGATTGTAATCCAAGGCCTCGAGGCTCACAAGTGAAAAAGGTGAAGGTGAGAAGCTCATGTGCCTGACCTCGAAGAAAGATCACTGCAGAAAACTTGGTGATGGAACTGTCTCGGATATTCAGTGTTGCAGACCTTGGAAACATATCCCGGAAGACCTGCAAGGGATCATCCCGAGACAGCAGAGTGGGGAAGTGGAGGATACGAGATGGGAAATATGAACTCATAATTCCTACCTTGTAATTCGTTCCGTGGGTGTGCTTTACTGCACTGGTTACATGCGAAGTGTATGGACGCGGAGCTGAAATTCTGTCTGTTGACTTTCACTAGGTACACTGCAAGCTCGGGACTGAATCCCGAGCTTGCAACAGAACAATAAACACTCTTGTGTGTCGACAAACTAAAAAAAATAATCGTCTAGAAGTACACAAAAATGAAGATAAAACTGAGCGATTTGCCCAAATTGTTTGTATCTACCGTCAACAGAAAGAACCAGGTTTCCCGTGATGAAAGCAGAAATTTCAATTTCATGCATCATACAATTCATACTATAATATCATAGATGAGGGCCAGTTCATGAAGAAGTTGACACGGAAAGCAAACGAAACAGTTTCCACATGTAGAAGCTATTCCACATAGCCAACAACGGTACAGAGAACAAAATTATCCATAATCCTCAACAAAAGAACATATATTTCTATCACTATATTTGTACCTTCACTTGGTCAGATTCATCGCCAATTCACGTTCGCGTATCTCAATCAAGAGTAAACAAGTATTGTCACAGTTAACTCCAAAGACGCAAGATGGACCAAATCCGTTTACTGGACAACGGTGACACGTTTTTAGTGCTTAACTCGATGATGAAATGGAATGGAGGACATAAGCACGCATGGACCTTTGCTGCGATCTTCTCTGAATACACATTGTTCCATCCTACGGTGCCAAAACTATTATTAATGACAGGTGTAAAAGCAAAAAGTTAATGCGGTGCTGATATCCGACAAAGAGAATTGTATTACCGACACCAAATTGACAAGATACTAATAAGCTCGTTCATTTAATACACGTAACATGTAAGCTCGCTCTTTCCTTCAAGGCATATGAGGCTATCAGGAGCTCAGAATTAACCAGATCCTAACACCAGACTCTTTCGTGCCTTCAATATAAGAACTTTCTAGCACTGACAAACGACAGACTAAATTCCCTCCAGTCAACGACAAATACACGCTCTGTACTTTGGAAAAGACATGCCATCAAATAAAGAATGGCTCAAGAGGATGCAATGAGAATGAGCCTCATACTAGCTTCATGAACCAGATCACACCCTTTAAATCAGCCACCGCGTCTGAGAATCGAGCAACGAGACTTCGAACACACCGTGGTGTGTCTGCAAAGTATACATTATTCGTTGCTCTGGGAATGCATGTACAGTCACCGACGAGTGGTGCAAGCCAGAATTCTCCCGAGGAAGTTTTCAGAATTGAAATACTATATACAGTGAACTCGAGACACACCGTTTCTCCTCACACGACAGAGCATCCTACGAATCCTGAAGGAAGTTCCTTCATATATACAGCATATAAAGTTTCTACTTTGCAGAAGGTGAAAAAGAAGAGCTGGGGATGCAAATGGCATCCCCAAGGATGGTCACATCCTCCTCGTCCTCCTCCTGCAGATGAATGACTCCCATAGCCACATGGGAATTCTGGGAAGCCAACAGCTTCGGCTTCCAACTACTGCTATCATGGTGGTGGGGATGGTGCCGTGCGAAGAAACCCTTCCTGCACAGATTCCCGTTTCACATCTCTCTCTCTCTCACACACACACACAACAACTACAGATTCACAAGATTGCGATGCAGAGGTTGAATGCAAGGAATCAGAACTCCCTCACCGATCGGACGGAGTGGCAGAAGGCAATCACACCCAAGAGCCCATGGCTTGGAAGATCACCACATCGTCCACGAGAGACATTTTCTCCGGGTAAGGAATCCAGGTCCACTCACTTGTGAGGAAGTCGTACATGACCAGGGAGAAGCCCGAGGAGCAGCGAGAGGTGAAGAACATGAGCTGCCCGAGGCCGGTACACTTGAAGTCCTGACTTTCGTGACCTAAGGTGGCGACGAAATTGTTGTGCACATCCTCGGGCATGCGCCGAATTTCGACCCAAACCATATTGGTCTGATCCAGCTCCCAAATTCGCACGCTCTGCGGCTTCAGAGAGTTCCACCCCTGCCTCCAGTACTTGTGCACCCCTCCCACCAGCAGCAGGCTCCCGTCTCGCTCGACCAATCGGGGCCGCACGAGAAACCGAGGCAGCGGTGCTTCCAGCTTGCTCCACAGCCCTGCGTCCACATTCATGGACATGACTTTGATGGACCACCCGGCCATCATGTAGTAAATGTGGCCCTGGCACACCAGCCCGTAAGAGCGGAAGTCCACATCTTGAGGGATGGCCCCTCCGAGTTTCCTCCACGAGCCCGTGCACGAGTCATAGACCTGCGTCAGACGATACCACCCGCTCGTGGCATTTCCCACCACGACGATCTTGTAGTGCCGAGAGCCTTCGTCGAACAGCATGCAAGTCGCTAGGTCGAGATGGTGCCCGAACGAGACTCGAGGCAGCACTTTCAGAGCGGGAGGAGGAAGCTGCCTCCAAGATCTCGTGGTAGGATTGCAGATAAAGAAAGCGGCACCCTCGTCGATGGTGGCAGCAAAACACAGCAATCCTCCAGCCGATGCCGCCAAGTACACTCGGGGCCGTAGGGCCGGAATCGGGAACGTAAGACAAAGATCGAACCACTGGCGCGATGAAGGATTGTATCCCACGAAGGACTCACAGTCCGGACTCGTCCCCAGCAAACAAGGTGTCGGAGACGGATCTTCTCTACACAAACTCAAGAGGTTTCGAGACAGAATCAAAGAGTTCCACGCTTTACAGATGGCGCGCAATCTCAAGAGGCCACTCACAGGCAGTTTGGTGAGGACTCTTTCTGTCAAGTCCTCGGGCAAATCACTCCAGATGCGCGCATCCATAGTTCGACGAGCAACGCACGACCTGGGACCTTATGTATGATATACAGACGATCGATACGATGAGACACAGGCTTGACCAGAACATTCACTACACACTTGGTGGAATTATGTACATACAGCTCAAATTTTCACTATCTGTGTGTAGAGAATGGCCCTCGTTCAAGCGCAAACTCGGAGCGAGGAAGAACGATACCCATTCCAGGCAGAATAACCACCGCTTCCCACACAAATTATCCCAGAAAGGTTCTAACAATGAGGTCCACCAGTAGAAGGAAAACAAGGGACCAGAACCATGAAAACACCAAAATACAAGGAGGAAAACAACGGAGAACGAAGACAAGAACAACAACACAAGGCCTACATGCGATGGACCTTGATGCAAACTTTACATGTCCTTCGTCGAGACGAGCCCGAGAAAAAACATGAAGTTGAGATAGCTGAAGAACAGCCTCCGGACGACAATATGACATCCGTCTCGACAAACAAAAGTTCGAAATATTCAGAACCGACTCCCAATTATCACAACAGAAAATATCACACAAAAATCCATAAGACGTCAAGATGCAATCAAATTACATCTTCTGCTCCGAGAGCTAGACTGACTGTCGTTAGGGTCGGGAAATGACCATAAAAACGTACTCTTCACAATAAAGTACAGAGGAGCGGCGCACTAAACCGACACGAAAAGAGGAAAAACATGAGCAGAAAAACTCTTATGTATTTCCGCAAGCTTCCAATTGCGGGAGGCCATGGAAAGTACTCGAAGCAAAGCGAACCAACAGAGACGACCAACGTTAACCCTCAACTTCTGGCTGCTATCTGCTCTTCCCAAATGCGCATTTTCACATTCAATCGAGGTGACAACATCAGACCAAACCAATAAACCAACAGACAGTAAACCACAACCAAATCGTCCAGACGCAAAATTATGACTGGAAAGGAAGAAAAACAAAGGGAAACAAGAAAGAAACAGGCTAAACGCAACTCAACAGTCGACAATGAAGCAATGAAGCAACCGGGGAGTGCGGGTACAGAGAGGATGAAAGGGGACGATAAGGCAGAAAGAAAGGGAGGGAGGATTGAATTTTACCGATGTGGTGCCTCAAGCTACCGACTATATCAGGAGCAGATTGCTTGCTAGCAGGAGCGGAAAGAAACAGAACGGAAATCGAAAACCATGATACAAGAAGAAGGAAAAGGAGCAGGGCAGTCATTACCAGCCAACCCAAACTCGTCGAAGTATGAACGTGGCACAAAAACGAGTTTCGCCATTTTTAACGGTGTATCGCCAAGCGCCATACCCCTCCCCACACGGAGAGAAACCATAGCTCCGTAATCAATCGTAATAATCATCACGTCAAGGTTTCTTTCACTTTTGCGGCCAATAACTGAACCGTAAGCAACTACTGAATCTTTTCTTCCGGGTCCACACACCACAGACATGGTTCCCGGACCTCTCAGATTCTTACAAGTTTTCCTCGACTAAGACATACGATCTTGGATCTCTGGCTCGGTAACCTCCTCACTTTGTGTATGGTCATCTAGCTTCTCCAGTCACGACAAGTGTGACATGTGCAGGACACCGGTCAAACTTGCATCTACTTAGATCTCCTCCTTCCGATTGACCGCTCGTTGAATCTACAGATTCTACATCTGGGACTTAAAAATGTCCCATTATTATTCATGGCGAAGATATATAATGCAAGTGGAATGCAACAATCTGTCCAAGCATGACTTTTCTGAAGGTTCTTATTGCGCTCCTTGACATGAGGACGTCATTATATATGCAACGTTTAGTCTGGGTCGGTCTATTGTTCTTCTTTTACTGGAGACTTTATCCAAATCCAATTGGTGGAATCATATGCTCGAGGAACTCCATGCTTGATCAGTTCACACCCGGGTCACTGCATTTGGTGCTGAGTATTTCTTTATTTCCTGTGGTGAGCACCTCGGACGTCTAATCGAAGCAGCCTGCAAGGCACAGGCTTCGGAATTTTCAGATGATTTGACTTTAACCCTGATTTTCGAAGGCTCTATGTGGATGAAATTTTTCTCCATTTTTCATTGTACTACCGACCGCAAAGAAGGCTATGGCATCTTGTCGAAAAAAAGTCGTCTTGTGCTGTTTGTTCAAACGCACAGGAAAGGAGTTCCACGTATCTCCTCGGCGGTCATGGAAATCAGGCTTTCCAGCGTTATTTTTTTCTCATGATTTGTCCTCTGTACATGTACGAAGTACCTGAAGCTGGTACGTCATAAAGTGCATATAAAGTGCATCTTCGATGTGTAGGTTGTGATGCACTTTCGAAAAATCTTCTCCCGTTTCGGAAATTCTGAGTGGCTTCGAGTCTTTTTGGATTGGGTTCCAAGACAATGAGATAGACCAGACCCTTAATTATCCATTCCCTTTTTCTAAAATGATAGCTTCCACTTCCATCTGCAAAGAAAAGCTTGCCCTACTTCTCGAGAGGCTGAATCATTAGGAAAAGCTCCACTTCGCTGAGGCCATTTCCTGCTCCATCCGTTGATATAACGCTTGAGCGAGAACACATATGTTCTCCACGATTTCTTTCCTCAGCCACTTCAGTCCGAAGCCACGTCATGTGAGTGTTCTTCTGTTTCTAATACACAAACGAATACCATCATCAGGCCCTGCACTCATGACCGTAAACAATGTATGTGCTCGATTAGTGATGAGTGTTTTCCCGACAGCTATACACTGATTGAGGGTTAGAACAATTCAAATGACACCAACATTTACTTCTATTGAAGGAGACGTTCATTTACAGTAAAACGAGGTCAGAAATGTCCGCAGTGCTCATTCGAATTCGGGTTCAGTCACATTAGATTGTAATCATTAACAGCAGAGCTGGAATGGAAGCTAATATTCATGGGAAATTTGAATGTAATTTTTGCGGAGGCGTGGGTGGAATGAAAAAAGGTCGCGGAAGAGTATTCGTTCGGAGTAGGGCTCGGTGGTAGATAAAATATGGGTTACGTTTATAATCGGGGTAATACTCAAAATGATAAACCCAAATACCTTCTTTTACTCATATTAGTGTGGAATTATGTTTACACATGTAATGTGTAAACACATTCATTTGGGTCCACCCCAGTTAGTGTACACTATCAAACATTAATAAGTATAAATTTTAAGAGATTCATATTTTTGTGGCGCACACTAAATTTTGGTTGGGCCCAAGAATTTAGCCTTCCAATTAGTGTGGCCACACTAATTACGTTTAAGAGCGTTGATCTTTATCACCTGGCCAGCAGACAGAATCACCCTCTTGAAAAGAAAAGACAAGGTATAATAACAAAAGGGATGGGAAGACCCATCAAATCCTACAAGGATGGAACCAAACCGGTAACATGGGGCTAGGCCCCAATAGTATCACACTGGGAAATATGTACTCTTGATATTTTTCTGTTTCCGTGTTATATATGGACCTTCTTAGAACTGTGGTTAGTTGAAAAGTGACCGCGGTCAGCAGACGAAACACTTTTTCGTACTAAAGTCAGATCTCCGTGAGACCACTTGGTCAGTCTCCAACCCTCAAACGAGCCATGGAACTGATGGAACCGGATCTACTTGATGCACCACGTAGGCTCTCTAGCATCATCAACGTTCCACATTAGATCATCTCCTTAAATACGGAGATGACGGTGACTGGTCCCGAGAATAATCTTTGTGCCCGAAGCCTTTAAATTACCACCTTTAATTACGATTTGAATCAGCATCTACGGAAACAAAGAGTGTGATGGGACCAGTGTTTAGACTCGTGACTCGTCCCATCACACCGTCTATGCTTATTACGATAATAAAAAACATTAATTTAAAAAAATTATACAAAAATTACGATAATACCAACCCCAAAAAAATAAACTTATTAAGTACTCTTATCTGGGTGAACGTACACTTTGTAGGCAACTCCTCCCACCGTATCAGTCACCCCATGATATTAAAAGAAGTAGGTTAACACCATGGTTAACTTAATATAACCACTATAAATTCCGTAGTCACTTAGTCGCATACTATATACTAGTCCACTTTTAGAGAGCTTAGAAAAGTTGGTGGAACTCTATCGGGCATCATTACTTTTGTTCAATTTTTCCGCGGTTCATATTTTTTTCTCTTTTATCAGCATGGCTTTTCCGAGGAGTAAGTCCTCGTTCTACAATCCACCGCTGGTAGTCGACAGTGAGATCCTTTGGGATGACCACTATTTGTCATGGCTCATTATAGAGCTTTTTTGTATACTGTTTTGGCCATGCCAAGTTGTGTGTTCCACTCCTTATCGGATGATACACACATTGTGGGTCATGTAGATCACATTAGGCATACCTTTGCCTATATCCTAGTCGACTTCTCGCAATGGATAAGGACAATGGTGCCATCAAACCGATTGCTATTGAGGAGTTCTTATTACGTTTAGTCATTCGTACCGAGATCTTATAGCATCGTTCACACTTCTTGCAACATCTTTGTCCACATCAATTTAGAGTCACCACACCATGAGACTGTGAGGCGGTATCGTTGGGTATTATAGCACTTCTAGATATCCATCCGGATTTGATTGTTTTGCAGATGGACGTTGAGAACACTTTTAATAGTGTCTCACATGCATCCATTTTTAGAGAGCTTAGAGAAGTTGGTGGATCTCTATCGAGCCTCATTCCTTTTGTTCGATTTTTCTACGATTCACGTTTTTTTCTCTTTTATCAGCATGGCTTTTCCGATGAGGAAGTCTACAGTCCGCCGTTGGTACTCGACAAGGAGATCCTTTGGGAGCTTTGGGAGGACCATTATTTATCATGGCTCATTATAGAGCTTTTTTGTATATTATTTTGGCCATGTCAGGTTGTGTGTTCCCCTTCTTAACGGATGATACACACATTGTGGGTCATATAGATCACATTAGGCATGTCTATGATTACTTGACTACCGAGTTTCATCTTGTAGGCTTGAGAGTCAAGGTGTCAAAGTGTAGGGCTTGGTCTCCTTTGGGCATTCCTCCTTATCTCCACCTTTTAAAGGGATGTATGACATCGAGAGACGGCTTACGCATTCTAGGAGTACTCTTAGGGTCTTAGGATTTTGTCTCATGCTACCTAGATGTTACACTTGCCGAGGATATTTTGCATATCGATGAAATTTCTCTACTAGTGAATCCACATGTGGCATTTAGTGTACTTTCATCTAGTATTGCTCGTCTACCCACATACCTTCTTAGCACAGTTCCTCCTTCACCTACATTCATATCACGTTTGACAACTTTTAATAGAAGGATCATAGACATTTGATGACATCATCGGATCATGGACCTTCGAGCGTGTGACATGAGATTTGACACGGAGACAAACATCTTTGCCAATTTCATGTGGAGGAGTATGCTTATTCTTGATGGAGGAGACTATATCTATAGCATTCTTGTCTAGTTGGGCACTCTCATCACCTTTGTTATCTTCTTGATTTATGATTTCATATATGTATATCCTTGAGATATATGTGAGGGACATGGATACGGATCATTTTCCTTACAGGTATTATTGCGACATCTGATAGATGCTTTATCCCTAGAGGTACAATATGAACGTCCGTCTTTTTCTTCTTTGGCCATGGATTAGACTAGAGGTCTTTAATCTTCGTTGATGGACCGACTGTTTCAGCATGCTTTACATTCACTTTTAGTGGATCCGGCCATTCCTTCTACTACTAGGGCTCGTCTACGCTCTTGCTCCGTCAAATATGCATCCTCGTGGATCTTGACTCGACCATGCATCAAGGTTTTTTGATTCGCACCAACTACTTTCTCTACAACGATGAGATTCCGTCTTGGCTTGGTCCATCCATCTACATCTTCATTACTCACATGTGAGTGTGGTATCACTTTAGATGCAGCAGGTGTTAATATGACTCATTACCCATTCAAAGAGCAGAGGATAGCTACCCATGATGTCATGAGTGATGTGGTGTTTGCTAGGGCGCGAGAGAGTGGATACCTCACATGGAGGGAGCATTGGTATGTCTTGTAGTCGACTAGGGTTAAGGCAGATCTATTTGGTTCGGGAGAACCAAGTTATTGAGGCAAGCGTGGTGGTTACCAATCCTACTCGTGACACAGGGATGATCATCCATCCTCCATGATGGGTGGTGAGTGGAGTGGCAGCAGCCAAGGTCTCCAAGTATAGGGGTATGTAGAAAGGTCACCTCTTTATTCCTCTAGTTTTGAAGTTATATGGAACTATGGACATGGACTTTGACATGTGAGTGAGTGAGTGTGCGAGAGTCTACCATATTAGGCGGCACTGGGTATCACTCTCTTTAGCTTATTGGATAGCCTATTTTAGGCAACATGTTTACATTGCTCTATATACAACACTAGTTGGTGCAATATATAGGAGAGCAATCTTATTAGTTGATGCTTATTTGTAGACTGTTTGACCTATATAGTGTTGTATGATATATTTCAGAGTGTGATGCTATTGGGGCCTAGCCCCATGTTACAGGTTTTGTTCCATCCATATAAGACTTGATGGGATCTTCCCATCCCTTTTGTTATTTTACTGTGTCTACTGATTTTTAAAAAACCACCAAGAAGTACATAAAGGAGGGTGAGGTGTTCGAGCGCCCATTAGGTTGAAGAGGAGAGAAAAGGGAGATAATTGAGACAAAAAGGAAGGAGAGAGAAAAGAGAGGGAGGAGGGCGGAGATATGTAAGTGAGTAAGAAAGGGAGAGTATGATAGAGAGGGGACGAAGAATCAGAAGTTATCCTCCTTCGTCCTCGTGTCACCGGACTGGATTTTGAGGCCGAATTACAGATTGCGCGTTTGTGAGCCGGAGTTACTTTCGGCGTATTATTTACATGCGATCGTGCCGTGGCAGGTGCTGAGGTGGAAGTTTCGTTACACTACGAGAGCCTGTGTTCACCACCTGGAAATTAATAGCAAGCTCCTGCCCTCAAGTGCTGGCATCTGGAATTTCCAGTGCACCGTGCAACTAAAATTAATCAAAGGTCTTGAGCTTCACAATATCCAGCACGGCCTCTCTGTTCACTTTACATCTAACATATTATAGCAGGAGGACACGGCCCGGTAGAATATTCAAGGTAAGCTTCATTCAATCCTTTTACCTTGCTTATGCCTGTACTTACAATATATACCTGTGCGGAATATCATCTACGGACGATTTGAAATAGCAGAGCACTCTTCCCAAAGTTGGAATGAAGTCACCGGTGAAAAAATATTTCCTTCTTCTTGATTCCTTACTGTACAGCTTTCAGAGATTGTGTTACAAAAGCAGAGGTATAGTAACCTTTCAAACTACAAGAACTATGCTTCAAGTACCGTGTAGTAGTCATCAGGCTTTGCAGTCCTAACGCAAAAGGACAGGTCGCATCTGTCCCAAAACATTCTGATTGCTCGAGTGTTTCCGGAAAGGAATACACTGGGTACCGGCGAACGTGACTTTCCTCACACCTTTGAGCCTACGATCACGGGAATCCAGCCTACAATCTAGCCAACAAAGCATCAGCTTTACAAAATTTCGATTCACATCTATTGATTATCAGTGCTTTCACCGGCAGGTGCTGCACCTTGGTCTGAATCTACTCCAAGATCAGCTTCGGCTGACACACTGTGTTCTACTTGGACGGTTGTTTCAGTATGTCTGTCCACAGAGACAGTTTCAATCAGCTCATTATCCTTCACCTCCTGTGTCTTGATCGTAGTGGCTACTACTGTCTGAATGAAAGTGGTCGTGATAACTTCTCCTGGAACAGGCTCAACGGCAGACTCCGTTTGACTCGAGCTCGGGACAGCAGCGGCAACTCCAACTGCTTCAGTATCCATTGGTTCAGGCTCAACAACTTTTTCTGAAAGTGATTCTGTCACTTTTGAGTCCACGTCTACAGCTGCTTCTAAATCAGCATCCATAGCCACAGCCTCCGTCGTGGCGTGCTTCTCTGCTTCTGTAGGAGTTTCCGATGCTACTCCGTCTGCAACACTGCTGTCGACACCAACACCTGAATCTCCGGCAAGCTGTCCACCAGAAACAAAACCTGCGATAGGTGGAACAGTTGTATGGTCCATGAAGTCCGAACCATAGGCATCTGGAGCGTATCCATGTGCCTGGATGAGAGCTTGATGTCTTGCGAAGTTAGCCTGCGGACGCGATCACAGGGTAAGTGGATCGAGTGAGAGTTAGATGGTTAAAAAATGAGCGCCTAAAGAGTTGGTCAAATCTGACAGACATACACAGGTTAACAAAAGCTGAGACAGCTATGGACATTTGAACTAGAAGATTGAGCTACCTGATAGTTGAACTTTTCACCGACAATCATAGCCATTTCTTGAAGACCACTGACAAGATGAGCTCGCCCAATATCATTCACAAGCCGTTGAGAAGGTTGACAGTTTTCATCAGGTACAATAGCTAGCCGATCAGGCCTCTGAAGCAGCAGCTGAAAGGTGGGCTGCAGCTCGTAGCACTGTTCAAACAAGGAACGTCTGCAAAAGACGTACAGACCTAAGCGCGCACGGGACATTGCGACGACAAGCCTTCGAACATCTCTAAGATGTCCAACCATACGAGTTCGTACCAGAGACAGCAGAATAAAATCATTTTGTTGACCTTGAAATCTGTCCACGGTTGTGACCTGCAGATAGAGACACAATGGGTTCAGTGTTTCACAACAATACCAACTGTATTACCCCAGAAAGATATCATTCTAGAACAGGACAGCTAAGTCGTCAACTTGTTCTGTAACTAAATAGCTGTTATTACCTTGCTTGGTCTCCCGAAAAGAGGATGATGTGCACATCGCCTTTCAATCACATCTCGGATGAGATGCTTCTGCCCATTGTACGTACTCAAGATCGTAATCTTGTTAGCAGGATACCCCAGAAGCCGCATATACTGGAACACACTTACAACATATTCGGCCTCACCAAGATTTTGATAGAACCATGGGTTAGGCTCTGTCTCGCCTTTCCCTTCAAAGTCAGGTACGTCAACGAGTTGGTACTCGTGTGCGAATCCAGCATTCGCCATGTGAAAGATCTTCTCCTCTCTAACGTACTTCAGGTCGCCCAACTCTCTGTACCTCCAGTTGTAAAGCTTAGCCATGCTGGGCCGTGCTCGACCTTGGGCGTTAAGCTCAACATAGGGAACACCCAACCTTACAAACCTCGTGAACAGACTCTGGTCCATGTGACTGTACTTTTGGAAAGCCATGTTCTTCACAACTGGGGGAAGCTGATGGTGATCACCTATTAAAATACAGCGTTTTAATCGAGCTCGACCATCCTCCTGTCTCTGTAACAGCATAGGGATGAACGTTTCTATCTCTAAAATCTGTGCACTTTCCTCCATCAGCAAGTTATCATACTTGAAACCCAGCTGCAAAAAATCGCGCCGCTTCAAAGCAGCATGGGTACAAGTCATCGCGACAATTTTTGCCTGCTTAGCCATGAGATAGTTGGCTCTATCAGCGGTTGATTTCAATAACTCGAAAGCACGACATTCTTCTAACTCCTGAAACATTGTCTTCAGATGCCTAAAACATCCGGTTGCTGCGCGCATATCACGCGCATACGAAGCACCACCAAAAATCTGCTGTGGTGAATCTTTGAAATACTCCTTGAAAGGAAACTTTTCTTTCACGATGTCCGGTCTGCCCTGATATCCTTCACAAATGGACACAAATTCCTCCCACCGTGAGAGCACATGTAGAAGCCAAAAATGAGCTGCAGTTTCGCAAGTGTACGCGGCATCTTCAGGTATGTTCAGGGTCCTTGCCAATCGCTCCACTTCCGCTAGGAGCTCCAGCCGCCTTGACAACATCGCATTCACACGGCCTTGTCTACTGAAGTCCAGTTCAGTCTCAAGCTCTTGCTCTCCTTGCCCCAAACGAAGAAGATATCTTGCAGGTACATCCCGCTGAAAACACAAGAACCGATTAAGACATTTTATTGCTCAGCACAACAAAATTGCTTATTGAAAATGATTTTGATTTCCTCCATTCTCTGAAGTGAAACAATGTCTGAATACATCTGAAGCCAAGATAGCTTCACAGGATCGATATCAAACGTAGAGTACTACCTGCATGATCTTCTCAAACAAATCATTCAAGGCCTGATTGGAGTGAGTAATTAGCAACGTCCTCTGCGACGGACAGTTATGATAAAGAACATTAAGAATTTGCACAGCTGTGTCTGTTTTCCCCGTGCCTGGAGGCCCCACAACCATGGTCAAGCCCGGTTGTACACCCGAAATGATCGCTCCAACCTGTATCGATGAAAGAAGTTAGATCATATGACATTTAAAAATGAAGACCGAAAGTAACGCTTAAGAGATGAACGATGGATGATTTTCTAGCATATTTCCAACACTAACAAAACGTTTGTATAACAGACTATGACTCCATACGGCAAATCCGTTCAGAAACTAGGCAGACTAATCCTGACGGGATAGGACTTGAACAAGAGGGAAAATTAAACACCTGCACAGGTGTGAACCTGACTGAGTTCCTCTTCGGTTGGTCTTGTGGATACGGCCCTGGATCAGGTGGCACGTAAGCCTCAACAAGAACCTTCGGCTTTTCTGAGCTGGATTCAGGAACTTTGCTGACATTTTCTCCTTCAGCTCCTTTCCTTTTCCTACCACCGGCTTTAACCTTCGCACCCGCAGGTTTTGACGCTTTCATAAGAGTGACACGAAATGGGGGTCTCGGGTCCTTGTCTTCTTCACCATCTGGGGTAAGAAATTGCACCTGCACCCAATTGCATGTAGGCATCATCATACATAATGGCTGACTCGAGACATTCTCACTAGTACTCGAAATTGGTTCAAGTATGGTGAAGAACACACCTCGCTCGAAGGAAAACTTTCCACAAGATGATGTGCATCAATGAACGTGTCTTTGAAATCCACGACATCCAACTGTTGAGGCATATTATGCCACTGCGCTGCTGCGGGGTCACCATAACCCAAGAAAATGTCGTGCAGCCATTCAGGTACAAAGCAGTCCTCGTTCATTAGATCTCGGATAGACTCGAGTATTGCTTTGAAGTTGTTCTCCTTCGGCTTTCGTCTCATTAAGAGATTAAAAGATCCATAGACATCATCTGCACCACTTTGAGCCATAGAATTCACATCTATCTGGTATTGAGCACTGTCTAATGAGATAAGTGCTGTTCGCATCTCCCCCTGTGGAGGCTTCCAATCCTCTCGCTTTACCCTTCCTGTGAAATCATTCATAAGCTGGTTTCCTTCATCGCGCATCTCTATAATCTCACAACCACGTACATAAACAAGACCGAATCTTTCTGGTACGCTCAACTTCGCAGCTTCTTCCTTGTCGAGAACCTTGGGTGGGGGTGTAATTGAAAGAAGAAAAAGAACGTCATGCTCTTTTAGTTCGTCCCACTCAGACCTCTTCTCGCCGCGGAATATTCCTATACTGAACGTCACTTCCGCATTTACAGCAGCAGGTTTTAGTTCTCCAATGTTGGGCTGTTTCACTTCCACAATCTTGAACTCCTGAATAGGCACAGCCATCCTAGCCCAGCCAGAAAACTTGGTCTCTCCTTCACTATTGATGTAAGCTCCCATTCGTTTCAAGACATCGTGTATGTCCTCCCGTATTTCATACGTCGACTCCAGTCGAAACAAATTGAAGTTTCGAAGAAGATAGTCGTGCAGTGTGAGAAACTGGAGGTTCAGCTTAGGTAAAGCAAGGCATCCTTCACCAGTGTAGTTAATACTTGGAACAAGACTTTCATCCCACATGACCTCTTCATTAGGATAAAGAGGTAGAGCATTAATTGACTGCCTCTGCGACAGTCTCTTCTCGAAGGCAGCAACCACGACTTCAATTAAAAATTCAACCCTGTTTGCCCAGGGATCATTGGGAGAGATGAGTTTCAGCTGTTGACATCCGACGAACGGTTTCACATTAGCATAACACAACCGAACAAACATTCTATCGGTACAATATTCGCTACTAAAAGCTTCGAGGGGAACAAGCAAAGTAACAACATCCTACAGGTGAAAATTAGGAGAAAAAATAGAAGATAGCCAGAAGATTCCTCACCTGTTCACATACTAGATGCTTCATTTCGTCAGCATTGAGCACTGACAGCTTCTCAATCAGTGCATCTCTCTTCTCTATGGCACCAATGTTCGTCAAAGCCAGCTCGTGCAACTGCAAAACAGTGACACGCTTACTCATCAATGTACTTCAAAAAGCATAACGTAACCTCTAATGTGACTGACAACCTTTTTTAACCCGCCCAGGTCTACGAATATTAAGACCATCACAAAAAATAATTACCTTTGGTACTGCTTTGAACACAAGCCGTTGAAAAGCTTGAAGCCGAGAACAGTGTGCTAGCAACACATCATCATCCGTAAGCTGTGCGCCTGTCTGTTCATCTATCTCAAAGCCTTCGTAGAACCTAAGGAGATCTACAAGTTGTCCGAAAAGCCGGCCTCGCTGGTGTGTATAAAGAGGACTCATCCGACATTTAATTACAACAGCTGCGTCTTCCACCAACGCCAAAAGATATCTGCAAATTGCAAAAGAGTTCAAGGTTAGTAATGGAGTAAGACACTGCCACTATACTGTATCCTGAGCACATAGTATGCTGTAGAAGGAAGAACCTGTTGATACGTGGTCATCTCTTAACATTATTATACTGCTGAGAGCGTGAAGAAAAGCTCATAGCTTCTTATAAAACAGAGATGACGACACTTGATCACACCTTCTCGTAGGCAGCTGACTCAAAAGGTCAATCAGAAACTCAGTAAATCGTTCGCAATAGAGCACTGATGCTTCGTCAACTTCAGATTCCCTGTTGTCATTGCTGCCAGGGACCTCCATTGAACTCGAACTAGCCGTGGAATCCAAAATCTTCGGAAACATTATCGAAAACAAGCAGGCAGTGGTTAGTGATGTTCATATTAGAGATAATTACAACAAAAATTCTAGTTTAGACGAGGTTACTACAAAAAGAACGCGAGCTAAAGCGGAGACTATACAATAACATCAGCAAGTAGTACACACACAACTTGCATAGATCCACACAATGTAGTAAATGCGCATGCCTGTTCTCTGTTCGGCAAAACGGAGAACGGAGATGTGCATCAGATTTGCAACGAGCATGACTTCAAGAGCAGAAGCAAGGGCATTGTAAAGACCACGAGATTCTCAAAAGCCATATGGGAAAAAACTTCAGAGATTTCTAACTTGCTTTCTGTACAAACAGAAATCAATACGTAAAGCTGACCTGTTGTAGCGTTTACAAGCAGCTTAGTGTAACGTATCGTTCGTGGAACGCAAATATTACAAGTGAATAGAAACTCATACCTCCAAAAACTCTTGTATCAGCGAGGGCAAAAACCTCACTTCCAAATCTTGCTTAGAGTCATGTGCACCAGGGCCTGCTTTTTTGGCAAGCTTTGCTTCCTTCTTCAGCAGTTTCTTCCATGGTTCGAGAACTTCTTGGGGATGGGAAAAAAACTCCAGCTACAATATAGAACACACTTGCACAAGCATCACAGAGCTGCTAAGAAAAGCTTTGGCCCATCTTCTAAAACACGTTGCCATCCTGATGAAGTTCTGAAAAAACTGATACTGTTATGAAAATGTTACTAATTCAGTCGACACCACAAGATGATTTGGTGTAGAAGCAAACCTGCAAGCGCCCAGGTGAAAGGGCATGCCATAGCTTCAAGTGAGCTAGTTTCAGGACTGGAGCTCTAACCATCTCATCTTCCAAACTCTGCATGACGAATACAAATTATAAGTAAATTAAGTATAACGAAAGGTGGAAAAACGACCTCAAATTCTTCTTTCCTAAAGCAAAATTGAAGACAATCAAACTGCTGTTGGGGTAAAGGATTGTGACGTGTCACCTGAAAACAGTGAATCATGTACAGCAAATAGTTTGTTTTCTCTCTTATGTTCCACACACGCTCCTTCTGAAACACATGAGAAGATGCTTAATACAATATATCCAGCAGGATAACGTTAGATTAGCACGACTAATAAAGGGACATTCAATGAGTTAAACGCAGAACTCAAATCGTTAGCGTTATCTTCTCAAGAGAAAATGCGCCATTTTAGGCAAACCTGAAAGCCATCCGTCATACTCCAAGAAAACATGCATCAGAACAGCAGATTAACCCAGCTTACCGAAGGATTGAATACGTGCTAACATGTGGATTTCCCACAAAAAGCGAACATGAGGCTCAAATCGTGTGGATCCAATAACAGAAATAACATAAACCTAAAATGGGTCTTCATCCCTATGGCGTAAAGTGACCACGAAAATCGGTGGGACTGCAGGCGAGAGAAGCAGTAATCCCATGTTAAAAACCAAGAGATCTGCAAGCCTGAAATCGTTGAGCGGAGACCGACAAGGAAGAGTGGTTCAAGGGGACACGAAAGGGTTCAGGTAGCATCCAACACCAGCAAAAAACACGAGAATAGACCCTTAAGTACCACAAAGACAGTGAGTGTTGCACAGAATAGAAAACAAGAAATTAGTGGAGAGTATTACCGGCAGAAAAAGATACAGGGGAGGTGCTGAGGAGGGACCCACTGAAGTGAAAAGAAAAACGAAAAGAAGTGCTGAATGTAGTGTTTCGTAATCATACCTCGTCTTTCAGCGTAAAGACTCGTTGGCTGAAAGCTGGAAAAACATCCTCCCTGTCATGAAAGCATCGCCATGCTGGAACATTCTCCCGAAACTGCTCCACGCCCCAGTAACATCCTGGACGTATTAGCAAGATTTGAGGCTAATGTTGACATAGATTCCTGACTGAGTACATTAAACGGGCTATAGACGAGACCGAGATGCTAAACCTTCCTTGAGAACGACAAGCCGAGGTAGCAGGAACCCGGCAATTAGTAGAACAAAATGCCTTTCAGATCGTTGGATGCGCTATAATACTTTTGATGTGACTGTCAGCTCACAGTGTCAATGACTGATAGCCAGATTCTGTACATCGTTCGTTCAGCTTCAAAACGGAGAACAAGTCCACCCGATCACATTCTCAAAAAACGCACCACGTAATTTCTGTGCTCACCTTTTCGTTCACCATCAAAATGATCGACATAACATGCTCAAATGTAGCCGTTGCCGGGTCAAAATTGGGCCATAGATAATTTTCTAAATACTGACTGATTTCCAGCACCATGACTCGTTGTAAGGGTACTGTTTTGCTCCCAGTCGTCAGAGTCAGCTCCTTCCGGTATATCTCATCGACCAGTTCCGCACTGAATACAGGTTTTGACTTGTTGCCTTTGGTGACAGACCAGTTAGCCTCTGCGATTCTGGTAATTTTGTCCCGTTGTATCTCGTTAAGAGTGATTGCTTTTCCGGGCATCGGTCCCAGCTTCTGCTCTACAGATTTTTCCACAGCCTCCCCAAGCGGAGTGGCCGAAGGAGCAGCATACTCGGCAACCCTGGCCTTCTTGAACTGTGTGAACGTCGACGTCAAACCCGCCATGGTGCAGTCACTTCAGGCCAAACAACTAAGCAAATGCACTGCTTACATGCACCATTCTCTGGAGAAACAACAACGCGACAATCGGCAAAGACCAGCTTGCCTCTCTGATCCCTCGACCAGAAACGTTAGCTTGACTTGTGAGTCGCGCCAATCTCCTGCACGGATAGCCAACGTCTACGACCACCAAATTTCTAGCATCCCCAAGAAAATTCTGTCCCCCATGCTGGCACATCCATTCCGGCACCGCATGGTGAGATCGACCCTGTCACCTCGCCCGACGACCGGTAGCCTTCACGAAGCCCTGGCTAAACCCTCACCGTGGGCATTTAGGGCTCCGCTCGACTGCGGGTTTTGCAAATTCGAGCTTTTTAATACTGCGCACCTTCTGCTCTCTGTCAAGTTTATTTTCCCACGTGGCAATCCAGCTTATTGTGCCGCCTTGAGGACCTGAGGGTCGCTGTTTGATTGTGATTTTCTTTCAAATCGATTCTTCATATCTTCTCGCCCATGAATCCGAAGGCTTTGATATGAACGACAGATGGTGCCTGTACATTGTTTGAAACTTCAGTTGCGCACTGGATTGAAGATTCGGTTGCCGAGTGACAAAGTTCATGATATTCTCTTCTGGAAAAGGGGTTGATTCATTTTGAAACCTCTTCAAATCATAGTGTATCCATGCATACAAATTTTGGATTATTAAAGTTTTGATTTACTTTTGAGTTTCAACTCTAAATATGTAAATTAGGAAACCTGCATAGTTCCTGTTCCTTGTGATGTTTTCACAATATTGAACATTTTTTCACATGACAATATAATATACCACAACATATTATGTCTACACTTAACCAAAAACTAAACTACATAAAGTTAAAGATAATAATACCATGAGGTGTCAAAGTGGATGAATAAAGTCAATACAGTAATTGGAATCTGCTCAACATGTGGCTCAGTACAACATAAAGAGCAAGAATAAAATTACGAACACCTAAAGTATATAGAACATTCTTGTATATTATGTATCACATCTTGATTTAGCTACTGCAAATGTTCATTGTTGCGGCTCATATTAAACAACTCATACCTCCAACTCACGCACTAGATTTCACATACAATTGTGAAAACCCAAGTATTAATCAATGAAGAACCAAACTGCATAAACCATGTATATGAGAATAGAGGGTTTTCCAAAACATAATAAATGTAACGATTGGTTAAAATGAGTTATTTCGATTTTTGCTGTTTAGTCTTATATTGAAAGTTATTGAGACTAAACCAATTGTGATATTTGAAAATAATTGAATAAATAAATTCTAATTTTAATAGTATTTTTATTTCATCATCTTTTGATATATCTAATTTTCATTCAATCACTTATATCATTAAAATACAATGAAGTATAAGATTAAAATTTTCAACTTCATTTTTATGTGTTGTTTTAATTTTAATATCACTTTGGTGTAACATATTAAAATTTATCACTATAGTAGTTATTTTTTCAACATGTTAACTTTCTAATACCTATAATTCATATTTTTCAAATTTTTATTGGTCTATTTTTTATTGAAATTGAAGATATAATTTGAAAGTTACACCAAATAAAGTTATTTTGTGTCAAAATAAATCATCAAAAATTAATTTATGTAGCCAAATAATGAAGAATTAATGTTCATATTAGTGATGTTATATGAGTTAAAAATAGGATGTATTGATTTTTTGTGAAATGTTAATTCATTTTTAGAAAAAAATACAAAATATGTTTCAATTCTTATTCAAATTTGTATTTTGTAAATGATAAAAAAATGAAATATTGGGTTTTTTGCTCCATTAACATATTTATAAAAAGGTTTACATCAACCTATTGTTACTTTGTTATTAAATAATCTCAAAACCATTTATAATGTAATTTCATGAAAAAAAATTGATTTATATTTAAAAAAAATTAGTACATAATAGTTTTTTCCTTCATCTTATCACTTCATTCAAATTATTATCCATAATTTATATGAAAATATTGTGAAAATAATCTTCAATCACACAAACTTATATAAATTATAATATTTGTATTTTATTTCATTAAATTAGATAAAAAAATTCAAACAAATATATTTTATATAGTAAATTCTCAAATATATATTCTTGCTTCGTATATAAAATCAACATTCTCAAAATTTCATAAGATTCAATATGAATCTGATTCAATTTTTTAAAAAAATTACTTATTTGAACTTTATGTTTTAAATAAGTCATATAGTAAATTGTAGATAAATTTGTTGATTAATTTTGAGCTAAATTCAACTCGTACAAATTTATTTTTTTTAAAAAATAACAATTATTTATTTAAAAAGTTGAATTTTACATAAATATAAAATACAGAAATAATTAATATTTTTAAAAAATATTTTTATGTTTATAATTTTAATTGAAAATAAAATATATATAATCATAAATAATATGATAACTTAATGAGTAATTTAAATAAACATTCAAAACTCAAAGATCATATTTCAAGTGACAAATAATATAATTTATAAAAGACTCCTATTTATAACATAAATAGTTTGTAAAGTTGCAAATCACTTTAAATAATAGCATAAAGCATAATGGACACAAATGCATCAATAATCAAATATCAAATGTTGAAATCATTCATCCACTATGTTTTATTGTATTGTTTAATTCTTACTTATTATTGCAAAAAATAAATTTAAAACATCAAATTATATTTTTAATTTGAAATTTTTTCCATAAATCAAACATTATCAATACGTTTACAAAAAATATTGTCTAATTATTTTAATAATCAAAAGTAATCATAAATCTATTTCAAAGCCACAAATAAAACACAAGGTTTTTTTTCTTCCATTCATCTTGCAAACATGTTTAATATAATCGAAAAAAAATTGTCTTACTTAATTTATAAATGCTTCAACTCAAATTGTATGAATCTTCAACTCTTATGCCGTGACAAATTCACACAATCTTAAATAAAAAATAATTAATCAAAATTCTTTCAATTGTTGTAGTTGTATTTAAGAAATCATCTTTAAAATTATGGATCTATTATATTCATATATGTGACATAAATCAATTTTCATCATAAGAATTTATCAAATTACAAGTAAGATATTTTTTCTAGCTTTATAATTATAACATCTACAATGTAACTTCAAAAATAAAGACAATTTTGTGATAGTTAATTGATCATATACCCAACAGTGATTACGCCAAATATAATTTGAAGTGTTACAATTTATGATTTTAGTTGTTGTATAAAACTTTCTTATATATTAATATGAATCTCATGATAGTTTTATTTTTCTAATTTGTTTAACTTCCACCTTGTAATGATTAAATAGTATAGCGTTATATTTTTTAAATTTCAACAAGTAGAAATGCATCGAGAGAATTCTCCACATTTAGGGTAATGGATGTTAGAAAGTATTGTCTAGGTGTAAAGAAAGCAACATTCTTGAGGAATACACGATGAAGAAGCAAATTTTGACTCAATCTGGTACCTGAAAGGCTATTCGACTACCATCCACACAGAAGTTATCACCAGGGTTGATACGACCTTGGTTAGTCATAATTAGTTTAGCCAAAGGGTAGAGTGGTCACTAGATCACAAAAAGACAAGATAGTGATGTGCACTATCCAAAAAGCAAAAGGGTAAATGACAAGGTGGCTACCATGCATTGGTGGATCAGATGGTGTGCTAGACGTCTGTTAGGAATTGGGTAGGATAAGATAACAAAACATGCAACCTATGCATGTTAGCCATGTGGCATAGTTTGGATTTCGGACTCCTCTAGTCATACAGTATATAAATCAAGGAGAGGTCTTGAGAAGACATCTCTTATCTTGGAAGTCATTCCGGAGTCATTGACTTCAGTGTTACAATGGTATCAGACTAGGCTTATTGTTCCTATGAGTGTGGATCACCCCTCTTGGAAGAATAGTCTGGGTTGGTACAATTATTTGAGGAGAGAGTGTTTGTTATAGGCTAGCAGTGGCCATTGAGCTGCAAGTAGTGGAAGGGGGTTATTGTGGGTGCAGGTTATGGATGGGGGAGATAGAATAGTACTAAGATTCCCATTTCTTAATCCTTTTCATGTCAAACTGTTATACATTGAGAGAGCAAGGTTGACTCAGTATTTGGTTTATCATTTTGGTGCCAACTTCATGGACCAAGTGATGAGATCTCAAGATCCTGTTATCTTACCTATAGTCACCTACGATGTTACTTGGGATCTCACGATTTACATTTTAGGTTAGAGATGGACCTCAATAGACCACCACCTGTGAGATTCAACACACGGTGTGAAATCTATTGTGTGTATCATCCTAAAGCTATGTTTCGGAGCCTAGTTATTAGAAATTTTGGAGAGGAGTATTACCATGAGGTGATAGCATCACCTATTCCTTTTGTGTTGCCAATCTTTAGAAATTGGAGAGTGTTCATCTTAACCCTATACTATGAGAGAGTGGACGGAGACGAATCATGGAGGACACTCTGAGAGAAATGATTCAGGAGTTGAGAGATTTGAGAAACGCATTTGAGCAAAGCCAGACTCAAGTACAAGAGTTAGCTCAAGAATTGACAGAAGTCAAAACGAGAGGAATGGAAAATGAGAGAATGAGAGAAACTCAAATGGAGATGGAGACATCACCATCCATGGTGGAGAGTGAAGAAACAGTGAGAGCCCGTGCTCTTGAAGCCCAAGCAGCACAACGAGCAAGAGAGCTAGATCTTCAGACATCATGATTATGAAAATGACAAAAGCTTGTAAGATAGAACCTTACCGAGGTAGTCGAACCATGGGAGTTTTGGAAGGTTGGATTGAGAGAATGGAGTATCATCTTGCTTTGTTCAATATGAACGATCACATTGCAGGTCTTTTTATTCGTACTTTGTTGTTGGAGAAAGCATCTACTTGGTTTCAGGGTTGGATGATGGAGCTCAATGAGTCAGGCCAACAGGTGACTTGGAGTGCAATGAAACGAGGTCTTCTTCAGAATTTTCAACTAGTTGATCCCATCATCACGGCACGGGTGAGATTGTGGAAACTTGAACAGAAGGGGAGTGTGGAGGAGTACATTGAGGAATTTCGAGATCTTCGAATTCAGATACGAGATATGAGTGGAGCCGAAGCCTCCTTGGAGCTGAAGCCTCCTTTTTTTTCAACCCTCTCTTGAATAAAATTCAAGAGAGGGTTGAAAAAAAAGATTCAACAGGAGGTGATTCGGGACAATCCAAGCAACCTGAACGAGGCTATTGCTTGTGCACAACGATTGTCCAACGTCTACCACAACGGTGGAGAGTTATCAGTTCCCACGAATCAATACTATGGACCCATGCCTATGGAGTTGGGCAACATAAGGAGGAGAGAAGATTTCATTCCAAGGGGAGTGAACGCACAAGGAGGAGATCATCGTAACTCGAATCCTCATCGAGAAGGAAATGCAAGAGGAGGAGACGGAGTGGAGGGAAGACGAGAAATGAGGCAATGCTATAATTGTGGAAGATTTGGTCACATTACCATGAATTGCCGTACTCGAGTTCTAGCAAGAGGAGCTAGACCCCCCTATCGACGAGCTCTCAACAATATGGAAGGTGGAGACGAAGTGACCGATGGAAACCCGGGAAACGACGAGCACCAGTAACCTTGCCTCGCGGCCTTACTGGTTCGATGAAAAGGAGGAAGGGCGAGGGAAGGAAGCACAAACATGAGATAAATGGTTTGAGAAGGAAGGAAACATGTTTGATTGTGACGGATGGCGAGATAGAAGGAGTAAAAGTGAGAGTGTTGATTGATCCGGGGAGCTCTGAGAGAAAATTTCCTATCTCTATCTATTGATATAAAGTTGGGATTAGCTTTAGAGAAAGATGAGAGTGAAAAGGTAGAGTTGCCAAACGGGCAAACAGAGAGCATTGAGAGCATTCCTAGGAAAGTGGAGTTGAAGATTGGGCAATACAAGGAATCGTTGGAGTGGAGAGTAATTCGATTAACTCGCTATGATGCTATTTTGGGTATGCCTTGGATGGAAAAATATAATCCTGAGGTAGATTGGCGAAGGAAGATAGTAAAAATCATCAGTTGGAGGATCTTTGGAGATAGACTTAGATCAGGATACAAAAACTTACCTCTCTACATGATAGGAAGAACCGCTATCAGTCACAAAGATGTATGTTTTTTGGGCCTAATAAGAGATGTAAGCGCTCCAAAAGAGCAATCTTTTATACACGAGGAGTTAACTTGTATCTTGAACGAGTTTCAAGAGGTTTTTCCAGATGATTTGCCTCCAAGTTTACCACCAAGAAGGAGAGTGGATCACAAGGTAGAGATCTTACCAGGAAGTTCTCCTCCTTGTAAAAGTCCTTATCGACTTGCACCAAACGAGCTGGAGGAATGCAAGGCACAATTGGAAGAGTTGTTGGAGAAGAGGTTTATCCAACCTAGTGTGTCACCATATGGAGCTCCAGTATTGTTCGTGAAGAAGAAGGACGGCTCCATGCGGATGTGCATGGACTATCGTCTTTCTAAATCAACAAGCGGTGAAAAACAAGTATCCATTACCGCGAATGGATGACTTGTTTGATCAACTTCATGGAGCTAAGTATTTCACCAAACTTGATCTTAGAAGCGGATACAATCAGATCGAGTGGCGGATGAAGACATACAACAAAAGCGACTTTTAGAACTAGATATGGTCATTTTGAGTATCTAGTTATGCCATTTGGTTTAACCAATGCCCCTGCCACATTCATGGGACTGATGAATGATATTTTTCGTAAATATCTAGATAAATCAGTGATTGTGTTTTTAGATGATATCTTGATATATAGCAAGTCCTTACAAGATCATCAGAAACATCTACGAGAAGTACTCAAAGTGTTGAGAGAAAATAAGCTATATGCTAAGATGTCAAAATGTGAGTTTGGCAAAAGCGAAGTAGATTACCTAGGCCATAGAGTTAGTGTTGATGGCATCCAATTCATGAGTGACAAAGTGAAAGCCATTCAAAATTGGACTGCCCCACAGAATCAGACTCAACTACGTAGTTTCTTGGGTTTAACCGGATTCTATAGAAGATTTGTGGAGGCTTTTGCTCGTATTGCTCAAGCTTTAACAAGTCTCTTAGGCCAAGGGCAGAAATGGCAATGGGGTACAGTTCAAGAGATTGCATTTTAGGCTTTGAATGGAAAGAGAATTTGGAGGAAAGAGAAAGGCGTGGTGTATTTGTCTTTTTTTTTTGTACACATGTATTAGAGGATGAAATGGATAAGTTCTAAGGAAAAAAAAGAATATGAATTAGAGTTTGTTCTATTTTACATTAAAGTGAACTTTGAAAATGCAAGTAGTGGATTGACAAGAAGACTCCCAAAATTTACATGCAATGAAGTCAACGCCAATAAAGAAAGAAGTATATGGTTGAAAATTACGAGAGATACCTTCATAAGAGTTGGATGTAGTAATAATAATCATAGAAAATTAACTAAGTTTTTACAAACGTACAAAGTTTTGTGATACTCTGCAAACTTTTGCTTGTGGTTGCATTTCTAGATCAAAGTCTCTTCCATGACACAATTTACTTCATTGATGCATCTCTTTCCTATGTTCCACTTTGAAGCGATCTAAAATTTATATTCTTGTACTCTCATTGTTCAAAAAGTTTTTGAAAGTGTTCGGGAAGTTAACAAAACTCCTCCACCATAAAACATATATGCCTTCAAAGTGTGTGTTAATGCTTCAATGATGACTTTCTTGTAATTTACAAGTAATTTATTGTTGTCGTTGTCATCACTTGCCTTTTGAGATTTTAGACTATTAATTATTATAGCAAACATAACGCTTTTGAGACAATAGTTCAAGAACTTCATACATTCCTGCAATCCAAAATTATTGACAATTTTTTTCCCCATTATCATGTTTTATCATTTTTTTAATCTTTCATTATTGCATATGTTTTAAAAATTAATCTTTTTCAAATCTTTGATTGTTGATGGTAAGTTATTTGCCACGAATCTTCAAAATCTAATATGACTTCTAGAATTTTACAATCGATGTAGGTGTGTAAGCTTCTTACAATATTTCATTCAACATGCTTATCCAAAACTCTCTCTTGGGTGCCAAATGTCTCAAGAAGCAACTAAATATTTGATCAATATGATCATGAGTATGATCTATCGAAAGCCTAATTTTGCTTGAGTAACATGCTAAGGTAGGCTAACACAAATTTGTTCTAAACTTTCTTGTAGCGTTGTCCAATTGTACAATTATGTTGCACAATATTATCACTTTGTGATTATGTTGGAAGGAATCATTGTGTGTGTTTCGATAAAATTATAAACAATGGGTTAAAACTTCATGTCGAATTTTAAGCAACCAACAAAATGAATTGATATGAAGTATTTTTTGTTTATGTTTTTTGATATTTGAGTAAAATGGGGCATGCTTGTGTTCTTCGGCACATGTCATCGATATGAAGAAATGCATACTTTGTTGGATGATTCTGTACTTTTCATCTCTATTTCATCAACTTCAAAATATATAACCTACATAAATTTATGTAGCTTATGTATTTTGATGCAAGTTTAAAATTTAATTCATGTAGTTGAAGAGTCAATCAAAAGAAGTTTTATTTGAAGACAATATACACAAAATACTGAACAAATCAAAGAACGATTCATTTTTTCATGTCAAGGCTAAAATTATGATACATATATCACTTTAAAATTACATAATTTTATTCAAGACTCTGAATTTTAATTTATTTTTGTTGATGGACACAATGATACGAGTCAGTGTCCACCCTCACAACAAGGTATGCATTTGTCATGCAGTTTAAAATCATATGTTACTATGCATTTAAGAGTTACTCCTTACTCCTTACTCCCAAGAACTTCAAATCTTGGTTTATCAAGATCTCTAGTTTCCATAGAGTCAAAGTTGGACCTTCGTTTATATTTAAAGAATTACTCCTTACGTAGCACCAATTTTACTTGGAATTGCAAATCCTCTTTCAAAATTTGATTGTAGGTACTTTGTTGACAACTTTTTCTACTCAAGTTTGGTCTCTCTTCACCTCTCCCAAGGAAAAAAAAAACTACTATGTTTATCATAAAATATTAGACCAAGGATTGCTTATTGCAATTCGTTAAATAAATATTGATTTTAGTCCAAACTTGTAAGAAAGATAGACATTAAAGACGTGATTGGAGAGATTCAAATCACAAAAAACATGTGTTCATTCATTCTAACAACAACGTTATCAATATCTGTCCTTTCAGTATTATCACAACAAAAATTCAATTGGTACTCCATCTTTGTCTTAATATTTTTATATTTTTATTTTTGAACCATTAAAGGTATGTTTTCCTCAGTTCATAGCACTTTGCTCAATACATTTTATGTTCTAAGACTTTTGCTCATGTGTTTTTTAATCAGTCATTGAATCTTACAGATAGGTCAATAAGTAACTAGCTTTGATTGTGGCTTAAAACTTCTTAGATTGCTATATGAAATGTTATGTTTGCCTTTAAACCCTACACAAATCATAATTTTTTTTTACATAGTTGGTACTCTTTAAATGTAGAAGGATCCATATTTTCTAAAAATACATCCTTTTTATTTTGCAATGTTATGAATGTCACAATGCTTGATATATTTATCAAGCTCCTTTATATTTTTTTGCTTCCTTAAGATTCATAAATACATGATAATTGTTCCACTTTGAAAACATAATATGTTTATATACACCAAACCTCTTTTCTTCACCTTGTGAATAACTCTCTTTGCTAAATTTAAACATAAAGATAATCTCTTTTGAGTTGGTATAATGCTTGATCACACAGAGCTTGAACCTTGTCTAAAAATTCAATATCTTGATTAGTCAACATCTTTGTTGGTGCACCAAATTGGCTAAAAACTGAAGCTAAGAATGCATAAATTATTTCCTCTCTTGATTTATTAGACAATACTTCTAATTCAATCCACTTAGAAAAATACTCGATCATCATAAATATAAATCAATGATATGGTGCAATTTATGACAAAGGTCCCACACATTTTGAGTTTCAGCAATAATTGTAGGACCATAGTTAGGAATTTTGAGTTTAATTTTTCTTTTTTGTGAATAAAGAGGGTCATATTTGGAGTGAATAATGGATTACGAATACAAATAAGCCTCTTAGATCAAAATATGCATACTACAATAAGGACCGTTAGAATATTTGTTCCAAGGAGTAAAAATAGAGTTGAAGTGAACAATGTTTCCATATTTAGGATGATAGATTTTTTGAGTTGCAGGGGAGGTAAGAAGTGATAAATAATCAAAAAATTTAGGAAGTTGCAATGAAGAAGAAGATATAGAAGAGAAATAGTCCGTGAGTCAATTTGATTACCTCTAGCTGAAAAATTACCATCAAAATTAATTCAACCTTTGATAGCGAAGTGTGACTGAATAGTAGAAGAGATCCTGCGCTTGAAGAATCTCGGTGGGGCATTCTTAGCATGATGGTGGGACTATGTGTGTCAAGAGCTATGTGAGGATTCCAAGTGGAGAAAGTTACAAATTCAAGAGGATTACACATGCATCATGATAGTTGGGTTACCAAATAATGGACCCAAACGTTGGGTTGGGATTGACTTGGAAGGTCGGTCTTAGAGACGGATTCGAAGTTTGATGAAGCCAAGTCGTTCGACCTTAGGAAGTGCAAGGAAACCAATGGGTTCAAGATCAGTTTAATTAGAGACGATTTTAGGTTAAAGATTATGTATACCTTGAATCAATTATTCTTATCGCAACAAACTATGTATGAAAGTATGCACAAGGTGAGGATTGTTGAGGGCTTTGTGGGGGAAATCAATCAAGATCAATTGGGAAAAGATCTTTGGGAAAAATGTGCATGTGATGGGCGAGAGGCTTTGAGGAGGAGAGAAAGGATAATTTTTCTTAGTGCACATATACTTCTAAATGGATTGGCTGATTCCGTATGAGTAGAAGAAATATCAACTTGAGTTAATAGCGACACCCAAAGAGCCAAATATTGAAGCAACTAGCAATGGATTGATGCGTAATCTACACAATACGGCTAGGAAAAATCTACCATTTGTTATAGTAGAGATGAACAAAGCCGAAATGCCTTCTAAAGAGCTTGACAAAATGATGAAAGTGATCAAAGGAAACAAATTTGACCGGGAGGATTTGATGCCATTTTAAGGGAGGAAGACAGACCAAAATCCAAGTGTGGATATTGTCCATAAGTATGTGCCAAAGAAACAAAAACTTAAAGAGATAGCCAAACTAAGAAGCTCCTTACTAAAAACATCATGACCTAAAATAAACACTTGATTTTAAAGTTATGCGTTCTCTAAATATGAGAATTTAACCTATGCTCCCTTGATTCTACAGATTTTTGGATAGGTCATCTTTGCAACCTTCATTTTCTTTTTCACCTCAGTCTTTTGCTTCTAAAAATACTCCATATTTGCGATCAATTTTTGAATGGTTTGGATTTGATATTTGTGTCTAGATGCCATTCAATTCATGACTTAGATCAATTCCATGTATTTGTCTTCTTGAGGATCCCAACCTTGAATGTAGTTAGGGGTCATCTCGTTCAACTCCATAAGTATCAAACCAATCATATTCTCTGAATTGTGAGTTAATTATAACACCTAGGAAAGTGACTCTCCACCATCAACAGTTCCCAAATAGCTTCATAAAGTGGGTAAACTTTCCATTAGACTAGATATTTCACTTTTGGACTCCGTTGACCTCTAGTTTGTTTCTTGAGGATACTTTCTACCTCATATTCCTTTACATCATCAATCATTGCTGGTAAAGGAGGTGGTTGATGTGGGTTGCCAAAGAAAGTAGATCCTGAAATAAACGTCCGTAAGTGAGACACATGAAAATGAAAAAGTGGATGTATTTTTATGTGTGTCAGCAACTCTAACTTGTAGGAAATTGCTCCAATCTGTTGGAGCAATCGTTGGACGATCGGGAAGTGTTGAGTCAAAGTTTAAAGCAATTCATTCACATCTTGGTACATATGTATGAGGAATGTGTCACTTTACAAGAAGAGTAGAATCATGTATGAAGTTGGGAGGTTTTTCTTCCATATATTTTGAATAACATTATCGACACATGTCATGACCAAAACTCCAATATAATTCCCACCCAAAATTTTACCTCTTACACCAGATGTGTACAAAGTAAGAAAAACTGACATTTTGCCAAGTCACATCTTGATTCTTGGCATATTTATACAACTAGTCTGCCTCACCACTCAAGACTATCCCTATGCCATTTTAAAATTAAATGGGAGTGTGGGTGAAAACCGGAGTGTTTTGAGTGGAAACATAAACTCTTCAAAAGCCTTGACAACACTCACTCACGCGAACGACAGATTTTCAATTGACAACAATGGATTGTTTGTGTTGACTAAAGACTTGGATCTAACAATAATGAGGAGAATGAGAACAAGTTGGCTGAAATTTAGGGGACCATGCTTGCTATAGAGCAGCTCCATTTCGTGATGTCCGAAACTTTTTGCAAAATGTACATTACATAAGGTTGGTTTATTGATCTGGATCAAGACAAGATAGTGAGACCTGAGGAAGTTCCAAGTTTTTGATGACCGTGGAAATATTCTTCAAATATTTTTAAACTTGCGTAGTAAGCATGGATATAATACCTCCCAAAGTACCGGGTTACATCCTGTCACTGAAACTGCTTCTTCCCTTACGGTGTTTGAAAAGGTTTTCTGACCTCTGGAGACCGAGGAAGAACTCAAGATTCAACCGGAGACTGAGAAAGTCATTTCCTCGCGTCTAATGTAATGATCATAACATCTATAGCCATATAACCTCTGATGATCCTTAATATGCATGTGCACTAGAAAGATCATCAGTTCTAACCCTTTTTACTCTTTGATTCATTCGAGTCCAGCAAGGAACATAGGTACGCTTTCTCAATCTCTCCATCACTGCTTAGTCAACATTAGTTCATGTTCTGGCTGTTTTTCCCTTATGCATCAGCTTCAAGCAGACAGTAACACTGACATATCGATCCTGAATGGACGACTTGACAGAAACACACACATATACAGCCATGTCGATTTAACACCTTCGATGTACTATCATGTCATACGTCAAAACTGTAATCAGCCCAGCCTGTTAAGAATCCGCTGATAAATATCATTCAACGTTAGATTCTGGCAAGGCAATGTGCACGTGAGCCTGGACAATGTCCTGTTCGGCCCTAAACCTCCTCGAAGAAAGGTTCATATTATTTGAACTATACATTGGTGCAAAGCCATGGCACTAAGTTCAGAGCTCCAGAATGCACCTGTTATGATACACGGTTGCAAGCACCAAGATCGAATGCAGATGAGAATCAACCTTCCCTTCCCATCTCGTGGGTTGTGGTTTATGTGACCTTGTAGTCCGAAAAACCGGAACTACAGGGTACACTCTCTGCAGAATAGTTGGTACCGCTCTGTTCTATATATATATATATTCAATCCTAAGTCTTTAGTAAAACAGTATATGATTCTCCCAAATTCAGGCCTCGCAGGGTAAAAAAGGACACTTCTGATAACAGTGTCTTGATGACAGAGATCACTTCTAATCAGCGACTCATTATAAAATTCCCCCACTTAATTCAAGAAGATGCAATGCCCCTGCGTAACCTGAGTGGTATCATCTCAAAGCGGTTTGAAGAGCCGTCTCCACACCCCGCTCTGAGTTGGAATCATGTTCTTTCTTCGAGCACGACTTGCTCGAATTCAGGCCTGTCTGATCGCTCAGCGCAAAGTCCTTTCTGCTGGAATTGGTGTATGCAACAGCCGCCGTCATCCGTGCTGTCATATACCCTATGCTCACGGTTACAAGTCCGACTCTGCCACAACTACCCAAAATCGAGGCCATCGCAGTCGGCTCAGGTTTAAAAACTGAGATCGCAACGGAAAGAACAATGGTTCTCGATGCCTGAGAAGTATCCTAGCTTGCAGCAGATCTGCACAGCAACAAGAACCTGGAGTTCAACGCGCTGCAAACACATGTTCTTGATAGGCCACTGACCATGTCTTTGTCCTAGAAACAGCCTCCTAACAAGGCAGAAAATCTGATACCTGACATCTTCAAATCTATCACCTTCACACTCAGCAGGAGAAATTACCAAAATTTCGGATCCCAATTTGAAGCTCGGTCGAGAGAAAGTACCCTGCGCAGATATTGAAATCTTGAAAATACAGTGCCGGTACTCGCAAGAAGCAACGCAAGCAGAAAGTCTCGTTCGAGCAGACTACTGGTGCTGAACTCGGGGCTTTGGAGCGCGGCAATCTGGAGCGGTGTGCGAACATTCAGACAAACTTTTGCTCGTGGCGATCGTGAACCGCTGCGCGGAAAGCTCGATTCATTGCAAGCGATGTAAGGGTTTTACCGGCTGCACTTCATTCGGCGAATCCGGTTGCTCTCGAGACGAAACAAGAATCCACGTGGTACACTTTGATTAGGTTTTGGACTAGTAAAAAGTCTGTAGATGCTTCCGGCATCTTTCGAGCTAGAAGGACGAGGTCTGAGTCCGTCCGACGTGGTGCTTAGTGCTGAATTGGCTGAGTGGGCTAAGTGGATCAGGCACGTGCCGGAGATTGACATCTCTGTACCTGCTTTTGCCGATAACTCCATGGCGACCCATACCCAGGACATAAGCAGTAACTATTCTCGAGGATTGACAGGAATCTTTAGAACTCTCTTATGTGAATTCTACTATACCTACAACGACTTTATAGCCTCTTGACTTCTAACATCTGTGCACATGAAGACGCGACAGGCAGTCGTACAGAAAACTCTAACCAGGGTTTAGGATAGTTTTCCCTAAAAGTTATTGGAGTTGGCAAATTGTCGTGAAATGCCTTCCGGGCTACTAATTATTGTAGATTAATTTTTGTCATTACTTTGTTTCAGGATAGAAAACTCCAAAATATTATGGGTTGGGCCAAGTTTCGTAAAACATATTTATGTTACTAATTTATGGCTATATTTTGTACGTCTCTAACAATGGAAATATTGAAACAAATAACATTAAACATTAACATTAAAATTTAAAATCTGGAACATTTCCATAAAATTCTGGAATGTGAATTTTCCCGTCATTGTTACTAGGTACCTTTTAGATTCCCGTAAAATTTTCCCCGCAATGTGTAAATTATTGTATGGAAATGTATCATTTAAACATGTTTAAGGTAAAATCGAGGAAAATGGAAAGTTAGGGCAAATGCGAAAGAAAAAATAATAATTTTTTATTACCAAATTAAAAAGTAAAGTTCTGTTAGCGTTTTAAAATTTTCTTAAAAAAATTCCATTTATAAATTTTGTTACGAAAATGCCGTAAACCGATGAAAAATATAAAAGAAAAAAGAAGAAGTTTTTTTTTATTAAAACTAGATTAGGAAGAAAGGGAAAGGAAACTCTTCGTATTGATTGACTCTCCATCTATTCGACCAATTATTATACAATAAGTTTGCTCCAGACAAGTGGGATTCATGTACCCTTAAGGAAAGGTTAGTATATTCGCAGATGCCGATTGTTTTATGTTCCCACGTCGCAAATGAACGGACCTATTAATGTTGTTTGCCGGCTCCACCATGATGAAAGAGTAGATGAAAATGTGAAGTATAGTGGAGAATATATCCAAGTTAGGCCGATCAGACCGTTTTTGCTCCATCTCTGAGAGGGAGTCATAAGAGTAATAATTTTTTTAAGAGTTAAGTCGATATTTTTAGCAAACCAGGAATATTTGGTCCGCACTTTAGCCCCTTAAATTGCCCTGGCGTACTCTACAGCAAACCTAAAGACAATTTAAGGTCCTGTTCAATTCCCGTACTGAACTTAACCTAGACTCGTCAATCCTTCAAGGATGTCCAAACCACTTGACTTTGGCATGGTTGTTTGACTCTTGTAACTTGTTATGCGCCTCGGTATTTGTATATTTGTATAACTCACTCCTCCATTTTCAGGAAGTGAATACAAAAACTAAATATTCCTAAAACTAAAAGGCTACTAATACTGTACTAATTGGCTTCTCAACACTAATAGATGCATTGATTCTTAGAACTTGAAGTATCAAAAGTTTCCTACTCAAAGATAAGATCTAGCATTTTAGAAGAACTCACATCATTAGATTCGAAGTCAAACTTTTTATTTAGTAAAAAATTTATCACATTTGTATTCAAAATCCAAAAAAGTTTACATTGTGGCGTTAATTCTACTTACTTTTTTGAAGGAGTCCTTTATCATGTATGAATCGTATTCAAATCTAACCTATCATAGACTCTAAAGAATTGATCAAGCTCAATAACACATGCAATACAAACAATACTACCTTGGAGATGTGAGTGATGGCGGTAATATCTATAACGTTGATGAACTTGTCCAACTTCTCAAAGTCTGTTGCTGATCTTCTTGATTTGATCTTTGGGAGCTTTTGTACCAGCATTCTTCAGTTGATACACACTCCTTGAAGTCCAGTTTAAAAACTACTGTTGGACTTTGCATTGTACATTATTGCAGCAAACAATTGGAGATGTGTGAGAGAAACATGTCACATAGAGGTATCTTTACATGTAGTTTCAAAGAACTAGACTCTGTCCATACTAAAACTAATAAAAAAATTAAGAAGTTAATTAAATTAATATTTTTTCATTGATATGCATTTATTTCTAAATTATCTGATAACAAATATATTTAGAATTCTATTTGGAAATATGGTCATGACAATTTTAGTTTAGTTGAAAAAAAAAATATTTTAATATTACAGATCAGAATTTTTTTTTATTTGATCAGAGTATCAAGTTTTTGGATGAACTTTAGGCTTTGTGTGATCAAGCATTGATCAATCATATCACCTCAATAGATCATATGAAAGTAATAATTTAGCAAAGAGAGTGGTTTCAATGATGAAGAGAGAACAAAAATGTTTGATTTAAAGAGAGGAAATTAGGATATCCAATTCTTCTTCTTGGTCATGAATTAATCAAGCACATGAGCTATTGATTTAATTGACATGCATCTTTAACGTACTTCTTATCATACTTTCTATTATATGATAAAGATCTATACTTACCTATAATTATTCATTGAGAGTCAATCGAGGTCTTGAACTAGGATAACCCTAATGTTTGGATGAGGATGTATTTTGAAAAGAAATTTTTTTTATAGAGTGATACCTATGGCATTTAAAAATATTGATATTATTTAAATTAAAAATATTTTACATTATGCTAGCATATTTCATGTTGATGAATATGTTTATTTGCAGTACACAAATATCAACCACATTGGATATCACTATTATTGTACAAGTCTAGATGTTTGTGAGATTTTAATTGTTATAAAAAATTTATGATTATTTTTAATGATTTTTTCACTTTTTAATGATTTTTTTTTAAAATCATAAAATTTTATGATTTTGATAGTGTGATTTGGAAGTATCATATGCAAAATTGTTTGTCATATCATTTTTCTAATATTGATGGTACTATGGATCCAAGATTAAAAATTCTGGGAGAAGGCTTGAGATGTATGATATTAGAGGATGGAGGTAGTGTGATTTGGAAGTATAATGTGTATAATTATGAGCCATATCATTTTTGTAATATTGATCATTGATGTAACTCTAGATCCAAGCCTGAAAATTTTACGATCAGATTTGAGATGTATGTTATGTAGATCAACTGGTGAAACAGTTGGTATGTTGATTTTGTTATTGGCACCAGAATATTGTTTGAGATTCTGATGGCTTCATAGATTCATAATGGTGTGAAAACACTATCAAGATATTATCAAACTCAGCTTTTCACTTTTTTACTCAAAATCAACATATCATGTGAGCTTCAATGGCCAAGATTGATATTGCACACTCCGTTGAATGCACAAATTACTAACTCAAACAATCTCTACTTTGAAATATTCAATAAACTCCACTATAACACTTGTGTATCACACAAGTATTATAGTATTATATTTATATATAATACTTCATAATTATTCCACATTCATTAAAATGAACCATTTTATTTTATTAGAACCAAAAATTGTAACTCAATGGAACCGAAACATCATAAAATATTCACACAAGGAAAGGCTAAAAATTTATCATCATTACAAGTATTCACCTATTCTACAAGTATACACATCCTATCAACATGGGGAGAAACTTAGTTTGATCAATGAGGAAAAACTTAGATAGTCTAATTAGTCTGCAAGTCGAGACTTACTATCAACATCATACATGAGCACAAATATTCTAAAACAAAAAAAAATCAACACAAACAAAAAAATTTGATGCATAAATGGAAAATCAAGATGGAGCAATATTCATCATAAGAATCATAAACAACAATAATTCATCTGAAAAATAGTTATCAAAGTCATCAATTCAACACTTTCCGCGATTATCATAGCCATAAGCTTAGAATCATAATAAAACAACTTAAAATTTTGATTTTGGATGGTTTGTGCTATCTCAATCAACAATATGACACTAGTTATTCAACTAAATAAAAAATTGATTTTCAATTATATATTTTTATCTATATTTTATTATTATTATTATTCTTAATTATAATTAGATACCATTTATATCATTTGCATTTTGACACCAATATTGTAATGCATGACATCATTCCTTTTGCATGAACTACTTTATATTGTCTATGACACAATCAAATTTTGGATCAATATGGCATTACATGCTAATCATATAGCCTATGATTAATATTTTCATCAGAAAATTTCAAAACAACAATTCTTGAAATACAATCATTTCTTTTGATGATGTTCTTCAATAATATCAAATTTCAACATCAATAATGCTATCAACATTGAAATAATTGGTCAATTTTCAGCCATGCTATCAAGTGAAGAAACCAGATGCTCTTACATCAGAATTTGTGATTACATGAATTAACGAGATCTATCATATGAGGAAAAACGACCAGTCTTTTTTAAGTTCTAATGAAGAAAGATTGTTTGACATCCAAATTCTATTGCTCTCATTTGAGCTACAGACGAGTTTCGTGTGAGTCAAGCCAGAATTTCATGACAAGTCCCAACCTTTCAATTCGAAAATTACTCTTCTCGTCGGATTGTTTCGTTCTTGGTTGGCACCATGGATTTACCAAGACAGATAATTTCAGAAGATCTTCATGTCCGTATGATGAATTCTTGCGATTGATTGATTATCTCTACCAGTCAAGAGAGTTGGAGTTGTCTAGGAGGCGTTTCAAAGCACAAAAATCATGCCACGTTTTGATTGACTTTCCGTGCAATCATTATTTGAAACTAATCAAGACTACAGTTGTAGATTCAAATCTCTCAAGGACTCGATCTGAGTTTCTTTTGACATGGTGTTGTATTTATGTCTTAGCACCGAACGAGGGTTGAATCATTGGAAATGTTGGCTAATTTTGAACGAAAGCGATCGGTGGGTCGATCTAAATAGTCAATTTTTCGTTCGTCAAAACTTCTTTAGCTTATGTGTTATGTTTGCTTCACTCAAAGAATGCTCGCTTCCATTGTTCCTTGTTGTGCCACTTGCACCATGAAGATTGGCTCTCCCTTTCATTCATCATTCTATTACAACCTCCAACTCGCCTATCCCAACTTTGGGACTGAACCGCATTTCTCCAAATGCAACCACCGCTGATAAGCATAACAAATTATTTTACTTAACAAACCTGTCGCGTTCTTGTTGTTAGGTTTTGTTTATTTAATACTTCTCTTGAACCTGTTGGAATTGGTCTTAAATGATTTCACCACAACTAAACACGGTCCCTGTTGCTAAACCAAATAGGTTTCCATATCCGAATTGGAGTTCGAAAGAAGTACGCGCCAAAGACTTTGTAAGTCATGTATGAATAAAAATGGTTTTACTATCCGGAAGTATGTTCTTCATTTGATTGGCAAAAGTTAGAAAATTTGGTTTTTACATGTATGTGGTGGTGCTCAAAGTGCTTTGATTGATTTGGCTTTGAATCGCTACATCTTTGGCTATTCTCAAAGTAGTTAGCAAATATGCATATCAAGATACATGGATAAAAGATATGCATGTGATATCAAGACGATGAGGAAGATGTGGCTCTAGATCATGAGGAGGCGGCTTTAGAACCCTCGTTGATCTAGATCTTTATTCACAAGTAGGCATAAATTTCATACATTTGTACATGTTGATAGCTCCCTTCTTGTAGCTCCGTCTCATATGTCTTATACATCATCGGCTTTAGCTCTTGAAGCTAATTTTGTTTATGTAGACGAGTTTATCATAATTTTTTCACGTCATAAAATGAAAAAACTCTTGAAACTATCAAATGATGTTGATTGTAACTCTCATTGTGAAGAAGTAGTCAAGTTTTTAAACTTTCAATCGTGTCGGAAGGGGACTTCTCACTGTTCAACGCTCATCTTGAGCTCGGCTCCAACCGCTATTCATAATAGTGAAATTGTTCTTGACACTAGGTGTCGCAATTTGAAGTGGAGAAGCCTATTCATACAAACATTGCGTAGTTAATGGGGAAGCTTCGAACATACGAAGAGTTTTAAGCGGCGAGAGAGGTGGTTGACTTGGAGAAACAAATAGCATACCTACGCAAAATTAAATATAGCCGAGATTTCAAACTCTTTCTTGATTGTGAGAATCTCATAAATTCCGCATATTGAAAATATATCATTGGTTCAAGAGCGTCTTGCTCTGATTCAAACTACTTCTAATTTCTTAGCTTATCATAGTCGCCAAGTCGGTCCAACAAGAGTAGCGGCTTTCTCCCAACTTATCAACCTTTATTTTAATTTTCTACTTCATCAATGAGAGCTTATTGACGACAAATTATTCTCATTTTTAACGTTGGGAGATTTTAGACAAAGGTAGCATATGTCACCGTGGATGTAAAAAGACTCAATACTTTATTTGAGAACGTCAAGAGTAGGCTGATTATTAAGAATAATGGCATCCCTTTACATTTAAATAATGAAATTAAGACTCAATCATTGTAATCGTGTGGAATTCGTGTATTTAAACACTGTGCATGCAGCATTCCGTCTTGAAAATGTAATTTCAAACTCTCCTTGTTCCACGATATGAGATTCAGTACTAACTCTACTGCCAAGAACGTTCCGTGGCACATGCGCTCTTACATGCACCAATCCTTAATGGTGTGAACCATGTAGACCAACAAAACTTGCTACGGATTGCATCAGATGTGGCAGTTGGAGGAGTGTTACAATAGGAATGGAAATATAGATGGCACCCAATTGCTTTCTTCTCACGAAAACTTTTGCTGGCGGAGCAAAATTATCATACCACAGAGAGGGAGGAGTTAGCCATTGTGTTGGCTACTAAACATTGGAAGCACTATCTCGGAGATAAGGAGTTTGTGGTTGAGACAGACCACAAGCCTTTGGTTTATTTAGAAACTCAAAAGGATTTCTCAAAGCGGCCGGTCGTTGCAATTTGAATGGCGACAACGTTTCAACATGAAGATCGTGTATGTGGAGGGGAAGAAGCAGCTGGCCGATGCATTGACATGAATGCCATGCATTAATCATATCACGGAGGTGAAGATTCATTCTGAATGGTGGGGGAACCTGAATCGAGCTATCAAGGAGGATGAAGAGATTGCACAAGCCCTTCAGCAAGGTCGAGCACATTTAAAACGGGGATTGGTGTTCTATAAGGGAAAGATTTGGATACCCTCAGATGTTGTTCTCTGTACAACAATGTTAGAGGAGGCACATGATTCAGCTATTGCTGACCATGTAGGAGTGGAGAAGACCATTGAAGGCGTCCAACGGGTATACTTTTGGCCAAAACTAAGAGAGTACATCACCGGCTATTGTGTTCGAAGTTGTGTGGCTTATCAACAAAATAAGGCTAGCAATCAGAAACCAACAGGTCTACTACAACCTCTATCAACATCGACTAGAAGATGGGAGCACGTCAGTATGGACATTGTATGTGAATTACCAATGACGTATACGGGTTATGATTCGATAGTCATTTTTGTGGATAAATTGAGCAAGATGATCCACATTAGGCCCACAACAAAGACAGTTACTGCACTTGAACTTGCTCAAATTTATATGGATGCACTTTTTTCTCAACATGGTTTAGCTACAGTTCTCATCACTGGTAGGGGCACTCAATTTACTAGCAAGTTTGGAAAACCCTATTTGGGCTATTCAAAATAAAACTAGCCATATCCACAACTTATCATCCTCAAACAGAAACTGAAAGAGCAAATAGAACTATTGAGGACATGCTTAGAGCTTTCACTTTGGAGGAGCAAGAAGGTTGGGATGCACTTTTACCATTGATTGAGTTTGCTTATAATAACTCAATTAATGCAACAATAAAAGTAAGCACTTTCTTCTTGATGTATGGAGAACACCCCATCACACCATCTAGCTTGGTGAGTGTAGGTCACATGCAGGAACCATCAACCCAAGTTGAAACGGTGAACGAGTTTGTGGCACGAGTCCAACGAGGAGTGCATGAGGCAAAGCAAAAATTAGCCATTGCCCAAAATCGTTAAAAACAATATGTTGATGCTCATCGACGACATGTGGAGTTTCAAAAAGACGATCATGTGTGATTGTCTACTACCAATTTGTCATTAATAAGGGTTCGGAAGTTAAGTCCACGATTTATTGGACCTTTCTTGATTGTCCAACGGATTGGAGAAGTTGACTACAAGTTAGAGTTACCAACACACATGAAAATATATCCCGTTTTTCATGTGTATCTCTTGAGGAAGTATACACTACGATCTCCTTCCTTTGGCAACCCACATCAACCTCCTCCTTTACCAGCCATGATTGATGGTGTAGAGGAGTATGAGGTTGAGAGAATCCTCAAGAAACGGACAAGAGGTCAGCGGAACCCAAAAGTGGAATATCTAGTCCAATGGAAAGGTTTTTCACTTTATGAAGCTACTTGGGAACCATTGGCAAATCTTATAAATGCCAAGATATTTGTAGAGACTTTTGAGTCTTCTTGCAACGAGGACGTTGCGACTTAAATGGGGGGAGGTTTGTAACCAATCTTGGTTAGCCATAGTTAGTTTAGCCAAAGCGTAGAGTAGTCACTAGATCATAAAAAGACAAGATAGTGGTGTGCACTATCCAAAAAGTAAAAGGTAAATGTCGAGGTGACTACCATGCATTGGTGGATCAGATTATGTGCTAGACGTATGTTAGGAATTGGTTAGGATAAGATAACAAAATATGCAACCTACGCATGTTAGTCATGTGGCATAGTTTGGATTTAGGACTTCTCTAGTCTTACAGTATATAAAGCAAAGAGAGGTCTTGAGAAGACATCTCTCATATTGGAAGTCATTCCGGAGTCATTGACTTCAATGTTACAAATAGTGAATTATGACTTTTACATAATAATTATTTTAATTTACTAAAGTAAAATTTTAATTTGTATAAATGAACATGTTGAAAATCATCTTTCAAGACTTGTTTTGAAGAATAACTTGAACACCAATGAAATACCTTGACATTTTTAGTGATATTTTAGTATTTTTTAGATTGCTTAGCTATGATAGTTGTCACGAGAGTTCAGTATATAGTTTGGATGTTGGAGAATAAGATAACTAATATAGTTGTTATGATTTGTAGCGTAACATAGTCTATTCAATATAAAGGAGTGTGAGTGGATTTGTATCCACATAGAGTGGAGGCAAATCACATTACTTTAGTCTTTCACAATGTATGAGTCATTGAATACATTATCTCATAAGTTAATGTGTAAACCCCAAATCCAAATGTCTCCATGTGTATATTTTCAATCAAAATACACCAAAGAAGGGAAGTAGATCGTGAAAACCCTCATTAAGAAGAAGTTGACTTGGTTGTACTACTTTCTACAACGTTAAGTTTATGCCCAAACTTACATCGTGATTCTCCATACTGTAATAGTTCATCGATGCTAGTAAAATATATCCGAAAATAACAGCTTTCAAGAGTATAATATTATAAAACAGCAAAGTATGGATAACGATCATATTGAGGATGTTTAATATAATTTAATTTTAAGGACGTTTAATTCGGACAAAGGGGAAGGGAAAACACTCGAATCGGCGGCAGTCATCGTGGAGGTTACCGGCGTGACGTGACGGTAGTTCATCCGGGAAACGTCACGGGAGACAAACGATTGATTTTGAAAAAGACCCAACGCAATCAATGCTCATGCTGTCAAAAGCTTCCCAGGGACACCGAGTGGTGGGGTCGTCTCGTCGTGTTCGTAAAGCCACACACTTCACGCAGCGTCGTCCTGTTTCAGGACTCCTCCCGCGCACCCCTTCCTCCCTTCAAAGCCTTCGGTCTCATGTCGGGGATTCAAATTTTGTTTGATCCGAGTGACCGTCCGTTCACGATTGTCACAATTGGGTTCCCTCCCACAGTCGCAGTGTCCCCCCGCATAGTCCGATTGTACGTACAATTAGCTGCGAGGACCTGCTGATGACAGTTCGGATTGTCCACGTCTGATCTTCCCCCCGCCGACCACTGGAAAATGAGGCATGTCTCTCCACCTCCTCGAATGGAGGATTGATTGATTCAAGTCTCGTGTCCGAGGGACTGACGACAGTTGGACATCCTCATTCAAACTGTTTCGCCTTAGCCACGGGCCCCTGCTCCAACGCTCCTCCTCGTGGCTGGTTGCCGTATCGTTTCTAGACGACCAGTTCAGTCTTTTGATTTCCAGTGGCGCTGACTGATTCATCATTAAAGTGGCGAAGTCGAGCACTCTGGGTTGTGCATTATCAGGTTTCTCCGTTTTTCTGTGGCTGGATAGAAGTCCATTGGGCGTCATCGTCACCGCTGGGCGTTCGTTGTTCACTTCGGTTTCCCGGCGTCGATCGAGTGCAGCACATGTGAGTTTCACGACAAGAGAAATCGTTTGATTTAGTCGTGGTTACATAGAGCATGGGAGACAGATAGAATGAATGGCCAAGCTTTGTGTCGTATGAGGTGATTCGCTAGTAGCTCCAGAGATTTTTGGCAGCGAAGCCTGCCCAGATGTAGCAGCACACGTCCGGAGGCAGGGAGAGAGAAAGCGGGTGGTAGATTTGTGTCGACGAAAAGTAACTATCCACTGCTTGGACTTCCCAGTTTGAAGCGGTTTCCACTACGGCCAAGCATCTGCAACAGGATCACGAGAGGCTAGAAGAAAGGAATAGTGTTAGTGACAGCGACATATAACAGCCAAATGTGGGATACGTGGATGCGATTGTGGTCGACATTCTGCTGTTCCTCCATGGGAGTGTGGTCACTTTGGAAAAACAGGACCGGCACAGGTTTTTTCGTTTTCTGGGCGGGACATTAGACGACTGGGAGGGCTCAAAAGTTTCATGTACTTGCAAATTTGGTAGCATGTCATGCGGCATATTTGGCAAAGACGAAAGGATGTAAAAGAAATTGTCGGTGGAGGTGAAGTAGTTACTGTCAGCTGAACGGATTGTTCTACTCGGATCCCAAGTTTGATCGAGAATTTCAGCCTTTGTTCCGTCTTGCATGGAGTTGTTGTTCCCTGATTATTTCTCGCGGAGTGAGGAGGACCCATTTATCAGCAATCAGGACTCCACCTCCAATACCATCTACTAGGAAAGGTTCAAAAGGGGAGAAGTTGTGCGACTCCGTATCCTTCACTTGTGCCTAGTTGAAACATTATCTGAGTTGAGTTCTTACTGATCCCTTTTTTTGTCCGTCCGCAAATCGTCTGCAGACTTCCCAGGTCCGCGTCGCAGGTCAGGTGGTGGATGTGAGAATCTGCTAAAATGCATATAAAACCAGCGGACAGGTCAGGAAATCTCGCGAGAGAATGCTCCGCAAAATTTTATTTCTTACTAATTTTGCCGATATTTGCCGATTTAGAGCAGTCATGATACTTGTGAATTAAAATGTTCGTGGATTGTGAACAGGGACGCAGCCTCGGCTGGAGCCTCCCACTCAGGCCGACAACTGGTAAGTGTTTTCCATGTCTTGCTATATAGTTTCTTCGAAGTGATTCGTGGAGGGAGTCGCGCAGGGTGCACTTCCTTTGCCAATCTGAAGTCTCGACTCTATTTACATTCTGCAAGTGAACCGGTTCATCAGATTCACACAGTTGCAAGTAGTAGTTACTACGGTAATCATTCTGTAACGAATCACAAGCTTGACCGTCCATCTATACGTCGCTCATCTTTTCACGTGAATGTTGTCGTTGGTAGAAGGAGCCCTCATCAGTGAGGAAGGTGCGCCTTGGCGGAGGTGCTGCGCGTGTCCCAGCAAGCAACCAAACAATTGATTCTGTGAGTACTTGAAGTGTTGAACTTGTGTGTCAGTTGTATTACTAGGTACATTCAGACTTGTAGGCTATTCTTCCGTTCATATCATTTCCGCGGTTTCATGGACCTCCAAGGCCTCACTCGAATGTACAGATAACTCTACAGCCTGATCGTTTCCGCCTTAAAAAAATTTTTGCAGTCCTGTCCTCATACTTGCCCGTACTTGCTCTTGGATGCAGCCTCTCCGAGTTTTTGTGTCCGCCATCGGTCAGAGCCTCGGCGCCAGGACACCGCTCAGAAAGCAGAATAGCTCAACGTCCGCAGCAGCAGCAGCGAAGATTGAGCCTGCGTCCTGTTCAACTCCAGTCAGCCGCACGAGGAGGATGGCGAACAACACAGAGCCATCGTCACAAACACCAGTCAGGCACACGACATCAGCGAGGGTCACAATCACTGCTTCCACCCCGAGAAAGAGCTCTCTTTCCTCTTCAACCACCTCGTCCTCATCTGTTTCCTCCTCCACACCCATGAAGAAGCAACCCGTTTCAGCTGTTTCCTCACAAACTCCTCTTTCCAGAAAGTCCTCTGCGTCCAGCTCCTTCGGATCCGCCACGAGGAGCTCCAACAACCCAACCACTCCAATTGCCAGAAGAGGCACCACCATGCCTCCCAGAACACCGACAGCAGCAGTCGCCAGGACTCTGAACAATCCCACCACTCCAGTTTCCAAGTGTACATCCATTCCTACTCAGGGTGGTGGAATGACAACTCCGATCTCGAAGCAGTCCACCACCCCTTATCTGAAGGAGAGGAGGCAGAACAATCTCACTTCCCCGGTTACGAAGCAGAATACCGTGCCCCCCACCACGCCGGTGAATGGATTCAGCAACACCCGCACTCCTCTGAACACGCACGGCTCTAACATACCGTTCTATACCCCGAAATCCAATCTCCCGAACAAGTCCACCCTTCCGAGTCCTCTCCAGCCCAGAGATACCAATGTTCCCGAGTCTTCCAGACGGCTGCACTTCGGCATCAACCTGAGCGCCATGACCGAGCAGGAGAACATGGGTCTGTGCACCCCGAGGTCCCATTCTTCGGCGATGGCAGATGCCACGTACTCCTTCGACAAGAACAGGCTTGCGCAGATCAAGGCCAGAAGGAATGCCTTCCAAAAGCTGCTGACATCTCCTGCCCAACGAGTGAGAGTGCCGGAATCTTCTTCACAGCCCGCTCATACTCCTCGCAGACATCACGTCGGGGACGAGAATGACCCCAACGGTGATCTTAGTGGTTCGGATCTTAGTGTGAGCCAGAGTCCTACTCGGAGAAGAGTGGCCAATTCACTTTTCTAAACTGTCCCGTTCGTCGCGAATCTCATGTACCTGTCCACAAACGACGAGTAATTGGACCCCATCTTCTATCAGCCAGTGAATCTTGTCAACCTATTCATTTTTCGGACGCCTTTCCTGTCATGCTTCTTAGACCAGGCCATTGCTCTATGGCTCGCGACATCTCGACAAGAGTGATGTACGATTCTTCCTGTTTCATCACGGATCATATGAACAGCGCCTCAAATATATACAGTTTTCACATGATGAAACGTTGTATAGAGAAGACAACACAGCGGGCAAGGTAGCTTTTTTGGGGGTCAGAAGCCTGCATGGTTTTTCCTCACGGGGGATGTCCGACATCATATAGTATCCCTGTTGCTACATTCTGCATGTTTCCTGTACTTATAAAGTGGTCTTGCAAAATTATCACGTCTCAATTTAGATCCACAGCAATTCCGACACGACACTCTATGGGAACGTAGGCGTTGATCCAAGCGACGGCTTGCTGTATCTATCGTGTATCTTCTCACCTCAGATTTGATAATTGTTCATAATCCTCCTTGTTTTGCATCCAATCGCCTTGGAGTTTTATTCTTGAGATAGTATATACTGAATGTGGTGCTGGGGCCCGTACGCACGTAGCGGATCGTGCCCTGCTGGAGAGAATTTTGGTTATACCAGAGATTATGCCAACACCAGATTGTTTAGGGATAGTTTACGTGATAGGTAGCAGTGAGATAAATGGATTCATGAATTTATCTGCGTGAGATTGTCCCCGAAGTCCACTGTGCATGCTTAAGATTGTATGTCAGCCCGGTTCCACAAAGCTGCTTGTGCTGGTATGAATATTGAGTTGGATACAAGGAAGTCATCGGAGAAACATGTTCATCACAGTAAGCGGTGACATGAGTTGATGTACTGCAGAATTGTGGATTGCATTGAATCTGATCTAAAGTCGAGAAACTCATGATTTTGAAACAATACCGAGAAATGAAAACCATTTTATCAAAATTTCTCACATGCTGCATCATTGTCCTCTGGGTACACGATTCCTTTCATGTAGCAGTAATGAATTTTTCCTGTGAACTTCCCAAATATATTTTCGATGTCAGTCACACAGCCGCACCTGTAGATAAGAAGATTTGTGTAATGGGTGATGCTTGTTGGAGACCCGAGTTATCATTAGATCTTTTAGTATACAGTACATGCAGGTGATGTTAGAATAGTGGTTGGCGAGATACAAATTTACCATAAGAGTGATTTGCACTTCTTGCTTCCCTGCGCCGCAGGACTGGGTTTGTGATGGTTAGGCCATCGTTCTTAATAGTTCATGCATCCCACTTTTCCCGTAATTTCCGCATTAGTTTGTGTCTTCGTCAGAGTCAATGTCTACGACATTCCTTGTAAAGTGATAATTTTGAGGCGAGTTTCCCGCTTCAGCAAGTTGGTAGTTACTGAAGAGTACTGCGGAAGGCATGAGAGAATGATTTGTAAATCACTACGGAATGTGCTTCTCTTTAAATTACAATGTGCTAACTTCTGGACACGTAGACTGGTCAGGGTTGAGAACGGTACTTCAGTAACTAACGTATCTTCGTCGACGTCGGACACAGTGATTGAATCTTTGCAAGTGTTACAAATTCTACTTCAAATAGTTAGGGCCTGTGGACCAGAGACCACGGCCAAGTGGTACTGTCCTCCGTGATCTTGTTAGCTACATTAATCATGTATATATAATAAACAATCTTCACAAGGTAACTGACCATGTCTGATTTTCTTGTTGCTTATGAGTACCTAAACTTGCAATTTATGGCAAACTACTCAAGCGAGGTTGGACCTCCTGCACCTTCACTCTACAATGTGTGATAGATTTTATTTGCACCTCGTCAACAAAAACTGATACGATAATCTAAACGTTTCTAATGTTTCAGGTCAAAGAAATAGAGAACAGAGTTACTGAATTTCATATTCTCACGCGAGAAATACCCTTTTACTGAGTTGGTGTTATCATTTGCTTGGGCCAAGGCTCGATAAGCATGGGCATGGGCCGCCAAGGCCATGTCTATAAGGAAAGCGGTCTGATTACAAAAACTGCACCTACAATATATGGCATTTGTAGTCACCAGTAACTAACCTGAGAATCTCTAGATTTGTTCACCTTATGGAATCGATATGGTGGTTGTGGCAACACTACATTTGTTTTTAGAGATTAGGTTGAAATAGTGAGAAAATATAGCAAGTGAGAATTGTTTCTTCGTTTACATGTGTGTTTGAAACTTCTATCGCATGCTCCATCATCGAGGGGCAGAAACGTAGGACAGCACCCTCAGGATATTCACCTTGCTGTAAAGTACAAAAGATGTGACACTTACAAGTGTGACAAAATTTCTGAGTTATAATAAATAAGTATATGACAGGTAATTCACTGCATATATATCTGTACGAGTATATGAACCTCGAATATACTAATATATTTGAGGATATTGTGATAAAATAGGATTTATAACATTTTTGGAATAAGATGTACAGAATTGCACAAATTCCATGACAAATGCATCCGAAAATGGTTATACATTATGGAGAGCAAAAATTTCTTGCAAAAAAAAATTCTTTGATAAAACATTTATCCATAAAATGGGATTTTGACTTTACATTTTACTTTGGTTGTCTCCTCCATCTTTGGATTGAGGGTTATATCAAATTTTTGAATATCACCCGGAGCACACTTTGGTCTTTGACATTTATTTCTTTGTCATAGCCCATCATCTTTTTTTAAGCTTGGTTGTAAGGTCTAGTGTATGAACATCTCATGTCATATTTTATTCCAAAAGATCTTTCATCAAGATTTAATAAGATTGTTGGTGATGACCAAAAACACTAGAGAACTTCAACACAAATTTCTATTGGGGAGTTCTTTTTGTACTTGGTTAGTTGCACCATTGTTTTTTAACTTCACATGCCTTTCCATGAGCAACTTTCTCTTGTTTTATCTTGTATTACTTGTGATATTATACTTCTTATTGAATTGCATCCCAATTGGGAAGGTATGTACATGGACATTGAAAATGCAATAATATATGAGAACAACTATTTTGTTGTTAAATTTGAATCAAAGAACATATTTCATCACATAGTTATTTTGAATTTCATTGACTTCAATTAGTTTTTGATTGATTTGACTTGGTGAGTATCTTTAAATCTAGGAATGAGATTGACTTGATATAGTAAAGTCAGTTGGGTGGTAGTTGGACTATTAGAAGATCCAAGTAGAGCAATTGCATGTTACCATGTATTATTTATCATTGATATTTATGATCTTTATCTCGATTAAACTTGATAAAAGAAAGTTACGTGATGTTACTTTTAGTTTTTACAATAAAATTCTAAGTAGTTTAAATAGAGATGTTGAGAAACACATATGATTGTTAGATTTGAGAGAAGTTAATTTTGGAGAAGTATTTTTAGGAGAGTGAATCATTGTTTAGGGTTAGAGATTTGATTCAACAAAGACTTTGATTGTCAATAAAGTATCTTTTCCTTTTGAGTGATATTTGACTCTTTGTGAAAGTTGTCATTATGGAATTTGAAATTTGAGAGATTGTGTAAGACTATGCATTAGGGCATGGTCATCCGATTTGAATATGTCATTTTTTATTCATGATGAGTTTTTAAAAGGCCATCAGAGGTAAATATGAGTGAGGTCACATTTTTGGTTCCATTTTCAAGACCTAAATCTAGAAGGAGCAAAAATGTTTAAAATATAGTTTCTTGCAAGTGAGAAAGCAACAATGAGAATTCATTTAGAGAAGACAGTGGGGGAAGAGTTAGCCTAGATCATGCTACAAAGTTTTGTTTCAGATAGTGTTATATGATAGTTTGGAAGCATTTTGTACATTGTGTTTACTTAAATGCATTTTTTGGTATGAAAAGTTACTTTTTCAAAGTTTTTCCAAAATTTTTATTGATTTGAGATTAAACACTAGGATATGTTTTGCACTTGAAATCCTAGTCATATCATATCTATATCAAAAGTTACGATGGTTAGAATTTGCTTAGGTCCTCATGGATTTTGAAAGATAGATCTTTCGAAAAAATGTATAAAGATCATCATTTTGTGCAAAAATGAAATCAAGATTTGAAACTTTGCATGAGTGTTTATCAAAAGTTAGAAAAAATGTGGGTTGAAATTTTGATGCGAGTTCATTTTTAGAAAAAAAATCATGAAATTTTAAGTGTAAGGAGTATAAAAAAAGAAAAAATAGCTTTATTTTTTAGATTTTGATTTTTCTTTGTTAATGGTCATTTAGAACGAGTTCTTTCATGAGTATTTTGCATAGTAAGTATGAATTAAAATTCATTGGAAAATGAGATATCAAGCTTTTTGGAGGATCCGGATGTCTAAGATATCTCAAGGGTTAGATGTGATTAATTTGATGGATTCAAACACAAGAGAGTTTAGAGTATAGTTTGAAGAGAGTACACTGAAAGTGAAATGTGAGAGTTATTTTTATTGCAGAGACGAGGGACATAAGATTGTGAGTTGTCATTTCAGGACCAAAGATCGGAGGTTGAGAGATAGAAGGTTGAGGATTCCCCCTTGAAATGGTACAATAAGTACAAGAAGTTACACATGGAGGAAGACACTTGGAAGTGTTTGATGGGAAATCACTTTGAAAACTTTCTTTTGGATGAAAGTTATGAGAGGCTGATGTTTGAAGTCAACTTTTAGAAGCAAGGGAAGAGTGAGAAGGTTAGATTATATGTAGAGAGAACGGAGAAGCAGAAGTCATATTTTTGTGGGGTGTTAAGAAAGAGTGGAGACAAGATGGAGCCAACCATGATGATGATTGTGGAGATGTTGATGAAGAATTTCATTGAAAGTTTGAAGCTTCAAATTTGAAGCAAGGTGAGTTATAAAAAATCCTCTTCTAAGGCTGAGGCTATTCCTATGGCTATTCGAATGGAGGAGAGTCTAGAGGTTGATGATCATAACTTGGTGGCTAGAGAACTAACAAGAGCTATTGAAGTAAGGACGGCATGTCCTATTGTTATTACTTTGTCAATAGTAAATACTTCAATGGTAGATTTGTAACATAAGTTAAAAATCCATCACAAAAATGCTCGTCGATCTCAAGATCAGCATAGTACAATTCTGGTAGAGAAGGATTCAAAATGTAAGAGAAGTTTATAGAGGGTATGAAAATTATCTTTTGTGCAGAAATATATCTCAAGGAAATTTCACAGTTCCATGTTTTAGTTGTGGAGGTTCTCATTTCTAGAGTAATTGTCCTAATCCTTGACGACATGATGGAGTAAGATACAACAATCCTACTCATGCTCTAAACCAATCAAAGGAAAACGTAGTAGCATCTATTGATGTGTTACTCACCTGTGCATGTTTGACAAGGGAAACAGCTCTATGAGCTCAAGAGAAGATATTCTTGCACATGAGAAGAAGATAGCAAGAAGGAGTCCATCTCAAGAGAGGATCAACCAAGTTGGAAAACTAGCTCCACTCGTGTGAGTCAACCGAAAGGACCAAGGAAGAAGTTGGAAATTAATGATTTTTCCATTTCATATAGCAAACTCCAATTTGACATTGTTAAGGATGTGGGGAATCAGAAAACCAAAATAACTGTTGCTCAATTGATTGCTTTAAATCCTATCTTGAGAAAGGAGTTGAGGGGAAATTTAAGCTCCAAAAGGACCAAGAATCAATATCCAAGGGCAAAGCTTCAATGATAAATGTTAGAGTAAAAGTGATGGATGTCGTTGCCTTAGAGGTATGTATTCAAGCTTTGAAGATCAGAATGCATATTAATGGACATGATGTTTTGGATGTGCTGGTGGATGGAGGATTTGTTGTGAATACCATGTTGGAATCTTTGTTGAGGAAGTTTAGGATGAAGCCTTCAAGACCATCCAACATCATTGTTGGAATGACCCACAAGCAAAAGGTGCGATCCATTGGATTGAATGACAATGGTGGTAGTAAGTGTGATGGGAGTTCAAACCTTGTTGTGTTTTTTCAATTGCTTAAAGAGGCTAGTCATTGCTTGTTGTTAGAAAGACCTTGGTTAGGAGAGTGATGGCTACTGATAGGTGGCACAAGGATTATCTTTGTATAGGCCAAAGTACCATTGGTGATACTAACAAGTGATGGAGGAGAAGGATCAGCCTTGCATAGGCCTAAAATTGATTATTATGAGTCTTAAAGTGAGAAAAGTGGCAATTTTTTGGAGTTTGACACAACATGTCAACATATAAGAAGATTTCTTTCAAAAATACTTCGGATGATGAGTTTCAAGTTCAAGTTATTGATGCAATGGAATAACTTCCTAGGCTAAAGGTGTTGAAGAATCCTAAAAAGATGGAAATGAGTGAAGAGGAGATTACACGATGACTCTCCATTCTTAAGTTTCATCCCAAGATTATTGGATATATTTTATAGATACATCCTAGTCTTTGCCTTTAGTTACAAGGATTTGAAACAAGTGAACTTAAAAACTCATCGTATTGAGTAAAAGGAGAAAACTCATGAAATACATCAAAAGCAATGTCAAATAAGTCCACCGTTGGATAAGGTGGTGAAGAAGGAGATCAACAAGCTAGAGAAGATGGATTTCATCTATGAGGTTGAGAATTTTGAATGGGTGTCTCTTATTGTGATAGTCAAGAAGAAAAATTGTAAGTTGTGTGTATGTGCAGAATACAAGAGTTGAATAATGTCACAAAGAAATATTTATCTACTTTACCTTTCAAAGATGAGATTTTAGAGGAGCTTACACATCATGAGTGATCATGGTTATTGGGTTAGAACATGTACTTTTAGATTCATAATGATCTTCCAAAAAGCCATTGGAGGTAAACCTGACTAAGAGTTAGTATGTAGGTAGGTCACATTAGACTATACTATAGAGCATGCACATATCTATATTATAAGCAAAGCCACAGAGTAAATGATCTCTCACTATTATTAACATGAACATAATATAGAAGTCATCATTCAAGCACGAATGTAACACTTATGACGTGAGAATAGATCATTTTACTAGCTCAAAAACTTAGAAGTTGAGAAATTAACTCAATGGTTTTGCTTTATTTATATATAGTGTAACACTAGGGAAGTAGTGAGAGACCACTCGAACAGCTCAAGAAATTCTGAAGTTGAGAGATACCTCAATGGTTTCTCTTTCTCCATATACAGTCCTCAAAAGGTACAAACTAGATAAGGTTACACAACCACCATCTAGTCAATTTTTCGTGGATCGATGATATGACGATCAACCTTATGAGCACACGGATTGTTGACGTGTACTCATACTAACACACTAACTAACACACAAGAAACATAATCTAAAGAGCACACGGATTGCTCACGTGACATCTTTAGATACTCCACTAATAGTCAATTCAAGACTATATATCTCCTCTACTTTAGTTCTTACTAACTAAAGATGGTTACAAATCTCCCTCCTTTTAAGATGCAACGTCCTTGTTGCTCACACGTTCAAACTCTTGAACGATCAAAAGTGCATTGGCTAAGTTCTTTGCCGGTTCCCAAGTTGATTCATATGATGGATATCCCTTCCATTGAACCAAATACTCCATTTTTGGGTATTTTTAAACTCGAATCCGTTTTATGAGAATCTTGTCAACCTCAAATTCTGCGTGGTCTGCTATCATAGTAGGTAAAGAAGGAGGGTTTGATGGATTTGTGAACTGCTTGGGACATGATACATATTTTTGCAATCGTGACACATGAAATACGGGATGAAATTTCATATGCAAAGGGAGCTCTAACTTGTAGGACACCTCGTCAACACGTTTCAACACCACAAAAAAACTAATGAATCGAGGGTTAAATTTTGGTGTTCCTACAAGTGACAAATTGATCGTGGATATCCAAACTTGATCTCCTTTTTGAAAATTCACCTCCCTGCGATGAGCATCTGCATATTACTTTTGTTGATTTTGAGCAATTACCAACTTCTCCTTTGCTTGATGTAGTCCTTTGTGTATGTGCTCCACAAAATCATTGATTGTTGCAACTTTGGTTTAAAACTCCTGCCCCTTAGGAATTCTCAAAAAACTGAAAGGTGTCAAAGGATGAGCACCATACATCAGGTAAAATGGATACACTTTTGTGGATGCATTAACATACTTGATATATGCAAATTCCACTAGAGGCTGAAGAGTATCCCACTCTTGTTGTTCCTCAAAGGTGAATGCTCACAACATATCCTCTATTGTTCTATTGGCACTCTCTGTTTGACCATCAGTTTGAGGATGATAGGCTGTAGACATTGCTAGCTTTGTTTTGAATAAATCAAACAAGGTTTTCCAAAACAAACTAGTAAAATGAGTTCCTCTATATGTGATTAAGACTTTGCTTAATCCATGATTCAGAAAAATTGCATCTAAGTACAGATGAGCAAGTTGTGGTGCCATCATTGTCTTTGTGGTAGGTCGGAGGTGTATCATCTTACTCAATTTATCCACAAAGATCACAACTGAATCATGTCTTAAAGAGATTTTTGGTAACTCACAAACTAGATCCATAGTAACATGTTCCCATCGTTGTTCAGGAATGGGAAGGGATTGGAATAAACCTACTAGTTTTTGATTCCCCGCCTTATTTTGTTGACATGCGACACAACTTCGAACATATGCCTCCACATCTCCCTGCATCCTTGGCCAATAATACACTTGTTATATGCTCTCCAAAGTCTTTTCAGCTCCCACGTGCCATGCAATGGCTGTATCGTGGCCTTCTGACAACACCATTGTGCATAAATATGTATGTTGTGGGATCCATATACATTGCTCTTGAAATGCTAGAACTCGAACCTTCCGTGCCGTCTTTGCTTGAAGTGCTTTCATGATCTTCTTATCCTCCTTTGTTGCAGCCATCATTTGAGACAACCAATCAACTTGGATTTTCACCTCTGTGATGTTGTTGATACACTTCATCCGTGTGAGAGCATCTGCAAGTTGTTTCTTGCCCTCCACATACACTATATTCATGTTGAACTGCTGACGCCATTCTACCAATCAAATTTGCCGTTTGGAGAGATCTTTCTGAATTTCCAAATACACTAATGGTTTGTGGTCGGTTTCTACCACAAACTCCTTGTCTCCCAAGAAGTGCTTCCAATGTTTCATGGCCAAAACAATGGCTAACTCCTCTCGTTCAGTTGTGTGATAGTTTTGCTCAGCTACCACCAACTTTCAAGAGAAAAAGCCAACCGGGTGCCAACCATCCTCCCATTGTTTTTTGAAGAATTCCACCCAATGTTGTACCTAATGCAACAGTAGCCAACTTGATTGGTGGATTAGAATCATACCACTTGAGAATAGATGCATGTAAAAAAGCATATTTCAATGCTTGAAAGGTTTTTTCTTGTGACGTTCCCCATCTCCATTTTTGACACTTTCCTAGCATAGATGTTAAGGCTTGGACACGACATGCAAAAACATTAAGAAATATGCGATAAAATCCTGTAAGACCTAAAAAACTCTTTAGTTGAGTTTGATCCTCTAGTGTTGTCCACTTCTATATGGCTTCTATCTTCTCACTCAGCAGTTGGATTCCCTCCGCTGTGACTAGACCCTCCCTCGATGGCCTAAATAATCTACTTCTGATTTTCCAAATTCATATTTTGAAGCTTTGGCATATAACTCATTCTCTCGCAAAACCTAAAGTACCTCTCGTAAATGTCGCATATGATCTTCTAAGGTTGTACTATATACCAAAATCTCATCCAAAAAGACAATAACAAATTTATCTAAATAAGGACAAAAATATCATTCATTAATCTCATGAATGTGGCAGGTGCGTTAGTGAGACCAAAAGGCATCATTAGATACTCAAAGTGACCATAATTAGTACAAAAAGCTATCTTATGAACATCTTCATTAGCAATTCGAATTTGATTGAAACCGCTCCTCAAATTCAATTTGGTGAAGTACTTCGTCCCTTGAAATTGGTCAAACATATCATCCATTCGAGGCAATGGATACTTGTTTTTCACCGTTTGTTGATTCAACCCACGATAGTCAATGCACAATCTCATACTCCCATTCTTCTTCTTCACAAACAACACATGGGCTCCATAAGGTGAAATGTTTGATTGTATGAACCCCTTCCTCAACATCTCCTCCACTTGAGCTTTATATTCCTCCAACTCATTTGGAGCCAAACAATATGGAGCTTTGCATGTTGGAGTGATTCCGGGTATCACCTCAATCTTTTTATCTACACGCTTCTTAGGTGGCAATCTTGCAAGTAGATCATCTAGGAAGACATCTTGATACTCTGTAATAATATCGCTCAATGATTCCAGAATGTAAAGATTATCCAGAACCAACAACATGTCTTATAAGTCCCAAGAAACATACATCACCTATAGAAATGGCTGTCTTACCAATCACAAAGAGAGGTAAGCTTCTATTATGAGATCTGCTTCTATTTCTGTAAATCTTTGATCCATTACTTTTTACTACTTTCTTTCTCCAATCTACCTCCGGATTGTACTGCTCCATCCATGGCATTCCTATGAGGACATCATATTGAGTTAATCGGATTACACTCCATTCAATCTCTTCCTAGTACCCGCCAATGGCTAGTTGTACACTTTGTGCTAATGTCTCAATTGGTTTAGTTTGCCCATTTGGCAACTCCACTTTATCACTCACATCCTTCATCAAAATCAATCCTAATTTCATTCCAACAAATTGAGATAGAAAATTTTCTGTTGTTCCAGTATCAATTAGAACTCTCACCTTGTGTCCTTCCATCATCCCATCTGTGACAATCAATCGAGCTTTCAATCGTTATATTCTTCCATCCCGTCTTTTCTTTGTTTAGTGGAACCAGTAAGGTCGCGAGGCAAGTTAACTCGTGATCTTTGTTTCCCTGCAAGATCTCGTCTTCATTATCGTATTCCCCTCCTTCCATGTTGTTGAAAGTCCTTCGCAACATAGGTCTTTCTCCGGATGGTCCTGATCGAGTTCTACACAACTTGGCAATGTGACTTATCCTCCCACATGTATAGCATTGACAATTGTCACAAACCCCAATTCCTCCTCAATTAACCGTTCCATTATTTGCAAGAAGATCCGGCAAATTTGGAATAAGTGATCGACAATTATCACCTCCATACTTGGGTATGAACGGTATCAAGGACACACAGATCACAAAATGCAACAGGGGCTTGTTGAGAACTTTCAAGCGGTGGATTCTTTTCAAACCGCGAGAATGAAGTTGTGGGATTTGAAGCAGAAATGAGTCATACATGAATGCATTGAAGAATTTTCTGATCTGTGTGTCCGTGTGGTGGTGCGTATCCTTCCCTACGTCGAAGGTTTCCCAACTCCATGGGTGTTGGGCCAAGTGGTTCTTGAACATTGCTTGATGGTTCACCGTGTGTGATCTCATAAGAACCCAAAATCCATTGAGCAATTGCGATTGCTTCATTCATTGTGGATGGATTACTTCCATCACCTCCTTTTGCACTCTCTCCTTCAGACCTCGTTTGAAGACATCTAAGGCTTTTGCTCCACTCATATCCATAATGGATACTTGAAGATCACAAAATTCTTCAATGCATTCATGTATGACTCATTTCTGCTTCAAATCCCACAACTTCATTCTCGCGGTTTGAAAAGAATCCACCGCTTGAAAGTTCTCAACAAGCCCCTGTTGCATCCCACTCCATGAAAATAGAAGCCTCTCATTCTGAAAGCATTCGTTCCCATGTATTGTACCATGTAAGAGCCTTATCCATGAGGTAAGACCGCATTAATATTCCTGCAATAAAATCAGAAATATGAAAATGTGATAGATGTATATTCATCCTCATGATCCATCCCTCCAAAACTCCCATGGCTCTACTGCCCTTTCCCATATGAAGTAAGAGCTTGGCTTGATCTTCCATCTCTTGAAGTCGTCTCCAATTTACCTCTTCATTGGCAATAGCAGTCACTTGCGGTTGGGATTGAGTCTCTTATATTGGAGTTTCCACTTCCATCTCACCAACTCTTTCTCTCTCTACCTTCTCACTCTCTAATGCCAAGATCTTATCCTCCATGGCTTGTTGCTTTGTATGTCCATCTTTAATAGCTTTTCTTAACTCTTTCATTTCTATCATGATTGAGTTCACAACTTCACTCATAGAAAATGACGCTTCCATGCTTCTCCACCACTCAAACTAATATAATGTAAGTATTATTACAATCCAATCTCTCAAAATAGGAAAAAGGCCGAGGTGATCCTATTACAGCTCTGTAGTACTTTTCACCATAATTTCTAACAATAAAGTCCCTCCATACTCTCTTCTGTCGATAAATTATTCTAATTTCTACATACGTGTTGAATGGAACCGATGTGGATGGTTCACGATTCAAATCCATCCAACATTCAACTCCACAATGTAAATGGTAATATCACACGTTTTTCCATAATTGACAATCGGAAGTATCATTGGTACTCATGATGCCATTACTCGAGCTATAAAATCTGCACCCCAATTCGCCACAAGGTACATTTTGAAAACATCCTTCTCCATGAATCGAATATGGATGTTGAATAGATTGGAAAATGGAAAGTTTTCTACAGGATTTCTCTTATGCACATCCATACGTGCAACCCACAGTTTTCCCTTTCCCCCTCACTCTACATGCAGATCAATGACCTCTTCCAGTCTCTATACAACTCTCAAGAACTTAAAGTTATCATCATGATCTTGCTATTCCAAGAGGGATAATCCACACTCAAGTAAGTTCGCTCTGATACCATTATAATACTAGGGAAGTGAGGAGATATCACTCGAATAGCTCAAGAAATTCCGTAGTTGAGAGATACCTCAATGGTTTCTCTTTCTCCATAAAGAGTCCTCAAAAGGTACAAACTAGATAATGTTACGCAACCACCATCAAGTCAATTCCTCGTGAATCGATGATGTGGCTGTCAACCCTATGAGCACACGGATTGCTGACATGACACTTTTAGATACTCCTCCTTACGTAACCTCTACTTTAGTTCTCACTAACTAAAGTTGGTTACATATAGTTATTCAAAAGTTACAATTTAGATAATGATCCACAACCATCATCCATCCAACTCGTGGATCATGTCATGGATCACACAGATTTTTTACTTACACATTAGAAACACAATCTAATGAGCATATGAATTGTTGTGTATAATCTCTGCATAGTCCATAAAAAGTCAACTCAAGACTATCTATCTTCATCTTGCGTAACATGTAATTTAGTTTTCATTAACTTAAGATGTATACAACCTTTCTCCATTTAAAATGCAACTTCCTTGTTGCGCATACATTCAAACTCTTGAAGTATTAAAGATGCATTGCTTGAATTGTAAGCTAGTACCAAATCATATGATGAATATTCTTTCTAGTAAATCAAATATTCGATTATTGATATTTGTAACCATGAATATTCTTTTTGAATATCTTTTCAACCTCAGATTCTTCATGATTTACTACCATATTAGTTAAAGGAGAAGATGGTTATGGAGTTGAAAATTGCTTAGATCGTGGTACGTATTTTTGGAATAAAAACACATGAAATATGAGGTGTATATTTACATGTATTAGGAGCTTCAACTTGTAAAACTCATTGCAAACAAAATTTTAACTTCTTGAAAAGAACAATAAAGTGATGATTAAATTTTGATTATCCCACCTGTGACAAATTGTTTGTAGGTAATCAAAGAAAATGGAGAAGTATTTGACGATGCATTAACACAATTGTATATGCAAATTCCTTAATAGTCAAAAAAATATCCTACTCTTGTTGTTTGTCTCAGATGAATGCTCGTATTTTATACTCTATTATTATATTGACTTTCTCCATTTGACAATATATTTGATGATGATATATTATAAAAATTGATACCTTTTTTTTGAATAAATCAAACAAAGTTTTCCAAAATAAACTTATAAAATAAGAGTTTTCTATCGGCGATTACGGTTTTGTTTAATCTGTGATTTACAATAACATCATCACGATACAAATAAGCAAGTTGCGTTAGAGTCATAAGATTTTTGGTAGTTTGGATGTGAATCATGTGATTTAATTTTTTTTCCAAATACCAAGATTGAATCATGTAGTAAAGAGTTTCAAGGTTATTCATATATTAGATTATTAGAACATGTTTTCATCATAGTTCATAAATGAAAAAAGGTTCTAATTCATTTTTCTTATTTTGTTGATATGCTACAAAACTTTGATTATATGACTCCACATCTTTTCACGTTATTGAACAATATAACACTCGTTATATACTCTTCAAATCTTCTAAGCTCTCATGTGCTATGCAATGGCTATGTCATGGATTTTTGACATCAACATTGTACGTAAATTTGGTTCTTTTGAAATCCATGCATGTAACTCTTAAAATGCTAAGGCACAAATCTTATTTGATTTTTCTCCTTGAAATATTTTCATTATCTACTCATCTTCATTTTTTGTAGTCATCATTTCAATTCATAATTCGATTTGGATTTTCATCTCTTTGAAGTTGTTGATGCATGACATTTCTGCTATGTTATCTTCAAGATGCTTCTTATCTTCCACATACATCAATTTTCATATTAAACTCATTGTGTTCCTGGTAATACTTTTTATGTTTGGTGGCTAGAATAATGACTAGCTCCTTTCAATTAGGTTGGTGATAGTTTTTTTGGCTAATACTAACTTTTGAAAGAAGAAATTAATCATATATCAACCATACATGTTGTACATTTTGCATCAATAGCCATCTTGATTTATCTATTTTAATCATAGTTCTTGATAGGTGCATGCAAAAATGCATATTTCAATGCTTGAAAGGTCAACTCTTGTTCGGTTCTCCATCTCCATTTTTTATCTTTTTATAACAAAAATGTAAAGGCTTAACCAAGACAAGCAAAAATATTAACAAATTTGAGAAAAAATACAAGAATATACAAAAAAAACTTTTTAATTGAGTGTGATACTCCATTATTCGCTATATTTTTATGATTTTTATCTTTTCATTCATCACTTTGATTCTCACTATTGTGACTCGATGAAGTAAAAAATATACTTCTTACTTGTTAAATTCACATTTTGAAGCTTTGACATATAACTCATTTTCTCTCAAAACCTAAAGTATTTCTTGTATATGTCTTCTATGATCTTATTAGATTTCACCATATACATAAAAATTATCTAAACAAATAATAATAGATTTATCTAAGTAAGAATGAAAAATATCGTTCATCAATTTCATGAATATTGCAGATGAGTTGGTGAGATCAAAAGTCATCACTAGAAAATCAAAATGATCATATAGAGTATGAAAAACTGTCTTGTGAACTTCTTCATCAACAATTCAATTTTGATTGTACATGATCTTCAAATCCAATTTGGTAAAGTTTTTTTTTGTTTTGAAACTAATCAAACTAATCATCCATTTGAAACAATGGATACTTGTTTTTCACAAGTAGTTGATTTAAATCACCGTAATCAATGCAGAATCTCGTACTTCCATCCTTCTTCTTTACAAACAACACATGTGCCCCATAAGATGAAATGATTGCTTGTATGAATCTTTTTTGAACATCTTCTCCACTTGAGTAAAATACATGATTTCCAAATGAAACAAGAGATTGGATTGATCTTCTATCTCTTAAAACTATCTTCTATCCTTGTCTTCGTTGTCAATAAAAATTACCTTAGTTTGGGATGAGCTTCATGTATTTAAGTTTTGACTTCCATCTCACCAACCCGTTCTCTCTCTAACTTTTCATATTCTAATGCATAGATAGTGTACTTCATGGCTTGTTCTTTTGTATGACCCTCTACAATAGTTTTTTTCAATGATTTAATATATATCATACTTGAGTTTAGAATTTCACTCAGAACATTTGTGATTTCAACCACTCTCACTTATACAATTTTATTATAATAATAATCCTATCTTTCAAAAGAAAATCACAAAAGGCTTAGATGATTATATAACAACTTTGTAATACTATTCACCATAATTTATATCAATTAAATCACTCAATACTCTCTTTTGTTGGTAAATTGTTCTTATTTCTACATACATATTAAAGAAACAAGTGCTTGTGATTTGGGATTCAAATCTATACAAGATTCAATATAGATTTTAAATGGTACAATCTTACTTTTTCCATCATTAGCAATGGCGATGCTATCACTCAAGCCATAAAATCTGCATTCCAATTGACCACTTTTAACGCCGTAAAAATAACTTTTAGTATGAATCTAATCTAAATTTTGAGCAATTAGGGAAATATAAAGTTTGGTACATGGTTGCGCTCTATTACATGTTAATCAGCAGTCCATAATTTTCTATTTCCTTTTTAGTCTACATACATATCGATGACATTTGCAAGTTTTCATACAACTTTCATAAACTTAAACTATCATCTATGTTTTGCTATTCCAAGAGGATTAATCCACACTCTAGGAGAAAACAATTATGTTTTGATATCATTGTAACACTAAGGACGCGAGGACGAACCATAATAATAGCTCAAGGACTCCAAAGTTGAGAGATAAACTTAATAGTTTATCTTTCTCCATATATAATCCTCCAAAAGGTACAATATAGATAAGATCCCACAATGTAGGAGCGTAGTTCTTAGGATAAGTAGGATTTTTTTTGGTTTTTGTGAATAAAGAGTTATATTCGGGTTCTCTTGAAGCTATTCGTTCTAATATATGTTTGTTAGCTAGGAATACCATTAGGGAGTTCACACGAGTGAATTGCGAGAGAATTTGAGCGTGCGGATTGAAGAATTGTCGAGAGAAAGTCGATGCCAAGAACTTGCCGAGCGGTCGGAGCAAGGGAAGCTAGCTGCAATGTCGAAGCGTCGAACCAGAGGAGTTCCAGCAAGAAGAAGTGCGACAATGGAAAGAATTCAACCGCTTATTCTGATGGCGGATTGGACTCCAGCGGAGTTGTTGAGGTTGAAGAACATCGATGGAGCATTTATGTCTTGACGATGAGACTATGTGTGCCCGGAGCTGCGCGATGAAGTCCGGAGAGGGAAGCCGTTGACAACAATTGGAAGCCGAGCGCATCCGGATAAGTGGGATGCAAAGTTGTGAGCAAAGGCTTTAGGACGCAACCACGAAGAGGACAAAGACGGCGTCGATTGGGAGGGATCGGCAATGCACACGTCATTTACCTTTGACGAGCGGAAGTGGTTCAACCCTAGTGAGAGGAAGGGGACGAATGGCTATAAGCTCGACTTGATTAAGAATGTATTCAGGAGGAAGGTGGCACTCACCTTGAATCAACTTTTCTCATCATAGAGAACCACCTACGTGAGCTTGCACAAGGTGAGGATCGTAGAAGGGTTCATATGAGGAACTATCCGGGTGAACTGGGGAGAGATCTTTGCGAGGAATGTACATGCCATGGTGATGAAGCTAAGAGAAGACAATAAGAGTGTAGTCTATCTCTCGCCTTTCTTAGTAAATGGCTTGTATGCAAAAGTGGAGTACCGACGCCTAGGGAGAGAGGCTGTTGTACCAATTGGAGAGTGGATTGACGGACTTGGATGCAGACATCGACAGTGCTAGTAGTGGGTCGACGAGGAGTCTATAGGCACGAGCAGCTCTCTCTGAGCCGAAGAGAACGGGAGAAGTGAGACCGGCGGTGCAGAGCAAGCCTGATTTGTACTCAGACCTGGAAGTGATTGGAACGTCGAGGAAGAGGAGGAGAGTAGTGGCCCGATTCAGGGAGATGGGGTATGACAAGGTACTCCTGCGAAGACTGGGTGCCATTCGGAGGGGGAAGCATCAGAAGCTCAGGGAGTACACTAAGCAGTTCCTGAGCCTGCTAGATCGGATGTCAGCAACCATTGCCAACACCAAGCCATATTTGGTGGCAATGGCAATAAAGTGGTATGTATCTGGCTTGGGGAAGCATGACCCTGATCAGGAGACCTTCTGTCCAAGGTCGGACCGAATACTTGTGGGAGGCGATCATTCAAAAGCCCGCTGGAGGCGCATAAATTGTCAAATATTCATCGACATTCGGGGAAGTCCTCCAAAGGTAAGGGCAAGACGAAGACCCGGGGTAAGGGAAGGAGAAGACGAAGTCCTTCCACAACTAGCTCTTTTTCGACCGAAGAGGCTACGAGCTCTTCGGATGAGGAGTGGAGATACACCCCGAAGAAGAGGGAGCATCATCGCATGAAGGGAGGCGATGAGGGAAGGAAGTGCATTTCCTCCAAGGTGGAAGAACTGACCAAGTCCTTGGAGGAGTTGAAGGTGCACTTGGTCAACAATAAAGACAGGCGTAAATCGCCAATGCAGTAGGGCGGCGTGCCGGTGTACCATATGTAGGAAGCCGGGGCACACCAACTCGGAGCACCAGCTCAGGGAGAGCTACCCGGCACATCAAGTAAGCTGGGAGAGCTCGAGTGAGGCCTCATCGTATGAATCAAACCAGGAGAACTACTCCTATGGAGTGCAGGAGGGCACTCTCATCCCACTTGTGCCTATCCCTAGATATGCACCAACGGACATGGCCACAACCATTCCACAAAGGAGGATGGTAGGTGGACCTCCTCCACCCGCAAAGCCGAACGCCTGCTACAACTGCGGGACGATAGGGCATTGGTCCCCTCAATCTCCTCAACCCGGGAGGAGAATACCCTACCAGCCCATGTGCAGCAATTGCATGAGGCCGGGCCATACGAATGTGGAGTGCAATTAGCCCCCACAGGCCCGAGGGGAGTCCGAGCGGTACCCAGCCCGAGGGGTTCGCTTTGTGACCCCGCCAAAGCGTGACGTGGGGGTGAACCAGGTGAGCCTGGAAGAGCGACCCCTACCCATGGGACCAGCATGGCCAGAAGAAGTGGTCGAGGTATTGAAAGTGTCTACCCGAATCCAAGGTGCAGCTTTCTCCTCTCAGCCTGAAAAGCTGAAGAGGGGAAAGAAGGGAGCCGCACGGGAGGCTATTCGGCGAACGCGCCGCCCCGTCGCCCCGAACGAGGCCGCTCCCAAGCAGGTTTCTCTACTTTCCCCGTGGATATTCGGAATGAGGTAGAGGGCTACTTGAAGGAGTTGGCTCCACCAGATACAAGGGCGGACACGCCTCGACGACAGAGCCCAACCGCGATACTCGCTAGATCCCAACCACGCGATTCAGGGTATTATGACCCTGTAGCAGACTTGGAAGGGGTGAAAGTGAATATCACCATGAAGCACCTGTTGGACGATAACAAGGCATACAAGTGGATGCTTATTAAAGCCTTGAAGACTAGCAGCGGACGCGCGGGCCGAAAAGAGAAGCTCCCTGCGGTGTATTCGGTGGAGTAGGAAGACCTGGGAGCACCGGAGATCGAGATAGAGATCGCCAGATGTATACTAAGGAAAGTGTCGATAGATTCCGGCTCTGGTGTGAATATAATGACGGAAGATACAGCCCATGGCCTAGGGTACACCAAATATGAGGCTACCCCCCGAATACTCTGATTTGCCGACCTGTCAAGGATGAAGCCGGTGGGGATTCTGCGGGGAATTTTATCCCAAGTAGGAGGGGCATCGTTCCTCCTTACGTACATTATACTCAAGCCGTAGGAAGAAAGCGGAAACAAAGTCCTGTTGGGGAGACCCTGGCAGTATGGCACAAAGGTCATCACCAATTGGCAGAAGCGGAACCTCACATTCTTCGACCCCAGTGACACGAGTGATCGGAAGGTCACAATATCATAGGATAACCCGAAGTATCAAGGTGAGACGTCCTCAGACTCGTGAGTCAATGACCTCAACAGGTCGGACTCCTGAAGCGAATCCGAAGACCCTACCCTGGTGGACGTCCGATACTTGGAGTGCTACAAAGTGGAGGAGGATCTGTCCGAGGAGGATCAATAGCAATTACAGATCAGTGTGGGCCAGAGCGAAACCACCCACACTGACGGAGTGGTGGAACCCATCGCATACAGGGAGATAAGCGTTAGGCCTGATTGTATTCTCATAGTAGGCAAATCCCAAGGCGATTCCACATTGACTCAATTGATTCAGGTCCTCACGGCCTATGAAGACGTCTTCGCTTGGAAGATTACGGATATGAAAGGCATACCCCGACAATAGGGAGAGCACCGAATAGATCTCATAGAGGGGGCAGTACCAGTAAGGCAGAGACAATACCGGTTAAATCCGAAATACTCCTTGTTGGTAAAAGAGGAAATTGATAAATACCTGCAAGTAGGCATTATTTACCCCGTGTTGAGCAGTGAATGGGTTGCCCCAATTGTTATTGTACCTAAAAAGAATTCCGGAAAGATAAGAGTCTGTCAAGACTTTAGGAAGCTGAATGCGGCTACCAAGAAAGATCATCACCCTTTGCCATTTACCGATGCAATATTGGATCATGTAGCCGGTCATGAATGTTCTGACTTCTAGATGGGTTCTCCGGGTATAACCAGGTATCGATACGTGAGGAAGATAAAGACAAGATCACTTTCACCACGGATTGGGGCACCTATGTCTATCACAAAATGCCATTCGGATTGTGCAATGCACCTACTACCTTTCAGAGGATGATGACGCATATTTTCCAGGATTACTTAACGAAGTTCCTGGAGATCTTCATGGATGACTTTTGTGTATTCGGATCTCGAAAGCGTAGCACTTACAAAGACTTGGAGCAAACTTTCCGGAAGTGTAGGAAAAGCCAATTGGCTCTACATCCGGAGAAGTGCTACTTCATGATGTCGGAGGGTATTCTGTTAGGACACCGAGTTTCGGCGCGAGGTATTGAGGTAGACGTAAACAAGGTCCGCGTTATTGCAAAGATCGAACCACCGCCCAACATACGGAACTTGGGCATTCTTAGGACACCAAGATACAATCGGCGGGTATGTCAAGGCTTATGCTTCTATCTCGGAGGCACCGACGGATTTCTTGAACAAGGAGACAGTATGAGTGAATTTAACTCTCGCACTGTAAGACCTTTGAATGTATGAAGCAAGAGTCGGGTGTGCGGCTCCAACATTAGTTCCACGGATTGGGAGAAGCCTTTCCATGTAGATGTAGATACGTCCTCTATAGCTATAGGAGTAGTCTTAGGACAACGTGACGCGGAGGGAAAAGATCACCCCATTTACTTTGCCAGTCGTATGCTCATAGCAACTGAGCGCAATTATTCCATCACCGAGAGGGAAGCTCTATGAATGGAGTATGTTGTTAGGAAGTTCAGGCACTACCTTCTCGGATACGAATTTGTATTCCATGTGGACCATTATCCTCTTAAGTATTTGGTTCAAAAGGCGGATTTGTCGCATCTAATTGCACGATGGATGTTGTTATTGCGGGGAATTCATATTCGAGTACGCATGCGAAGAAGGGTATTCACCACACGAATGGGGATTTCCTGTCAAGGTTGGAAACTCATATCTCAAGCAAAGACCGTAGGCGATGATTTCCGGATGAACAACTGTTCCAACTAGCCGAATGAGGGAGATGCAAGATTACGATTTGTATCATTACTTGCATGCCTTAGAAATTCGGAGGGCCCGACACCGAGAAGAGAACAATGATTCGGTCCATAAACCGCTTCGTATCAACTTGAGAAAGGGATATTGTTCAGAATGGGGGCGGATGCTTGGAGACGTATGAAGTACGAAGAGAGATTAGAGCCATGCATGAAGAAGCGGATGGAGGTCACTATGCTCTACGGAATACGGTGAAGAAGATTCTCACAACGGGATCCTGTGGCCAACCATGTACAAGGACGTGCATCAGTTCATTCAGAAGTGCGATGCATGCCAAAGGACGGGGAGACAGACACCAACCACTCGATTGCCGTTGAAACCTATTCTGCCACTAGCACCTTTTGAGAAGTGGGGGATAGACTTTGTAGGACAAATTTCGCCAGCCACTCGAGGGACCAGGAAGCGGTATATTCGGGTGGCGACAGATTACGCGACGAAGATGATTGAAGCGGTGGCTACCCGAAGAGATGATGCGAAGACAGTGGCGGAGTTCTTCTTTGGCCAAGTCATTTGTCGTTATGGGTGTCCCTTGGAGCTTGTTAGCGATAGGGGAATTCATTTCCTGAATAACTTAATTGAGAAGCTTACCCTGTATTTCCAAATTAAGCATTGTAAAACCACACCTTATAATCCGAAGGTGAATGGTCTGACTGAGAAGTCCAATGGGTTGTTGTGTAAGATTCTGAACAAGATGACGGTCAGTCATATCTATGATTGGGACACTAAAGTGCCAGCGGCGTTGTGGATGTTTCGTACAGCAGAAAAGATCACGACTAAGCAAACACCGTTCTACTTAACGTATGGCATGCATCCCATCAAGCAAATGGAATTTGAGGTACCTTCGTACCGTATCCTAGTGGAGGATAGGTTGGGAGACGAGGAGAGCCTGCTACATAGGTTGTTGACACTTCCACAACTGGAAGAGGACTGCGAAGACTTTGATGAGTTGACAAAGCAAATTCAAGCTAAACGAAAAGAGCAGTATGATGCGTGACTTTGTACCACTTCGGTGGCAGCGGGCGACAAAGTGTTGTTATATGATAGCCGGTATATGAAGTTTCCGGGGAAGTTGCATCTCCGATGGATGGGACCCTACGTGGTCAAGGAAGTGTTTGATAACGGCTCGTTACATTTTTGTTAGATTTAGAAGGAGCGGTATTTGCTACCCAAGTGAATGACTGGAGAGTGAAGAGATATTATGATTGAAGCTGTTCGCGGGGACGCTCAAATTTAAGGGCGGACGTATGTAGGAGCGTAGTTCTTAGGATAAGTAAAAAAAAATTTGATTTTTTTGAATAAAGAGTTATATTCGGGTTCTCTTGAAGGTATTCGTCCGAATATATGTTTGTTAGCTAGGAATACCATTAGGGAGTTCACACGAGTGAATTGCGAGGAAATTTAAGCGCGCGTCTGGGCGGCGGATTGAAGAATTGTCGAGAGAAAGTCGATGCCAAGAACTTGCCCGGCGGCCAGAGCAAGGGAAGCTAGCTGCAATGTCGAAGCGTCGAAGCCGGAGGAGTTCAAGCAAGAAAAAGTACGACGATGGGAAGAATTCGACCTCTTATTCTGATAGCGGATTGGACTCTAGAGGAGTTGTTGAGGTTGAAGAACCTCGGTGGAGCATTTTTGTCATGGCGATGGGACTACGTGTGCCCGGAGCTGTGCGATGAAGTCCGGAGAGGAAAACCGCTGACAGCAATTGGAAGCCGAGCGTATCCGGAGAAGTGGGATGTGAAGTTGTGGGCAAAGGCTTTAGGACGCAACCACGAAGAGGACAAAGGCGGCGTCGATTGGGAGGGATCGGCGATGCACACAGCATTTACCTTCGACGAGCGGAAGTGGTTCAAACCTACGAAGAGGAAGGGGACGAATGGCTATAAGCTCGACTTGATTAAGGATGTATTCAGGAGGAAGGTGGCACTCACCTTGAATCAACTTTTCTCACCATAGAGAACAACCTAAGTGAGCATGCACAATGTGAGGATCGTAGAAGGGTTCATAGGAGGAACTATCTGGGTGAACTGGGGAGAGATCTTTGCGAGGAATGTACAGGCCATGGCGATGAAGCTAAGAGAAGACGATAAGAGTGTAGTCTATCTCTCGTCTTTCTTAGTACACCTGTATGCAAAGTTGGAGTGGCTGACGCCTAGAGAGAGGCAGCTGTACCGATTGGAGAGTGGGTTGTCGGACTTGGATACGGACATCGACAGTGCTAGAAGTGGGTCGACGAGACGTCTAGGCACGAGTGCTCCGCTTGAGCCGAAGAGAACGGGAGAAGTGAGACCGGCGGTGCAGAGCAAGCCTGATTTGGACTCAGACTTGGAAGTGATTGGAACGTCAAGGAAGAGGAGGAGAGTAATGGATGACAGTCCACCGGCTACTCTAGCAGTTCGAAGAGATGTAGGAAAGAAGAAGATAGAAGAAGTAGGACCGGCAAAGTCCTCTCGTCCGAAGATGATGGCGGTGAAGCAGGGGCTTACGGCCTCGAAAGGAGATTGCAGAACCTATGGCATCGGTGCTACAACTGTCGCAGAAGTTGGAAGCTGTGGTGTTCCCGGTATTGCTGGAGTTGAACGAGATGGGGCCGATGTATATGCCAGGGTGGGACCCTCAAGCAAACGGGAATATGGAGTTGATTCAGATGATGAACCGTCTGGCGTTAGGGAAGGAGGACCAATCCATCACAGTGAGAGAGCTGACGGAGAATGTGGACAAGCTGTCCAAAGAGAAGACTAAGATGGAGAAGAAGCTTTAGAAGGCGAAGAAGGCCTACGAAGAGATCTGTCGTATTTGGGGTGCGGAGATCCATTTTGTGGAGAAGGAGAATGCACATCTTCGGGAGACGGTGCAAGACTTGAAGCAAAGACTGATTCAGGTGGATGTGGAGGCACCTGCGAAGTTGGATAACCTCGCTAACAGATGTGCGCAACATCTGTTCACACGGTGTGATCGGGTTGAGACGCAGCGGTTAGAGTAGTTGGTGGCGGCAATGGAGAATCCCGATGACTCCAAGGATCGACGAAAGGAGATGTACAAGACATTGGGTCGAGATTTCAGGGAAGCCATGGCTCTTCATCGACAGGAGATCGCGGCAGATCTACAGGAGATGCAATTAGGAATCAACGCATTCACGCAGGCAGCGGAGGTGCGATCGAGCGACTTAGATCAGAGTAGAAGACTTATGAGAGAGCGATTCGTGTAGGAGACGGTTAGCTTGGTAGTTAGGAGTAGCAGTTAGAACATTCGTTATAAATAGTCGTAGGAAATAAAGTGATGGATCTTTTATCTTTGCAAGTGTCCAAGCTATTGGATTGCAAATTGTAGTCAGGGTAGAACGAGCACTCGAGGAGCTGATGTCTGCAGGTTGACATTGTGACGACTGGAGGTGATATCCGTGAAGTTACCCGGATATTCGTCCACGAGCTGAGCCTGTGTGTAGCATCAGGAGTACTCTAGAGGGTGTTTTCACCGAGACGCAAACTTGTAATTAGAGAGATCCCCATCCCGAAGTAAAGCAAATTGCTGAACTCTATTTGTTGTGTCTGTGGAATTGGTGATATGATGGGTTTGTGAAGGAATTGGGATGGAATCGATTACATTCTTTATGAATGCTCTTCGGACTTTGCAGTCCATAGTTAGAAAGATGTCTAAATGCTTATTTCCCTTCTTCGCTAGTGCAGTTTGATCCCTCATTCCCTTGGGAACGAATCAATCTATTTGAATTTGGACTTAATAGTACCTACCGTGCTGTTACACACAATTATCATCCATTCAACTCCTCTTGGATCGATGATGTGACAAACATGATTATGAGTACACGGATTGTTGACTTGTAACTCCAACTAAAATATTAGAAACACAATCTAATGAGCACATGGATTGTTGAGTTCACTAATAGTCAACTCAAGATTATCTATCTCCATCTCGCATAATCTCTACTTTAATTCTTATTAATTCAAGTAATATCAATCTGGCTTTTTCATCTTATACGAATAACAAACATATTTATCATGTTTGTGAGTCACATTGATGTTGAATTTGATCAATTTGTGACTCAATTGGCTCCTATCAATCTAATGTATCAAAATGTAATATTTAATATTCATTGAAGCTTTCTCATGATTTTATATTTTACGCGAGTTTTTTATTACTCTAAATGTATTTAGGATTTTGAGAGTGATTATGGATTCTCAAGATTTGATGACACATTTTCTTGATAAATTTTTATTTCAAGATCTTTTTGACATGGACAACATACCATACTTGGATTATGCGAAAGTGGTATGGGGCCTCTTACCTTTGTAAGTTTCATGATATTGCAAGAGAGATACATACAACATTCATTACAATTTTTTTTCATGATATGTAATTAGAGATTATTTATTCTGTTAGAATAAATGTTCTCTTAAATCACCTAGTGGTCCTTTAGCTAGCCCTCAAGCTCAATTTTAGAATAATTTTGGAGTCATGGGGGATGTTGTTCCATCATTGTTTGGATATTAGGGTCTTGATGGCTTCTATATTATGCACTTATTTTTGAATCCGCAATAGATTACTTTTATAAGAGTACTTTTCACGAATTGAGTGCAATCCTTACTTTTTATAATTTTTTCTACATGTTGCAAGTGATGAGTTTGACATCTTTGGCTACACATGAACATCTACCTGTTTAGAGTCTAGTGGTTACTGAGCACCAAGATTACATTTGTTACTCGTAAGTCACATCATGAAACTATAAAATAATTCATTATGCATGACAATACTCTTTCAATAACATCTAGAACTCACATATATTTTCGCTCATGTTGTGGTACTGATCCGACTAGATACATACTTGCCACTGACGTTATCATATTTTATGATGGAATATATGTAGAAATTGCGATGTTGATAAGATATTCAAGTATCAAGTACTATGTGAGGTCATATCTTTATTTCACTTGACTAGGAGATGCACAATTTTGTTAGAAAATGTGTTTAGCTTTATCATGATAGACATATTGGAACATATTTATTGTTCTTGCATAAAGTATTTAAAAAAAATTATATACATCACAGTAAATGTGCATTAAACTCTAATAATTAGGAAAGATATTACTTAATGGTGATGATTTTTATAGATTTCATGTTTAACCATTGTGTTTTAAATATAAGAGTCACGATTACAAATATGACAATTTATTACAAGAAATATTAGCTCTCTTCTTTTCTTTTGTTCTATTCATTGGATTTTTTCTAACATGCTTTAGCTTTTAATTTATACTTAGATCCACAAATGTTCATCATGCATTTTGTTCCATTTCATAAGTCTCCTATTTTCTTCAATACAATTTTTGTCCACAAATCTAAAATAAGTTTACTATCACACAATAACATTAATTTGTTTAAATTTATAAAAAAGTAAAAATCCATATGAAAGTTATTAAAAAAGATGTATATGTGTTTTGATACATTGTATTAAAAAAACACATACTTCTCATAAAATTTTATTAATTTTTGTCAACATATATTAATTATTTATATCTTAAATTTATGATTTATTTTTATATGTAACAAAATAATTTTTTATAAATCATAAACAAATATTTTGAAATAATGATAAATTCAAAAGAGATCAATGCAATAAAAAAAATTTTGAAATATATATATATATATAAGAAAGATTTTCTAATTGCATAAATAAAATATATAAAAATATAGTTTTTAAATGATTTTTAAAATAACATTTAAAATTTTTCATATAAATAATTCTCAAATTATTTTTTATGATACTCGATTTTGTTGCATAATTAATTTTTAAAAAAACCCAAAGTAATTTAAATATAATTTTTATTTTTTTGTTAAATAAAAAAAATAATTTCAATTCAAATTTGACATTTAAAAAATATATTGAATAATGAAAATATGATTGATAAGTTTTTTTTGTTGATAAAATAGATTATAAAAAACGGAAAAAAATAAATTTGATTTTAAAAGCTCTATTGATAGTCTGGATGTATAACCAAATAAGTATATTCAATTGAAATATAATTTTTTTGTAATTTTAGTATTATTTTTTATAAAGTAAAGTTTAACTTAAAATTTAAATTTGTTCTATGAATAAATAATTTGTAACTTATATACATTAATTCAAATATTTTTTTAAAAATGATTAATCTTTTGCATATATATTTTTTATTTTTTAAAATTATAAACTTCTGTAATATTTTTTTATTCTTTAATAATAAATTTAAAAAATTCATTTAATTATCTAAAATTAAACCAACTTGATTTTTTATTATTTAATATTATAATATGATTTGTTTTAAATAATTAAATAAAAATATTATCATCAATTACAGAAGTTTTGATTTAATAATTATTAATTAAATGAAATCATTTTTTTTCAAATGATGAAAATTTGTAATAATTCATAAATATTAAAATTTTATTATTATGTATTTTGAGTTTTTATTAAATAATAAATAAAAATATTTTACTAAATTAAAATTTATTATAAATAAATCATGTTATATTATGATATCAAAATAATATTGTTTCAATAACATTTCATTGATATTACGTTAGTATTTTGAAACATTGTCATTTATTTGAACTTTCTAAAATCAGTTTATATCCAACTGGATGTGAGAAAAAATAGATCTTAACAATAATTATAAATCTTTAGTTGTTTGATAATTATGACAATTAATATTTGTTTTGAAAGAGGAGATATGATAACTTTTCTATTACATGATCAAGTAGATGAAAAGAATGAAATTTAATTGAATAACCTATTGACTACAAGCATTATATAATAGTTTTAACAATTGTTCATCATCCCCATTGTTTATTTTACTGAAATAACTATGAGAGTTCATGTAAAATACGTGCTACATATGCTGCCAATTGTATTTTTATCATTATATCATATGTAAGATTATTTTTATTGATACCTTTATAAATATATGAATTATTTCATTTAATTTTAAATGATTCTATTTCATGTCATGTTACATTGTTACTCTGAAAAGAAAATTGAGATTTCACATAAGTCAAAGTAGTGTGAATAATTGCAAAATGAATTGACTATAATTTAAAAAATATTTTTTTGTTACATTAATCTCAAAAAAATCAGTTGATTTTTTATGATATTTTTATTTAATTTTAATAAAGATAATTTATTTTTTCATTGATTTAAATTTATTTCTATTAGATTTCAAATAAAAATAATTACAATTTAGCATATTTTCAAATAAATCTTAATTTTATAAATTTTAATTCAATTATAAAATAATCATTTATAACATCAAAATAATAATTTTATACAATTTATTTTTAAAAAATAAAAATAAAAATCATCGTTGTTTAATTTTTATTGATCATCAAAAAATAATATTTTTAATTATAAGAATAATTTAAATAAAACTTTGAATTATTTTTAAAAATTAATAAATTTTTATTATTTTATTATAAATTTATTTATTCAAATTTTTATACTACGTCAAAATGATTTTGAATTTAACTGATTTGATTTATTCTTAGAAATTTGGAATTTATACACATATGAAATAATTTTTTTAATTATATTTTCTTAACTTTTAGGTACAAATCAACTTATATATAAGTACATTCAAATAAAAATGACTTATTTATTCACAATAATCATGTTCAAGTCTATTCAAATCAATAAACTCATTTTATTTTAAATATTTTTCATTTCAATGATATCATAAATTTTGATACGCCTTTTATTATATATTTAATATGATATATTTAAAACTTTATCTATCATAATTTTTTTAATGAAATATTGATTTAAAGTTATAATTTTTGCCATGAATTATATAACTTATCCATGCATAAATAATCATATTGAAATAAAAAATTGCAAATTTATATTTATTAAATTTTAATAATTTTTATATTTAATTAATTTTTAGACTTTATTTTTAACCCTCTTTCTAAAATTCAATACACATGGCTATGGAATCAATCAATCATATGATTGATTATCTTTTTTACGTTTGAATTAATATTTATTTGTGTAGAAATGGATTTTAAAATAATACTTGTATAAATTGATCAAAAGTATTAACATTATTGGATTGGTATTAATATTAGTAAATTTGTAATTGATGATGATATTTTCTTATGACACTATCTATGTAATCATATATTTTACGTGAAAATATAGTTTTTTGTATGTATTATTAAGTTAATTTTTTTATATAGGAAATTATTTTTTAATTTTTTTTTTATCAATAATATATTTTATGAGATATATTATACTAATTGAAATGAAAATATGATGATTGATGATAATTTAATCTTTTTCACTTCATTGAAATACATGTTAAATATTACATTGATATTTTTTAAAAAAATAATTAAAAGACTATATTTTGATATATAATAAAATTTTAATGTAAAAGCACATCCTTTTGCTACTCTCCTTTAGTAGCATCATGATTGAAGATAATTTGAAAAATCAATAAACATAGGTAATCAAATTTGAAATTATTGAAATACATCATTTTTGAAGACTATGGTAGTGTACTTTAAATGTTGCAAACAAATTAGATAAATACCATTGATATCCAGTCTATTCCATGTTGGAAGTAATGTTATATCCATGGAAAGATGCATATTAAATATACTTCATTAAGATGGCTCCTGGTTTTTCATCAATGAATTCTTGTGTATAAAAAACTTTCATCACCTGAAGTGATTCTCTAATTTTTCTTCAAATTTTTGCACTCACACAAAGACAAGGATCTTCCTTAGATTATTTATGTTTGAATTGGAGAATTTTGATCTGTGTTTCATGCACAAAAATTATGACGTTCGATCAAAAAATTTAACTTGTATTTTTTCATAGGCTGTCTAGGTACTTAAGCATAGATCAAGTTTTATTGTATAGCACATGAAGGATTAGATGATACACTACGAGAATCATGATTTTATCAAGGATATGTTCCGTGATTTTATGAAGTTCATTTACACTCCAAAGTTGCACTAATTTTAATTCATACACTAATACTTCATACATTCATAAGGGTATAATCTTTCTATGTGTACAGCTAGCATTCTTTTCCTACCGATGAAATGTAGACCGTAGATTTGACTTAGGTTCTCACTTTGCTAAATTGTCCCAACGATGCTCACTTACTCAAACATATATAGATGATATGACAAGATGGTGCGCTTCCAACAAACAGAATATGATGGGCGTTTACCACCCCATACATTTATCTACAAGACAAATAGCAGAATTTGATGGACATTTACTATCCTATGCATGATCCAACAAGACAAGGAACTAATGTGTGGATCGATGAAAAGTAAAGAAATTATCGGAATAGGGATCCGGTTAATTCCCATCAACGGAAAGGATTCTTCCGCAGGTTTGGTTCATTGACACGAAATAAGGATTGATGAAGTAGAAGCACGGCCCTTCATGGAACTCATGCCCCTTGCACAAAATGGCGGTAGCAGCGATGCACAGGATGTACTAATGTAATAGTCTATATTATAGTCTGCCATGGTCTGATTTATGAGTATGGTATGATAGAGATACATTCGAAGGATTCCTACGGACCATTTCTGCAAACTACAAGAAGGTCCAGAGATCGAGAGCATCAGAACGAGGAAGCAAAATGCGTTAATTCCAATGCCTACCTCTTGGAAGGGTGGGATCTGGGATGGGGATATATGAACGACCAGAAGGCGAGGCCGAACAAAACAGGAGGGAGGCCCTGAAGCTGGGCAGAGGAGCCCTGAGGTGGTGTACCGTATGAAGTAGCTCTGGAAGAAGAAAAACAAGGGAAGAAGCAACGAACGAACAAGGAGGAGGACAAGGAAGAGGAGACAAGGGTCCATGAAACAAGTAGACCTCGGTCATTGCTCCAGTGCCACGAGCTCTCGCAGCTCGAGGGTTAGCACCAGTTTGTCGTCGAATTTTGGGGACAAGAGAATGCAGTGACGAGAGGTAGTGATTAGGACTGCAGATCGAAGTATGGAAGATGGTGTAGGAGAAGACATGGTGAAATCGCTGTTGCAGAGGTGAGAGAGAGAGACGAGAGGAGGAATAGGAGGACAAGAAAGCGCTGAAGCTGTTGAAGTCGGGGATTGCTGGAGAAATGAGGACGGATGCGGGAGCCCGGCTGAGTCTGGACGACGAGAGAGGGTCGTCGACGAGGAGGAAAGTGTCGTTGAAGAGCTGTAATTTTTGGCTTCGGCTGGTGGATGCTGGAGCCATAGATGGCCGCAGGAACAGTGTAAATTGTGGAGCACGCATGGGTGCTTTGCGGTAGGGCTGGCTATCGAACAGGTTGAGGGCGATGGGTGTTATCATTGTACATCAGCGATAAAGATGAGTGAGAGGCTTGGTACATAAATATTGCGGGTTTAGGGTTTGTTCTGTAAGCAGTATATTTTTCTCGGAATCGTAGTTACCAGAAGCTCGAGCTTCTATGATGCCGGTGGAGAAGAAAGTGTATAATTGATTCTGGGATTTCTGTCTCAACCCACTTGGAATATTGTTGAGTTGAGTGGGGCCACCGTGAGCACGAAATTATCGAGCTGCGAAGTCCTTGAGAATTACGGGCTGTCAGCGCTTACGGTAATAATTCTCGTTGATGCTTTTGGGAAGAGCAGTCCTCGTTCTTTACTTATCTGAGTGGGCCATGGATGTTTACTTGTGGAACGACGCGCAGTTCTTATACTGTCCTATTATTGAACAACAGTGAGAAAATTGTATTTGTGCAATCAAAGAAAATGTGTGGATGTTTCGCATACATTTCATTTTAGCCTGATTCCTTTGATCGAACTTTAAATACAAATGCCTGAAAGTTTGTACAAATACTGCTGGAGCAGTCTCTATCTGAGAAATTGGATGCTGTCTTGATTTTGAATGCGTTAAAGCTGTTTGGCCGTAAGCGGTTTTTCGAATCAAGTTCAATGCTCCACGATTTTGAAATAGTAGAGTTCCTGAGTCTAACATAAGGCTGCAATTGTCCAGAGCAGATATGTCAAACGAAAAGATGACGTCCTTTTCGGTGGTCAGGAAGAAAACACCATTTCAAAAGCACCGGGAAGAAGAGGAAGCCAAGAAGAAGGTATCACTGCCACCAAATTTATAATCGCTTAAATCTCCGAAGTTTCAGTTTCGCGTGATTTGTGATAACATCCTGTGACAGGAGTGTAATTTTGGTTTTTCGGTCCTTTTTGGAAATTCAACAGCGTGCAGATGAAGAAGCTGCACGACTTTATGAAGAATTTGTGGAATCCTTTAAAGCGGATGATACGCCCGGTGGTAAAGCCTTCGTCAGGGGAGGTACAATCAATCCTAATGAACGCGTGAAACCTCCTCCCGCCGGGACACAGTTACCAGATGATAGGGGTAAGTTGTCCTCAAGCTGCTGTCTTAGTGTATTTTACTGTTACCTTACCGGAGACTTATCAAATCGGGCCCTTGACATTGAGTCCTGTAGTTTTCTGAAGTTGCGAGTGGTCTGTCATATCCTAGTAGGAGGTAACAGATTTTCCTTTGCAGAAGACTTTTCTCTTCTCATAACTGCCGTTTGAGAAGAATACGCCTGTAGTTAATGCTTTCGCTGCAGAACCTAGACTAAATGGAGTTGTTATGTCAATTGGTGATGCATCTTCATATAACACCACCAAAAAGGTGCTACGAAGGAGAGCCTTTATTATGGCAGCATGTAAAGTACAACGACCTGGAACGACAGGAAGACGTCTTGTAATCTGCATCAAGGATATCAATTTTCTGAACATGGACGCTAGAATTTCATGTACCCGCACTATTTGCTCCGTGTTCGTCAGATCTGGACGATATCTTTGGACTTACAAATTCTTTCTTTTTTGTCAGGTCCCAGTATGAAGGAGATGGACTCTACAGCATCCAAGAAACCTGGGAGCAGGTATGTCTGATTGACTACAAGTTGTGGAGCCGAGTAAGGTGTTTCAAATTTGAAATATCGTCTTTCGTTAACTTCAGATTCCTACTTTGGTTGTTTTGAGAGGCGCTGCTCGGAAGAAGTCGTATCCTCCAAGGTTTCTTGGTGTACTAGTGTTATTGCATATAGTGCAGATTGAAGTTCATTCAATATATGTTGGTCTGGTCTTAGTTATACAAAGTCGAGTCACACATACCTGTAGCATCCTCATTTCGTTCTACACCGTACCTCTAGCTTTCTCGAGCTGTCCAGGAACGGCGCGTTTCTGTGGTCTGCAGGTTATAATACGTACTCACTTGTGAGTACAAATAATTGTGGTCCGTCCTCTAAATAGAAGTTATACGGGAAAGATGTCATTGCTCCTCTTTGTTGGGGATTGTGAACACATTCTACTTTCTGTCACACGGTCTCGGGGAAGTTTGCTTAGACTTATGCTGCGATGTTGAGAACTACTGCTGTAGTTCTCAACATGGCAGCATAAGTTGAAACTCTGAAAGTCCAGTCGCAGAACGATCGTAATTAGAGTTGGCTTCAATACGTAAACGTGAACGGCGGAATTTGTTTGCAAGTAAATTTTGTGACAGTAGATTCATTAAACATCAAAGGTAAGACCGTATCTGCGTAGAAGATGGTGCCATGCATTAGATGACATAATGATCTGAGTCCAAAACAGCATACACAGCACACTTGATCACTGTCTATTCTGTTACAACCTTATTCTGGGTTTTGAGATCGTAGAGCAATCTCGGTTCGTATAAGCTACAACGTAATATAGCTCACAGGTCGATGTGTTACTTTCTGAAACAGATTTTGATTGATGCACGTGGTCATTTTTGCAGATATGTTCCCTCGTTTATCCCCCCTGGTTTAGCGGCAATGGTCAACAAGGAGAAAGAGCCTGAAAAAAGAGTATGTGCAATTAATCTAGACATTTTGTAGCTGAATGGTCCGCTTTCCAGCCTTATGCTCTGAAAGTGTAATATCATCATCTTATAAGCTAGTCTTCTGCGCAGAGAGAGGAAGATAAGAATAAAGAGAGGGATCGGGTGAAGTCCCGAAATATTGATCACTTCATGGAAGAACTGAAGCGAGAACAAGAAGCACGGGAAAAGCGAAGTCAAGATCGTGAACACCGTCGCGATGGAAGGAGTACCCGGACGAGCGGGAACATCACTGTTGACACCATTTCTTCAGATAATGTGTGTCTGCACTCCCCTGCTCAAGTTCAGTAGTCACGTGTTTCTCATTCTTGCAGTTTCGCTGGACATTTTGGTCGTGGAAATTCTAGTGGGTGACCCGTGTTTTATATGTAATTTGGCTGGATGAAGGTGGAACACAATTGAGTTATGCTCATTCTAGCTGACTTTTGCATGTGTTGTTTATAGCCTCCTACCCGATTTGATGAACTCCCAGAAGAACTGGACGCAAATGGCAAGCTTCCAGGTTCTTTCGATGATGGAGACCCACAAACCACCAACCTTTACGTGGGAAATCTCTCACCTCAGGTACCAACCTTCGAAAGCGAGGAGAAATTGAAGATTACGTTCTTGGAAGTCCTTTATCATTGTTCACTTCAGTCATGCCAGCGTAGTTCGTGAGATATGAGATATGTCTAGTAAGTCCTTGCTTAGTTATTTAAATCTGAAGGCCATGCATTTGGAGTGGTGCAGGTAGATGAGAACTTCCTTTTGCGGACTTTTGGTCGCTTTGGACCAATTGCAAGTGTGAAAATAATGTGGCCCAGGACTGAAGAAGAGCGTAGGAGGCAGCGCAACTGTGGCTTCGTTGCTTTTATGAATAGAGGAGAAGCTCAGGCGGCCAAAGATGAGATGCAAGGTACCCTCTATGGTCACTTGGTTTTGGTAATAATTTGATTTTTAGGTCATCTCTGTCGTCTTAGGTCGATGAGGATGTACTGAGGCGTTACCAAGTAATGAGAACAATATCAGTTCATCCTGTCAGCGCGGACACTTCTGCCCATCATATCTTCAGACTGAGCGGCATTTAACACTCCAAAAGCAGGACAACGGACTTTATTGCCGAGGCTTTGATCTTACAAGCTTTGTCCTTGGTAATAAGAGGTTTTGGAAATTCATGCTTGTTAAGGTTTACATTAAGATAAGAGTGCGTCTTCCTGTCGTTGAGAAGCTTGCTGTGGGCTTTGGTATCCTCGCAGGCGTCGTGGTTTACGAGTATGAGCTTAGGATTGGGTGGGGGAAAGCGGTCGCCCTACCAGCACAAGCTCTCCCTGCTCCTCCACCTGGACAAATGGCTGTCCGGCCGAAAGAGGTGAGAAGAGAAGATTGTCATCTCCGCCAACTGCTGGCGGATCGTTTTAGGTTGAAAGTCCGAGACAATTTTAAAGAGGAACCAGATTTTAGATGACCCGTTTTTAGTGAGGAATTAGGCGTTCAGCGCACTACAATTACCCTTTTCACTGCCCAGATGTGGGCATGACTCAGAGGCTCGAAGTACCAATGTTGAGCTGAACCATTACTTGACATGTGTTCTTGAGCAGTCTCCCGCCTTGCAAGCATTGAAGTTGGATCACAAGTTTAGGGAAAAGCTGGGTTCTGTTAAGAGATTGTCTCTGGATGAAAAGATGAATGGACCAGTCAAGAGGAGTATTTTAATCGTTTGTTCGGTCTGGTCAGTTATCCATTTTGATCTCTGCCATCACTGTTCAAAATTCTTACATTTGGATGTCGCCATGTTCCCGCTAATAGCTGGACTTGCTGCAGGGTGCAACTGCGTCCAACGTTGCTTGGTCTGGCCCCGGTGCTCCACCAACTCCTACTGTTTCAGGCCAAAATGCGGAAGTGGTAACTTTTCAGAATTCTTCTCGTTTTACATGATTCGTGTCTTAAGATCAGAATGAAGTCTTCTTCGCTAATTTTCCTGATAGTATCCAGTCTCGAATGTAGTCCAGAAAGACTGGGCCCAGCACTGGATGACATGACTGGCTAGTAATGTTTGATACTTCTGGAGTCGATGATTTCGAAACTCTAGACCTAGTAACCTGTTGAGGTTTAACATTATCTACGCGACTAAAATTTTATCGTTGATCTGGATGATTGTCATGATGAAACATCGTGGAAATCATGTGATTGAGCCTTTCCTATCCAACTTACAAATGTATGTGTATAATATATACAGGAATGAAGTCGATTCTGGTCAGTGCAGCTCAATGCTCGGAGTTTTTATTCACGTCTTGATTTTTGCCTTCGGCCTACAGGTAGTAACTCCAAATGTTCCAGACATACAAGTTATTCCTCCTGAAGATGAACATTTGCGCCACGTCATAGACACCATGGCTATGTATGTTCTCGATGACGGTTGTGCTTTCGAGCAAGCAATCATGGAGAGGGGACGTGGTACCACGTTGTTCAGCTTCCTTTTCGATCTAGGCTCAACAGAACATACGTACTACATTTGGAGATTATATTCATTCGCTCAGGTGAGATGTTGGTCTTTGTCTTGATATGAGTGATACTCCAGTCTTGACAGTCCGTAGACAATGTTCACGAAGAGATTAGAAATTGAAATTGAGATGGACGTAAACCCTTGTCTAAGCTGACCCTGGGCTAAGAAAACTCGGCTTATATTTTGATCCGCTATAAGGCACAATAATTGTAGCTGGGAATTTGAGCTCCGGACTGAGCAGTTGTTGCCTGGGACATTATTCCCAAGTCATCATATTTCATGCTGTAGTTACAACTGGCTGAAACGTTTTTAGAGGGCTTGATCACCGAAAGGGTAAACAATGAGTCAGATGTTTAGTGGGGACGCCAGGACAAGCTGATGAGTAGCGTGTTACCGTGAAATGTAGGGAGATACGCTTCAAAGATGGCGGACAGAGCCTTTCATCATGATTACTGGGAGTGGTCGGTGAGTAAGATGTGTGAATGAATGCTTACAGCCTATGTGCTTGTCTCATCTGAGTCTGAGTGCTGAAGTAAGAGGTTTGGAACCTCTGAAGGTTGGTCGTGCGCTAAGGAGCACGACCATACAGGGTTGCGTGTAAATTGTAATTTTCTTGTTTGGTACCCAATCAACAGGGGCTGACTACTCTGAGGCGTGTGCACTTTTTCCCGTATGTACTTGGGTAGTTTTGCGGGTATGCAAAAGTGAGGTACTAATTTTTCACACTATAGGCTTTACCCTACACACTCTTCATTCTGTTTCCTCTGCGGTGGTGTATGATGATAGATGGATTCCACCAGCCCTACCTCTACAAGAATTTTGCAAAAGCCCTGAGCGAGAGAAGGCCTCCAGCACCACCTTCGCTGCTGGGAGGGGCAGGGTAAGTCTTACAATCGTTTCCTCGTAATTTTCAGCCCATTGGGGGGCACGTAATGTCTTTCTGTTTAGAATGATAGGGAAGAATGAGGTTCACCTGCCATATGGCCTATAAGTTGTTTTACTATTGACAGATTTAGGGAGCAGATGGGTGCTGTGGTTGCTCGAGTTGCTGGAGGAGAATAGTATATATTAATTGTACCCTTTTCCGTGTTTTTCTTCTCTCAGCAGAGAACCGACCAAGAGCGCTCACTGACTGACAGTCAGCGCGATGAATTTGAGGACATGCTACGAGCTCTTACACTGGAAAGAAGTCAGATACGCGAAGCAATGGGCTTTGCTCTTGATAACTCAGAAGCAGCAGGAGAGGTAAAGCATTATAATTAGTAAGCATCAAATGATGTCTTCTCAACTATGCATATGGGTGAGCACAGTAATGTGCATTGCTACGCGCCTGCACGTTACGGAAAGAATTAATCTAATGTGGAAACGATGCGAAAATTGGATCTCATGCGGGTATAAAGCTTTTGTTTGTCATGTTCTCTGTTTGCCATTCTTTCGTTTCTGGTTTTGTGACTGTATACCCGCATGTAGATAACTTTTTTAATGTTTGTCTTTGTGTTAGGTTGTGGAAGTATTGACAGAGTCGCTGACGCTGAAGGAGACTCCCATACCTACTAAGGTGGCCAGGTTGATGCTTGTCTCAGATGTACTACATAATAGTAGTGCTCCTGTGAAGAATGCATCAGCTTACCGGACAGGTTTTGAGTCTCGTCTACCTGATATAATGGAAAGCTTTAACGATCTGTATCGCAATATAACAGGGCGGATCACTGCGGAGGCTTTGAAGGTCTTTTACATCACCTGTTCATCATGTGCTATGAGTACTTTGTTTTTCTAGAATGTATTGAACTATGAAGGTGGAATTAACACTTTTGGTTTGCTTTTGCCGGCACGATTTAGTGATGTTGTGTTTCGCTTGACATATTTCACCTTCTGTCGATTAGCATCGGGCGATTCCAGCCTATGATGACTTTTCATCTGTAGTGTATTGTTATTGAACTTCAAACCTGTTATTGTCAAATGCAGGAGCGCGTGTTGAAAGTGCTCCAGGTTTGGGCAGATTGGTTCTTATTTTCAGATGCTTATGTTAATGGATTGAGAGCAACTTTCCTTCGGCCGGGCAACTCTGGAGTTGCTCCTTTTCACACGCTTTATGGAGACGCGCTAGTGGGCAAAGAGAACGGAATACCTACTGAGGGGGAGCCTGGTTTGTACGTTGGAGAAGGCTCAGACACAGGGCAAGACGCAGCATTAGCAATTGGAGAAGGAGCTGCCGCGAGAGAACTAGCAAATCTTCCATTCGCTGAACTTGAAAGGAGGTGTCGTCATAACGGGCTGTCAACTCGAGGTGGCCGGGAAGTTATGGTTGCTCGCCTTCTTAGTTTGGAGGAGGCTGAGAAACAAAAGAATCATGAGCCAGAAGATGACTCAAAAGCTGGGCAAGGTTACTCAGTCCACAATAAAGGCGTTGCTGTGAAGGATGGAGATGTTATGTTCAGAATGCGAGGAGAGGGTAGATGGGGTGCCGGCGGGGGTTGGACAGAAGTTGGAAGTGGGTGGAGGGAAATCAGTCGGGATGAGAGGGATAAAATAGAAGTGGGTGAAAATGGCGATGGCCTTAGGGAAGATAGAAGACGAGGTCTTGCATTGGAAATAACAGCTGGGCTTGGAGTACAATGGCCTCGGTATGAAGAAGATGAGGATGTGGGGTCCAGAGAGGGAAGGTCAGGCCCGGGTTCTTCAAGGACAGGCTCGTTACCTTCAATACTGGCTTTACCTCAACCAGAGTTAAAAGTATTCTCCAGCAAGCCCGAAAAGGTGGACCCCGTGCTCCCAGCCTCGAAATGGGCAAGGGAGGATGATGGGAGTGATGAGGATGAGAAACCAGAAAGGAAAGGGCTTGGTTTGGGATATTCTTCATCAGGAAGTGATGAAGTATATGGAGGCCTACCTAAGCCTGATAAACAAGACAGTCGCGTTGACATCATAGCTGGCGCTGCAAATGATACCAGCATGGATGAGGAAAGAAGGTTAGTTTGCATTCAGAAGTTCATGTCAACTGATGTTCGCTACATTGTACATGCCCTAACGATTCGAGGTAGTTACGTAAGTTTTGGCCTTTCGTTTTGGAGATTTCAGGAGACATGCAAGTCGTTCCGGCCGTTTTCTAGTCCTACCTCGATCTCCTGACCCTTCTGGATTATATTTCTCATTCATTCGTCGTTCGTGTATGCAGGCAAAAGCTGCGGAAGCTCGAAGTATCTGTGATGGAGTACAGAGAATCTTTAGAAGAACGAGGCTTGAAAAGCTCTGAAGAGATTGAGCGTAAGGTGTCGATACATAGGAAAAGGCTGGAAGTCGATTGTGGACTGTCAGAGGGGCCAACTCTGTCTGGTAGAGATCGGGACAGTAAAGGTGGCGACTTGGGATCTGAAAGAAGTTTTTTGCGCCCATCAGGTGCATTTCATATTTATGTTATTGTGATAACTTGTACAGGATACCAACAAGTTTTAAGTTCTTGCGCGCTTTGTCGCTTATCATATGCTCTTCATTAATAACTGACCGTGGTGACTTACACTTGATACTATCAAGGTTTAGGTTTTTATTCTCGTGCCACGCTATTTTAACACTCTGTGTGTCAAGCTCTGCAATATCCATGCCTTTTTTTTTTTAATCTCTGCGTTGCTCCGCAAACTTCGTGGCGTCTGCAAAAACATCAGGAGTACACGAGTGTCAATACACATCGTTGTCTTGTTTGTTCTCAACGACAAATAACTAGTTTTAATGTCCGCTACCTTACCTTACTGCCAATGGTAGCCATACCTGCAGAACATGCATCAGTTGCCGTTTAAGACCTTTTCCCACTTGACTTTCTTTTATTCACTGAGCTTCATGCGAACCATATTTATACTCAGAATTGGTGATGAGCACAGTGTGTCCTCAGTTGTTATTAGATGACTCTTTCTAGTGTAAGAAATTAGCAAAACAGCGCAGCTAATATATCTTGTGCGTGGCGTATACAATGCTGATTCCCATTTGCAGTAAACCTTTAATTCTTCGTACTTTTTGTATCTCTCAGTACCATGGATGCTTGTACTTACCAGGTTTTCGTTCCTTCTATTAGTCACTTCCATAACAGGAGCTGAAGGATAGTAGAGGGGTTAGTTCTGCTTCTGTATGTGTTTTTGTATCCATCGGTCCATTCCCGTCCCTCTCAGTTCCTCCACTTGAAGCCTACGAACATTGGCACCTTCATATCCCTATGTTTAATACACTTGGTACATTAAAGTAATGTACATCAACAGAGCGCCACTCAAGGCACTGTACAGATCAAACCATATAGGTTTTGTTACCATGTGATGGCCTCTGATTTGAAGTGACTGGGACATTGCAACTGACATCCTTTCTTTCTGGGAATGTGGTCGAATGATGTTACGTCATTGTTCACTCTCTTTCCAGATCAGAGCCCATGTAACTACTTGTTGGAGGATTATTACTTGTGTTTTGTTGTGTGGTATGGTGTAGTACACGAACAGCTCGCCAGTTCTATGGGAAGTGGATTGCTACTTACTCATCTTGCTTGCTGTGTTTCAGAAAGAGGTTCTTTGGAAAGAAAGGACAGACGAGACGAAAGAAGGGAATCAGGTTTCTCAAAGAAGCGCACAAGAAGTCGGAGTCGGAGCTGGAGTCCTTCTCGTTTGAAGGATCGATCGAGTAGAGAGAGAGATAGAGATAGAGAAAGAGAAAAGGATAGAGATAGAGAAAAAGATAGGGAACGCGAACGAGAAAGAGAACGAGATAGAGAACGAGATAAAGACAGAGGGCGAGATAGAGAAGACAAAGATAGAGAGAAGGTTGTCACTAGAGACAGGGAAGAACATGATAGAGAGAAAGATAAAGACAGAGATCGAGACAGAAACAGAGACAGAGATCGAGAGAAAGAGAGAGAACGGGAGAGGGAGAGGGATAAGAGGAGTCGCAGGAGCTAGGTCTGTTTAATAACGAAATTAAGTACTCACCAATTGTCTGGTTTTGGGTGGATGAGTACTCACTATGAAACTACTTCCGTTTGATTTTTTCCAAGGGAGTGATGATTCACGTGGTATAATTTTTTGAGGTAGTGATCTATACCGAACACTTTTGCGTGTGTTCTGAGTTCCGCGGCTTGGGTAATCAGATTTGATCAGGAGCTGCTCCACAGCGAAAGGTGAAAACTGGAATGACATCATGTCGAACACAGGTTGAAAGTTGCTTATTATAGTTCTCTGACTAAACTGGGGCCGATGTTGAGCGTGAAGTTTGCACCAATTATATTCAGTTTCATTGAGGTTTCTCAGGCTATCTCAAGAAACATCCTATTTTTATTTGTTCGAAGATCGAATTCCTGAATCAGGGTTGACTTCGGATTTAGGTCATGAAACTGTCAACACTGCTGTCTTCTCTGTATCCGTTGTTTCTTATGGTCAACTATCTTTACTTAAGTGTATCTTCAAGTTAGTCTCATACATTTATCAGGTGTCTTCTTAGTTTTAGCATGTGCCATAAACACTTATCCCATGCAAGAACTGTGGAGTGGCTCGATCGCTCGTCAGTACTGTGCTGGGTTACCTTTCAAGATTTGTGGACGATTGTTTCACCTTACACGACCATACAGTGTACTATTCATACTTTGTATCGTACTGGTCATGTAAAATATGTTTGATTTTTACTGTTTCAGTTGGAATTTCGACTATCTTTTTCTGGTTGATGGCCACAAAGTTTACACGAAGGTGGACATTTTTTTCGATAATTGTAGATCAAACAAGAGTCAGCTTGGCGACAAGTGATGAAGACGAAATTAAGCTCCCTCTACTCAGTTTCAATCGTGGAGACGTGAAAAAATAGTCTAATACATTTTATGGGCTCGGCAGAAGAAGTCCTTTCTTAGGATTATATTTCTTGGATAAGAATTTGTAGATCACATGGCCACTGATACTCGATCACGTGTGACAAACGAATGGAACCCGAAACAGAGCTTAGGTGTGAAATTCCAAGTACGTAGTGCCAGTACCATCAAACTATCAGATACTAGTTCCGTGGGTAGCTGAAAGTAGAAAAACTTGGAAGTGCTAGGATAGCAGCTCCGCGGAGAGACACCTCAGTGTTGTGATTCAATTGCTGTGCTTGACAACTTCAACCAAAGCTAATGCGTCGCCCTTTTCACCTAATGTAACTCCATGGGTTTATCCAAGAAAAGGATTCGACTTCAAGAAGTATGGGGAGAAACATAATTAGAATGGAGACCATTCTAATTTCACACAAATTGAATCTGAATCATAATACAGATTCCAGTTTGTGTAGTGATTATTATTATGGAATTTGTTGTATCAAGACTTAAACTTTAGATATTATATTTTGGTCCAATACGTCCACATACATGAAACATGTTTGGCTTTTGTATTGGTAGGTTTATTATTCATCATTTTCCCAAATGTCCTACATTTAAAAGACACAGTAAAATAACAAAAGGGATGGCAAGACCCCATCAAATCGTACAGGGATGGAACCAAAACGGTAACATGGGGATAGGCCCCAATAGCATCACACTCGGAAATATGTTCTACAACACTTAAAATATCCGAACTATCAAGGTCAAACGGTCTATAAACAACATGAGCATTCAAAGAAGCATCACATAACATGATTGTTCTCCTATGGATTGCACCACCTAGTACTCTATGTAAAACAATGGAAACATCTTGACTCTAAATGTCCAACCTTTAGGATTCATGATTTCACCTAATTGAAAATACACGACAAAGAAGATGTGAAATAATCATTTCCAAGTTTAAATCTATCACCCATTCTAATCTTCACTAGCTCTTTAGATGGTTATTAGTGTTGTACCCTAACTCAATCCTCTATTAAAATATTTAAGGATGTCTAATATATTGGAGTAATCACTTATAGTTCCTGCTGGGGTTGGATATATGAAGTAAAGAAGGGAGTGGTTGCACCAAGAAGAGATGAAAGAGTTGATGCATGTCATGAACATAAAGTTAATGAAAGAGTATCATACATTGAAGTGTTGGCTCTAGGTAATCCGTTGTATTAAAAATTTATCGTATAGTTATGAATATATGATTGGACATATAACTTATACGTATAATGCATTTATATTTTGGATGTATTTTAATTGTTGACATGAAAACTCTAAAAACCCTTCCATTGTCAACAACTCTATAAACCCTTGCATGTGGCCTTACACACCTACTCATATGAACATTAAATCTTATGGGTTATGACATATTTGACACATGTATAAGTGATGTGAATAGATCAAAAAACTTTGCACAATATGTTGGTTTATGTCAAGGTCATAAAATGACTAAAAATAGATTCAATTGTAGTGGTGAAATTGCAATGATTGTATTGACAAATCACATAGAATTAAATTAATTGAAATCAATCCAACTACTTATGGTATTAAGAAAAGATGATATAAACATCCACCAAAACAATATATGAACAAAAATTTACAATTTACTTTTATGATAAATTTCTAATCTAACACTATTTTGTATGCAAATAGAAACCTCTAATGATGACTTGGGTATGGATCATACATTATATATTTTAAAATTATATTTCTAATTGAGTTCATCAATCTTAGTCTAAATGATTAATTCTCTAAGCCATTTCTTACATCAAACTTAAAAAACATTGGTGATAGTTATATTTATATAATAATCTGTAAAGAAATAAAAAATTATAATTGGAGAAGAGCTATATTCTCATTACAAAACTAGAGAAAGATTTTAATAGGGAAATAAAGTTTCATTTTGTATAATTTTTTTTAAAATATGCTTTTTATTGAACTTATCACAAAATTAATAATTTTTTCTTCAAAATTAAACATCTCAACATCATGGCTTTAGCTAAATTTTAATTATAAATGTAAAATTAAATATATTAAGTTTTTTCAAAAATTTAAAATTATTAAAATATAAATATTAAATATTTATTATATCATTATAAATTATTTTTAAAATAAAAATATCTACTAAAATAATTATTAAGTGTAAGAAATAGTTCAAGTAATGTAAAAAAAATTTATTAAAATTTTATATGTGAATAAAAAATAAGATTTTTTTTATTTTTAACATTATATTCTAAATATATATTTCATTTTCTTATTTCATTTTAATTGATTTAATTTAAAATCAATTTTTAATTTAAAATATTTTACACTGAAAGCAGAAATATAAGACCAAGGTGAATATCCAGTATAAGTAACCTGCAGAATCTTGAAGAATAGGTAACCGGCAAGATCTTGTAGGTTCCGGCCAACGTGGCGCTTTATGGATTAGAGTAGTCGCTTAAGATTTGGGTTAAAAAAATTTTATGTAGGTACACCAATAAAAAATATTTATATATGCATGAAATTTTGTTGAATTTCTGAATAGACTAATTTTTTTATTTTTCAAAACATCAAAATTTGATAGTTTTGATATTGATAATTTAGATACATAACAATGCATAAATAGTAAATATCAACTTATATCACAGGTTTGTTTGAAAAAAAAATGTAATACATTCATCTTGGTAATACACATATAAAATGTCAATTTGTTTTACATATTTATTTATAATACAACGAATGATTTTTAAAATATTCAAAAAATATACATTAAAAAAAATTTAAACTCCTCACATGGTTGAATAAAACTGATTTTCTTAGAAAATGAATTAAAAATTTTATGTATGAGGATAAGCTCCTGATTTTTAAGATTTTTTCAAAAAATATGTTTTAATTTGTAAGAAATTAAGATTTTGATAATATATCAATTATATATTATACTTCAAAGTAAAATATGACAATTATATATATTATTATAAATAATATAAAATTTAATCTTTTTGTATATATATATATATATATATAATTTATGATTTGTTCCAATAGAAAAATCTTATTATTAAAGCATGTGATTATAGTTGTATGTGTTAGTGTTATGTAATGTCTGTGTCATGACTTATGTAGCCAAGTTAGTTAAATGTATGAGTAGATACATCAGGTAGAGCATGTATTCACTTCTACCACTATTTTGAGTAGATTAGTGAAAGATTTTCAGTTTCATGAACATATTGCTTGCAGTATGTTGAGCTACAAATATTGCTCCCCAACATGATCATGAGGGATAGGTTTTTGTGGTAAACTATGGAAGTGGCTTCAACAACGCATTAGACTCAAAACATAATTTTTATGAAAGATAATGTTTGGCAATACTTTGGACTATGACACATTTCAAATGTTATTTTTTGGAAACTCGTTCACTCTTATCTTTGATCATCAATCTTTAGTGTGATTCATGGAATGACACAAGCGTGCACCATGGGGTATCATGTTACAAGAGTAAAATTTTAATGTTATACATAGACTTGTACTATTATACATAGATAAGTTGAAACCCATGTAGTAGTCAAAATGATGATACTAGTGCCTATGTCATGATGATAGTGATGAGGAGATGATGTCAAGATGTCGAGTATATATTTGCTTTCCAGAGCTATGTCAAGATTTGTACTTACAAAGTTTTGCTATTAAAAAATCGTGATGGTGTGATTTGGAAGGATCATGTTCACAATTGTATGTTTTGTTACTCAAAACATTGAGAATACTATGGAAACAAGTGTGGTAGTTGTTAGGCCAAACTTGTTACATATATTATATAGATAATGGTTATAGAACAACTAGTATGTTCATGTTGATACGTGATTTTAACACCTCATTTCATTGCACGCCTCTCCATTGTCAAAATGTACTTGATGAGATCAGGAGTATGTATAATTTGACGTTGTTTCATATGGTTTTGTAACACACAATCTTCTAATTTTAATCCCCATTGATGAACTAGCGGTTATCTTGTATTGTAGGGAGTCGAAATGTACACGTTGCAACGAAGTGGATACCCTATTTGACAGTTCATTAGATTGCAAACATACTGCTTTCGATGGATCATTGTACCACACGGCCCGTACATTAGATGGAACTCACGAAGAGGAAGGTGGAAGATTGTGGTCCAATTATAGTAGTGCTGCCTGGATTTTGTGTATGAATATGTGCCAAGATCGAGTACAAGTAAAGGTGGGGCAATGATCGAATTTAAAAGGTGTGCCATTTCAGTAAAGTTCCAATTGTACCTGCAGGTTAGTAACAGAAATTGGTTAGTGTAGATGCAACCTACTGAATGCAGCCTGAAGAAAAAATCAGGATGCCAAAGTTTGTAGTTAAGGCAAACGCCAAACAGTGCATGTAACAATCCAGGAAAGACGAAAAACATTGTGGAAGCGAAGATACGTGTTGGCACGTACCGCGAAGGTACCCAGGAAGGGATGTGCAAGCTTGGATTCTACGGACACCGTACAGAGGCTGCAGTTATAGATCCGTAACCGCCAAAGATAGAAGCACACCACTAGACACTCCTCACATCCTCGCATCACTCCTTGGATATATTGTAAGTAGTGATGATGAGGTAGATTGTCTCCTGGTGAACAAGAATAATTGTTCTCAGATGCAGATGTAAAAACTTCTGACCTAGTTCCCCATAACACGCATCACATTGTGCACCAATGATATCTAATCAATAAGCCAGGAGTAACGTAAACAACACCACCACTGTCTGGGTGTGCTTCGAGCAGGAGATCCAGATAGGAGGATTAAGAGAGACAAGAACTTTCCTTCCTCTGAAGCACACAGGAAGGATAGTATCTGTATCGATGACTCAACTCACCCATGCTGGGCTTTCATATTAGATTCAATGAGGCCGTGCCGTCGTCACTTGATTGACCGTAACAACTCAAAAGGATGTGTGGCTGACTATATCAAAGATTCTACAGCATTGGGTAAGGATCAAAAACTGAGAGACTTCAGAATAGTCAATCTCGAAGTACAAAGGTCTCGGACACTTGCTAAAGCGTCGCGTTGGCTGGCCACCAGTTTTCTGATGAACTCCGCTGCCTGCCAAGGTTGTTCTGTCTGGGCTGTTCTCGCTGCCAATTTTGTGGCAATTTCCAGGCCTCGAGGAGATTCTAGCACCTTGATAACATCACCAGGAGCTCCTGAAAAAGGAGACTTCAAGAGGGTCATATACTCATCCACTTCCATTTGATCGGACCTGTTCAGAAAGGTGTCGATCACCACGCCTTGCACCCTTTCTAGATGGGAAACAGCTGCAGATCTAAGGGACTCCAGGGACGCAGACAAATGGCTATCAATAGGTGCACTTGTCTGCTCACCTGACCCTGAACCCTTTTTTTTCTTCTTACCGCCTGAGGGTTGCAGCTGCTTAGACCAACTCTGCAAGTACAGAGTTAGCCATGTAAAGCACTCCGAAATGAGGCCGACCAGGACAGACAAGCCTGTTCCTGGAGCTAGAACTTTCAAATCAGGTTCTGCATTGTTGAGGTCCCTCTGCAGGCATTTTAGGACCTCCTCCACAACGTAGACCATAGTTTTTACAAGCGACGCTACACTTGAACCACTCTTGGAATCACGACGAGAGAGTTGGTGTACAGTCCAGAAGAACGTTGATGTCATCATTTCCACGGGCTTGACGCTAGAAGTCTGAATGGCAGGGAAAACGTCAGTATCAACTGGAGATTTCTTCAGAAACTCAAAACTCAAAACTTACTGTCCAATGACACACTATGATTTGCATGCATAAATACTACGAGCTATCACAGGAGAACTCACCTCAAATGCTTGCTCTGACGAGATAGCCTCTTGTAACCAATCCTCCAACGAATCGGCACGCAATCCCATAGTCATCAAGTAACTATCGATAAGTTTCTCCAGTTCAACCGCTGTATCACTCGCGCCCTGCTTGGCACTGTTTCTGTCCTTCACGGTACTTAGAACCACACTCAAAATCCGGGGAATTAAGCACCTCCTCTTGACTGCACTCCGCCATCGACTTTCTCTCCTCTTTTTCTCTTCCTGGAAAATAGAATAATCATAGATTGGAAGCATGTCCAGGATATCAACCTAAACAAGGGTAGTAAGTCCTTGATTCTAAAATGACAGTAAGGACAACACCCGGAACACTTACACGGATCGCTACAGACGTGAAATGGAAGTTGGATCCCAAGTACTTAACTAAGCTACCTTACTCTTCGAAACGTATGCGCAACTTTTACTTCATTAAACCTTCATGACAGTTTCATCATTGATAAATATAAAGATTGATTGGTTTTATCACTGTAGGAAGCTGAAATCTCCAGATATAAAACTTGGAATACTTACTTCGGTCTCCACATGATGCCAACTCCTCTCCGCTCCAGCTTTCCTCAATGGCCCTGTAAATGATCCGGCCAATGAGATACAGGCGAACGAGCTTAGTCGGGATTCTGTAAGCCTCACAACAAAATGAAACAGTAATTGTAATGGATTTCTTACAATACCCACCAGCTAGCAAGCATTCGTCAGGCGCTGGAGACCACCAAGGTCGAGTCTGAAGATCCTCATTGAAAGTGAGTAAAAGCAGCTTCTCCTCTCCACACCAGTCAAGTGGTTTCCTGCCGAAATCTAGTTCTGCTAATGATAACTGCAAGTTCACATGAGAACAATTCAGAGACGGGACTCGCAGCAGCTTCAGCGCACAGAGCTTTCACCACAGACGAAGGTCTAGAAGGCAGAGGGAAGCACACCCTGAATCGAGGCTTTCAACTGCAAAATGCATTATAGTGAAAGACTGACCCGCAAATACATATCTACACATATTTTGAGATACTTTAGTGATGGCTCGAGAATAGTGTGTGAATAGTGTGGCTGCTTATGTGCTGAAGCAGTCAGCAATCGCATTATTAACAAAACGTAATGAGCACTTACCTCAACGTCCTCCAACGACTCAGCACGTAGCTTCAGCAGGAATATGGATGCCTCCGAACGGAAAACGAGCCTTTGGTGTGATCTCTCAAGCCTCTCCTTAAATTCCACAAACTCAAGGACCTACAAAAAACGGAACTGAATGTTAGCAACTTGAACAAATAAGAAAAATGAACCGAAAAAAGTATACAATTGATGCTAACCATGGACAATTTAGACCAAACTGCATCTTTAGTACTTGGCTCATCAGCGTACAAAAATCACGCACTTTGGAATAAGTGGAGTGGTTGTAAGCGAGAATAGTCAAATCTGCAGATTCCGACTGGTGATTGTCATAAAACTTCGTTCCATCTTTCAACAGGTTCTGAAGATCCGACCATCGAGTGGAACTCAACAATCCGGGTAACATTATATGTGATATGGTCTCCACTAAAATATACTTCACGTCCAGTGTTCTATACCTGTAAGCAGAAAGAGAAGGAATTAACGTGTGAAAACCACGTACAGAACGTAGCCATATGGCATATAATGTTCACATAATAAACTTAATATGATTCAAACTCAAAATACTCAGCACAGGCTTGTGCTTACCACTGTAGTGCTGGAATTAAGGCAGATACCATTGTGTAGAGGTCTATGAGCAAGAGCTTGTACTGTGAACTAAACCTGCAAATCCATAGAGTGCGTTACAGTTAACGTTGAGAAGCTTCGACACATTTGTCGTGTATCATGAGATTGGGAAGATTTTAAACTCCACGTTTACATCTAAAGTATCGTAGGTTCATTGTTTATGGTGGCCTTTCAAATCACCTCCCCACTAATATACAAACAAACTGAAGCATATAACTCCATTTTCTAGGTAATCATGGATCCTTACACTCCAAGGGAATAAGTAACAGTCCCCACACAAACTACAAAATGCGGCGAAAGTATACCTTCTTGCATAAAGGCCGAATTCAAGCACCAAAATGGCCTCAAGCAAGAAGCCCATGTTTTGGGTACGCCGAAATAGCTGTAAGATTTGTTCAAGAAACATTAGTTGTGATCGAAAACAGCGACGACTCCAGATGAGGGAAAATGAATGAAGTTTATAAAATCATGAAGAACTTTGTTATCTGCAACCTTCATCACGAAGTACAAGATTGACCAGCCCGTGAACGTCCATATCCTCACCTCGACTAGAATATTAGTTGCCAAGACCAAAAGTTCCTCGCCATGCATGCTTTCCTGGGCATCTAGATCAGCCGAAAGCTCTAGGCTTTCTATATATAGGTTCGCAATATCCACTGCCCGCGAGCCCAAATCTGTACTCAAAAAACCAAAAATGGGGATTGCAATACAGGTATTAAAAAAAAACACTCCATTAGGACAGACTGCAAAACAGACACAATGACCTTGAAATATAATGCCTTCCAGCTCTTACGCTGAAGCATAACTGCAATCTGTACATATCCTATCAAAACTTGCACCGCATATACATGCGAAACACGTCTAAACATCGGCTCACGACCTCAGCTGATAGCTCAGCTCAGCACGCATTTTAAGCAGATACATACCTTGATTTGTGGCTGTACCCTTTTCCATCAGTTGTTCTTCGACCTGAAATGCGGATATCTTACGCCTCAGACGCTTGACCGGACTTTCGTTTTGAATTTGGGTGCTAACTTCGTGCAAATCCTTTGCAAGTTGATCTCGATGGCTCTCGTCAACATAATGAAGGTATCCTGCAATGTCCGATGAGAAACTCAAGAGCGCCCCGAACCTACACATTCATTACGAAGTATTATTGCTGTTGAATTGTGTGATCAAAAATCATCAAATAGAGCAAGAAACTGAAAGATACCGTTGGGACATAGAAGGAGAGAACTGGTCATAAAGTTCAAATAGCTATTAAATGTAGGAAAACAACCGAAAACAAGTAGTTCGAGGCCTGCAATCTGAATAGTGCAGGCTTCAAGATACTAGCAGGCCTCTGCTGATCCACATCAGAGAGAACACATTTGGCTACCACTAGCAAGTTTGGAGCATGGTGGAAACTGGGTTCGATGTCTCCTCCTCTCCTTCCTGCATGAACTTCCAGAAACTATTAACCGATGAAGGGCAAAAGAAAGAGGCCGCTCTCCGAGGCACTGATACCAACCTCTTAAAAAACGCCCTTATAGAATCGGAGAGGATGGCAGACTGTTCCCTTATTTGATCCTCTCCTCCAAACTTTCTTCGAAACAAAAGACGTCGCTTTTCGATCTCTACAACAGCCAAAAAGGGTCCTCTTCTCAGCTCTCCCACGGGCATTTCTTGCATTTCCAGAACCAGTTTCAAGACTTTTTCGAGCTTCTCGGCCACCTGAGATCGCGATGGAGACAAGGTATTTAATTGACACAGCATATCACCAATCACAGAAACATCAATACTATTCCGACCATGAGAAGCTTCTACTAACCTCGTGTTCCTCAAGACGAACTGCAAGTTCACCTGCTGCATCGACTTCAGGTCCTCCCAGAGAAGCATCCAAATATGAGACAAAGACCGCCCAGTCATCTGAGCTGCACGATCACGCAGTTGTTAATTAACAGAAAGGAGTGACGACTCTGAAACCGCAGCCCCAAGAGGCGATCAGCAACGAGATAATCAGACCTAAGTGTAATAAGAAGGTTTTCAAGACGTGTCAGCCTTTTACCTGGTCTTCAAAACTTCTTGGAACACGTCAGCCGCCTGTTCATACTTATGTAAGCGCATAAGCAGTTCTCCCTGCAAGCTTATCAACAAATTGCAACCACACAAGACACTAAAGAACTCAGAAAGTTTCTTCCTGGTACAGTACACCTTTAGCGAAAGAGCCTTCTAACTAAAAATGCAGTTGAAAGCTTTACTGTTGCAAGGACTTGTTTGGCACAAAGCCTAGTGGCCGTAAGAGCGAACAAACTGAACAGAAGGACAAAAAGTATCGTCTATTAGAAACGACCTAATCTTCTCATTGAGGGGAAACGTGAACTCCTTTCTCAAATCAACAACCATGCGGAACAAACCGGAGTTTTAGGCCCCTTTCAACATCAGTAAGGTATGAGCTGAAAATTATGTCACCTGCAACCTAAGTTTGTCGTTTTGGATACTAAAGAGCTCACTGAGCTGCCCAGTCATCACTTCCAAAGCAGTATCGTACTTCCCCTGTTTCTTCAGGATGCTGATATATAGCATCAAGGCTGCAAAAGATAGTCTCAACTCTCAGTACAGACAAGACAATGAGATGTCAGAACGCAACCCTCCGCGCACGTACTAATGCAGAAACACAAAACACTCTCACCTCATTTACGAAGCCTGATGTTTACCTTGTCCTACATGATTTTTAGTCGATGCGCAATACTTAACGAAGTAATCAACCGTACTGTTTCCCTCACCTTCCAAATCGTGTAAACCGTGTGAATCAACCCTTTTCTTCAGAAGAGCCTCAGCGAGCGCAACCAATTTGCTGCCACTGCCCTCAGAGCCAACCTACAAACTTATCAAGTTCAGACCTCCAACGACCTGAGCATATGGGATAAAGGATACAGCATACAATCTAACCTTCTAAGCTTTACCCTTACCTATAGCACGAGTAGAATAGAGCTAAGTTTGATAATAAAGTTCTCGCACTTCATGTGGCCAAGACGATTTTCACCTGACTTTGATGTTGGTTACATTTGACAAGTACTTTTGCCTCAACATACCTGCATCAAGATGCTGCAGACGGCCCATAGCAAAAACCTCTCTTCTTGAACAAGTTTGTATAGCTTCATAGCTGTCTGCCCACATACAACTGACAATGTAGAATCAGGGCTTATTGACACATATCACAATACTCTTTTAAAAACTAAGGATTTTTACTCGATTCATAAACGAACGGCTTCCAATGAGGCTCCATTCCACTCCCATAATATAGATCACGAGCTACTGCGGTACAAGTATAGACCAATTCTTGTAGCGTATACACTCTTAGGGGCTTGAGCCTGGTATCTCTCATGGTATTCATTCCAATCTAGTAGGTCCGATCCACAGTGGGCCAAGGACATTGTTAGAAATCTACTCAGACTAGAAGAATTACAAGAATCTTGGAAGGCGGGGCCGTGACATACCTGTTGCTGTTTGACGAATACATATTCCCGCACATAGCACTTGAACAATGCCATCAACATTTCCACATTATTGGGCATCACCGAGCAGGCATGTTCATAGCACAATGTCGCTTGGTCAGCTGCATTAAGACCAAACAACCAAGCATATGAGACACACAAGTTCGCCATGTAAATGCATAGCACAACACCACGTACTGATCAAGCTTCAAACACAGCAACACGCTTATCATCACGATGGTCAGTCAAGCTGTTAAAGGTCAACGTCAATATAAATGATAATTGTCAAGGCAATGATAATAAATCGGACTACTTTTGCTACTTACATACAAACTTCTTCGCCTGTCTTAAGAGACCAAGACGGATGAACCGCCCAAGCTTACAAACAGAAATAAGGTAGTGGCACTAGATATTGAAGAGAAATTAAACAAAACGGCCATTGAATCAAAAGTCAGGAAAGTACGTAGTTTCAGTCTTGAATACACCATTTGGAGGGTACTCAGCGTCAGATCATCAACTGGTCCAGTATCCTTAGCGTGCTTGCAAAGGACCAGTGCTTCATCGGGCTTCCCAATCCTCTCTAGCACCAAGGCTTTAAGCGCCTGCACAATCATACAATTCAACAACTGATAAGTTTTAAGATGTGCAAGCAGGATACAAACCCCGCGAAAGCTGAAGAGATAATTCCTTACAAGCAAACTCATGAATGAACTGCTGAGTCATGATAACCGAGTTTTGACACAAATTTAATAAATATTTGGTTCAAAGTGATGCCACTAACTTACTTTAAATTCAGGTTATCTTGAATCAATCTCACTCCTTGCAATCAAAAAAGTTACAGATTACAGATGGGACCAGGACTTTTGTACATCTTAGACGGACACTGAACAGATTTTTTTCAGTAGTAAACTTAACTTGACGTTATTTTAACTTCACGTTAGTTCATCCTTCGGCACGCGCGAACTGCGCAATATAGATTTCGTGGGACTTTGAAATTGAAAGGAAGATAAATGGATGAAACCATCAATGGAATAACGCCTCACTGACAGGATACTATGAAGTGGACTATAGGAACAACGTCCAGTGTTACTGAAGTACAATTATGTCGAGACTTCAAAATGTGACCAACGGTTGTTGAACGGAAGGGAGCAACCACCAGATTTACAGTTACGATGACTTTTCGCTGTCACCCAAGTTCTCCTTACACGGATCCTTTCCTAAATGCACAAGTAGTGACAACGATCAGACTGTCTCTAAGTGACATAGTCTTGTAAGAATATAGGAACGGCACTACTGAGTAGTTTATATACAAAGAACTTAGACCTTTAAAGTGTATATTTTCCCTTTAACTGCAAACACATTCCTGCATTGCATTATTTTACAGACCCTTCTGATTCGTGGATTATACAGTTGCTGCACATACGGCAACTTCCAAATAAGATAAACAAGGTTATGAATGGACGTTTGTTTTACTTTGTTTGATTATCTAAATCCTGATGGGTGTTTCCTTAGCTATGGATTATAAACCTCATGTGGATCTAGCTCTCTTAAGCGTAACATGTTTCATACGTGGTCCCGGTCTGATTCTCATTCGTCCTGCTACGGTAGCAAAACTGTAAATGCAGCTGCTGTTCAAACCCTCATACGCTAGCGCCCCATTTGTGCGATTGATGCACAACTTTCATGCCGGCTAATGAGGCAAATAACTGCTCCGAGTCCAAATACTTACAACGTTGAAAACATTTCTGGCGAAACCAGACCAAACCCTAGATGTCCAAAACCCGAACAGAACCCATCTCCGAAACTATGTCTGCAACAGATACCTGAGAATCTTAAACCCAGGAGAAATTATTTTCATTCTCTGGCGATAAAAACGTTTCCGTATTCGTCAGCATAAAAAGTATGCGACTGTCCTACATTATGTTTCCTGTTGCTTGGCGTGGCAAATAATGAGGGGTTCCATAAGAAGTACCACAACGTAAGTAGAATCAGGATGCTTGGCAAGAAGAGATGTGGCCAGCTTCAGCGCCGACTTGTAATTGCGAGTATCTATTGCATCCCACAGAGGCCTCAACCGCCGCTCAGTGATGCCTCCCCTGGATCCCAACATCTTTCTTCACTTCAACAAAACCAACTTAACCACCTTCCCTACATGCGCCACACGAGACCTGATGCAGCCCTAGGACTCTGCATCTCCAGCTCCAGCGCCTGATACCTCACTCGCCTTCCTCGATCGCATAAGCATGAGCACTGCCACCAGCAACGCCAACACCAACGGCAAAACCCCACAGCTAAAACTGCTACAAAACCACCATCGCAACACTAGCAGCAGCACCACCACCTGACTGAATCCATCTGTTTCCTCATTTCAATTTGCCATGACCCGGCAGGATCCAGGCCCTGGTTGAGCTGCTGCTCTGCGGACGATTATTCACTCGCCCTCCCTCTTTAAAATCACCGCACTGTCAAAGGACCACCACTCCTCCCAGCTCCAAAAGCACACACTGCACCTCTTCTGACCGGAGAGTCCAAGTCGAGCACACATCCCACGCCCTTACGCTTGCCTTGGAGGTACGTTCCAGCGCTTGTGATGATGTTTCTGTGCCTTGGGGGACCAAGGGGAGTGGACACTTGTGAGAGCGTGACGTGCTCTGGGCGAGGTCTCGTGCTCTTCGTCTTTTACTTTCCACTTATCGCATATTCTTGGCCTCTGTCAAAATATGACGGCCCTCGGGATGCGAGCTTTGCATGACCAGGTTACCATGAACACACTTCTTGAAAGTCCGGCCATCATTCCAACTCCCTGGGAAGGTTCAGCTGAGTCGACTGCTTCAGAGGTCACACTCTCTCTGTCTGTCGTCCTCGGCGCCTTCCTTAAGAGCTGACTGTCGACCCCTTCGCGCTTGACACATTCCCTCACACGCACAGTCACTATCTTATTTGCAGCCTCGATCTCTCATCTGATCTCGAACCTCATTCGATGGAAGAGTCACAAGTACCAACTAGGATCCATTATGTGTAACAAGTATTATCGAACTTAAAGGTCAGGATCGAATCATTAATGCCAGAGAGGAGAAAATAAACTCTATTAGTAAAACCGTAAACATCAACGAAAGTTATTTCTCCTCTCCTTAGCTTGCCCTCAATCTATCCTCAGATTTCTTGAGCACTACTAACATACAATATATTTACTCCCTCTACCCTTTACCAACATGCACTCGGTTTTGTAGAGGCCTCCTGGATCCCCCGTATAACACACACTAGCACGCAGACCATCGTATACATCCTCAGGCTAGGTTCTCTTCCTTTCTTCTTCTTCCTTCAAGTTACTGTTGGAACTTGAAACATCTCAACAGTTTCACCCTCACAATATTCCAAGAAAGCATCCTCTCAGTTGTATCCGACTCATTAAACACCTAATCCCCTCTAAGTCACAAACTTTGATGACGGTTCAAAATGATAACCCGACAAACTCATCCAATCATCTTGATAATTTACATATGCAAAAACCAGCTTTAAAATCCAATTTTAATCACAAAAGTTAATCATTATGACTGCCGACTGTACACATTATTCACAAAGTAAACTCCAGTTTTAACAACAATATAAAATGACATCAGTTGTTAGATACCTACATTCATAAAATTAGATTTCATATCATATTATCATATTCCAATGTTACTTCAATAAATAACACATAATCTTTTTACATACTTAAAAAAATGCTCAAAAATGATCATACATCATAACATATTAACAAAATTTGAAATCTATTCTAAAATTTTATTTTGTGTAGTTAGAGTGATTTACAACATCATGTTTCAATCCCATCTCAGTGATAAGTCTATTCAACCAAATAGCCTCCTTTGCTGCTTCCACTACTGCTACATATTTGGCTTCCGTAGTTGACTGAGCTATGCACTTCTGCAAGGTAGATCTCCAACTAACGCATCCACCTCCAAGTGTAAACACATACCCAGTTGTACACTTCCTCTTGTCCATATCTTGTCCATAGTCAGCATCAACGTAACCCAACAAGGATTTGGCATTGTCCAATAAACCATCAAACAAAAGACCAAAATCCTTAGTACTCTTTGAGGCACGAGAATCCACTTCACAGCTTCCCAATGCACCTTCCCTAGATTTGACATATACCTGCTCACCTTGCCCATAGCTAGAGCAATATCAGGTCTAGTGCATACCATCAAATACATGAGGCTACGCACTGCCTTGTCATAGGAAATTGACGACATCTTTCCTCTCTCAGTTGCATCAATTGGACATTGAGCTGTTGAGAGCTTAAAATGTGTCGCCAAAGGAGTCCACACTCCTTTAGAACCTGCCATGTTAAACCTGTCAAGCACACGCTGAATGTACTTACCCTGACTTAACCATAGCTTACTCTTCTTCAAATCCCTATGAACATTCATACTTAATATCCTCTTGGACTCACACCTTGAATCCTTCATCTTGAATGCACATTTCAATTGCCTCTTGCATCTATCGACATCGGATTGTTCCTTTGCCAAAATGAGCATGTCATCCACATATAGTACCAGAATAATGAGGCTAAAGATCTCATTATTCACCTTTTTCATGTAAACACATGGATCAAACACACTCCGTGAAAATCCTTGTGCTTTCATGAACTCATCAAACCTTGCATTCCATTGTCTATGAGCTTGCTTCAATCCATAGAGAGATTTGAGCAATCTACAAACTAACTTCTCCTGACCTTTCTTCTCATAGCCAGTAGGTTGTCTCATGTAGATTTCTTCCTCCAAATATCCATATAGAAAATCCATGACAACATCCATATGATCCATAACTAGACCAAATATCGCATCAAGTGCACATACCAAACAAATTGTAGCATATTTTGCTACAGGTGAGAAGACTTCATTGTAGTCCACACCTTTCTCTTGTGTGAAGCCCTTAGCCACCAACCTCGCTTTGAAGATCCTCTTCTCTCCATCCATTGGATTATCCTTCAACTTGTACACCCACTTGCTATCAACCAAAGGTTGACCCTTTGGAAGCTTCCAAGTCTTGTTCTGAACAAGCGATTGCATCTCACGCTCCATAGCAATATCCCACTCAAGCTTATTGATATAGGCTTGAGTTTCTCTATATGAACAAGGTTCTCCTTCTTCCAAGATCAACGCATTGCTATCATCATTTTCAGCTTCAATATCATGATCCTCAAGAATAGATGAATCAGCCCATGTTCCATACCTTTCGGGAGCTCTACTAATTTATTCTAAAATTTACCTAGAATTTTATTTTTTCTACTTAAAATCTACTACGAATGATTTTTTTTACAATCTGAATATATGCAACTAAATTAATTTATTGATCTTAGAATTATATTTAACAATATAGATTTGAAACAATATTTTGATGAATACAAATCATTTAAATTTTAATTACAAAATTTGATCTTTTTAATTTTAATTATTTGTTTAACTTTTTTTTTAACTTTAAAATTTCAAAATTTGTAAATTTTAACCTTAACTAATATCAAATTTTGAATGTACATTAAGTATTAAACTTTAAATTTTTTTGATTATTATTTTTTTATCAAGGCATTGATTATTGATTTTAAAAATTAATGCAAATCATTAATTTTAAGTTAATAAATTTGATTTCACATCTATATTTTAAAAATTTAAAAATTTTAAACTTTATAAAAAAATAAATATGATGAATAGTATTGTAATTTTTTATAAAAAAACATTAATATATAACAATTTGAAATATGGATGATATTTCAATGTGCATTTTAAAAAAATTTGAAGTTACAAGCTTCATTATGTTTGAGACTTTTTAACTTTATTCCAAAATAAATTTAATTAATATTTATGATCCAAAGAATATCACATTTTTCATCAAAAAAATTTGATCAATATAACAAAATGGGATCATAATAGACTATTTGAAGAGTTAGGAATATATGCAACAAAAGACAAAAAAATCCTATTTAATATTCAAAATTATAATCATATAAATGTAATAAATAATATAAAAATATTGTAGATTTGATATTTAACTAAAATTTTGAATTTCATTTGAATTATATCATATATTTGTTAGTTTTATCTAAAATTTGATAATGTTGTATGTTCATATAAGTTTCTATTGTATAGTGTAGTGCATGATTTATCTCTAACTTAATGTTTTGTTTTAAGTAGGCTTTTGAGATTATATGTGAAATCTCAATGATTTAATGTTGTCAAAATAATTTTGATAATATTGAATGATTTATATCCACATGCTAATTTTTGTTAAAGTTATTCAATACCAACTTACATAACTGATTATTGGCATAGCAATCAGTCCATCATAGATTAGCAAAATATTTCCATCAATGATGATGTACTTTTTTTTAATACGTTTTGGCTAAAAAATTTTAAGTAAATTGGATGTTTGAAGACAAATTTCAACAATTATATACATCTCAATCTTAGTGGGTGTTTATGTTGATTAGTTTGTAGATGGACATGATATACATGATTTATAAATTTTTAACTTTTATATATAAAAATTTAAAAAATTTATGGATGGTTATATATCATTGATTAAATAAAAAAATATTTTTAAAAAAGATAAATAAATAAGATTATGATTGGGTGAAAAATCAAATTTTATATTTTTTGTATTACATATAATAGTCAAATGGTATTTGTCACTTCTTACTCATAATTTTTTTTTAAATAAGCTTCAGACATTAAAAATCAGAACTTATAAAACAAATTGTGACAAAATTGTATCTTTTTTGTAACAAATATTATTTAAAAATATATTTAAATATATTAAAAATTATTTCAAAGAGATATATATATAAAATTAAAAATTTCATAAATGATTTGTAACTTTACAAATTTTATATTTATAGAAAAAGTAATCAAACTATATTTTAATATATTATAAAATTATAATTATTTCATATATTTAACAGATTAATATAATAAATTTATTGAATGAAATAGTTCATAGTTATATAAACATATTGATTTTATAATCATCAGAAACATCTTTTTCGTACTTTTATTTTTTTTCAAAAATTTAAATTAATGATTCTATTTATGCATTAAAAAAATAGTCTTTGATAAAATCTTATAAATAATCAATATAAAAAAATTTAAAATTGAATGAAAATTTTTTGATGGTAAATTAAAATTAAAATTATGTAATTTTTTTAAATTGTAAACTTTTTATAACCAATATTTTTAAAAAAATTTTAAAAAATCAAAAATCAATTTTTTTGTTAATATTTTTTTTTTAATAATTATTTAAATAGAAATTTTATTTTAGTTTAATTTAAAATTAATAAAAATGATCAATACGCTCACAATAATTTTTTTATTTAGTAACAAATAAATTTTTTGGAGTTATTTTAAAAATTTGAGTTTGAATATTATTCTCAGCCATAAGTAACTCAAAATTTTTATGCATTATTAAATAATAACATCAAAAATATACTTCATAATTAAAAAAAATTCTTATAAATTGATTTTTTTTTTTAAAATAATTTCTATTTTTTAAGATTTACTTTTTACATATAAAATATTAATTTTTTCATATTTTTAATTTAAATTATTTTTATTATCATAACATACAATCTTACTATCGATTATATTAAAGAATGTTATTGTTATCGTAATAACTTTGCTTCACTTCAAGACAGACTATTATAATGATTGTAGAAGAAACTCATTGAACCTCATGTGAAATGCAATTCTCATTCTCTTGATCTCACCAATTCACGTTATAGTTGATAACAGTTAGTCAAACCCCCCATAAGTAGCTAGTTATATGGTATAATTTGACCGTTTACTTTTGCGTAAACCTCAAAAGTAATTGTATTACAACCTTAATGTGATTTTTTAAAATTTTTGAATGTTGTTCATTTCAAAATCTCTTGGAAAAATTCTCTAAATTAACATTGTATCATAAGATAATATGCATATAATATGTATTAAAATTGTTATAAATCAATAATTTACTTATATTACTTTCAAATTTAACAAAAAGATCTATTATCATTCAAGCTTCAACTAGCGAAAAATTTATTGATCATAATTTATGCTAGCAAAAGTTATAATCATTATTATAATTTTAATACAGTAAGTGCAATATTGCAACTTTGATTATATACATCAATTTGAAGTTATAATTCAATACTAAAAATGCCTTCAATTGAGTGAAAACTTTTATTTAAACACAAGTAAGAGTTGTAAACTATGTGCTAACTAAATCTGACACCTCTAAACAATTATGGGATTCTAAGCATGGTCCCATTTATACTATGGTGTCTTAATTTCACTCCTTGATTTTGAATCATCACAAAAGATTGACAGTCCAATCAATTCCGTCCATTCCTTAACCCACCTTGTAGCTCTCGTCATGAAATTTTCATACCTCTCTCTCTCAATCCTTAAATGATTTCTATAAAGGCTTCCAAAATTAGTCAAAACTTCAAAGTAATTATCCCCATTGCACTTCTTAGTCCAAACTTCATGATCAATGAGATTGAAAGAAGAATGTTTGACCTCTAGTGTGGGAAAAATAGCTCCATTCTAACTTAAAGCTTAAAATCTAACTTAATTACAATACTTAATCATAATATAAATATTTTGAGTTGTTATTACTATAAAATAAAATAATAATTCAAAATCAACTGAGCATAAATAAAATTACAAATGAATTATGGAGTTTATAACTTGATAATAATACTTCTATCCAAAGTTGATAACAATCAATAAATGCTTACTTTCGATAAATAATAATGATGGATCGGAAACCATGTGTCAAAGGCAAGCATTATTGAAAAGTTTAGATCCTTAACGTTTAAACTAAATCAAAATGCATATCGTTAAGTTTAAAATAGTGTCATAGAAAATAACTTGAAGAATAATCGATTCTCAAGAGTTCATTATTTGTAGCATAAAATTATATTAAAAATGATATACTTAGCATGCACAAAAGGGATTAGAATAAAGACATCATATTCTAATCACAAATAGATTGGGCATCATTACATCTAGAGCATCATGTTATACTTTATTCATATTTCGTATTTTGATCATATAAGATTTATAATCATCAAAAATTTGCTCATGATCTACTCCTTGCTCTTTGAACCATGACCATTCTTTATATTTGATAAGATCAAAGATAATATCTCCTTTAGCTTCATCAATACATTGTTTATAAAAATAATCAAACACTTGGTTTGTAATAATCTTACAATGAGTCATCAATTAGCTTAATCTTAAATATCATTATCATGACAAACACGTTACAACAGGATACTGTTTATGCATCTTTCTTACTGACGGTAATTGAATAGTCTCCCGAGCTCCTGAGCAAATGATCGATCTCTTCTTCATCTCATCTAATTGCTCCGTCAGCTAGTTCTTGCTTTTTCGCTGCTCGTCGCACTTGTTGATGTTGTTACTAACTACCCTAATCTGATCGATACTTCAGACATTCTTTAACAACTCATTCGTCTTGGCCATATTCGTGCTTATTTCACATATTCGTATTTGACATACCAAACTTCACCTGAATATCGCACACTTTTATTCCAAAAACAAAAAAACAGTCTCAAAATCTCTAAGTAGGGTCCTACATACTGTCATACAAGCATATCATGATGTCACCAAGTGCAGTGATGTTGGATTATATGAATAGTGTCTTTTGATTGGTCAAGCCTTCATGAAAGATTTATCGACCTCAATTAGTGTTGTTAGATTCTAATGCACAACCGCTTATGTTGGATAAGGATGCACTGCTTGATCTTGGTTTATGAAAGATCAATGTGGAGGAATTTCCATTTCATAGTGTAATTTTATTTTAAAATTAGTTATTAAATATATTCTTAAATTTTATTTTGATATTTCATATAAATTTTATTTTAAAATTATTTTTATTTTTATTTTAAAATAATTTCAATCAAATTTTTAACTTTAAATTAAAAAAAATCAATTTAATATTTTAATATTCAAGTTTGAAACAAGTATACACTCACAATATACAATTAAAAAGATATGCAATATGATTATTGATGTTAAACAATGCAAAATTATATTTCAACTCTCAACACAATTTCCAAAACTTTGACTGTCCAATTTTCTCGATATCGTTATATTTTACGAACTGTTGTGATTTTTATATTATAATGTATGAAGTTTCAACTCTGTTGTTCTTTGTGCGGGCTTCAAGAGTTAAAGCTCTCATTGTTTCATCACTCTTTATCTTAATGATGGTGTTTTCATTTCCATTTTTTGCTTCTTTTATTTTTTCATTATTCATTCTCTTAGATTTTATTTATATTAATTTCTTGACTTATCTCTTGTAATTGAGTTTAACATTGCTTAATTGCCACTTTCAAGCACCTCAACACGTGAATCATATCTCATAAAATTGAAATTTATCTCTAATGTCCCAACATATAATTATAGGATTATTAGTAAAAGGATCATATCTTGAGATTTGATCACTTATTCCATGAAATTGACATTAAAATAATAACTTTTGTGTTAATATTACTTTCTTAATATATAATAATTTAAAATCGAAATAATTAAATAATAAAAATTTTGATATTACTATATCTTCTATCCCACAACAACAATCTTTCATAACTTTGAGTTCAATGATCATTTTCAATTCTAACCAATACTTTACTCAAGAACTATGAACAATATTTTTGATTAGTTACACTAATCAAAAATCCAAGTGGGGTGATTCACACTCATAGATGAAATAAACTTGCACTAATAGGGTTGTTATACTATAAATAATAGATTTCAGAATGATAAGTTTGATATGTAACAAACACTTTTATCAATATATGTTGTTAATCAAAATTACTATTCCAAATGAGACGATTCACACTCATAGATTAAATATACTTTTACTAATATCATTTTAATACAAGGAATAAAAAATGGTAAAAGATGAAAGTTATTTCTAAAAACTCTCATTTACTTTAAATATTATTTGACTAACAAAATTAAGAAATCAATTCTTTGTCACATGAACATTACTCAAGATCACATTATTCATTATCCCATATTAGTCAGTTTATAACAAAATATATAGCATCTTTATTTAATCCATGTATTATATGACTAGAAAAAAAGTCAAAATCCAATGTATGTCACATGACTATTATGAGTTTATTACAAAATTATCTTCTGGTTAGCAATTCATAAAATACATTTAGACAATATACTATAATGACTTTATAATATTTACACCTAGTACACATTTAAGTTTCAATTTTTAGATCATATGCATTGTTATTTTGACATTTAAAGATATAGGAACAAATATATGATTTGGTTAAACTATCTTTCAATAATTGGAGAGTAGTCCATGTTACCGGTTTGGTTTCATCATTGTACGACTTGATGGGTCTTCCCATATTTTACTGTGTCCTTACTTGACTCTGGCTAATCAATACTAGTTGAACATATTATTTTTTAAAATATATTTATGATCGAATTATCTTTTATTAAGGCTCATGATCTTAAAATAAATGTCAATGGTGTATGAGAATATGAATATATGTAAAAAAAAGACATGACAATGATATTCATTATTACATATTATCATATGATCATACAATATTTAGTTCAATAATTGGTTACATGTCAATATAGCTGATATTGGAAAAAAAACTATGATTTCAATAGATGAACACACGCTTATAATCTCTTGAGTTATTATTATATTTGAAGCATAACAGATTTGTTTGTTATATACACTCGATGATAAAGAGACAAAAATAACATATAATTTGTAAAAAAATAATTATAAAAAACTTATGTTATCTTGTAAAAAAATCATATTTTGTATTTATAATATTTTTAAAAAATTAAATTTATTTTTATATTTTCATTAAAAAACTTTTTTTAAATAAAATTAAAATATTATTTTTTACATAAGTATAGTTATATTTTAGATATGATCAAAGATAAAATTTGACAAACCTTATGGAATAAAGCCAAATGATATTAAAGATTATAATTTGATGTTTGTGAACCAAAATAATATGGGCAATCAACATATTAGATTAAGAAATTTGTTTCATAGATGATTTTGAATTTATGTGATGATCAATCTTTATAATAGTGTTACATTTTTCATTGCATGAGTTGGATGACACATAACTCAACATACCTTTTACAAAATAAATGAATCAAGTTCTTCAAGAGTTGAGATTAATAAATCAATTTTGACTTTGAATTGGAGGATGATACTTTTGACTAAGAGGAGTTTTTTCAAGAGCATTATGGTGTTGATAACATAAGCTGTTATTATGTAATGTAGACCATATGTTCTCTATTAAATTGATTCATCACAAATGATCCATATGTTTAGAGGTATAAATAATATGATGTGATGAAATTAATATAAAATAATTACTACATGTGTTTCTCTAGAGTTATTTGTCAAAAGATTATAATAATTGTGGCTTATTGTATAATTGTAAATATTTTATTACATATATCATGTATTTTTTGGACTACACATATTAATAAGTCTCATGAAAATTTTCTCTCAAATTTTTTTATATGTAAAAAATGCTCATTATACATAGACAAAAGAAGTATGTATCATCACCTTGCTAATAAGAGATCTCATTTTATCCAAATAAAGAAGACATGAAATATAGTAAAAAAAATTTTAATTAGTCAATTTTTAATATTTTTAATTAATTAATTTGAGATTTTTGTTGAATTTTTATTGTTATTAGCTAAACTTATGTATATAATAATAAAGTTATATTTTTAATCTTATTTCATGATTTAAATATAAAAATCATATTTAAATCATACAAAAATCAATCTAAATCTGTACTCTCTCACTATTCATAATTTGATGTTCAATTATGTCATTTTGGATAACTCATTTGAGATTATTTTAATTTTTTAAAAGATTTTTCAATGTCTCATTTGAGCATTAAAAGGAATAAAAAACTCATGAAAAAGTTACAACATGTATTCAAAACTTGAATGATTCGTACGTATGTTTAATTTTGTTATACTAATTTGAAATATGGAGAGAGTACCTTACACATTAGATTGTAGATCAAATACTTACAAGGGACATAATTGAAAATTTAAATAGCTCATGGTGAGAGTTTATATTTTGAATCATATTTGAATTGAATAGTTTAAGATTTTTGTTACTACATAAAAGGTTCAAGATTGTATTTATAGTATAAGTTATAATATTACACTGATTATCAAATTAATATGATTTTGATTATAGCTTTTGTTTTTGGAGGTTGTAATAAATCATTTAAGTTTATAGCTTGGATTTTTAAAAATATATTTATAAAATTGAAAGGTAAAGAATAAAAATTACAAAAAATTTTGAAGAGAAAATTTTGTATATTGATTTGTGTGACATTAATTTTTGAATGATATTTGTAAAAAATTTTTATACGAATATTTATAATATAATTAACAAATAATGCAGATGAAATTATATTAGATGAAGTTAATGGTCCATTTGAAATGAAAATGTATTTTGTTTAAGGTAATGAAATGAAATTCCAATTAGATCCAAACAACATTCAATATATTCTATACATTTATGATGAAATATTTGAATTTTTCCATAGTTGGAGATTCAAAATTTTAAGAATATAAAATTTTCATATACATGGGATAAAAAATCTTTTATAAATCTTCATGTTTTGAATTTGTAGCAAAACAAATTAAACTTTTATGATTTAATGTTTGAAGTCTACAACATCGTTTAGATTATTATGAGATTTCTTCATTGAAGATTTGAATGAATAAAATAATAGATTTTTAAACTTGTTATAGTCATAATTTATTTTTAATATTATATTTTATGATATTTGAAATGTCAAATGATGAGAAAAGGTAATTGTGGATGGGCGTAACACTAGGAAAGTGATGAAAAATAATTAGAATAGGGTAATACCTCAAAAATGGAGAAAAAATCACAATGGTTTCTCTTTTACTATATATAATTTTCCAAAAGACACAATTTATAAAAGGTGTCACAACCATCATCCATTTAACAATGAAATCTCTCCACACACTTTTGTGTTGATAAATAGTTCTAAGTTTTATCAACAAGTTGAAGGGAATGAGTGTGGATGATTTGCAATTCAAATCCATCCAACATTAAGTATAAAATGTAAATGTTTCAATGGTATGTTTCTCCATAACTAACTACTTGAAGTATCATTGGCACTAATCACACCATTACTCAAACCCTAAAATCTGCAGCCCAATTGGTCACAATCTACACTCTTAAAACATCTTCCCTATCAATGCACATGCAAATCAATGACCTCTGCCAATCTCAAGAATCTATAGCTATAATCTTCATATTGATATTCCAAGAGAGATAATGCATACTCAAGGAAAGAGCAAATTAGCTATAATCTCATTGTAATTATAGGAAAGTGATAACATGCAACTTATAGCTCAAAAATTATGAAGTTGAGAGATGGTTTCTATTTTTTTATATATTGTATTCCAAAAGGTACAATATAGAAAAAATTCCACAACCAATATGCATCCAACTTCTTGTGGATTGATCATGTGGTGGACATCACTATGAACACATAGATTGTTGATGAGTTATTCAAATTAATATATCAGAAATTCAACCTAATGAGCACACTGATTGTTGGTGTGACATCTTCAATTGTTAAATCAATAGTCAACTCAATACTATCTATCCTCAATTTGCATATCATGTACTTTTATTTGAATTAATTAAAGATGATTATAATGGATTGAGACAATCTAAGTATGAAATATCATTTTTTTCTCCTTGTTTTTTGGTTTGCTCCATATCTATGTCATGTGTGTGTCTCATGTTGATTTGTATGCAAATATGATTTTATAAACTTGATTATGCATTTTTAATCTAGAGTATGATGTATAATTTTTCTCGTGAGATGTTAAGTTTGATAAAAAATCTTCACAAAAATTTATAAGTTGATAACATCTTAGGTTGCTTCATCCATTGAATACAAATCATGAGTTTTAGTTTATGCAGAGCAAGAATCTGATCATTTGGTGAATTATTAGAAACATGAAGATCAATACAAGAAATCAACAATAATCTAGTTGTTATTATTTATTAAAAAAAACTTGTAAGGAGTGAAAAAAGTCAAGCAAATCATAAAAAGTACCAAAATTATAACTTATTCTTAGATATAAATTATCGTGAGAGGGGAACCTTGACAGCTCGTTAAAGTAGCTGTGTGAGTATATAAGGTTTTTGCGGGAAAAAGAAAACATAATTAGGGCCGAACACATTTATCCTCAAAGTTTGAGTTATTTCTAAACCATGACAAGATTTTCTCAAACACCCATACTACTATGTGACAAACGTTCTAAGAGTTTCTCTTCTGATCTGCATCATTTAAGGATGAGTTGTAGACTACTTGGTAGCAGTTTTTTAAACCACCGATTAGGTTTACAGTCTGGTGGACTTCCGGGATGTAATCATAGTGACCGTACATGTTACAATTACACAAGCTTTTGACATTTAGGGATGAAATAAGCATGCTAGTGTCATAAAGCATAAAATATAGCTGTTGATCACAAAAATATGATCAACTGCTCTACTTGGTCGTACGACATAATTATTTTGCGTTAATTGTAGGCGGGTTAAGGTAACTCACATCCAAAAGTGAGAGAAAATGCACTGGTTTGTCTTCATTGATGTGAGTGCCCTCTCATACTCATATGCCAAAATGATACTTAAGATAGAAATTAGCCAACAGAAAAATACGATATTAAAATCTAGACCATATCGGACCACCACCGTCATGCTTCATGCTCCTGCCCTCCTCCGTTTTCCTCGAAGGAATGTCTCCTAATGCTACGTAAAGAAAGGGACTGCGATTGACTGCCTGCCGGAGAGAGTAAATGCAGGCTGCCAAGAAACTTCCGTCCGTCGAAAACGTCGAATTACGACTGCAACGTAAGCAGGCCCATGACGTAAGTGATCGCGAAGAAATCGTAGTTAGAGCAGAAAGGCGGAGGAGGAGGAGGGTGCTTCGTAGACTCTCAAAGCCCGTCCGAGGTAAGTGAGCAGAAGCAGAAATAGGAGCGGAGCAGGGACGAGGCGAAACTTCAGATAGGCGAGATTTGGCAGTTGCGTGCATGACAAATTTAGATAGATAGTTCGGCTGACATCGACGAGGTCGAGCAGCAGCGCCACTGCCTGAAGAAATTGGAATTGGGGAGGGTAGAGTGGAAGGAGATAGGAGAATCAGATTTATGCGGTAGACGAAGTGATTGTCGATAGCGAAGTCGTCTGCAAGTGAAGTGGAAATCTGCAGAGATAGAAGAGGATTGGATCGGCTGTGGATTAGTGGCAGGTGTTGCGTGAGGGAAGGAGAGTGATTGTGGAGCGTTTTGAAGATCCGGAGGGCGGGGAATTTGTGTTGTGGGTGGAGTCCGGGGTAAGGTTGCGATTCGTGTTGGAGCTCGAATACGATGAGGCATTTCCTTCACCGGTTTTCGGGTCGCCTTCCTGGGTTGACTACTCTCGCTCGGTCTCATATGAACAACCAAAACAGCAGCAGTTGTTCCCCGTCGTTGCCAGTGATCTCCTTGCGGCATATCTCTGCGTCTCCTACTTCAGGGTCAGATTTTTTTCTCTTTTCTTTCCAAGAGTTGTCCTACGTTATACTTGGTGGAATGAAGGATTTTCTGCATGGTTCTCCGAGTTCATGAAATTCTAGTCAAGCTGATCAACCCTTGTATCAGCTATACCCTGGATGGCATGATCATGTTCTTATGTCAGGGTTTGAATTAGAGCTGAAATGGTCGTCATTTTTCCGTGGAGTGAGACTGAGTTCTTTTGGATGTTACTCGTGCTTTGAAATGGTTCGCATATTTTCTGAGTTGAATTTTTATTTTATTTATGATATATTTCTAAGTTTGAAGATTTTAAGAGAATAAGCGAACACTTCATACTGTCGTAGATTTTCAGTTTACTTACATTGGATTCCAAACGACGGGTTGGCTTCATCCAGTTCTACTAGACATTTTTCCAAATGCAGAGCCTCTATCCAGTTCAGTCTACCAGATTTTACAAGGAAAGAAAGAACTTGTAAAAAAATTTCGTTACTTCATTGAATTTTCTTCGAGACTATAATGTGGTGAAAACTGTGATTGATAATTGGTTGCTAAACTCCTAGCTTGAATGAAAAACTCTTTTTTCCCCATCAGGAATCTCAGTGTATATGGATAGCTTTGGATGAATGATGGTCACCGGGCTGTGTTGTTTGTCGAACGTTTCTGGAGGGTTCGTACCCACACTCAAATCAAAGCTTAAACCCACATTTCTAGCCTTAGTTGAGTGAGTCACAGAAAAATATCATCCAACGCAGTAGAGGCATTTCTCATACTGACCGAAAGGATGCAGTTCTTTTAACAGTACGGGTGAAAGGAAAAGAATGAGTTTGACACAAAGCATTAGATGGATATGACATAATCTCTTTGCTTGGAAAACCTAGCAGATTGTCCGAAGCCAGCGGAACTGTGCTAGCATCATCAAGTGAAGCTGATCACCCAGTGCTACAGTCGAATGGAGCATCGAGAGGTATCTATGGCTTCTAGAAACCGAATGACTACAATTTATGTTTATAGCGCGACGACATTTCTTGTCTTTTTAACATGGACGATACTGCCGTAGCTGCTTATATATTTTGGTACGTTTGCTTGGCAGACGAGCTTGGAGCAGAGGCATTGACACCTTCAAAAGTGGTCGAGATGTTGGACCGTTATATAGTTGGTCAAACGGAAGCGAAACGGGCTGTTGCTGTGGCTCTGCGTATGCTTTCACCAGCCTTGCTGCTGCCTCTTGTCTGATCCACTCTACAACTGGTGGGATAAATGTTGTGTGGGGCAAAGCTCGTATAGAGGTCTCTGCTGTAATAATAGTTACTGGAAATGCAGGGGAACCACACTTGCTTTGACTGTGCGGGAATGAAGAATATAGATCTGTGCACTGCTTGCAGTCACTTGGGGACGAGCATAATGGGGTCGGATATTCCAATGATAGTTTGTGAAGAAGCTGTGACCACATCTCTATTTCAGAGGACATTGTTGGATTTTTTTCATCCAAGTCAACCTGTCTGTAAACGCTACAGCTAGAGAATGTTCTCTATGAATTTAAATGCTGCCCTTAAAGGTTATCAAGTTCAGGTCTCTCCGGTAATACAAACTGGGTGTCTTTCCTACACCCAGTTTGTATCCGGCTGCTTGTTGAATCTTTCCTATCTTTGGGGAAAAGCTGTTTGCTGTTTATCTGACTTATCCTCGGGTTGGATGAAGTTATTTCGATGCCGTGTGCTTTGCTTTGGGCACTGGTCGTGTTAAGGAGGATGAATTAAATTGTCCCAAAAGATGCTGATGTCTCGATGAGCCGTATGATATTTGCATACAGCTCATCAGTTGCAGCTCATAGTTGGAGTTGTTTTCATGAAGTACTGAAGTTGAGTAGTTTGTGATCATGTATTGAGCAGCGAACTATATATGGTTTATTTTCGAGTTTAAGTACCGACCTGTTCTCACTTTTTCTGTCATACTAACAGGAAATAGATGGAGACGACATCGTATACCAGCCGCATTACGCACGGAAATCGTACCCAAGAATATTCTTATGATTGGTCCTACTGGTTGTGGCAAAACCGAGATTGCCCGACGTCTTGCAAAGCTAGCATATGCTCCATTTGTGAAGGTACATAGTCAGTTTGTCTCCCATGATATCAAGTGTGATTTGTTTACGTCTTACCATTAAGGTTGTACAGCTTATACTGAGGGACGTTATCTGATGCAGGTTGAAGCTACGAAGTTCACTGAAGTAGGTTTCCATGGTCGAGATGTTGATCAAATAATACGTGACCTTGTTGACAACGCCATTCTTTTGCAACGGCAAAAGGTCGTATAAGTCGGATGGCTGTTGGAGGCTTTATCTGAAACTTGTTCTCCTAGGTTTCAAGAAATAGTTTTTTTACATGTGCCTTTCGGTTATGGCTGTCAAGTACTTCTGACTGCATTGCTCAACTCTATTGTATAGATTGTATAGATTTTATCTACAAGTTCATTTCTCTATTTTTTGATGATATTCCGTAGGCAAAAGTGGCAAAGAGTAGCAACCTTGAATCTAACCAGCTATTGCGAAATACTCCAGGTCCGGGCTAGAGTGGTGAAGGTTGTAGAGCGCAATGTGGAGAACCGGATTTTGGATGTTCTTATCGGTGAACAGCCTACTGTGGAGGTTCGATCTCTATTGTTGAATTTTCATTTGCCTTGAAACTTACAATGACTTGTGAAACATGTGGATTATCAATAAATCAATATATGGAAGCTATCTTGGTTCCATAAATGAGTTGTTTCTTCCCCATCTTTGCTGATAGGTTCTTTGCTGTTTAATTAGGGTGATGCTCCACCAACAGATACTATGGAGATTTTCAGGAAGCTGTATAGAGAAGGAGCAATGGACGATCGCAAAATTAGGTTGGACATTCCTGATGGGCGAGTTCGTCTCCCCGTGGACATTGTCAGTGGTGGTAGTTATGCCGTTAATGAGCTCATATATCGGGTAATCGTTTTTGTGATGCTTGTTGCTTGTCCTGTAATGCAGGCTTTGACTGAAAACATGTGAAATTATTCTTTTCCTCACAACGCTGGGAACGATATTTTTCATGTTTGATGCACCCTACGTTGTTTCAACAGGCACCTAGTACGACTATTGTGCATTTGAAGACATTGTTTGTATGGGGTTTGTCTTTGGTCTTATTTTATTGTTGTTTGCCTGTCTCATAATTTGATGCAAATGGAGGTTATGATTGTTTAAGTGTCAGTAGAATATTCAAGTTTATGTATTCAAGGACCTCAATTTAAAAAACGGGTATGCTATCTGCTTTCAACATCTTCCGGTGGACTTATGCCCATTCTTGGCTTCACAAGTCTCTTTTCCCTTGAACAGATGGAAAAGGTGTTCAAATCTCAGAAGATGGAAAGACGAGAAATAACGATTGGTGAGGCACGGCCTTTGCTAACTGAAACCGAAATGGAGAAACATCTTAATTCGGACCAGATAACCAAGGATGCTATTGAGGTGTGTTTTTCTACATTTTGTAATTAAAGGAATTGATCAATACTTTTTTCGTGATGGGATGACAATTGTTACCTTGCTGTCATCGGGTGGAAATATTTTTTGTAGAATACCTGTTGAAGTCATATTGTTTTCTTAGATGTGTAACCCTTAGTCTTTTCATCATGTTTTCGCGTAATGAACGCATAAAGAGCACAACGTCTAATCAAAGTTCATTCTTTGCTCTGGCAGCTCGCGGAGTCGGATGGCATTGTCTTCATCGACGAGATAGATAAGATTGTCACCAGCCATGATTCAAGACACGGTGCTGATGCCAGCTCAGAAGGTGTACAACGTGATCTGCTTCCTATCATTGAGGGGAGGTACGGGATGCATCAAAGTAGCCATTTCAGTCGATGCGTCGCATTTACTTCGTTGTGTTACTGTCAGACGAGTGTACTGAGTCAGATGCTCGTGAGTAATTTTCGCGATTCTTCAAATTTCATGGAAGTAATATAAGCAGTGAGGTCTAGATGTATCTATGTAGGTAAGAAGCTACTGACATTCAACTGCTTATTCACTTGTGGTACAGTACAGTGAGCACCAAATATGGAAACGTGAACACCGATCACATTCTGTTCATCTGTAGTGGAGCATTTCATTCATGTAAACCAAGCGATATGCTTGCCGAATTGCAAGGAAGGTTACCTATTCGTGTTGAGCTCAAAGGACTCTCTCGTGAGGTGATGACCTCAAACTGACGCACACTTATAACTCTTTGCAGCCGAGTCTAGTTGACTGTTGGCAACCCTGATCAGATTTTCCAGTATGCTGATTGGTGTAAACGATTGTGGCAGGATCTTTATCGCATACTCACGGAACCCGAAACGAACATGATAAAACAACAACAGCTACTAATGAAGACAGAGAACATCGATCTGGTGTTCACGGATGACGCCATCGATGAGCTTGCAGCTGTTGCTGCTGAGGTAGATTTCTCCTCAAGTTACTACCTTATTTCTCTTACTTGAGGTTCGCATCATGAGCAAGTTAAGTTTAACATGGCATACGGACTTGTCATAAGTGGTGTTGTCATGGCGAGTCTCATAGTTCGAGCTATATCAACAGGTTAACAGGTACCTGGATAACATTGGTGCAAGACGACTTCACACAGTAAGTCTGAAATAAGCCATTTCACAAACTGCCATAAAATATGGCTAAAGTTCAGATTTTATTACCGCTGTGAAAACTAGAAAGATGCCGAGTAGCCTATAATTTCTGGATGTTGATAATGATATGTAACTTGCAAGTAGATTTCCTTCTTCATTCCATTTGAATATACGAATTTAGTTCTGCATCGCAGTTGTGGATGGTCAGGCTTGCTCTGGCACAGGGATGTCATGTGATGAGAAGTGCTAGACTAGAAGCCGTGGGTTTCGCCCTTTATACGAGAATTGGAGTTCAGCTAAAGTCCTTGCATTTGACTTTGAACTTTCAGGTAATCGAGAGAGTCGTGGAAGAGATAAGTTTTCATGCTCCAGAAAGGACCGGGCAAACATATACGATCGATAAACAGGTTGGTGCGCTCGTCATGATTTGCGCTGTTTAGGACATATGCTTATTGACTTTCCGTATAAATATTAAATTTCCATACAAGCTTTTATTACAAATGATCAGCTATTTCATATGAATGTGGTGGAACTCAACGTCTAACAAGTGTTGAAAGTATCTGCACATTCTATGCAGATAAGATACTCACAGCTTTGTGCAGTCAAAGGTGATTATGTTGATTTCGCTGGCTCACACTGTGAAACAAGTTGCGTTGTGCAGAAAGTACGGAATTCCATGGGAGACCTGCTTCACAAAACTGACCTATCGAAGTTCGTTCTATAGTTTGACAATTTTGAGACAATGGTGTAATCCAAGTGATGCGCACATGCGTCGTAACGGACGCATAACCACACGTGTACAGCGTTATGGCTCAGCTTTTAGGATATTTTATGTCTAACCATTTAAATGTTACAGAAGGTACCAGATGGCAACTTATACTCTAGAGAACATTATCTTTGCTCTTTTTTCCAGTAATATCCTTGTCGAGGCACTAGGAGGGAAGCAGTTGTCACTGCTATTGCGGGTTAAGCTTGTTCGATATTTTTTCTTGAAGTCAAGGTGGAACACCCGTAATTGAGTTTTTATTGAGCTCCTATAGCATGGTTTCGAGCTGATGAAACCTGGTACTTACTCGAAGTAAGTTGAAGTCGATGGTCCAGCGTTAGCTATGTGAGTAGTTTAGTGATTCGTTCAGCATACCAGTAAGCAGTAAACAGCAATCATCAAACTAGAAACTTGGAATCTCTTGAACTAGTTGGACTCTTGTATCTTGGACTAGTTGGAAATTGTTTCCGTCTGCTTCTCTAACGGAGCAGGTTGGATTATCTGCGTTGGAACTTCAAAGCACACAACAAGACTGCTGCTACCAGTTTCAGGGGCAATGACACCCCCGGGTTGATTGATTTCTTTCACTCTTGGTTTTGTCCTCCACCTTTGTATGTTCTTCTATTGTTGTGTATACTGTTATTCTGCTAACGAATACGAAAATCGCTCCTCTAAGCGTTGGTGTCTAAAGCACTAGGAACTTTCACACTGCAACTCGCAAGATTATTCGGTGGGTATGTATTTGAGGAGAATTTTCTTACGTGGTTGTAAGTGTACACATTTCACTACGATGATTAACTAAGAAGGAAAACCTAACTACCACGTCTGCAACAAAACCATGTTATACAATCAGAAAAAAACAGCTCAACTGCCGACAACAGGAGGGCAGTGACGGATGGATGCTGGGCAAATTGTGTCGAATATGCATGCCTTAGTTTGCCAATTTAAATGTGAGTACGCAGGGAGTAAAGCCTCGTAGGAGTCCTAAGATTGTGTAAGGGACAATTTCCTGCAAGGAGAGCTTTCGTTGCAGATTTCCCCTTCACTTCCTCGCCTCTCTCACTACACCACCACTGTCTCTCTCTCTCTCTCTCTCTCTCCATCAACCCTTCCAGTATTATATGCGATAAGAGAGAAGGAACGACTTCAGTCGTTCCTTCTCTCTTATCGCATATAATTTCGGGATATGGACTGTGGTCAATGTGACAGTCTGCTCTCAGAGCCAGAAGGGCGTTACCCTAAGCTGTTCACAGTAGAGAGATTGGTTTGAATGTCCAAATAATTCAGTCGACTTCAGATTCTGACTTCGTCAATTGCTTCTGTTTCCGCCGTGTACAACTTAGCTATCTTTGATATCATGTGCTGCAGTGATTGTAGACCAGAATCAGTACATAAGACGCAAAAATTCTATTTTAATCTGACGGTAAAACAATCTGTAAGAATGGCGGGATTAGTCAGTATATGGGCTGCTGTATATACGTATACCTGATACAGAAATTGTGTAACACAGGAGGGGAGGCTTTATACAGTACAGTAAGCAGGAGCTCTAAATTCCCATCAAAGTACTTTGCACCTGTACCGTGCACTTGCTTAACAATTATTTCTTTTGGTCCACAGTAGCTAGCCAGCCTAGGCCTACAATATTCAATTTTGCCTATTTTACTTATATGTGTTTCTATCTCTAGATAATCGTGTTTCTGTTCAATTAATAAAACAATGGGTTCGCGAGACCCATGGTTGTTGTCTATCTCAATATTGAGATAGGCAACAGCGAGACCCTCGCTATCGCCTATCTCATTGTTTTATTAATTGAACATCAAAATATATATATATAATTTTTAGTTTCAACTTTGAGTATAGACCCAGAAACCTTAAATCTAGTGTACATGACTCTTTAGCAACACATGAACTCTAATTAAATCTATAATTCCACATAAATCTAATTTATATTTTTGTTTTTTAAATTGAGGTTTGACTATGAGTATAGATATACAAATCAGAAACCTTAAACTGGCATGTGACTCTTTAACCACATATGGAATTTTCAAATCAAATTTATAATTACACATAAATCTAATTTATATTTTTGGTTTTTAAATTGAGGTCTGACTATGAGATGGATTCACAACAATATATATCGAAAGCCCCGAGAAAGTATAATAACAAAAGGGATGGGAAGACCCCATCAAATCGTAAAGGATGGAACCAAACTGGTAACATGGGGCTAGACCCCAATAGTATCACACTGGGAAATATGTCATACAACACCTAAGATATCTGAACTATCCAAGTCAAAAGGTCTATAAATAACAGAGCATCCGAAGAAGCATCACGTAACGTGATTGCTCTCCTATGGATTGCACCAGCTAGTGCTCTCTGTAGAGCAATGGAAACACGTTGCCTAAAATAGGCTATACAGTAAGCTAAAGAGAATGATACCCATGTCGCCTCCCTCACGAACATGTTGAAATCGGTGGCCATAGCTCCAAAGCTAGAGGAACAAATAGGTGAACTCTCTGCATACCTCTATAGAGTATGTTGTACCAAGGCGACTGCTAGTTAGACTGATCTAACATGTTGCCACTTTGAACATCTCCGTTTGGAAGGCGATTCGGTGCTCGAAAACTCTTGACTACATACCTGTGATGATGTAGTGACGACGACTCGGCACACAGAGAAAGAATGGTGTAGGTCAAAACTGAATATTGGGCTGTTCTTTCGAGTTTCCCCGAAATTTCCAGGGCGATTTTGCAATGTAAGCACGTTGCAGATAAAGAAGATTGTTGGAGAATCCCGGTCGGCAGAGGCAAATGTGAAGCCACTTTTTCTTCTGAAGCACACGCTTTTCTTGTCACTAATGTGCAGTCGAAACTGAATTAAGGCTGATGGTGATGTATGGATGACTCGGTGACCTGGTCCATGGGTCCTACAAGTTGCCCCAGCCGTGAAAGTTAATCGCTGCTGTGAATTGTCCTAAAAACAACAACCCTTGTGGGGGTACTTGCTTTATTACCTACACCCCCACAAGGGTCATGAAACTACCAGGGTCTCTTGCGGGTCCTTTTTTTTTCTCAATGGAAATGAAGACCCACAAATAAAATAAAATAAACAACCCGATCATCCATTGCTTGTACCTTAAGCCACACAGTCTACACAGTGAAAGAACCAAATAAATCTTATAGCAATGCGAAAGATCATCATCCATTTCAAAACCTTCGAAAAAAAGCCTCTGATTTATTGCCATTGCAGCTTGCAACCTGTACTGATTAAACGATTATGGGTCAAGCTCAACCTTGTGAGGTAAAAAAAATAAAAGGACAAGTGTATTTACAACGCACCAGAAGTTAGCCATAATCGATAAAGACAAGGATCATGTACCCATAGACTTATTGAACAGATTTATGTGACAGCGAACCGTCAAGTCCGTTAAGAAAGTACTGCACTAGTACTTAGATATCACGTCTATGAATCTTATTCCCCACCACCCTAGTCCTCATGATTGGCTAAGTAGCTACTGGTATAATATAAACACAGTTGCCATTTCACGTGAATATGAAACTCTGAAAGTCCATTCGACGGATCCAGCACGAGACTGAAACCAATCTCAGTCACATCTATCTCTATTACAGTGGTCAGAGGGCCACCCGTGGATGGCAGCCACTGGTCAAGGATCCAGATATGGTGTTCTTCTGTAATGCCGTCTGCTATGTTGAAACTGACGTTCTGGACAAAGCAGTCCGCAAACCAGCCCTTGTGATCTTCGAACAGAGCCATTCTGCAGATGTTGCTCAGACAATTGGTATTCACTTGGAAGTAGTCATCGTTGCCAGCCTCGAATTTGTTGGAGTTGTCATGGTCCGGAAGGTCGTAGTATATTTGGTGATCTTTCGTCAGAGCTGTTTCTGCTGTTCACTTCCATCAGGGAACCAGTGGTGGGGCGGGGACCACCCCACCACTGGTTCCCTGATTTCACGTCTATTTTGTACATACAAATATGCAACGTTGTCATCCATTCTACGCAAGTCAAGGAACAGTTGCTGTCCATATCTGGTAACGATCAAGTTGTGCAACCTTCTGTCTGGATATCTAAAAGTGGGGCATCTCCCAAAGATTCCCAAGAGGCAGACAATTCCATTCATCGGCCATTTGCAGTCCTGCATGTCTTGTGAGAGCGCTAAGTACTGCGTGCTGAGTCATGCCTGGCCTTTTTGCTTGGAGGAACTTGGAACATACTTCCACCTCGAATAAGAACAGTAATCATGAGCGCTGTAGCGATACAGAATTCAAGTTTATTGTTCGTCTTTTATCCAGAGAAAGAATCTTTGAACACCTTGTGTAGGTTGGAGAGCACAAAAACCATGGCTCGCCTGCATGGTCCGTTGATTCTCGAGGTGTCAATAAAAACTGTTCTGAGCAGGCTGACTATTGGATATATTCTATCCGGGTCGGAGAGGGATACAGTACTAATATCTTATGTTCATGAACACATGATGCTACACGAGAGTTTTGCTCAGGACTGTACTTTGAGTGGCACTTGTACACACTGATCAAACAAAGCTGCAGCGCCGTATCAGTTGTTGCCAAGTATTCGACTCTAGACCGCCATCAGACTCACCAACGAGGTCAAACTAATATTAGTTTGTCACACTAAAAACCATCCACAACAAACTCTATACTAGTAACAAATCAGCCCCGAATCTGCAACAGTTTTCTAACACTACAATCTAGCGAGAGCGGTCCCTGTGCCCTCGGAAGAGTCGAACTCTTTCGAGTGATTGGACAAAAAATAGGCTCATGCTGCTATGCTGCTGCGTGTCCCAGTCTTTTCGATTTCTGCCTCGGTTTGGAACGTACTAACACACGACGAAATCGAGGACAAGCTAGGAAAGTGAAGATCAAGCAACCTACTGGACTCATGATTCTCGAATCCGAGATGCGAAGTAACTGCGGTTTGTTGACGTCTTATATAGGTGATATTTGGGAGCCAAAAGAACTGAACTTGGTGCTTCAGTTAATGAAGGACTTGAGTTAGAGAAATATTTATGATGTATAGCTCACCTTTGTCGGCTCTTGCTACTGCTGGAGGTCGAGGGAATATCGGGATCCAGCATTAGACTTGGACGCAGCTCTTGGGACGGTACCGGTCTTTCAGTGTCCAAGTTACTGGAAACGGAAGGAGGAGGTGAAGCTACTGACGGTATTGCAAGCTACTAGTATTGCAAGCTCCATCCTCGTCCTTATCCGGGCTTGAAGTTGTCCTGATCAGTTGATGATTCACATGGGATCGTATTTGAATCTGCATGTAACTCGAGAAATGGGAGAAACAGCAGTGGGAGCAGGTTCACAGCTGTGTGGATCAACATCTCTCCAAACTGTAGAGATCTTGGACAGGAAACTCCAAATCTTAATCTGGGCTTCAAGTTTCTAACCACTGATATATTTGTGCGCCGTGAGAACCTATGGGTCTGTAAGGCTCCAACTGGTCGAAATTTCTGTACGTAAAACCACAGCTATGAGTTCTGCAGGTCATCTATGGTTTGAATTACTCCTCGAAAATCGAAACATCATGCCAGCATGCAGCAAGAACTTGAAGTACCTGTACCTTCAATTTTATATGATATGGAGGCTTATCTTTTGCTCATACAGTCGTGAAACTTATGCACGTATCCTCAGTTTCTCGTGAGAGCACAAAAACATGAAACAATATAGACAGCCACGCCTTTTACTTCACACTCCTGGTCCAGTCCAGAGCTCACGCAACCACTGCAACTCCAATCGACAGAAAAACAGACAGTCATTCTATTTACTGTGTGGTCTCTAGACTGCCTCGGCTCTGGCAACGATCCAAACTGAAAGATTCTGCAGTCTCTTTGCTGAAAGTGCAAGCACCGTATTGTGGCATTGACTGCCCAAACCAGCCCGCCGCATCAAAGGAGGGAGGAAGAACCAAGCCATAAAGGGAGCCCGAGATACCGTATTAACGAAAGCAGAATTTGAAGGCGCCATCTATCACTCTTGACCATCTTCAGCTATCCGAGCGAGTACATCACATCCTCGTCCAAAATGTGTTGTATGAGCCCTTAAACACAGCGTACACTTGTATTGGATGGGATGGAGATGGAGATGGACACGTATGACTCTTTAACCAGCTCGGCTAGGGTGCCAGACTGCAGGGCAGCGCATTATGATCACACAGGCCCTGAAGAAACACAGACACAAGTGAAAGCTGGCTGCTGGACCAAAAGATTCCATTACAGTGGGTATCGAAGGCACACCAAGAAGGAGAAGGCAGGCCATAAGATGATGATGGTGACGTCTCCCGTACCGTAGAGTCTTGCAGCCCTGCTGCTGCATGTCTGACCAGCTGACTGGAAGTTGGATGAGGCTGGAAAGGGGTCAATGATGAAGATCTGGCTGGCGTTATGATCCAACCTCCACACTGCTCTCTTCTGTTGCTGCTTTACATAACGCGCCGCTGCACGTCCCCATGCAACTTACGTATGACGGCTGCTGTCGGTTTCTCGTACACAGTGTACTGCTTCCGAAGATTGTTGCTCCGTCTTGGATGAGGTCTGTGGAATCACTGAAAGGGTCTTGAGTGGGAGGCAAACCGTTTGCAAATCGGTTGGTGGTCTTGTACGTTCTTGGATCTCCTGGCATGTTCCAAACTCTGCATGGTGCCCGCTTCTCGCTCGCTCGATTCATCGATAATCACAAGTCGATGCAGGTGACGAGAACTGGAGGAGGCTCAGGCTCAACTGCAGGTTCGTCAATTTGGACACTTAGCGTTTCAAGGTCCTTACTCATAGAACTGGAATTCAATTTGACTTGAGTGTACACTTCTTGAGCCTGCTGGATTGATTGATTTTCATCAATCAATTATTCAGCTCCTAAGTCCAAATGCCTCACAGGTGCCACTGAATGAAAAGGTAACGTTTCTATTGTTGTATTCTGTCGAAGGAAGGTCTCACCCAAAAGCGAGGCCCTGAAATGGTCAGTTACAGGATGGTTTGGGGACGTGACGACAAGGTTTCCCGGTCCGGCTTTTCAATTTTTATTCACCAAGAGAGAGCATCGTACAGATTCTTTTCCGATGGGTGTAAACATCCGGTGAACCAACAACATGAATAAAGAAAGATTCCTTTATTTGTGTCACATGTTCTTGCCTTGGCGATTATAATTTTCGGTTGCAATCCCGTTCAGTCCATCTATCATCTCTCATAAATCAAGCATGCCTACGGTAGCTCAGATGGCACAGATCGGAGTTAACCTGTTGACCAAAAATGATCCCGGAGTATCGGAGTGACTGAATTCTAGAACTGGGTCCCCACCTCATTTAGTGAAATGATTTTGCTTCCTCCCAAGAGCGTAAGGTTTCTTTTTCCAGAAGGATGAATGAATACGAATGATGAGTCAATAGCTCTAAGGCTCCAACTTCAATAATGAGGAGGTTAATCTTCAGCTCTTTAGAGCATTACAAGAACCATGTTAAAATCAGAATAAAGAAATTTGCTCCAGCTGAGCCCCGACGTTTGAAGCAAATAGGACTCTTTATCCACGCACTCACACATACACACATTAAGTTGCTGGAGCTGATGATTACTTATTTCTTTCAGACCACAAACCAACCAGCCATGCAGGTCTTCCACCAACGACGTGTGAGCTTCCAACCGGACTGAACTTGAGTCTTGATTCATGCAACAAAGGTTTCTTTAGACAAACACAACACTTCGAAAACAAAGCCAATGGGATTGACTTGTAGCAGTTGACGGTCAGCCTTTAGAACACTGACAGTCAACTCCTACATACAATAGCCCTTGTTTTAACCAGTGTCTTTACGACTGTACCGACTGACGATTGTAATATAGCTCTCTTCCTGGCGAAGTACCTGCTCCACAAGTCCACAAGGTCTCTTGTCAAGTGCCAGTCCGGTAAAACTTCTGGTAAGAATCCACGAAGAATGTAATGTCTGCAGCCTTTTTGGTAGAAATGAAGGTCCTATATTTAGGTCGGTGTCCGGATGAGTAGATCTCCTGAGGTGAAATGAAACGCTGGACCTCTTGTCGAAGGTTCCTATTCCTACTACTGAGTCCGGAATCCAGACTCCAGGAGGAGGAACCTACTGACATCTCCAAAGACTTATCTTGTAGCAGTTGATTTCTGTAAATTTAGTTAGCTCTCACTATATATGTCTGGACTCAAGTGCTGGTTCACAGGTCCGTCAGAAGCGTGAGTGTCGCCCAAAATCATTGTCATGATCACTGATTTCGAGATTGTCCCCACTGGGTTTGCGATGGATTATGGATCTGCTTCTCATGATTGATTGAGAAGCAGATTGACTCAGGCTGACTGGTACGGTACACTGCGTTGTCGAGGCTGAATTTGGCTCTTGGAACTTTTCTACCCGCCGGGCTTATCAGACCCAGATGTTATGTCCTTCAGTACGTAGATACGTTCAGTTTCACCGGACTGGGACCAGGTGAATTGAAATTCCGTGGTTGCTTTGTGTGCAGTCATTCAGCTCCTGGCTTGTCCTGATGATTAGTGCCACTTTGATTACCACCAGACAAAACGTTTCTAAAAATGGATGTGGTGAGAGCAGACCGGTCTTTGAACAGCAGGGAGGAAGGGAGCTAGCTCGAGTTGGACCACACTGTTACCATGCTTCACCAGGACTTCATTTGTTGGATGGCCAGAGACAATCGCAACCTTCCCATCGAGGAAAGAAGGCCATTAGCAAAAGCAGCCGGTCATAGAATTATAATGGTCGTTGCCGGTGCTACACCAACCGAGCTCCTCTACACGAATGAAGGTTGTAAAACAATCACCAAATCAGCCGAAGCACCGAAGCAGTTCAGGATACTGCTCCAATCAGTCTATATACTCTCACATTCATGCGTGGTCAACATGTTTTCTTTGAGATTCGCAGGAAGTTTGACATAAGAATGAAATCGACTGCCGACATGCCTAGCGATTCCACTGGTCAAATGATATGTTAGCTCGATCAGCAGATGTAATTCACACCTGCAACGGACATGAAATTCGATGTACTTATTAGGCTAAAACATCGGAATTGATGCAGTTGATTTACCTTTCGGTAAGTCCAGCATCTAACTCTGCCCAAAATGGTTCACAAGGAATCTAGCAGCACCTAAGACTTCGTTCCCCATTCCTTCAATCGTTTCCAACATTGAAATGATTGCACAGTGATGCATTACAATCGTTCACAAGTTGGAAAGAGGACCTTCGACATCCAGACTGCTCGCCTTATCATGAGGACATTAGTTCTCCACTGCGAACAAATTCATCATGAAATCGAATGTCTTGGCTGTCCTGACAAATGCTCGAGGGCTGATGAGGCAAGAAGAAAGTTCATATGATATCCACGGAGGAAATTGCGGCGGTGGTTAAGAACCGTGCAGAGTATCAGCACCAAGTTGTTGCCGGCTGAAAACGGGAAACATGCTGTGTACAATGGTACGATCTTGGCCTCATACATTCGAACTTTAGAACTTTCAACTTTCTTCCGGGTCAGCCCAGCCAGATTGTGGATCAGTCAAGCTAGCCCGTAGTATTTAAGCTGGACCCAGCTCAAGGCTTTACATCCCATCTACCGGTATCCAAATCTCAACAGAATTCAGATTCTACAGGTTGGCTACATCTCCCAGTGGACCCTCGAGTTCAGGACTCTAGATATCGATGGTTAATATGAATTTGCTTCTTCCTTTTTTCTTTTTCTTCATCATAAGAATACGATGCAGCACTGTATGGATGTGAATCTGAGTCGTTGCTTCTAATTTATTTCTCTCACTGCTAGTGATCTTCGTGTCGAAGCAACAGGGGCTTCTCCAAGTGAGTCATGGCAGCACATGCAAGAGTTGGAGCTACACCATTGGCTATGGCGATGTTTTCAGCTTGGATATGTATACTAATGCTGGGAGGTGTACTCACCGATGCACGGACGAGTCCAGCTGACGAGTCCAGCTCGGGGAAAGCCGACGATGTGGCTCACCCAGCATCTTGGACGCACCACTCAGAGGTGAGACACTTTACCAAACCACGTTAGTTTCCGAACCAAGGTTGACGAAATGCTGTGACAGTCACTAACTTTACACTTGTGATGGAATCCGATTGGAAGTTTTAGAACAAGGGTCAAACATAATTGTCGGTCAGACAATGTGCTTTTCAACAGGTCAGTTGTCTACTTCTAGCCCTGAAGGCTTGCAGATTGTACAAGCACTTGATAACGACGGACAGATTCATAGCTTCATAGGAGAGAGTAGAAAATTTCCTTGATGACGACTACCGTCAACGAATCTGAGTCCGATTCAAGTGATATCGACTAACTGGGGTTCGGATGAATGACCCAGCTCGGTACGATTATGACGAAACATTCAGTTTCAGGACCATCAGTTGTACCGTACTTGCCAGCACGTAACAAGATAACAGGTTTTTCCTGCTCTTGCTCTGGAAGTTACGAAATCAAAGACCCAAAGTGCCACTGGACTCATCGGGACGCCTTATTTCCCACATAAGAGTCCAAGATGGATGTGCCTTTTGTACTGACGGGTGGGTACGAGATTCGTGTCCTGCAGGACACAGCTGAACATAACACGACATACTCGAAGAACGACTGACTGCCAATCAAGTCACAAGTTCGTCATGGGTTTGTTCTATCCATTATGGACAACATATCTTTTCTGTATGATCCAGACAACGTTCCCGTAATTGATTCAGTCAAGTTATCCTCCGATCTGGCACACAGAACCGGGGTGCCTCAGGTTCGAATGTCAATGTCCTATTGGATGTTATCTTAAGAAATCAGTACTTCTAGAAATTAAGCTACACATTCTGGGTATTCTGAGTTGAAGTCTCAAACACTGACCGCTTTTCAGATGAGCACCACATGAAGAACTAGGCATCATTCGGATACGTCATTCAACCCGCCCCTGCAGCTGTTACGTTTGCACGACACTTTGCCCTTACTATTGAGGTTGCGGAATTTGGCTAAAACAAAATAGTAGTTCAAAAGAAATGCAGCTGCAGAGTGAGTACTAAAAATGGATTCTGGTCAAACACTTAAAATCCCATGAAATATACACAAGTCCCCTCGCTTGCTGGGGCATTTCATATACAGATTCTGAGCTGACACAATCGTGCTACCATCCTCCCACTGGCATGTTCAGCTCGACCGACCGGGCTTCACAGACAATTTAGCTCAGATGAGTGACAAAATTGTAGCTCACGTGTATGTCTGAGAGTACTGAATTTTGTTGTCCTCCGTCTGTATGCATCTTTCTAGAGTTATCCACGTTACGGACTGCACTTTGGCGATTTTGTAGCATGACCGTTTAGATCGAAGTAACATGCACATTCTGTAACATTACACTGCAGGCAATGTGAAGTAGAACTAATTAAGTCCGACTCTTACAAGCGGGAAACGTGGTGCTGCAGCAATGCACGTACACGGTGGTCACGCACACAGGAAACATCGAATTTGCGGGAACGGATGCTGATGTGAACGTAGAGTTTTTTAACAAGATGGGGCAGTCAGTATTGTTCGTGGATCTGAACTCGGGCCAGGACAATTTCTTAAGAGGACAGACGGATACGTTCACGATGGTGGGCAAATGCGTTTTCGACATCTGCAAGATCCACCTGTCTCACGACAATGCAGGTGTGAATCCGAGCTGGTTCGTGAACTCGGTCAGCGTTTCCATGGACTTCGAAGCCGTCGTATTCAACATCTACGAATGGCTGGCCAAGGACGAGCCTCCTTATACTCTTTCCTACACAGGTAGCCAATGCGTATAAGCTACAGTCAGTCAGTCCCGAGCTCCGTTTTCTCCGTCTGGGAGCCAGCTCCTTGAATTCTTACTCCCCCTTCAGGCATGGACCTCGTGCTCGAGGCTCCATCGACTTTCAACAGCCGCTCTGTCAATATATATGCTCTCTCTCTCTCTCTCTCTCTCTCTCTCTCTCTCTCTCTCTCTCTGTGCCTATAGTCTTCTCCCATCTATGGCACGGCACGTACAAGCCATGATCCAGAACAATAATTTGGTCTACTTGCCTCCGATATCTTTAGCCAAGAGAATAAGAAATGATACCGCAGGGTTTTTCTACAATTCTTTTCTGCATCTCGGGGGCGATTGACCTTCAAGTTGCTAGCTAGCTTGTACGATGGCAAAGCGCATGCCCACGCACTTGGGACCCAACCACTCTTTCTCAAGCCAGTGGATGAAGCAAGACTCGTCTTGCAGCTGGGACCTGGCACAGGACGTACATGAGAGAACAGAACAGAACATACGTAGCGTCCCACTAGGAGCTGCAAATGGCAATCTGAACATTCAAAGGCTTTGCAGAAAAGGTTGTACCGATGCATATAGTATTCCAAAGCTTGGGTTGTGCTCGAGTTGGCTAGTTAGAAAAAGGTCCTCTGGCATGCGGATCATCGGTTCCAGACCTATGAATAAAGAAATCCTGGCTTGCGAGTTTTGCTTGAACCGTGTTCTCTCTCTGCTGCTACTACGGCAGTATCTACTGCCCAGAATATCTGCTGTCTGATGCTCAAATACTGATGCCCCGACCGCAGTTTACGTGACCACAGTGGTCAATTCCAGCTGGAACAAAATCATAGTCGACTTTTACTTGCAACCTTTTGAGCCCGCAACAATTACCTCTAATCACGTCCAATCCGCTGCCCTTGTCCTGTGTATGCTGTTCATCATGGGCCCAATGAGATTGCTACACAGGTTCAGATTAACCTTGGAGCAAAGCGCTGTAGAAATTCAGTCGGACTGTGACGATTGGTCCAGGTCGGGTGCACGGGTTCGAGTGAGAACATGCGCAATGATTACTGTAAGCAGAGATTCTCCTCGCCCTCATCCACTTTCAGGCCCTTTCGCCGTCCTGGAAGCAATGTGAAGGTACTGTAATATTTTACAGTATGCACCTGAATAGACCTGACCTGAGTCGCCTGACCCTCACTTGGCTGAAAAACAAAACTCTGAGCCCTTTGTTTTCTGGGGTCATGGCTCTGGCTCTTGCTCTTGCTCTTGCTTTTTCTGGTGGAGGACGCCATCGGGTTGGGGCTTTTTAGATAACCGTCAACGACTTGTCTGCACATTTATGTTTCTCATTCTCCGAGCAGAAACGAAACGGAGGATAAATGTAGTTTCCCTTCCCTTCTCCTTGTCCTTCTCTATCCAGTCAGCTCGACGTGAACAACTCCTACACAAACAGAACAAACAAACGAACACACACCCACACACACGTCTTTTGCCCTCGCTGACCTCCATCCACGCTGTGAGCTCATGGCTTCATGTTCACTCCTGCCTCTTTCTGGAAAAGCCGTAATTTCAGAATTCTCTCTCGAGCGGTGATTGGAAACATTGTAAACTACTCTATATCTCGAGTGGACGAATTTGGAGACTCAGGACCTCGTCGTTTTCTGTCCCACTCAGGGACTTTCTATTCAGTTCGTGATAAGGCCCTTGATTTCCCATGTTTGGTTCAATCAAGGGCCTCATCACGAAGAGGCGATGCAAGTGTACGTGAGCCCTAATATAATCGTCTAATAAACTCCATTCCAAGCAATCTTGAGCATCGGAGACACGATGGCCGCCTCACTTCCACTCCGGCCGGGCAAACCGGAGGACGGCCCACGGGCCAAACCCCATCTCCACACCATCTCATCTCAACCTAACTAAACTAAACTCCAAGACGCCCGCCGCATCATGCACACGCTCGTCCCTCATGAAAGCGACCCACACTGTTTCCCTCTAGACCGAACGAGGGAACCATCGTCGAACATTCCGGACATGGAGCTTAGATTCCAGATCGGACAAACAAGTCAGTCAGTCAGTCCATCGCTCGTTGGTTAGTTCGTTCCTTCATTCGGGAGCCCCGGCAGTACACGGGGCACGCTACGATCGCATGATGGCTGCGCTGGGGCAGGGGTTGGGTTTGGGGTGCTTCGTAAACTTCATGGGCGTCCAGGGCATGATCTGAGTGCCGAGACGACGGACTTGGGCTTCTCCTTCATGGACCGACCGACCCGACCCTCGCTTGCACACGACCATACCTCGCTCGCTCGCTCGCCCGAGTGTGCGTGCGGTATGAATTTATAGGCTAATCTAATCTAAACAAAAGCAAAACCAACTGAGACGAATCTGCAGTCCCCTCCCTCGCCCTCTCCCTCTGCTGCTCATGCGAAAACGGGGGTTCAAAGTTCAAACATTATCATCCGTCACGTCGCTCGCTCTGCACTTTCTACCCGCCAGGGCGGGCCCCCGAAGGCCCAAGGCCCCGCCAGGCAGGCACTTCGGATCAGGTGGCATGAGATGGACCAGGATGCGGGCTGGGATGGGACGGGAGTCACAAGACGAGTCCAGACAGACAGAGGGCCCGTTACCGGTTCTACGGTACACTTTTTCTTTAGGAGTTTTCATTTTCTTTCTTTTCTCTCGTGGTGGACTTCCGGGAGTGGGAGGGCTGGATTAGGGTTGCGGGAGCGGATCCCGACATCACCTGGGGCCCGGCTGAGCTTGTTTTGACCGATGAAGCCCGGTTCTTATTTATCTCTTAGTGTTATCGCTCGTGTTTGTTTGTTTTTTATTTTCATTTCAGATCGACTGTTGATGGGTTGGGGCTTGCTGCGTTGCGTTGCGCCGTTGTTGGATGGTTGGTACGGTACGGTACGGTATATTGCACACTGTAGTTGACTTTTCAAGTCTGCGTATAGTAATGTATCGATTCTCCCATCTGTACTCGACTTGGGGCCTAGCCCCATGTTACCGGTTTGGTTCCTTCCTTGTACGATTTGATGGGGTCTTCCCATCCTTTTTGTTATTTTACTTCGTCATTCCCATCTGTACTCGACTTGTTCTTATCTTATCCGGAGCACGCACAAGTTTTTTCAGTATTAAAAGTATGTGTTCAATAGTGTGAGATTTAAGACTTTTGAGGATTTCGATTTAGCCTATCACATCACATCTTAGCATGTCGTTCATGAGTCTAAGAATAAAAAATGAGCAATTTGATCTGATTGTATATTTTCTACTCATGTCAAACAATGAATCTAATAAAAATAAATTGAAAGCATGTGCTTAATAAGATTACAAAAACCTTAAGATGATTGCACAAATCAGTCATAAAATTTTTTTAACCCAGAATTTAGAAATATATTCTCCACATGACAAGAATCTATTGACAACTGTTGTAGATCTCCCGTAAATCATACTCGATGCATCAACTATTCTTTAGGAATAATATTTTCTTGTAAAAATATCAGCTTAATCTAATAGTATATAACTAAAAATTAAAATTTCAAAATAGATATTATAAAATTTAACTTATAGTTTGAAATGATGATCAGTTTTTGTTAGAAGATTGAGTCAACACTATGGTATCAATTCTTAATATTCAAGTTTTACTTAAATATCACATATGTAAGAATATTTATTCTTGACAAACAAAATTATTACATTGACAAGTTTTTTATGTTCAATTTTTTTACGATTAAAGAAATAAATGTATGAATTTTATCAAATAAATTCCAAATTTATTCTAAATATTCTAAAGAGAAAAATTCAAAATTTCTATAAAATACAGTACTTTGTAACTTGTGATATTAAAAAAAAATTCATTCTAATTTTAAATTTTATAATTTCTTGCAATTATTTTGCATCAATCAACCTAATTTAATATTTAACTCATTTTCATGTAATATGAAGGATTAAAATACTATAATAAAACTTTCACTCTTTTATATTTTTTTAATTCAAATTATTTATTATATTTTTTTATTATAATAAAATTTATCAAGCTTTAAATATGTGATTTGATGTAATGATATTTTATATATTGCATGCATAATTTTAATTATTTTTTATAATTATAATTATACATTAGCAGCATGCTCCTTGGATTTCAAATTCTCAGATGAAATTTTTTTTAATCATTTGGTATATCTAAAGATGAAAATTTATGATAAATTATTAATGAAACATATAAAAAATCCATTTAAAGTTATAGAAATTTTTTTATAAAATATTACATTGAAACCCAAAAAAATAGCAATCATTTTTTTTATATCTGAATTCTTATGATGTATATTTAAAATTTCACATACTCAATTATGTATAATAATATTTATAATCAATTAAAATGTATTTTTTTATATATCAATTAAAAAGAATTTTTTATATATAATTTTACAAATCACTTTATCAATATTAAAATAATTTTTTTAATATATTAATAATTTCTATTGAAATATATATCATAAAAGTTAAAAATATATAATGCAAATCAGATTATATGAATTTGTTACAAGTAAGTATATTCAAATATAACCTATTTTGATATTTAAATTTTAAAAAAATATCAAAATGTTTCATTTATAATTTTCAAAATTTCAATATAATTTCCAATATTTATGTATAAAAATCGTCAATTTTTTTCCTTAATCTTTGATATTGTTATCTTCTCTTACGTCTATTAGAGTAGATATCACGTTGACTTCTTAAATTCATATTTTTGAAAGTTTTATTGGTTTGACAAAAATTCACATCTATATCCAAAAAAATTAGTCCATAAAATATTTAAATCATATTTAAAAAATATTTATGAATACAATTCCTACTCCAAATATATATTCAAATTTATGAAAATATATCGCTCATTTGACAACATGCAAAAATTTATAAAAATTTGTGAGCATGAAAAATTTGATGACTAGTTAATTTCATCAATTAAATTATCTTGTCCTTACTTCTATCAATAAGTTTAATTGACTTTTGGTTTCAAAAATATGTTGATATATTTGCAAATGTATAATTGAAGCCAAAAGATGAATCTTTCATCACTATGAAAATGAATATATGTAAGATCTTAACTCAACTCTCTAATTAGATCATGAAAATAAGGTCATAACATTATTTTATTACAAGTAGTCATCATATAATTCTTGCCAAAAATTAACATAATTCGATTTTATTGTAGATCTGTTTTATTCATCCTTTTATTTTTGTTGCTTACTTGTTGCAATACTTTTAACAATCTAAACAAATAACAAACTTTGTATCTTCCAATAATTTGAATACATGCATGAGACAAAAATTCACCATACATATTTATATCTAAAAATATTTTTTAATAATTTGAATTTTATTACTCAATTCATTAACAACATGATTTGTCATTAATAACTGTTTAAATATTTTTTAATTTTCAAAAATTAACCAACAAAAAAATATAAAATTTGATTCAAAATAAATTATTTTAAATAAATGATGTATTTTTTTAATTATTATTATTTATGTCACATATTTTTTAATTTGATTTATATAGTAAAATTTTTTTAATAGAAAAAATATATTTGAAAACATAGAAATATACATATAAAGCTTCCAAAACTCATTGAATGTGATGAGTTTCAAGATATGTGTGAACAACACAATAAGTATGATCAATCATGCATATCAAAGTTGTAACATGTCACTATCGTTGATAATCAAAGATCACATTCCGCATTAATTTGTGAGACTGTGATAGCCAAATGTGAAAGTTGTATGTTGAGAGTATATCAATGAGATGAATCAAATTAATATTATGAAATTGATTGATAAAAAAACAAAATCCTCAAACGATAAACTCTTATACTGATGGGTACAGTAGGTATCAAATAACTTTCATAAGATCCTTCATGATTGGATTATTATTGATATCCTCGAATCTTATGTCTTTCAGTTGCTTGGATTTTCTGTATAATCACAAAACGCTCCAATCAAGAAAATCGCAGGATACATTTTTTCAAATGTAAGGTTGAACAATAATGGTGTTAATTATGTTGATAGCTTGCAAGGCAAGTGGGAAACAACTGCCACGCACCGAAAGCAACGCAACCTAGTACTATAGAGTTGGTCAGTTTCATTTGTCAAAAACTGTATAGCCTCCAAGTTTGGAAAACTTCTGACATACAATGGATATCGTGTAGACGGTCTCGCAAATGATGATAATTGTGAAACAACAATATAACCTTAGCATAATGAACAATGAACACCAAAGCAATAAGGATATGTAAACGAAGTTACTCACAGATCTTGATGAAGTGCAGAAATGGTTGTAGCAGGTATGTTTTTGTTTCTTCTGGCAATGAAGTTGATTAACATGAATAAAAGTTGCGAAGACACTTTCTCATTACTATGGATGCCAAAGACCTTAAATATACCTTTCATTATTGCAACGAAGCTCTGTTTTGCGCTCCAAATTATTGAAACAAGAAAACATCACACCGTAAAGGAAACGAGTCAGAGATGAAACGTTCACAATCTCACCATCTCAACTAATCGGTCTAGTCTGTGACTAAGAATCCAACGTAGTATATAGAATGGATCATCATCAACATTTGTTAACGATGTTTTGCACTTGAAAAAGACAACATTGCGGTTTCAAAGTGTACTTTGAGTTTTTTTTCATAGTTCATGCAAATTATATTGTGATTGTTATGTTCCCACTTTTACACACACCTTGCATGTAGATGTGATGAGCAAAACGATGACTTCTTTAGGGTCAATAAGATCGGAGGGAAAGTCCGCTAGCTTGAATATGTTGTCACATGCATTATTGGCAATGCCGCTTGAAGTCATAATCTTCCTCATAGGCTCTTGATTTGTGAATTCAATATCCTTGCTCTTCTCCCACACGAGTATGATCTGCAACGATGAAATTGTTGGTACATGGCAATAATAAAGTAAAAAAATTCCACAAATCGTTGATGCTTCAATATGAAATTGACAAATTTTCCACCTTGGTTGGATTCATTTCAAGAAAGGATGGTGACACTCGAAGAGCGATAATTTATCTACATACTAAAAAGGAGCGTGGTATAATTATTCTTGCTCAAAGGAGATTAGACCTTTCTTTCGAAACATGATAGTCAAATGAAATCTAAGGGCACCAGTGAAAATTTAAGCGCATCGTATCTCACTTGCGGAATAGTTGGGGGTGGAGCACTGTTGTCCAGTTTGACGGTAGCTGCAAGCTTTTCAAAATATCTCCAAGCAAAAGCCTCCAATTCCTTCGGATTAGCACGAATTGCCTCTTTAGCAAACACCTTCAGCATCGCGGGCAACCCTTCTGGAATCAAGATCTGTTCGACACAATATATAGGGTTTTGGTCCAAAAGGTTCGTCATCTGGAAATGTGCACAACCTCATCATCGTTAAAATTACCAACACAATGAAAGGAGCTCGCAACCAATATCAATCAGCAGACCTATCAACGAACAGTGATTGTCACTACTCTCCTTGCTAACTATCTGGCAGAAAGAGTTTATGAAAAATGGTGCACATATGACCATTTCTAACTGTGGTATTGACCCAACCTTAACAGTGCGAGTCGAGTTTACTTAAGGTAAAACGGCGACCCAGGAAAATAACAAAAGATGGGAAGACCCCATCAAATCGTACAAGGATGGAACCAAATAGTTAACAGTGCGAGTCGAGTTTACTTAGGATAAAACGGCGACCCAGTAAAATAACAAAAGATGGGAAGACCCCATCAAATCGTACAAGTATGGAATCACATAGTTAACATGAGGCTAGGCCCCAATAGTATCACAATATATCATACAACACATAAATATTTATTCAAATTATCTAGATCAAATAGTTTACAATTAACAAAATATCCTAAGAATCATCATCTAACTGATCGTTGTACTATGATTACACCAGTTAATTAGTTAATGCTCTATGTAAAATAATGTAAACAAGTTGTTATTACACTTGCACTTAAAAATACTCCCGGATCTTAGTTACAAGGATCTAAAAAAAAAATCTACCGGATAGTGAAACGAAGCTATGAGTCCTAAACCGTGACCTGCCCCACGGTAACTTCTGCTACCTTCTGCTAACTTGGGTGGGTTAAGTACGTTCGGGAACACACGCAGACCGTCGCAGGCGTAGAGTGCCGCCGTAGGTGCTGACCAGTTGACGTTGAAGTTAGGGGAATATGATATAACAGAAAAGGAAAAGGTCGGAACTTGGAAGAGGGAGAGGAGCGGGATGACCGACTCATCCCGTGGACCGAAAGAGACCCAGTCGCCGGGACTGAGGAGAATGGGCAGTGCGACAAGACGAGAGTGGAGGCCGTGGACTCGAAGTCTGGAACTTGGCAGGGAATCGGGAATACGAAGTTCGCGGGGGTCTGACTGGCCGCTGGCGCTGGTCAGAGAGGCGCCAAACGACAGGCAGAGTCGACAGACACCATGGGATCGAAGTTAGTAAGCGAATGGAAGGCCAGGTAAGGTCAGGGAATGGAATGGGTTCGATGCGGGCATTGGGAGGCCAAAGAGTCCGCGGGAGGTTGTTTTCGGGGCATGAAAAGGGGTTGGCAAACGAGCGATGACATCAATCCATCAATCAATCAATCCTTCGCTCGGAGCGAGCGAGCGAGCGAGCGAGACAGATGTGTAGCAGGTAGATGGATAGAAAGAAAGGAAGAAAGAAAGAAAGAAAGACCATATCTGGAAGTAGGCCAGCGGAGGGGACTCCATATCTGGTACTGAACCTTAAAACGATGACAGAGACAGACAGAGAAACAGGAATCGGAGCGAGTGAGCGAGGGACGCTCTCACTCAGTTCCAGCTGCAACTGCAGCAGGTGTTGCGCATGGAGCGTCGGCGAGGGAGTGAGGGACGGAGGGATGGACTGACTGTGAGCGACTGACTGCTCTTACTTTAAGCTGGGACTAGAGCTCGCAAAGAATAGAGCAGAGCAGAACAGACACGAGACTAGGTCGTTTCTGAGGTAAGCAGGAGCTGCTGCTGCTGGAAGTCCTGTTGTGAGCTCGGAGCCTCGGAGGAGGAAGAAGAAAAGCAAGAGTTGTGAGCTGTGTAGATTATATTAGATGAGGGGAGATGGTACGAGACGAGACGAAACGAGACGACGGGGAGATGATGAGATGAGATGAAATGAGATGAGAGCAGGAGGGAGGGAGGGGAGGAGGGAGGGGAGGAAGGAAGGAAGGAAGGGAACAGCTGCCTGCAGTGCCAATTGATTGATTGACAGATTTCAGTTGATGTGAGGACAGCGAGAGGAGAATTCTGCAATTGCGGTGCTGTGAGCGGAGAACAGACAAATGTTTGCTTGATCGTCGAGGAAGACGACACTCGCAGATGGAGGGAGCGTAGCAAGAGGAAGTGGAGGGACGGGAGGGATTGGTAGGTCTCTTTCGGGGTGAGCTGTTGCGAGGGAGCTCAAGACGGCTGAACAGGGAGAGAGGACGGACGGACACGAGAGGGAAGGGAAGGCCGCAAAGGGCAGAGAGTCGAAAAAGTGCAGGATTGTAGAAGAAGAATGTGAGAGCCAGCTTGCAAACGAGCAGAGTGCTGTCGGCGGCAATGAGCTATAGACTTACGAGGAAAATGAGATGCTTTCGTAGAGGAATGGCCGGACAGATCCGTTGCCACTAGTTTTGCAACTCAGCGTGTGACGACGAAGAACCGGATGAAACACACACTGCGAGTTTGACTGAATCGTCAAAAAACACACCAGAGATAGTAGACAGAGGTTAGACAGAGCTAAAGATTGCGAGTTGAGCAGAGCAGAGCAGAAGAAGTGAGAGATAGAGAGCGAGCGAGCGATAGAGCTAGTGAGGGGCTAGAATGGGGACTCAGGCGGACACTTGAAGAGAGAATGAGGAGTGTGGAGGTGGTAGCAACGAAATCGGAGCAGCAAAGAGGTCGGTGGAGTTGAATTACGAGGCTACGTGGGCGAAAGCGAAACATGGCAGGCAGAGCCCCACCGCAGTCCCTCTCGATTCCTGCTTTCTCTCAGAATCAGCAGAGTCCCGGATCAGGTGGATCCGATTCTTTTCGAGCCCGGGGCCGAAACCGTAGTTCAGGAGGCAGCACCGGAGGCAGCAGTAGTCGAGACCACTCCGTCGAGAGCAGCAGAGGCGAGCGGAGGGGAGGAGGCACTCCGGATTTCCGAGCTGCTTCTCGCGGGGGAAGCTGGGGCGGAAATCAGTCGGCAGAAATCCGAGGCGATGGGGATGCCCGTGGCTTCGAAGGCAGGGGCTGGGGCTCCAGCCCGAAGGCCCGCTTGGGGGCTACGAAATGGGGCTCCGGCAGCGACAGCCCCAATTGGCGATCCAATCGCGGAGGATTGCCCGAGAGCGGCTCGAGAAATGGATACGGGCGAGGCCTGGGCAGAGGGTTCGGGCCCGAAGGGCGCGGCGACTACGGCCGGGGCAATTCGCAGGGCTCAAGCTCCTGGGGGAGCAACGACTCTCAGAAGAGCAATGCCCGCGGCCCTCCCGGTCGATTCGGCGGCCCCAAGAAGGATCCATCCCTGGACAGCCCCACCCGCGCTCGATCCTCCACCAGAGGTCCGAACAGACACCACGACGGCCGCCAAGCCGCCAGAATTCCGTCCTGGGGCAACAACAAATCGTTCGGCGACGACAATCCTCTGCCGAGGAATGCCGGTGGCGTGCGGGGCTCGGCCCGAGGCGGGGCTTGGAGCAAGAGCAGTGTCCAGGATGCGCGCGTGCTGCCGAGCAACCACGAGGGCTTCTTCCAGGACGAGGTGGACGAGGAGGCTGCTCCTCCATCGTCGTCACAATCACAATTGCAATTGCAATCGCAGGAGGAGGAGGAGGAGGAGCAGGAGCAGGAGGAGGAGGCTGGCTACAAAGGGTTTCCTCCTCGGGAGCTCCGAATCAGCAGCAGCGACGGGAATGCAGATGAAGAGGAAGACGAGGAAGGGGCCGATAAAGCGCTGCCATCGTCGCCGTCTCCCGCCGGGCTCAGAAGCCTTGGCGGCGAGGGGAATGCTCACGATGGCGAGGCGGCCAAGTCTCTTGTGTCTCCGGCGGGAACTCCGCCATCGCAACCCAGGACTCCTCCGTCTCAAGGCCTCCGGGCCGATGCTGCGGAATTCAATCCCGAGACCGCGAGGCTTGGGCTGATCAAACTGCCTCAAATTGTGAGTCTGAGAGCTGAAGCGGCCGAGTACAGCCCTGAAACGCCCAAGGATCCTCTTTCTCCGATGACCAGACGAAGTACCGACTGGTACGAGATCTGCCTGGAGGAAGAGGAGGAGGAGGAGCTGCAGGCATTGGCTAATAAGAAGCGCGAGGAAGCTTACGGGCCTCAGGCCGTCAGTAGCCCTAGTTCTGGTGGGCGAGGAGAATTCACTCAAAGGAAGAGCAGCTTGAGCAGGAATTCGAGTGGGAGGAAATTGGACGAACCATCTTCCAACTTTCAGATCAGCAGTCCCGGGGCGCCCAAGAAGGATTTTGGAAGGAGGAATAGCTTCGGGAGCAGGACTCCGAATGGGAAGAAGCGTGACGATGCTCTGGGCAACCACATTCACAGCCCCGGTACCCCGAAAGGGGAGCTGCGCAGAACCGGAAGCTTCGGCAGAGATTTTGTGGGTGACACTCAGAGCCCTAGAACCAGGCTCGGAAGGAAAAATAGTTTCAGCAGAGATCTGGTCGGAGATTCACCTGGTGGTGGGTCGATTATTTCTCCGGGCTCCGCCAAGGGAGAGTTCAAACCGTGGAACAGCGTGAGGGAGGATGCTGCCGATGCCGCACAGCCTAGAGGAGGAGCCAATGCGCAGAGGACTGGAGAATCGAGATCTGCCAGTAGAGGCGATAAGTATGTGCCGTTGGCTTTGCGGAATAAGTGTCGGAATGAGCCGTCCAATCTCAAGCCTTCTGTCAATTCGCCTCGCGGGAGGAAGTCTGGCGATCCTGGAGACTATTTCGGCCCGCGAGAAGAGAATGGAAGGTGGAGGAAAGGTCCAGGTTTCGAGGAAACAGTCACAAGAAGTGCCTCGGCGGGAGGAGATACTGAAGACTCTGTAAATAGCGTAACTGAATCGTTCGATCAGAAAAACGTCAATACAGCAGTTCGGCCTGCTGCGTTTTTTCGTGCACTGAACGAAGCAACGGCTGTCGTAGATGATGACCCACTACCGCACATCGTTGGAACTTGCACCGACATGTGTCCAGGTGGGGATCTTCTCGTCCTTGGCTTTCGTCGTTCGAAAGCTTGCTTTTAGGGAGGTTTTACTTTTCAGCTAAAAGGTTCATTCCCTTCGAGATACCACTCGCTCACAAATTTCCGTCCTTTTGCAGTTAAGGAGCGGTTACAGCGGGAGAGGCTGAGAGATTTAGCAGTGTTTGAGCGTGTCAATGGCGATCTCAAAAAGACATCAAAGGAGCTGGCCGTGAAGAAGGTAAACACTCTTTGTCTTTCTCTTTCACATATCTTAAGTACAGGCTGGAAAATGAACATTGGAAAATGTGTTATAGTAGTCCTTGAAGATTCAGCCATCTACATTCTTCATGGACAGGATTCTGATTGTGCCGTCCATGATTCTTCTTCGACCCTGATCAGCACAATGCTGGGGACTTCCGCAACACAGGCAACCCTATCGCAGGGTGTATCATCCAGCACAACCGGATTATGAGCGTTTGCACCTGAGCAATGAATGGGGCTTGAGATTATGTTAAGTAGGCCTCTACTTCAAGAATTACATTGAGAGTTGTACAGATTATTCACATACTTGATAGGTCTGTACAGGGGTTATGGATGCTATTTCTAGCAAACCCAGAGGCGAAACCAGTAGTCACAGTGGCAGAACTCTTAGTCCACTCATTATACCCACGAGTAGAACCAGGAATGCCGTGCACAACGCGAGAAGTGAACCTGAAGAACCCAGTCAGTCATGAAGGTGCTCATGTCTTTGGAGACATAGAATATTCACGAAGTTACATGATGTTCAACCAATTCTCCTTTAATGATCCACGTTGCTTTCAAATTTCAGCTTGATTTGTTGAAAAGGCATCTGTTCTCTGAAGGCATATTCTGAGGCAAGTATCCCTTGTAGGTATCCTCGTACACAGACAAAGCGCGCAAAGGGCGTACCCACAGGAGATAGCTGTACACTTGCAGTTTGAATATGTATCCTAGTCTGTAGAGGTGAAGTCAACTTGCGGTCAGGGATCACTCGGAGCTTTGTTCCTAGTTCTCTTGCAAGAAGCAGCAGTCCGAGGGCATGTTTCTCATCTCCCTTGGCCTGTGGGTCCAGTTGGGCAGATAGATGCCATGGCTGTCACCTTTTGCTTTTTGTGTTGTTATAGTCATGCGAACGATTTGCAACATGTCTTCGAAACCCTTCCAATACCTTCTGTTCGTTTCACTCTTGACTGAGCTTTTTGTCTTCAATTTTTCTTATAATCCTTCAAGTGTTGTGGGATAGACGAGATTAACTCTTTTCTTGTTCTATGTGTCCACAAGCTCCTGATATCTTTATCCGTAAAGAAAGACATACTGAGAGAATGGTCGCTTTGTGAAATTCCATATTGCTGTAGTTAACTTTGAGTAGGCCTGTGAGAGAGTGTACTCGAGTGATTTATTTCGATGCCTGTGTTTGTCCTCAAACAAGTGTCCCTATCTCGAAGCCTTCTCTGAGCCAGCGCTCATTTCCTGAACCGGATCTCCTTGCGTACCAAAGCCTGCAATGCGGTGTTTGAAATAGCAAAATTACAGAGGCGATTGACCAGTTTGCTAAAACGTCCACAACTTTTTCTCATTGATTGCCCTGTAACATGTATCTTCGGCTTTCACTTGCTGCTCACTTGTGCTTCAACTGCTTCCTGTCTTCTCATTATAGATCAAGCGCGGGAGTCCTTCGTCTTTTCTATCTACTATCACTCTACTGTTCGTTCTATTTCAGTTCTGCCTTGACTTTCGTCACTGAGCTGCAACGCCCCCGAGCTCGCCTTTGAATGCCGGAATTTATGAACTCGTTGGATGAGTCTGTACTCAGTACCTTCGAGATGGATGCATGATTTCTGACGTCGCAGGATACCTAGTTCCCTGTTCTTTGTAGATACTGTAAATGAAATCTTGATTTTGGACCCTAAAAGCCGTTAGAGTCTATAGACACTTTGCTAACTTGTAATTTGCTTGCGTTAGCCGTAGTATATGTTCAAGCTCCGGGACAGTTTGAATATTTGGCTGTGTATTGTATTCTTTGGATGGGTCTAAATGAGCACTTACGACGAGATATTTTATCAAAGCTCTTCAATCCAGTTGTCAGCGTACGATGTTTCAGATGGATTGTGACCCCATGGCGAAGTCCTGTGAGGCTAGTTATTGCCACATCACAATTAGCGTAAATTTATAATGTGCTGTCCTTTCCGGAGTGTCAGCAGCACCCGTCCCGCTTATTTGGGGCAGTTTGTAGAGATATTACTAGTGTTGAAGAAGGTTGATACGAACCATAGATCGTATCTTAGATCGTGAGTAATCACTTTGCCATTTTGGAGCTTAGATGGATTTCAGCAAAGGAATATGCTAGGACACAGTCACGACTAGCTGTGACATGTACTTTAATTCTGATCCAGGAAAAGTTTATCCCTGATCACTGTTCAGACTCATAAATTTCCATATCAGTGTAGAAAGTGTTGTAGATGGTTGGAATCTCGGAGTTCGAGAATGCTAAACGATTGCCGTCCTTGGCAAGTTGGCATTGGAGCTCCTCGAAGCTTTGCTCAAATTGGTGTATGTCATAAGTTAGTGAGCCACTGGCTATTGTGATAGTCGTTACCTCCCACATAAGCATGCATTTGGTCCACAATAACGCATGGAACTACTACAATCAACCAGTATTGGATGTTGATGATTTCTAATGTTTGACTCCGGGTCACACATTTTGTGTGGGACCATGGCACACAAATTGATGGTGCACAAGGCATACAACTCCCTCGCTTCAACCTTCACCCTGCATGACCTAAAATTTCTCAAAATTGGGCCACTTCTCATTTAGGTATCTGCTTCATATTTTCATAGTCTATTAGTCCTCTAACTCCTGTCGCAGTGTCCTCAGAGTGCGAGCCTCCATCCAGGATGTGTTGCCTTTTCTTCTGTTGAGCACCGTGTGATCATTGTAGGCTTTTCAAGGGCCGACTTTTCCAAGCAGTTAGGTGGATGATAGGAGCAATGGAATCCCTTGACTGGCTTGCCATTCCCGTTCTAGTATTTGTTCCCATCGCCTCTCGACCATTCCATCGAGAACACCAGTTGAATAAGAAAGAAAGCAGGCTTCACTCTCTAACCTTCTTATCGCCAAGCACCATTTTTTGACATTCTAGCCCCACCGCATGCGCAGCCCCCAACCTCTTCTTCATTCTTGTTGATGACCTCATTGTGTTTTTTGGGTTGTAGATCCTGTATGCATGCTGTAATCCATGAATTTGGTCTGAAGACTTTTATCTTGGACATGGTGGTTGATCCTCTGGGTTCTGCCTCTGCTATGTTTGCACAACACGCTATGTCCAATGTCTACTCTTTGGCAGTCTTTCCCATTGACTTTGACAAAAATCTAGGGCATAGGTATTGCCAATGGGATTCCACTAGAAGCCAGGTCTGGTAGCCTCGGAAGGTGTTGGCAAGTCTTGGTGTTACTAAGTTTCACACCAAGTCTTTGTGTTTGGGGCTTTGGACTAATGCTGGACAACTCCTGAATTTCTTTGGTATCTATCTTTCGGTGCTTGCGTCAGTTTTCTCTTCTTTTCTCCTACATATGTCAAGAATTTTTCCAGGATTTTTCCTTGATTTCCTTTCGAGGTAGTTGTATCGTTTAGAGTGTCGAGACCTACGCAAAGGATATTCACCACCCCTGGTTTTGTAACTACGTCTGTGAACAATGTTCAAGGTACAAGATCAGGCACGTCTACTCAAATCATCTACTAATCTTTCTGCTTTACTCCGTAGTTTTGCAGGACGGTTGTAGCTTCAGAGCTGTCGCAGTCAGATGTTCGACCTTTACCAGTTTTGTGGAGGACTTTGCAGTACTTGTTGGGACTTCTAGATGACCCCGAATTTCCTTTTGACATTGTGCACAGTTTCCTCTTCGATCGCACTCGAGCGATCAGACAAGAGCTAGGCATGCAGCGAATTCGAGATTATCAAAATATTACAATTCACGAGCAAGTGGTAGGTGTTACATGCGTTTCTCCATATCTTGTTCTTTTTCAATCCATGTACTAAATGGCAGATTTCTAAATCCCTACACAGATGTGTCTGCAAAGTATACTTTAAGTGCAATCTTGGTTCTAGTATTCCCTTACGTAGCATATGGAAATTAAACTACAATTTAGTTGCTGCTGGAGTCACCACACGCGCTTATAATTTAGAATATGGAAAGAAGTTCGCAAAAAATATTGCAAACACCGTGATTGTTTCGTTTCGTTTTGTATTTTATTACTTCGAAAGAGAAAATGATTACAAGTCTTTTCGTTTCTACTTAAATGTGTAAGCTTCTGAAAGGAATGGGGGAAACGATTCTCAAACGCTTCCATTGCTCTCTACAGGTGCGATTTCATATAATATCACAGCATGAACTGCGGGAGCTCAACAGGAAGAGATCGAAGCAAATTGATACACATTTGAATCTTCAGCAACTTTCAAAATCTTTGTATAGCCTTCTCAACTTGTATATCAGTTTAGGAGGAGAGGATGGGGTTCAACTCGATGATGAAGCTGAGTTCCATGCATACTATGTGCTTTTAAATCTTGGCAGTCATGGCCAGCTCCAAGCAGAACCTCTTTCTCTCTGGCTTCCAAATGTGCCCTCAAATGTGCTCCACGCACCTGCAATGCAGTTTGCAAGGAAAGTTCTGAGGTTAGTCTGCAGTCCTCTCACGAAGTCAACTCTTGGTGTACATAGAGAAGGCTGATAAAATTTACAGGATTGCCGGATTATAACCTTCGTCTAGTCAGTTTATGCCTGCCAAAGTGTTGAAGGTTTGCACCTAAAATGCATTGTAAGCTTTCAGCTCAACGGTAGATCACCTCCTTTGATCTTCTGAGGAAAGATGGATTTTGGAAAGTCCTGTTTCGGATGATTCTCATTAGTAACTGATTAGGTGTTGATTGTAGAGGAATAAATATTATATGCATCACATTGAGGTTGTGATTCCTTTCTGTCAAAGTCTTTTACGGAACACTTTACTCATCAGTCGGGTTGGTTTTTGCAGGTGTTATAGAAGTAACAATTTTGTAGGCTTCTTCCGGCTGGTAAAAGGTGCCACATATCTGCAGTCTTGTCTCATGGAGCTATCCTTCGACGCAGTACGTGCCACAGCTTTGGCCATGCTCAACGTGGCAGAGTACAAACTTCATCCTTTTCCCCTTCTAGAATTAGGACAGTTACTCTTACTGGAAGAGAGCCAGGCTGAAGAGTTGTGCACATACTACGGGCTTCGCACAGGCCTTGAAAAGGGCAGTGAAAAGCTGTGTCTTTTTGTCAAGCAGTCTACATTTACAGTACCCGAAAGGTCGAGTCTTCCACACCATAGTTGCCCTCTCATAGATAGTAAACGAGCTCCCTCTTTATTTCAACAAGTGAAGGGAGAGAAGATTGAATTGTGAGAAAATAGCCAGTCACATGCATCCATCAGACGACAATCAGCGCAAATGAACTGATGTTAATTTAAGACTTTCGATAGTTTCTCCGCAGGATTTGAAAATCAGCACGTCCTAGCCAATCCCAGAAACCCAGGAGTTCTTGATTTTGATTGTGGGGCTGATCGCACGTGCAATATGCTTCCACTCTTCCAAGTAGTGGGGCAGAAACCTGTATAAAATGTACAAATCGTGAACATAAGTGATAGCTCCTCTGAAACACCAGGAGGGTCACAAGTTTCACAAACTCTTCCTACTCACAACTGCTAATTGTACCCATCTGGCACACTTCCTTCGAAAGATGGATTGTACAATATTACAAGGAGGTTGCTTACATAGTCAACCAAACCATTTGAAAACCATGTGCGTGGTTGAGAGCTGACCACAGATTAAGCTTTTAGTACTGCTTCTGAGTACGTTTCCTTGCGAATGTACTTTCTTCTTCGCTGAATAGCCGTCAAGGTGGTACGACCAAGGCCAATCAGTACATATACACAGGTCGAGAATAGCATGCTGTACCGTGCAGTTGAGACAGAATTCCATGGCTGAGAGTTTAACCAGTTAACCACCACTATGGTGCTAATAAGGCTTCTGCTTCCAGATAAGCAACGAAGTGGACATTGTGGTTGTTGACAAATGCTTGGAAGCATCTTGCTGGGATGTAAGATTTTGAGAAATGCGGTAGAGTAGAATTTATCGCACGCTTTACTTGTAAGTTCGACGAGGTCTCCACAGCAGAAGTTGTTGCGATGCTTTAGTACCTAAACGTCTTGTGGATGCATCAAAATACCTGCAGTAAGATTCTCTGGTCTGTGTCCATATTGAATAAGTTTCTCTCGCAGAGTAATGTGGACGGACCAAAAGCACGGGACAGAGTGTCTGTCATCCTCACCAGTTGTATGTTGAGGTTGCTACTCCTGCCAACCGCGTACAACGCATCTGCAGTACTTTAAAAAGAAAGAAAAGCTCTTTAAATGACGGAGGCTTTTCTGCACACAAGAACAGCTTGTACTTGCACTCACTAACCCCTCCCATCCATCCGATTACATCGCCTCTGCACCGAAGGGAAAGTATCCCTTTTTGTGAGAGAGTACTCTACTCCTGGCGTGTGCCTCAGAACCCACCAGCGTGTACTGACTCATACATCACACTTCATCTGCACCAAGCAGAAAGTATTATACTCTCTGAAGTATTACTCGGTTTTCGTCTCTGATGGAGCTGGCTCTTTTCCGTGGATTTTCTTACAATGTATGAAACAGAAACATACACGCGCATCAGGAGCCTTATGACGACTGAGATCACAGGGCTGTCCTGTACTGGCCGTCCTTCTTGGTCGATCAGCCCGACGACAGGGAGGGAGGGGTGCCAAAGCGTTCATGCAATACCATGAAACCACAGGAACTGCGCAATAATTCATCACCAGCTCCCGCAGTCTCGTCTCACTTCATTCTGCGAATGGGCTTGTATGGCCAATGCCCACGAACTGTCGATCTCACGTTTCGAAGAAATGAACTGCACTCGTTGATGTTTTCCTGTTACAGTACTGTGGAGTTGGATCTCATAATGGTACTGAATAGAAAGAATGGAAATACTTTCCGTGTCGAAATACGTGTAAGATCGACTGTACGTTGTCAAAATTATTGTCTGGCAGCAGAGAAACATCTGAGAGTTTCTGTGTGTCATGTCATGGCAGTACTTTCGTCCTCTGAGTGTCTTTGTTTTATGCTCAACCGCTGTTATGTGGCCGATCATTTCGGGCGTCCTATTCGTACCTTCTATCTCGTCCGCCTCTAAAATTGCGGTAAAGAACCCAAGGAGCCATTCGGAGATGTGGTTTCCGTTTTTCATTTCACCAAAAGATTTTGTCGGTTGGAACTAAAAGCACTGTCGGGAGGTCTCCTTTGGACCTAACAATACAATAGACATTGATTTTTGTATGTTAGGTCCAAAGAAGCACTCGTTTTGGACCTAATAGGAGCTTGTAGTGATTGCGTGCCCTTAGTAATAACTAACATTATGAGCAAAAGTTTTTACATTTATCATTTGTCAAAATATATAATAAACAATAAGGTTTAAATCTCTCATGTGCAATGATGTTTTGGCACACTTCTTCAAGTGTGTAATCTTACATGGAATGGTTTAGACACTAGTTTGGTTGACGATAACATTATCCAAAGAATAAATCAAATTACTACACCATGTGTACATCGAACATATAAATGATATTCATTATTAATTTCATTACACTTTGACGACACCGTGAACCCCGGCATCCTCTCTTTAAGCAGTCATTGCCTATTTCCATACTTCATATGTCTGATACCACTCACAACCTCTAGGGGATTTATCTAGTATATTTCACAGCCGTAAAAAACGTCTGATTGCATGACCAATCACCAACTAAAAACAAAGATCATAATGAATGTGATCTATTAGGACTATTTCACATCCATCTGATTTATAATGGTGATATTCGATCGGGCTACAAACATTTTAACCTTTTATATAATTGATGTGAACGTATTGATTATACAAATATTTAGAATACCCAATATGCATTAATCAAGAGAAAGTTTATAAAAGGCTTAACCTGATCAGCTATCACCTAACAAAACTCCTTGGGCTATGAAACTAACCTCCGGTCTCCGGAACGAGCCAAGGGGTTCAAAAAAATTAAAGGGATTGCAAGAACAAGAATGAGTTTCAAGAAATATTCTTTCTTAACAAGAAATGATCAAACTTCCTTGAAGAGTACAATAGAAGGCCAAGAAGAGGGCTCGTCCTGTCCTTCGGTGAGGGAAGGCAAACTCTCGAGTCCCCACTATTAGCTGTTATGTCTATTGCAGTGAAATCACATGTAATGATCAGTGGTTTTAATGCTCCAACCAAACAAAAGATACAACTCTTGTTATCCAACATCACCATACTTGGTGACACCTCGTATGCTCGTATGTTGGCCTCGCTAATAACTCCATCATTCAAACGGCAACAACTTTCCAAGTTCCACTAGTAATTGTCATGATCCCACGATCAACACTACTAGTGTTGTCACTACTTGAAGCAACCAACCTCTCAAGGTCAAAATCAACCAATTAGCTCGAGAGATTAACTTCGATCCTAATGTCCCTTTCAAGGAAATCCTGGAAAATAAATGATCATATTTCAAAGAATTATATATAAATAATAAAACCCCAAGTTATTAACAAATTCATGAGGGTTAAGCGGAGAATTCCTAATTCTTACAAAGAGGTTGGGACCGGAATTAAATTTTTTGTCAAAAATGATTAGTTCAAGAAGCTATTCATGCACTTATCAATGACGGTATTCAAGGACAACCTATGAAAGACAGTCATAATAGACCTTACATATCTTTTTCTGAGTTAAATGAAGGAAAAGAAGAAAGATTTTATGAAAATTTACTGTGAAAAAAGGTTGATTATTCAGGTAGACCTGTTATTGTATACCCTTTTCTATCATTGCATCAATGTCGATTACCTATTTTTTGGTTGGTTATGTCTCCAAAAATTCCAGGAGCACGATAATTAGTTAATCATCGACATATTTTAATAAATAATAATACAGTTGATAAACCAAGTTATAATTGTAAAACTCATTCTAAAATCAAACGAAAAACTTGTTGACTAACTTGTTCAATAACACTTTGTTTTTCAAAACAAGCAATTGCATTTTTTGAATCTTCTAGGCATTTAGAATCTTCACCAACTGCATTAATTAAATCTTGTTTTTCTTTTTCCATTTGAGAGAAACCTAAAATGAAATGAGATGTTCCTATCAACTTCTAGGAGAAACATAATTTAGTGCATTAATTTCTGTTGCTACTCCAACTATAAAATTTAATGATTCTAATGGAGCAGCTATATACTTCGTATGTCATTGGCCAAAACATATGCAACCAAATTTAAACTAGGCACATCATCTAAGATTTTTTCCAAGGGTGGCATAGACCTGTCAAAACCCATTAAGGCTAAGAAGAACCGTAGGTCTTTGAGAAGCAGGGTCTTGGGGTCCAAGACCATAACACATCGAATTGAAAAAAATTGAAAGTTTTTTTTGAAATAAAAAAAAATTTCCTTAATAACCTTATCTTTTCATAATTTCAAATTGAAATGGAATTTATGTTTTTTTAATCAAACAGAATAAAGCTATGATTGATCAAAACTCGCCAAAATACCTTCATCGTTCCAAAAACTCACTGTTCTTACCACAAAATTAGTTTTGAAGTATTCTTTTCTACTCTCAAAATGTCCACAAGGAAACTCTGCTCATAACCATAGCATAAAAGAGAGATTATAGTCGAGCCAGATCCATTTTGTGCTTCAAAGACTCTAGGTTACCGCACTATCTACTCTCCACCATAGCCTCAAAGTCTTAACATCAAAAACTGCACCCTAAGTAGTCCTAATTCGAACTCTACCCCTTGAGACCTATGTCTTCTAACGGTGCTATCGACCCTAACAATAGTTAATTTGCTAATGATGCTAAATGCACAATTGGCTCTAACGGTTGTATTTGCTCCTCCATGTGCACACCTACCTAAGTAGGTGTGCACATAAGTTGTGACAAAGATATCCAAGTATATGGGTATGAAGAGAGATAATCTCTTTGTTGTTCTAGCTTTGGAGTTATATGGAGCTATAGACGTAAACTTCAACATGTTCGTGCACTCTCTCAGCATACCATACTAGACACTAGGGGGTATCACTCTCTTTAACATTACGCACAGTGATGAAATTATGATTAATGACTTGTGCACAAACATAATATCGCTAAACGTTACAAGCTTGAGTTCGCTAGAGGAGTCAAAACCTCCTCTAGATTAATATGATGTAAACATGTTGTTTTAATGGATGATATCTGGGCTCCATATCTTTGTTTTAATATATATATTCATCAATTTATTTTATTTATAAAGTTATCACACGAGATTAGGGGTTTTTGGCCATTTGCTTTATATTGTACTAGATGGTTTTCATCACACTCTTATTTTATGTGTCTTTTTCCTTTGCTAGAAAGATAAATACTAAAATCATCACACTTTTATTTTATGTGTCTTTTTCGTTTTCTAGAAAGATAAATACTAAAACCATCACACTTTTATTTTATGTGTTCCTTTACTTTGCTAGAAACATAAATACTGTACATTGTTTATCGCAGGAGATGGCACGGTGTCGCATGGATATTTCTTTGATCTGAGAATGCCCGAGCGCTTGGCTGTAGAAGAACCCTATAGAACCTCATGTGAGTTGACAATTTCTTCTTCTTCTCTTAAGCACTCCACATTCGAGTTCATTATAAACCGGTAAAACTTTAACAGAAGAAGATTATGATATCCAATGATTCGACCAATAACTCTCGCTTAAACTTTACAAAAAATTTCTCCACAACCTTTTCAATCTTTCAAAAAAGTTTCAGATGTTTTTCTCTTCTAGATCTCTCAGAAGAATTGTTGATTTACACACTGTATCACAAGACGATATGCAGACCCCTGTGTACAAAACCCATCACACATCCCAATCCTTGATTCCAATTGCTCCCGGATTTCATGAGAAGGTCACTCATCATCAGAACTTGAAATGTGCAAAGTTTTCTTGACAGAACTTTTGATATCAAAAGATATGATCTCTGTATTAACTTCGTGACAGTCAATGCAATCCTACAACTCTTACTGTACACACAAACTTCAAGCTATCACTTTGTACTCAAAACTCGTCCAATTGAGTCAAAATTTCAACCCAAACGCAAACCTCAGTTGTAAACTATATCATAGTTGACTCAGATCTCCCAAAACCCTCGTAAGATTTTCAGAAACAACCCAAATACACTCAAAGGTCTAAATTTCTCACTCTATCTTTGAATCACCATTTCAGAGTGACAAATCCTTCAAATCTATCCATTCTTGAGCCCACGTCATAGCTCGTCTTGTCAGATTTCCAACCCTATCTTCCAATCCTCGAATGTCTTCTTGGAAGGTCTCCAAAATCCCTAAAAACCTCGAAAAGTTGCCCTAGTGCCCTCATTGGCCAAAACTCCTAGACCAATGGGAATGAAGAATGCTATTTTGACCTCTTGTGTGGCCAAATTAGCTCTATTGTAACTTAGAGCCTTACAACTATCCTAAACACACTACTTAGACATCTTATACACAATATGAGTTGTCACTAATAAGAGTTAAAATGACAACTTGAAACCGGCTAAGTATACCCGAAAGCGATCACGATGAAGACACCGGATGTTGATCACAAATGGACTCGACATTGGTACATCTGAAGGATCATGTCGTCCTCTATCCATGTCCTACGTCGACTCCACTTGAATCACATAAGCTCCTTAGTCAACAAAGTGATGTGTCTAGATCTCCCCAAGTCTTTACAGCCTTACAATGCCATATGTTATCCTAACCTAAAGTATTGGCGTCATGACAACAGCTCTAAAGATGATACATGTCATCATCTTCTCATAGTAGCCGCGTCACAACACGACAACGGTACTTCATACTAGTCCATATGGAAGTGATCCATTGATTTAAATGGGTGTGTAGTCATTTAAGTGATTATTTTTTTTCTTATTAAAATACAATATGTCCATTACACATATGAAAAATTAAATTCAAACTATTCTCACTTCGCATTTTCAGTTCATGTAAAATTTTGTCAATATTTCATCTTATGACATTTTGATTGGTAACGCTTGTACACAAAGAAGCAAAGTTCTATAAAAACGATTACAAGATGGAGTTGATCATACCATTCACAAATAAATTAATAAACATGATCACAAAAAAAAAATAAAAAAAATTTTCAAACATGATAATAGAGATTGTAACTTTCTTCTCATGTGGTTAAATGGTGATTTAAAAAAATGTTGTATCTGGATATAAATTAATTTATTTTGATAAAGATGTATATTCAAGTTATTATCAGATGATTAGTGTTAGTTTAGTCATCATAATTAATCTTGAAATTCAACAAATTATCACTTCAAGGAAATGATACTCATTTCAAGACTGATCATATCATCATCATGTGTGTGTCTCATGAATCTTAATGAGGTTTATTTACAAGATTGAAACACAAATTAGGATTTATAATGAAATTTCTTAATATTTTATGACAGTTTCATAATTTTTTTTCTATAGAATTAGGGAAAGTGTTTTGAATGATTTGCATCAAAGCTACCTATAAAATTTCAGGATTAGTTTATTCCTAGTTATTAAAATTAATATAATTTACTTAGAATATTTTGATTTTTAATTTAAAGATATTAAATGAAATAATTAGATAAAATTTTAAGATAAGCTAAATTATCCCATCATACTAGATATATTTATCAAACTGATTTATCAATTATTTTCAAAATGATGACAATATTGAATGGTATTCATAATTGGATTAAGCATTGAAACAAAGCTTTTATTCATATTGTAAATATATGCTACAAAAAATTGTAATAATATTTTTATATATCATAAATTAATTGAATCTTTTATTTGATTTTGCATTCCTTGTTACATCATATATACAATGAAATCCAAGATAAAATAATGATACAATATTCATCAATTATCCTAAATTTTGATGTTTTTAAAATTTTAAAATTTTACAATAAATAAAATATCAATAATTCAAAATGAAAATTTCAATACAATTTTGTTCATAAAAATTCAAAATATGTTATATTTGATGAATATTTTCATCATTATTAAAAAAATTATAAAAAGAAAAAAATATTATATTTAATGACTGTGTTTATAATACAAATTTTTTTATGTTTTATATTGGTATACATCATATGTACTGTAGATTACATAAAATAAAGTCTAAAACTGATATCAATAATCATAAATATCTAACAATATATATATATTGATGTGAATATATATAAATGAAATCATAAATATGAATACATTATATGAAGTTGAAATTGAAATCACTTATCAGACTTATTTAACAATATAATTTGATAATGTTAGGAGTTAACTCAGGTCTTGAGTAACTCTGGTTTGTTTGACTATATTTAGTTAGACTAGGGCTAGGGCTGGTACTAGTATATAAGAGGGCTGACATGAGCTCTCTGTAACACAAATTAGGGTTATTTAGTAAAGTGACTCTGTGTGTTCCGTGGACGTAGCCTGAGTGAGGTGAACCACGTATTTCTTGTCTCGTATGTTGATTGCATGTTGCTTCTGAGTGTATTCCTGTTTTTCGGACCAACAATTGGTATCAGAGCGATTGAGTTGTAATGATTGAGATTGATAGCTTGATTGAGGCCTACGCTCGAGGGAGTGCCCGGAAGAGCGTGAGAGAGATTTTTCATCGTTGATCGTTAACATATTATATATCAGCAGATGCATGTTCCCTTAGACAGCAGCGGATTGTGACCTCCGGACTGACTCTCATTCAGGTTTACCTCCGATGGCTTTTTGGAAGCTCATCATGAATCTAGAAGGACTTAGTCCCACCCTATGACCATGACCCTATTGCTCACTCTTACACAAACTCTCAAAGTCCAAGCTCTATTATGCACATTATCACCAAGAGTAAGATATCACTCAAAAGGAAAGGGATACTTTGGTAATCAAAGTCTTCATTGAATCAAGGCTCCACCGAACATGACGTCTCCAAGAACCAAGCTCCCCAAAACTAAGATCACCACACTATCTTCTCCCAAAACTAACTTCCATTGAAAAACTACTTGAGAGGTGCTTCTCAACCTCTCTATTTATACTACTTAGAATCTTACCCTAGTAACTACAAGTAATCACCATGTAACTTCCTCTTACCAAGTTTAAACGAGGTAGAGATCACAAACCCCAATGAAAAAAGGGTACATGACAACATGCAATTGGTCCACTTGGATCTTCTAGAAGCCCAACTACTCCCTAGTTGACTTCTAGTGTACCAAAGTCAATCTCGCCCCTAGATTTAAGGGTCTTCACCAAGTCCAACCAATGAAAACTAGTCCAAGTCAAGGGAAGTCAAGATACCCATGTGATGGAATCTATTCCTTGACTCATACTAAACAACAAAATAGAAGTTCTCATCTACCACACCAAAAGTTACTCTATATTTTCCTCCAACTTAACCATAACTAGCTAAACATAGTCATGACTAAGATAAACTTAGGCACAATTTAGATATACTTTCATTTTATCCTATATGTACAACCACGGGTCTTACATTTACCCCGGACCAAGATTTCACTCCGTCCCGGAGTGAAAGAATCCGATCGTCGATGAAACGGCTTCAACTTGTCGTGATTCACCCGGTCAAAATGTCGCCCCTCCCAACTCCTTCAAATCGTAAGTAAAGTTTCCCACACCTTGTGAACTATGAAAGGACCAAAGTACTTTGGAAGAAATTTCTTTCTTGCTCTCTTATATCTAATGGAGTAAGTAAAGCATTACCCAATCACCTTCTTTGAAAATCTTCATCTTCTTTCGTCCCAAATCGATTATCATGATACTTCTTCTGCAATTGTTGAGCCCGCTCCACACGTATCATGGCCACAACTTCGAGCCTCCTCCAACTCCAACAGATTATTGACGTCTTGATTTGATAGCTTCTACTCCATTCGCCCTCTTTAACTTCCGTTGGATAGTTAAGAAAGGTCGTCAAATCAAATTGAATTGGAAGCTTTGACTCGACACCATATATACCATACGGGAAAGGTGAGTACCTGTTGATGTCTTCCAAGTCGTCCGATACTCCCACAAGATAGCATGCGTCTCTTGTCCCAATTTTGCTTGCTCCCGGCCCATGTGCGCATCCTTGGCCAACATCATGCAAAAGCGTATAGTTGGTTATTTCGCCAACCCATTAGCATTTGGTTTGTAGGAAGTAGTCACCCGTGCCTTGATGGAGAAATGACCTAGCATGGCTTGTATAATGCTTCCAACAAACTCACCACCTCTATCAGATACAATTTCTAGAGGGCATCCGAATCTAGTTATTATCCTCTTATACAGAAATCTACCCACTTCTTCTTCACTAGTAGATTTTAGAGGTCTAGCTTCTACCCACTTGGTTAGATAATCTGTAGCTACCACAATGAACTTGTTACCCCGAGGAGTAAGATTCAAGGGTCCTACAAAATCTATTCCCCACTTTTCAAAAGGATATAAAATAGGAACTGATGTCAAAGGAGGGGTTTTCATGGACTTTTTAGCAAAAGCTTGACACACATCACAACTCTTGCAAAATTCCACACAATCTTTGAAAATGCCCTTCCAATGATAGCCGCGCATCTAGGATCTTAAATGCGATTACCTTTCTGCAAAAGTGTCCTCCACATACCGACCCTTCATGAAACTCCTTCATAAGTTGAATTGACTCCTCCCTTCCAACAGCCCTTCCGAGTAGTCCATCCGCTCCTTGATGAAACAACACGCCCTCTATGATGGTATAAGGTTCACATCGCTTCACCAATGCATTCCTCTCACGTGAATGCATGCCTTGGGGAAACTCTCCTCCGAGATGAAATCCCATATCCCCTTGTATTCGGCCGGTACCTTTGTTATGGTGTCCATCATCGGCAAATCCTCATCTCGGAAATGTATCATCCACTGGTTGATCTCCTTCCTCATCGTATGCTCGAGACATCAAATCGGCATTGGCATGTTTCTTCTGGGTCAATTCTCAATGATGTAATCAAACTCCGCCGGTAACAACTTCCATCGGCTATCCCTACCCTTAGCATTAGGCTTGTTGAAAATGTACTTCAAAGCCTTGTGGTCAAGAACGATAGTAAACTTCCCTCCCAAAAGATAGTGTCGAAACTTCTTGAGTGAGAAGATCACAACTAAAGCCTCCCTTTCATCCACCGAATAGTTCTCTCACCGCACTATCGTCTACTAGCATAAGCAATTGGATGATCATGGCTATCTTCATCTAAGGGGCTTAGAGTGCATCCTATAGCAATGTTTGATGCATCCGTGTAGAGAATGAAAGGTTTACCCCAATTTGGTTTGGCTAAAATAGGGAGCCGTTACAACGCCTTTCTTAAGAAGTTCAACGCCACAAATTTGCCTCTCCATCCTTGAGGATTAAATCATAATCCGTCCCCTTCTTCATGTAAACCGTCAAGGCATAAGCTTTGTTGGAGAAGGAAAAGATGAACCGTCGATAGTATCCCACCATTCCAAGGAACCGCCTCAACTTGGTCAACGTCCTTTGGAAAAGGTAAGTCGAGGATGTGTTTCACCTTTTCGGATCCACCGCTATCCCATCCTTGGAGATAATGTGCCCTAACAACAAACCTTCCTCACATCCAAAATGCATTTTTTCGGATTGAGCGAGGCCTTGGCTTTCTCCAATCGTTGTAGAATTTTGATCAAATGATCAAAATGATCCTCCTTCTTCCGTAGAACACAAAAATCATCTATGAAATCTCGCACAAATTTCCCAATAAAAGGTTCAAACACCTTGTTCATGAACCTCTGAAAAGTTGCTGGAGCATTGCATAGACCAAAGGGCATTACCCTAAAGGCAAAAGTTCCCCATGGCGTGGTAAAAGTGGTTTTGAGTGATCTTCGTGAGCAATTTGAATTTGGTTATAACCACTATAACCATCTCCAAAACTATACCATTCATGCCCTGCCACCTCCTCTAGAATCTCATCTATGAAAGGTAAAGGATAGTAATCCTTCTTTGTGATAGCATTCAACTTCTTGTAATCTACGATACACGTAGCTTTACCATTCTTCTTCTTGACTATCACAATAGGAGAAACCCATTCAGAGTTCTCTACCTCATAGATGAAACCCGCATCCTTTAGCTTGTCGATCTCCTCCTTGACCACCACGGCCCGTTGGTGGATTTATCCGACGTTTTTCTTCGACGCATCGACGAGCCTTCTCCTCTAACTCAATGCGATGAGTTTCTAAGGTTACTTCCTTCAAATCCTTGTAGCTAAAGGCAAAGACATGGATATATTTTCAAAATATATCCAAGAACCTTGATCCAATTGCACTCAAATTTCGCACGAAAACGACTTATCATCCAAGCTTCAACTTTGTCAAGTTTTATTGACCAATCTTATTGATAGCATGAGTTATGATCGTCGAACTAAATCATAAATACCGTGCAATCCTCGCAATTCGGAGGCGGTACATAAATTTCAAACTACAGCTTTGCACTCAAAACTCAACCAATTGAGCTGAAATTTCAATCAAATCGCAAATTTGAGTTGTAAACTCTGTGTCTATCGAATCCGATCTGTCAAAGCCTTCATAGAACGCTCAGAATTCACTCAAACTCTCCCATCGGTCCAAATTTCACTCTCCCACTTCAAATCACACCACACGGAGTGTCAACTTGCTCAATCGCCTTCATTCTTGAGCCAAAATCCTAGCTCTCCTCGTCAGCTCTCCAACCATATCCTTCAATCCTGAAAAACTCCCTTCGAAGGCTTCCGAAACTCCTCAAAATCCCGAAGAACTTGCCCAAGTGCTCTCATTGGTCTAAATTTTCCAACCAATGAGAATGAAGAGTTCCATTTTGACCTCTAGTGGGCCAAATTAGCCACAACTAACTTAGAGCTTAACAACTAGCCTAAAAACACTACTTAGCTATCATATAGGTAATACGAGTTGTTGCTAATAAAGAGTCAAAATAACCACTCGAAACCGGTTGAGTATAAACGAACAACAAAGGGGACGGGGAGTTTATAACTTGAGTATAATACTCCTCGCCAAAATTCCTAACAATCAACTCCCTATGACTTGCCTTTGGTAGACAGTAGTGATGGACAGGGACCCATGTGTTGAAAGGCGCCACTATCGGCAATTTTAGGTCCATAATGCAAATATCAAATCAAAACGTTGGATTTGTTAAGTCCCAAGTCGCACCGTAGGGAAACAATTGGCGAGAATGAAAGGATCCGGGGAGTTTATCACCACTTCCATAAAGCTATCTCCAAAGTGATACACTAACCATGCCCTAAAGTGATCACGATGTAGACACCGGATGCTTATCACAAACGGATTGGGCATCGGTATATCCGGAGGATCATACCGCCTCTATCCATGTCCCACGTTGGCTCCACTTCTATCGGATAAGCTCCTTAGTCACAACGTTCTAGACCCCCCCTTTCCTTTTCGACTCCAACCACGCTTTATATCCGATAAGGTCCAAGATGATATCCCTTGGATCCTTATCTACATCATCCTGGCCTAGGATGACAATCAAACGTGGTACTCTTAACGGTACTTTTTACAATGAGCCGCCGGCCATCCCGACCTAAAAATATCGCCAAAATATCGCCGTCATCTCAATAGCCAAGATGACACATGTCATCATCTTCTCATAGTAGCCGTGTCACAACTTAAAATGACGTTGTGGTGGAGGCGGAGAAGGGGGCTCGGTGAATGCGGCCGAGAGGATTACAGCGGCCTTGGGGTACATTCTTCCATTTTTCGATGGAATTGATGCAGGAGGTACTTCTTCATGCGATTTCCCATAGCCGGGGGGTTTGCCGTGGCCCCCTGTTCCCGTTCTTTGTCCCCATACAAAGGGGTTCCCGTATTCGAACTTCATTGCCTTCTTCTTGTCAGACGCTTCGTCGTGAGGAAGTAGCTTGGGCCGCTATGTGAGATTCAATGCCATGCCAATCGTTTCGGATGTGCTTCCGATTCTACCGACTTTGGTGGAGCGCACCTTCGGTCCTCGAGGTGGAATCGGCCTTGACTCCTCTTATTATCTCCTACAAAGACGGTGTTCTGCTTTTTGGTCGGTTGCTGTTTGTTCGAGTCTTTTCTTGCCTTCTCGGCAAAACGCCGAAACTTCCCATCGTTGCGTGCGGCCAGATCAACAAATTGAGGCAATTGACAGATAGGCTTTGATAACACGTTTCCCAACTTTTGGATAGCGAACGAGTGAAAGGAGTGAGGAAGGACTGAAGGAAAACATACTTCCAGGATAGCTTCGGGACATTACCCTTACCCGCCGTTCTTATAGTTTGTACATCTGATTACAGCGATGCGACCCTGTTGAAAAAGGAACAATGCAACAACAGTAATTCTCAAAAATTGGCTGCGATCATTTCCACCTTCGTGTGATGGAGATCTCTATTCTGCTATTCCAGCAGGACTAGTTGAAGAATTGGCAGAAATGAATTATTCGTATGTGATTGAAAATCTGCCTTTTGACTCTACATTGAATCCATTCGAGCTATGAGGATGACTATGGGCTAGTTTATGATAGGCTACACTCTATTTTTATTTTTTGATCGTCGGTTTCTCTCTGGTTTGAGGAGGAGATAGAGACTCGGGAGGACTTGTTGTTGGATTGTGGATGGTGTGGCAGAAGAGATTCTTTTCATAGAGGTGGGACAGTGTACTTGAGGGCTCCAGAGCAGTAGTATCTTTTCTGGTTTAGGGATTTTATCCCAAGACAAATTTTGATTTTACTCATATGAGTGGAAAGAAATCAAGTTTGGAGGTTCCATCTAACAATCGAACAACACAAGGGAGGAGTTCAGTGCCTAGACGTAGCGAGATGTCAGTCATGAAGACAGGAGGAGCCGGATTTGACATTGTCAAATACGATGGGCGTGGTGACTATCTTTTGTGGGAGAGTCAAGTCAAAGGCAAGTTGAAGGCTTCCGGTTTGGGCAAATCATTGAGGCCTAAACCCTCTACATTCGATGATGAAGACTGGAAGGACCTTCAGGAGCAAGCAGTGAGTATTGTTACACTCCATCTACAACCTTCGCCCAAGCAAGTAGATGAGTATGACAATTGTATGTTGTTGTTTGAGGCTCTTGACGGTTTCATCGCAAAGAGTTGTCAAACAAGTTATACACCTCCTTGAAGCCGATGAGCTTCAAGATGAAAGATACAAACGAATAAGATCCAAGATCACATGGATGCCTTTGGTGATCTTGTTATTGATCTTCAAAATCTGGGAGAGGAGATAACTGATGAGAGGAAGGCCCTTCATCTGTCATCATATCAAACAGACGATCACTTACAATGAGGTTGTAAGTGCTCTCCTGACTGATGATCTACAGCAGAAGATGATGATGCCCTCTACTCCATCCTCTTCATCTGGTACTGCATTGAATGTGACCCGTGGACGGTCACAATCAAGGAATGAGAAGAATGGGAAGAAGTTTGGATCTAGAGGTAGATCCATGTCTAGGGGTAAATCCCAAGACAGGAAGACGGTGGTCTGTTAGAAGTGTGGCAAGAGTGGTCACTTTAAGAAAGACTACCGTGTGAAGACCAAGACTCATCGATCCTCCTTTGGCCAATGTGGCTCAAGATTTTGATGAGGATGACTTGCTCGAAGATGGACTATAAAGCCAGAGGTATGCCCTATGCAACTCACCAAAGGGCGTTGGTGATGTATGGATTATGGATAGTGCTTGTTCTTATCACATTTGTTACATTAGAGAGTTTTTTCATACTTTCTCAGTATCAAACGGTTTAGTTCTTATGGGAAATGATCAACCCTGTAGAATTGAAGGTGTTGGATGCACAGCATTCACATGTTTGATGGAGTCAAACGTACGTTGACTCACGTCAGGTTTATACCTGAAATGAGAAAGAATCTTATCTCTCTTGGAATGTTAGATTCAAATTTTGAATCTAACATTGTATCGTTTAACTTGAGTGGAGTTCTAAACAAGGAGTACTTGAGGTGAGAATAGGTGATAAGATTATCTTGAGAGTACACAAGCATAGGAATCTGTACTTGCTAGAGGGCAATACCATATGTGGTGAAGTCAATCTTACCAGATCTGGACCTGAGATGGCTCATGTTTGGCATTCTAGAATGGGACACAAGAGTAATAGGTACTTGACCTTCCTTCGAGATAAGGGCTTGCTACCTGGTTTAGGTAAAGTTGACATGGAATTTTGTGAACATTGTGTTATGGGCAAGCAACATAGAAAAATCTTTGGTGTTGGAACTCATAGTTCCAAAGAATTACTTGAGTATGTACATAGTGATGTGTGGGGACCCTCTCCTAAAGACTCACATTCTGGGAAATGGTACTATGTATCGTTTATTGATGATTACTCGAGATTTGTGTGGGTCTACTTTCTCACACACAAGTCTGAAGTCTTTGCAACTTTCAAAAGTTGGAGAGCCCAAGTTGAGACTCGACCGGGTCACAAGGTGAGATATCTACGTTCGGATAATGGCGGCGAGTATACTTCAGAGGAGTTTAGAAGTTACTGCAAAGAGGAGGGGATCACTCGTCATCTCACCACGGTTTATACTCCGCTGTTTCTGAGAGGCTCAACGGAACAATATTGGAGAAGGTGCGTAGTATGTTGAGCCAATCTGGTTTACCATATGAATTTTGGGTCAAGTTTGTAAATACCGCAGTGTATTTGGTAAATCTGTCTCCTTCAAGTGCAATTGATTTCTTGACACCGTTTGAATTGAGGCACAAACAAAGGGCTGATTATAGTCGTCTGAGAATTTTTGGTTGTACGGCTTATCCTCTCATACCTAAGGAGAATAGGACCAAGTTGGATCCTACATCCAAGAAGTGTTGTTTTCTTGGATATGCCAATGGTGTGAAAGGTTATAGGCTATGGGACCCTATAGCTTGTAAGGTGATTGTCAGTAGGGATGTTTCTTTCGATGAGCCCAGATCATTGAAAGAGGGGAGATATCTCGGGCTCAAATGCATCGACAAGGGCAAATCTCCACTCACGGATGTTGTTGAGGGAGAGATTGATCATTATGGGTTTAATGATGCGTCACAAGGAGAAGCCCTAGAACAGATGGAGCAAATTCCTGAACAATAGGAATTGGAGGAGCAAGTTGTCGTTGCTCAGCCTCAAGACACAAAGACAAAAGCGATGGAGATCAACTGGACCATCTACTAGGAGATCATCAAATCGGATTAGTAGAGCTCCCGAAAGGTATGGAACATGGGCTGATTCATCTATTCTTGAGGATCATGATATGGAAGCTGAGAATGATGATGGCAATCCGTTGATCTTGGAAGAAGGAGAACCTTGTTCATATAGAGAAGCTCAAGCCTCCATCAATAAGCTTGAGTGGGACATTGCTATGGAGCGTGAGATGCAATCGCTTGTTGAGAACAAGACTTGGGAGTTGGTGGAGCTTCCAAAGGATCAACCTTTAGTTGATAGCAAGTGGGTGTACAAGTTGAAGGATAATCCAACGGATGAAGAGAAGAGGATCTTCAAAGCCAGGTTGGTGGCTAAGGGCTTCACACAAGAGAAAGGTGTGGACTACAACGAAGTCTTCTCTCCTGTGGCAAAGTATGCTACAATTCGTCTGGTATGTGCACTTGCTGCGATATTTGGTCTACTTATGGATCAGATGGATGTTGTCACGGATTTTCTATATGGATATTTGGAGGAAGAAATCTACATGAGACAACCTACTGGCTATGAGAAAAAAGGTCAGGAGAAGTTAGTTTGTAGATTGCTCAAATCTCTATATGGATTGAAGCAAGCTCCTAGTCAATGGAATGCAAGGTTTGATGAGTTCATGAAAGCACAAGGATTTTCACGGAGTGTGTTTGATCCATGTGTTTACATGAAGAAGGTGAATAATGAGATCTTTAGCCTCATTATTCTGGTACTGTATGTGGATGACATGCTCATTTTGGCAAAGGAACAATCCGACGTCGATAGATGCAAGAGGCAATTGAAATCTGCATTCAAGATGAAGGATTTGGGTGTGTCCAAGAGGATATTAGGTATGGATGTTCACATGGATTTGAAGAAGAGGAAGCTATGGTTAAGTCTGGGTAAGTACATTCAGAGTGTGCTTGACAGGATTAACATGGCAGACTCTAAAGGAGTGTGGACTCCTTTGGCGGCACATTTTAAGCTCTCAACAGCTTAATGTCCAATTGATGCAACTGAGAGAGGAAAGATGTCATCAATTCCCTATGACAAGACAAGGCGCCTCATGTATTTGATGGTGTGCACTAGACCCGATATTGCTCTAGCTATGGGCAAGGTGAGCGGTATATGTCAAATCCAAGAAGGTGCATTGGGAAGTCGTGAAGTGGATTCTCGCGCCTTCAAGAGTACTAAGGATTTTGGTCTTTTGTTTGATGGTTTATTGGACAATGTCAAATCCTTGTTGGGTTACGTTGATCTGACTATGGACAAGATCTGGACAAGAGGAAGTCTACAACTGGGTATGTGTTTACACTTGGAGGTGGATGCGTTAGTTGGAGATCTACCTTGCAGAAGTGCATAGCTAAGTCAACTATGGAAGCCGAATATGTAGCAGCAGCGGAAGCAGCAAAGGAGGCTATTTGGTTGAATAGACTTATCACTGAGATGGGATTGAAACAGGATGTTGTAAATCTCCATTGTGATAGTCAGAGTGCCTTACATCTTGCAGCAAATGAAGTGATGAATAGCAGGATGAAGCGCATCGACATCAGATATCACTTTATCAGAGATGCAGTTTCTGATAGGAAGATTGAGCTAGTCAAGATTGACGGTAAACTCAATCCAGCTGATTCTTTGACCAAAGTTATTCCTTTAGAGAGTTTCATGAGGCATTGTGCTACTATGCAGGTTTTGCACAAGGAGCCCTAGTAGAGTTACGCTAGCAATTGTTTGATTCTTGTATATGCTTTACTCCTTCCTAGTTAGGCTACAGCTTAGTTCTAGTTAATCCTTGTTTACAGGAGGGCTTATGCTTTAGGTCTCCTTCTAGGACTTCCCGCGGAGTATGTATATAGTGACAAGAGTTAGACACCCCAAGACATGAGTCAAGGGGGAGATTGTTAGGAGTTAACTCAGGTCTTGAGTAACTCTCGTTAGTTTGACTATATTTAGTTAGACTAGGGCTAGGGCTGGTATTACTATATAAGAAAGTTGGCAGAAGCTCTCTGTAACACAAATTAGGGTTATTTAGTAAAGTGAATTTGTGTGTTCCGTGGACGTAGCCTCAGTGAGGTGAACCACATATTTCCTATCTCGTTTGTTGATTGCATGTTGCTTCTGAGTGTATTCCTGTCTTTTGGACCAATAGATAATATTTGTTGTTGTAGTGCACTACAAATTTATTGTTTTAAATATGAGATATAAAATTTAAAGAAAAAATAGATCAAAAGTAATAAATCAAGTGGAAAAATTCTTGAAAAATAGATTAGAAAATGGTGAAAAGAATGATTATGTTTCAAAAAATATATCAAATGAAAAGAGGTAAAAAAAACTTTGGTTTTTTTTCGTATTTAGGTATAGAATGCAAATATTTCATCATAAAATAATATTCTCAAACTTTTTTTTTCATATAAGTTGGAAAGATTTATATGCTGACTAGTTTTTACTTCAAGATGGGAGGTTGCAGATATTGTGTTGTTTTAAATAAGATCAGATTCCAACATAACCTTATCGAGGTCATTGAAAAAAAGAGAAAATAGTGCAGGTTAGGTGGTATAGATACATAGTATACTTGAGGATGTAGGAACATTAGTAGAATTTTTTTGAAATTATGATTGTGATGAAGAAAATCAAGGTTGAGGTCTTGCATAATGATGACAGATTAGTTATCATAAAAGATAATGGTTTTGATGTATTGGGATGAAGCATGATTAAATGTGTTTTGGCAACATAATCGTGCAAGAAAGATGAATATCAATATCAACGTTGAGGTTAAGAATCTCAAATACTAAGGATTACAAGAGTGACACATATTTATTTCACTTGCCTTGACGAGAGATGGAAAATAGATAACTTTGTTTGAGAGGGTGTGTGTCAAATTTTATCATGATAGACGTCAGGGTGCATGTTTATCGATGTCATTTTGCATGCACTGTTTCAGACAAAGTACTTGCATAACTTTACATTGTACTTCAGCCTCTAAGATTGTGAAAAAAATTGTTTTGATTGATGGTGCATGTTCTGTAACCACTTTACTTGTGCTTTATATGGTTCACTATAGTTTGCTTTATGATATTTTATTCCATGTTTCACCCTTTCCCATGATGTGAAGCTTGCTGCTCCAACGATTCCCTTGCAGATAGTGTGTTATACCAAATTGAACAAAGTCGCGGGGAAAAGTGCGCATGGATGGATCGAAGAACTCCGTTCATCGTGTCCTGAGGCAACGTCATGTCCGAAAGAGAAGAAGCAACACAAAAAGCATGCCAAGTTGCCAACTTCCGTGCTGACGCGTTCATTCACTTGTATACGTGTCTCAGGCGAGTAGCCCAGTGGCACCAACAGGTCCAGACCTTAGATCTCCTCTTGGACGACGAGATGATGAGAACTTAACAAGGCCTGCCAAATTGTAGGTTGAATTCTCTACGGAATCCGCGCGAAGAATGTCGATCGGGCGACATGTTCGGAGGGAGAATTTGATTATATACACGAGTGTGTAGTACTCACATGCGAGCGAGAGGGCGGGCGGGAACTTCACTAGACTTCATCGGACAGCGAAACATTGCTCTCCTTACGGAGGTTCGAGAAGAAAAGAAAAGAAAAGAAGGAAGGGTGGAGAGATGATGACTGACCACGGAATCGTCCGTCTTCAAGCACACAATCTCGTGTTGCTCAAAATCAAAGCTCTCACTCATTCTTCAATTGATCCTTCCCTATAAAACGTGAGCTTACTTATCCAAGGGATTCATAAAGAGCGATCCGCTATCATATATAAAATCCTTGCAAGGAATCTCCTCTTTCCTTCTCTCTCTTCAGGGGTTCTTCGAGACTGGAGTTCAAATATACTCGAGTCTTTTATGTTGAAGACATGAATCATACCTGGAATAGAGACAGCGGCCGTAAATGTATGGCAGCCATGGCTGCTTCTACGGATCAAGGAAGGAAGGACGGAAGGAAGGGATAATTGAGAAGTACGAAGGGAAGTCCAGGTAAGTGAAAAACATACGGAATTCCTTTTTGAAGTTTTGAAGTAGAGTTTTTTGTTGTGTGTTGTGTAAGTCAATCATTTGTTATCGGATGAGGACTGGAAGGAGAAAAATATCTTCTGAATGAAATAAACGTTCAGTCGACTAGAAATCACCTCACAATGGATCGGATCACATCTACGATGATCGTGCTCATCATGAGTGAAGAGGTGGTGGGGAGCAGATTTTTTGGACTTGATTGAAACTTGAGACCGAGGATAATGATTGACACTATAGGCGAGGCAAGAATATATTCCGTATGTTGGTTTGACATTATCACGAGATAATTAGGAGAGATCATACGGGGTTGATGTGTGTGAATGACATACCAAAAAACGCAACCACCCTTTTCTTGGATATTATGTCTGGAACATTGCAGCATGAGACAAATCGTCTTGTTACCTCACACATAATCTATTGAACCTTTCACCTACTTCCCCAAAGTAGTCAACAGCGGGTTTCAAGACATTGCCCACCAACTTACGAGAATAAAAGAATAAAATTTGTTGCTTGTGTACAATAATTAGCGGGATATTGTAACGAGGGGATTATGTTTCTAATACTAACAGCAGATGACCAAAAGTTTATCTTATTTCTCCAGGGGTTAACCTGGTTAAGAGTGAAGATTTTAGGTGGAAATTCAAAACTTATGCACCCGTGACACTTGATGTTTTCTCTAGTTTGTTGCAACCTTCTTCTTTTATTCCACTGCGCATCCCATAGAATTTTGTGTACACATGCGTTAACTCCCCGTGGCAAGTACTGGTTGTTGTCCTCTAATGAGAGAGTTCTCAAATTATGATCTATTCACATTTTATCATAGTAACATTTTAAGTGATATTCAACCTTAATTTAAGAAATTTATCCATTGTTTTATCTTTTACTACAAAATTATTTTTGAAGCCACATGAATAAATGAGTTCCATTTATCTACATAATCTTTTTTAAACCTTTGATAGCGAAATAAATGTGATAAAGCAGAAGAAATATTTCATGATATATACTAGTATGTGTTGAAGATGGAATAAGAACTTAAGGGCTATATTGAGTAACTTAATCAAAACATCCATGGTACTCATTTACTCATAAGTTACTTCTTGGATCCTTAAAGTTTCTGTATAGTGAGTGTAATCATTGTTAATTCATCATTATGCCCTCTCCTTCCTCTCCTTCCTTTTTTGTACTTCGTTATTTTTAAAGCATACGATTCAAGATTCAAAATCGGAAACTTGGATGAAAACTGTGATATGTTTGTATCATAAGGCAATACAACCCAAAGGCTAAGACGCCACATATAGGAGAGAAATGTTGAAAGGATGGAGAGCAAATAACAAATGAAAACCCAAAGAAGAATATCAATGAAGAACACATGAATAAGGATGAGAAAAAAGTCAAAACACAATGAGGAGATTAGAAGATTAAAGTTTTACAAATCATACTACCAACATACCCAAAAGAGAGAATGAGACATGTAACCTCATTATAAAGCGCTATGATGTAACACTAACAAAAATCTAAAGCAAAGAGCATCATTTCAAAAAATAGTAACCTTGAAGGTCAAAACAATCCTACAATAGTTGCTAAAGGGACTAAAGGTCATAACCTAGCTATGTGGTATGTCACTAAGATGGATAAGACTAATACTAACTATCTATACCTTATACAACATATATATCAACATCACTCATTTTGCTCACACCTCCTCAATGATATTGGCTAAATCAAGTACATGTAGCTAGAATTTTAAATATTCAAACTTTTCATTAGACAATACCTTTGTGAACACATCAACAATATGATCTTCAATATTTAAATATCTTACATGCTACGAAATTTATGATAGTGCAACTCAATGTACTTATTCCTCACATAAAACACATGATTTATAATGAATTGAATAATAATTATGTTACCACCATCTAGAATAATTAAGTTGGGTAGTAGACAACCCATATTAGCTAGTAATTGTTTCAACCATGAAGCTTCACATGCTACAATGATAATTGTATATAACAAAGCTATAATAGATTGTTTTTTGATGCCAAAAATATAACTGCATCTCCAAGGTTGATAATATATTTAGAATGACTATTATACTTACTTGTTCACTCCAAATCTTTAAAACCATGCTTATAAAAAATGATGTAAAATGAAGTTCAAACTGAATAGTATACTTCAATTCTTTATAAATCCTCCTCACAACATCAAAGCAAGACTTTTTTGAAATTTGTAAAAATTCTATTACAAGCCCAAATAAATAGCTCAAATCAGATCTAATTACCAATATATTTTTTCTTGCTTCAATCCATAAGAACATCTTTTGCAACATAAATATATCCAATTAGGATGCACATGAGCCTCATATTGATGCATGATATCCTTTTTGTACCATTGGTTCAATTGAGAGTAAATTTTGAGTGATACAATGAACAAACATAATATCTCTAAATGCATTGATATCACTTGATGTAGTGTTGAGACATATATATCTTATATATATTGTGAGATGTTGAGTGTCATCTTATGTTAACACCACTCTTGCAATCTTCATTGTTGACATAAAGCTAAATTTTTTTTAATTTGTTATCATATGACAGAAAACTCATTAATGAATATAGGACTGAGAGTTGATATCATGTTGAGCATATTCATGATAATCAAAATTGACACTTTGTCTTTCTTTGTAGCTGCATAGTTACATTGACAAGATTTCTTGTCATGATATCATTTGACTTGTTCCAACAACCTTTGGTTCAATAGTCTATGATGCACTAGTTACATAAACCATTCATGCATCTTGAATGCACCTTAAGTTTCCCTACTTGATTTAGAAGAAAAATTTCTTGCCAAATATTCTAGATGTATATAAAGACATGTTGTCTATAACAAGATATATTGATGTTTAAATCATGCAGTTGTGTTGGTATAGGGATAGCTTGTTTTGCAGACAAATCAATTTTTTCATGTCTAAAGATGTTTTTATGTTTTGGGTTTAATATATCAAGAGTGAAAATAAAATAAGAGTTTAAGAATAAAAAAGCTAAATATGTTTGAAAGATATTATAGATAGATATAGTGGATTGATTAGACATTGGATAAATCAATGAGGTATTTGAGTATAACAAATATATTTTCGTGACAATGCCTCAATAGTTTCATGCGAATATATTTATCATTGCAATAGTGTTTATGTTCAAGCTTGATCTAGTAAATGAGGTTATGGTTATAATATAATTCAAAATCATACCGGATTGATTATTTAGTAGGAAAATATAAGTGTAAATTTTTAAATTTTTTTCTTGATTAATAACTTTAAAGTGTGTAGCAATAATAAAATTATTATAAATTATAGAAAATCTTATTGATAGATAATTTTATTGTATATACCAATAATCGTAATCACATCCAATTATGTTCATAAAAATTTTGAGCTTGGATGATACATGAGCATTGCATTTTTGGACAAAATTTCAATAGTTTAACATTTGACCTAATTGAAATGTAGGAAAAAATACTTTTGGATTGAAAAATTAAATTTGATAATTTTTGCAATAAAGTTAAAGTTTTTTACATGAATGAAAGCTATAAAGATAGTATGAAAAAAATAAATATTTGATATAGTGAATAAACTTCAAATGATTTCATAATATGCATGTGAAAGATAAGTTGGAAATATAAAGGATTTTAGATGTATGACATTTGAGAAAGTAGTGATCCTCTTAAAACTTATTGAAATAATTTTGATTGCAAGATGTTCCACCTTGTATAATAAGCTTAGATGTGATGAAACTATTACAATCAAGTTTTGATATGATCATCAAGATATAAGTTCATATATGATTTTAAATTAACGGTCTCAAATTGATCCAACAAAGAACTAAATATTATTTATGTTGAAGCCATGATTTGTTGCACATGATGATTCCAAGATAGTTTAGGATCTAGATAAAATTCAGATTCCAGAGTTAATTAGATAGATGTAATAATGTATTCTCATGCGGTTTTAAAATATAAAAATACATAAAGTTTCCATTTTAATTATTAATTTAAGGATATTTTTAATAGCCCATTGTTGAGCTTTTTGAAGTATGATTTGTAAAAGTTTAATGGTTTTTTTTGGAGATAAATAAAAATATATACAAATGGTAAGTACTATTTCCATCTTATTTCAAGTTCAAAGTTTGAATGTATGATTGGTAATATACTAATCAAGACAATAGATGGATAAAAATACAATACCAAGTCTTATTATAATATGATATTGATGGATATGATCAGATTTATCATACCATCTAGAGAAAAATAATTTGTTGTGAAGAAAATGATAAATGCAACTCATGGAGGGATAAGAATTTTTTTAAGTTGAAATAGACATCTTTTTTTAACTCTACATTCCATTGTATGTTCTTTTGATATCCATAGGAAGTGAGACATCAAGATATTATCTTGAATATTTATTGTTATAGAAATAGGACGATATAACTCATATATTACACATTGATCTTGCATCCATTTGGTTTATAAAATAATAATCTGTTGGCATCTTATTATTCATATTTTCCACTCTCATGCTTGAATGAAAGTTATTTTCAAAAAATAGTAGAAATAATTGCTTATTTTTTAAATTGAAATTTTATATTTATTTCAATCTATTATGAAATTGTCAACCAGGAAAATTAAATATTAATCAAGATTTTCTAACGAGATTTTTAGATTGCAAAAACAAACCTCCAATATTCATACCAACAAGATACAAATTTTTCACATTTTTCAATTTGTTTACATTCAAAGCTATTCTAAAACTGAAGTTATTCATTTAGGCATATAACTTTTGGATAGATATTTTTCCACATGATTTTGTATAAGTTTTTTTAATTTAGTTTAATATCAAAAAAAATATGCAAATTGAAGCAAAATTTCTAAAAAAAATTAATAAAAATTGTGGCAAACAGAATCTTCAAGTACATTATTTAGTTGGCTTATGACCTTAAAGTAATACATACATCTATAGATATATATCTTACCTTTTTTGTTCTCACATTAGTGTTTGTGTTATATTGAGAGGTATAGACACGTCTTAGAAGATTTTAAGTAGGTTATAGGGCAACTTTACAAGAATAGTCATTATCATGTTCATCATCTATTCTCCATGTTCATCGTTCATTATATGATTCGTTATCCATTTATGTCTGAACTAGGATAGAGCTCGAGAATACAATAGAATTATTAAAATGCTACATCCTTTGACACTTGCTGTCTCTATTGAGAATACTATTTTAACTTTGCAATTGCTACATCTTCAGCCCTTTGATTGAGTGTAATCTCATATTTTTTATTGTTAGCTCAAACACATTTTGATCCTGGAGAGATCTCTTTTTACAAAGACTCTAATCACATTTCCTCATCTCTCTTCCGGTGGATTGTCGGATCTAGTGTATGAGCATATAAGAGCATGTTATATTCCACAAACACTTTCATTGGATTTATTTAGTTATTTTAAGCGACAAAAATAATGGTGCATGGTCTCATTTATAGGTTGATGGCTTAGTTTAATACTGAAGACAATAACTTCATAATGACTTTTAAAGATGAGATATCTTTTCAAGGATTTTACTTGCTTTATAAACAATAGAGCAAGAAAGAATCTTAAATCCAATCTATGCCACATGGCTAACATGTGTCTGTCACATGATTCCTTATCTTATTGTAACCAATTTATGAAAGACATCAAACACCTTATCTTATCTATCAATGCATGATTATCATATGATCATGTATCCATACAAGCCAAAATTTACCTTTCATTTTTTGGATCATGCACATCACTATTTTTTCTTTAGTGATTTAATGATTAATCTAAGATTGAGCTAAATTAAATATGGCTAACCAAGATTGATACAAACCTCCCTCTATTTAAAATGCAATGTCCTCATTGTAAGAAGACTCAAAAGTTTCTACAAGTACCTTGACATTTACAAGATTTGCCAAAGGTTCTCAAGTACTTTAATAAAGTGGATAACATTAAAATTGGACTAGATATTCCACTTTTGGATTTTGCTAAACTTAAGTATGTTTTCTTAAGGATACTTTCTACCTCATATTCCTCTACGTCATCAATCATATATGATAAAGGAGATGATAGATATGGATTGCCAAAGGAAAAAGATCGTGGAATATAGTTTTATAAGAGAGTCACATGAAAAACATGATGTATTTTCATGTAAGTGAGCAATTTTAATTGGTAGTCAACTGCTCCAATTTGTTGCACTGCGAAAGAAGGATCCAATAATCATGAAGTTATTTTCAAACTCATATTAATGCTAGATTGGTGTTAAACAACCACACTTGATCTCCATGAATCATGCCATCATGTCATCATGAATATTTGCATACTGATTTTGCCAATTTGGAGAAAGGGCTAATTTTTCTTTGCTTGATGCACTACTTATTGGACTCGTGTCACAAATACGTTCACATCTTCAACTAAGGTTGTTGGTTCATGCATGTGACCCACTCAAGTCAAACTGGATGGTGTGAAAGGATGTTTTCAATACATAAGAAAGAAAAGATTTTATGGATGAATAGATTGAATTATTATAAGTAAACTTAATCAAGGGTAAAAGTGTATCCCAACCTTCTTGCTTTTCCAAAATAAAAGCTCTAAGCATGTCCTCAATAGTTCTATTTTTTCTTTTGGTTTGTCCATGTGTTAGAGGATGATAAGAAATGGACATGACTTGTTTTGTTTTGAATAACCAAAATAATATTTTCCAACATATGCTTGTTAACTCAATTCCACTATTAGTGATGAGAATGATAACTTAATCATATCGAGCAAAAACCACATCCATATAAATTCAAGAAAGTTATGGTGCAGTGATTGTTTTTGTTGTAGGCCTAACATGAATTATTTTGCTTAGTTTATTCACAAAAACTATTATCGAATCATATCAAGTAGACATCATTGATAACTCACATCTAATGCTCATACTCACATACTTCCATCTTTTGCTTGGTGTTGATAAAGGTTGTAGTAGATCTACTGATTTTTTTATTGCTAATCTTATTTTGTTTATATGCCAAGCGATTGCATACAAACCTTGTGACATTCTTCCTTAATCTTGACCAAAAGTATATCATCTAGATGACTTCAATGGTCTTTTCCATTCTTACATGACTAACAATAGCTGAATAATATGCATATTCTAGCATTGTTATGCGTACATCAACATATGATGGTATCAAAATCTTTCCCTTAGACAAACCAATCCATATTCTAATTATGTTTTCTCCTTCCTTCGGACTTGTGCAATCTCCTCATCCTACTTGGTCATTCTGATTCAATTTTCACCCAATTGAAATGGTTAATATATGTCATCTGTAACAATGCATCAACAAGCTGCTTCTTCCCCTTCATATACATGATCTTCATATTGAAATATTATCACTATTTGATTCAACGAATATATCATTTTGAGATATCTTTCTAAGTTTTTAATGAAACCAAAGGTTTGTGATATGTCTCTACGAGAAACTCATTATCTAAGAGATAATACCTTCAATGTTTACTGTCAAATATAATGACCAACTCATCTTGTTTTGTGGCATGGTAATTTTGTTCCCCGAATAAAAGCTTCCGTGAGAATAAGATAATTGATGTCTTTCATCTTTCTATTCTTTTTGTAGCACTATTCCAACAATCACACATGATCCATTAGTAGCAAGTTTTTTTGGTCTACTTGGGTCATACCATTTTATGATTGGTGCATATAAGAGCATATTCTTCAAAACTTTAAATGAGATATCATGAGTTGTACCCCATTTTCATTTATTGCTAAGACATATAAAGCTTGAGCAATACGGCAAATGCTTCCACCAATCTTCTAAAGAAGCTGATTAAATTCAACTATAGAGTTTTTTGGATTTAAACCAAAAAACTCTATAGTTGAATTTAATTCTTTGGAGCACTCCAGTTTTGAATAGTTTCCAATTTTTCACCTATAACTTGGATACTCTTTACATTAACTCTATGTTATAAGTAATCTACTTTATTTTTGCCAAATTCACATTTAGACATCTTAGCATACAACTTATTTTATCTCTACACTTGAAAAACTTCTCGTAGATGTTTCTAATGATCTTGTAAGGATTTGCTATCATCTAGAAAAATAATTACTGATTTATCTAGATAATTATAAAAAATATCATTCATAAATCACATGAATTTGAAAGAGTCATTGTTTCAATCAAATGACATAACTATATATTCAAAATGTCCATATTTAGTTCTAAAAGATATTTTCTATACATCTTCATCATGTACTCTTATCAATTGTACCCCCTTCTAAGATGAAGTTTGGTGACATATTTAATTCCATGAAGTTGATGAAACAAGTCATCCATTCTAGATTATGGATACTTATTTTTCGTTGTTTGTTGATTGAAAACATGATAGTCGATGCACATCCACATAGAGCCATTCTTCTTCTTCATAAATATCACTGGAGCTCCATACGATGACAAACTAGATTGGATAAATCCTTTCTTTAATAACTCCTTCAATTGTGTCTGACATTGCTCCAACCTGTTTGGTGTAAATCAAGAGGGATTTAAAGAAGGAGGTTAACTTTCTTGTAAGATTTCTATCTTTTGATACACTCTCCTTCTTGGTGTTAAACCAGGAGGTACATTATTTAGAAAAAATATCTTGAAACTGGTTCAAGATACAAGTTTACTCCTTAGTATAAATGATTAATATTTAGAAGTGTTTATATCTATGATTTATCCCCAAAATTATACATCTTTGTGACCAATAAAGGTTCTTTCTATCATATATAGAGCTAAATTTAGTTGTAATGATTTAAATCTATCTTCAAAGATCTTCTAACAATTAGTTTCAATATCTTTCTTTGCCAATTCTCATCATAATTATATTTTTTCATCCAAGTCATACCCAAAATAGGATCATAACGAGCTCATTGAATTACTTTACACTCCGACGATTCCTTGTATTACCCAACCTTCAACTCTTCTTCTCTGAAATGATCTCAATGCTATCCGTTTATGGGTTTGATAATTTTACTTCCTCATTTTCATCTTTCTCTAATGCTTATCCAAAATTTATAGCAATAAATCTAGATATAAAATTTTCTAAGCTCTTGGATCAATCAACACTTTTTCTCACTTTTTCTCCTATCTTGTCATCTATCACAATCAAACATGTCAAGTTCTTCTTCAAACCATTAACCACTTGTCTTTGCTTCCTTCCTCAACCCTTTCTACCTTTCATCAAATCAAGAAGGTCGTGAGACAAGATTACATGTGTTCGTCATTTCCAAAATTATCATTTGTCACTTCATCTCCACCTTTATTTTTGTTGAAGGGAGGTTGATAGGGTGGTATAGCTCTTCTAGTTGGTACTTGAGTTCGGTAATTCAAATCAATGTGATCAAATCTTCCAAATTTGTAGCATCGTCTCATTTGTTATCTCCCAGTCAATCCACCTTCTCCTCTTGAATTTATTTCTTGATAAGGATCTAACATATGATATTTAGGTTGCGACAATGTTCTTCTTGATCATTCACTCCTCTTGGAATGAAAACTTCTCTCCTCCTTATATTACCCAATACCATAGGCATTGATTGGTCCATAAAATTGATTTATGGGCACTCATAACTCTTAACTGTTGTGGTAGATATTTATCATTCGTTGTGCACAAGCAATAGTCTTGTTCAAATTTCTTGAATAGTCCCAAATCATCTCATGTTGAATCTTTCACTCTTTTACTTCTTCATATTTTCCTTATGCTCAAGTTTTGACAACCTCATATGTGTAGTGATTATAACATCAACTGCTTGTAATTTTGAAAAAATCCACATTTCATTGTTCTCTAAATGATTTGCTAGCTCAACTCGTTGAGTTCCATCATCCAATTCTGAAATCAACTAGAAGTTTTCTTCAACAAATAGTACAAACAAAAAGACTTGCAATGTGATCGTTGATGTTGAACAAAATAAGGTGGTCCTCATTCTCTCAATCCAACCTTCAAAACTCCAAGGATCCAATTTTCTCTATAAGATTATATCTTTCAAGCTTTTTTCATCTTTGATGACAATTTCTTTATCTCCATGTTTGTTTCTTACATTTTGCATTCCTCTTGCTTTGATTGATGTCAATTTTTGAGAGATGTCTTGTATTTGAATTTGATTTTGCTCAAAAGAGGCTCTCAAATTACTCAATTCATGAATCATGTTTTCAAAATGTCCTTCATGATTCATCTTCATTCACATACACACACTCTCTCAAAATATATGATTAAGATGAATACTTTTTAATTAGTCAAGATTGGCAATATATTATCAAGATAATGGTTATATGGTAATATTTGTTTCCAAAATTTCTTACAATTAAGCTATGAAATATATCATTAGGATGACACACACAATAGATTCCATATTGTGTGTTGAATCTCACTTGTGGTGGTCTATTGAGGTCCAACTCTAAACTAAAATATAGATGGTGAGATCTCAAGTCACATTGTATATGATTATAAATAAGATAATCTAATCTCGAGGTCTCATCACTTGGTCTATGAAATTGACACCAAGATGTCAAACTAAATTCTAGGTCAATCTTGCTTTCTCAATATATAATATTTAGACATAAAAAGGATAAAAAAATAATAATCTCGATATTATTTTATCTCTTCATTCATAACATGCGCAAACAATATTTATATTTCACTACTTGCAGCTCAATGGACAATGCTAGCCTCTAACAAACACTCTCTTTTCAAATTATAGTACCAACCAATATTCCTCTTCCAAATAGTTGATACATACTCATAGAAACAATAAACCTAATCTAATAGCATTTTAACACTAAAGATAATGACTTTCAAAGATGAGATATCTTTTCAAGCTCTATCCTTATTGTATATACAATAGATCCAAAAAGAGTCCAAAGTCTAATCTATATCACATGGCTCATATGTGTTGGTCACATGTTTACTTATCTTATCCTTATTAATTTTTAAAAGATATCTAACATATCATCTAATCGAGCAATGTGTAATACCCATCTTGTCATGTATCCATACAAGCCAAAGTTTACATTTTGCTCTTTGGATCATGCATATAATTATTTTGCTGTTTAATGATTTAATGACCAATCTAAGATTTGACTAAACTAATTATGACCAACCAAGATTGGTTACACTTAGATTTTTGGTGCTAATATAATGTTGGCAATGATAAAGAACACAAAGAATTTTGGCTAATATTGGGGAGATTTTTTTGACCTTGATTAGCCGGACCATTTTTATCCAATTTCGTGTATCCTTCGAGGAGCACTTTTCTTCTCATCAGTTTGGAGTTCCTATGTATTCACTTTTGGTAATCAAACTCCCTTGACTTGCTTTCCAATTGGATAGTTATGCAATTGGATATTTACAATGGGTTTAAAAGTGTTTCACATTCAGCCATATTAAGAAAATTACAAGAAGCAATGTGATTATTAGCAAGTTGGTTATGTACATCAGATTATTCTATATACTCACAATTCTCTCTATTAACAACACAAGCATACCATAGAGGGAGTCACTATTATTAATTTAACAATTGACACACATCAAGATCCCAAAATTGATTATTTTTGAGCTTAGTGTCAAAATATCAAAATGCAAGATTTAATCTACATCAGAACTTACTCTTGATTTTAAGATTGTGGTAGGGTGATCTTTTTCTCTAGATGAACTTAGGGTTGTCATTTGAGTTCTGAGGATTTTGTGATATTCTATCTGAATGAGGCTGTACCTCATGGTTATTTTGCATGTGGACACATACCACAATTGGGGACGCTTAGATGTCATGAGATATCTTATCCTTATACATGTTATGATGCCCATCATATCTCACCCTTAGGTTATCATCTAATTCTCTTTTCATGGCTTTGCTTGCTAATTCTGATATTCTTTAGGTCCATGGTGATATTATGTCACCTTGGGAGTTATTCTCGAGAGTCAGCTTAAGTTCTTTAGCTATCACCAAGCACAATTGCTAATTATTTTTGGAATCATGGTTCTACTTGCCATGGAGTCATGTGCTCCATAAGCTCTTTTGGATAGTTGGGTCATGGTGGCTTCTATATTATGCTATTGATTTTGCATCTACAATAGATTCCCCTTACATGAGTATGTTTTACTAGTTGAGTGCAATTCTTATCATTTGCAGCCTTCTCTACATGTTGTACGTGATGGTTTGTCATCTTTGGCTAGACATGAGCACCAAATGTAAAGAGTTTAGTTATTACTAGTGCACATGGATGACAATCCGTATTCATAGAGGCACAACATGAGACTACATGCTCAAATCTAGGACAAATGTACTGCTTATCTCAATGTGTTCAGGATCTATAGTCTACCTTGATCGACCAACAGTTTCAACAAGGTCTACATTCATTCTTAGTGGATCTGGAAGTTTTAACAAAGTTTACATTCATTTTTAGTGGATCCGGAAATTCCTTGTACAATTAGGGCTCGTCTACGCTATTGTTCCGCCAAGGGTGCATGCTTGTGAATCTTGTTAGGAGTTAACTCAGGTCTTGAGTAACTCTGCTTAGTTTGACTATATTTAGTTAGACTAGGGCTAGGGTTGATACTACTATATAAGAGGGTTGGCAGAAGCTCTCTGTAACACAAATTAGGGTTATTTAGTAAAATGACTCAGTGTGTTCCGTGGACGTAGCCTCAGTGAGGTGAACCACGTATTTCATGTCTCGTCTCTTGATTGCATGTTGCTTCTCAGTGTATTTCATGTCTTTCGGATCAACAATTGGTATCAAAGGAGAGAATTGGAGCCGTGGTGGACTGTCGTTGTTTGTGAAGATAACTGCGGGCGGAGGGCGTTTGTCGCACGAAGAGCTCGTTCAAAGGAAGCCGCGAGAGGTGTTTGCAGATGCTGGAGGAGCTCCCGACGTAGCGTAGCGTATTTTGGACGGATCGAGGCTGGAAGCGAGAATCGGAATTTGGAGCATCTCCTACCGTGTGGGAACCTTGCACAAGGTTGGTGAGTGAGGAATTCCGCAAGAACGCTCTTGTTTCCTGAACCCATAAGTATGACAATTGTACGTTGTTGTTTGCGGCTCTTCATCAACGGTTTCATCGCAAAGAGTTGTCAAACAGGTTGTACACCTCCTTGAAGCTAATGAGCTTCAAGATGAAAGATACAGGTACGAAGATCCAAGATCAGATTGATGCATTTGGTGATCTTGTTATAGATCTTCAGAATCTTGGAGAGGAGATATATGATGAGAGGAAGGCCCTTCATCTGTTAAGTTCATTACTTGCATCATATCAGTCATTGTCACGAGTGTTGCTCCATCGTGATAGACAAACGATCACTTACAATGAGGTTGTAAGTGCTCTCTTGAATGATGACCTACAGCAAAAGATGATGTTGCCCTCTACTCCATCCTCTTCATCTGGTACGGCACTGAATGTGACCCGTGGACGATCACAATCAAGGAATGAGAAGGATGGGAAGAAGTTTGGATCTAGAGGTAGATCCATGTATAGGGGTAAATCCCAAGACAGGAAGACGGTGGTCTGTTGGAAATGTGGCAAGAGTGGTCACTTTAAGAAGGACTGTCGTGTGAAGACCAAGGCTATTGATCCTCCTTTGGCCAACGTGGTTCAAGATTTTGATGAGGAGGATGACTTGCTCGAAGATGGACTATGAAGTCAGAGGTATGCCCTATGCAATTCACCAAAGGGCGTTGGTGATGTATGGATTCTAGATAGTGCTTGTTCTTATCACATTTGTTACATTAGAAAGTTTTTTCATACTTTCTTAGTATCAAACGGTTTAGTGCTTATGGGAAATGATCAACCCTATAGAATTGAAGGTGTTGGATCTGTACAGATTCACATGTTTGATGGAGTGAACGTACATTGACTCACGTCAAGTTTATACCTGAAATGAGAAAGAATCTTATCTCTCTTGGAATGTTAGATTCAAAAGGACTTGAGTGGAGTTCTAAACAAGGAGTACTTGAGGTGAGAATAGATGATAAGATTATCTTAAGAGGACACAAGCATATGAATCTGTATGTGCTAGAGGGCAATACCATCTGTGGTGAAGTCAGTCTTACCAGATCTTGGCTTGACATGGCTCATGTTTGGCATTCTAGAATGGGACACATGAGTAACAAGTATTTGACATTCCTTCGAGATAAGGGCTTGTTACCTGGTTTAAGTAAAGTTGACATGGAATTTTGTGAGCATTGTGTTATGGGCAAGCAACATAGAAAAGCCTTTGGTGTTGGAACTCATAGTTCCAAAGAGTTACTTGAGTATGTACATAGTGACGTGTGGGGACCCTCTCCTAAAGCCTCACATTCTAGGAAGTGGTACTATGTATCGTTTATTGATGATTACTCAAGATTTGTGTGGGTCTATTTTCTCAAGTTTTTGCAACTTTCAAAAGTTGGAGAGCCCAAGTTGAGACTCAGACTGGTCACAAGGTGAGATATCTACGTTCGGATAATGGCGGGGAGTATACTTCAGAGGCGTTTAGAAGTTACTGCAAAGAACAGGGGATCACTCGTCATCTCACCACGGTTTATACTCCGCAACAAAATGTCAAGCTTCGAGAGTCTCAACCGAACAAGATGGGAGAATAAGCGTAGTATGTTGAGCCAATCTGGTTTTACCATATGAATTCTATTTGAAGTCAGAATACCGTAGTGTATTTGGTAAATCTGTCTCCTTCAAGTGCAATCGATTTCTTGACATTGTTTGAATTGAGGCACAAACGGAGGGCTGATTATAATCGTTTGAGAATTTTTGGTTGTACGGCTTATCCTCTCATACCTAAGGAGAATAGAACCAAGTTGGATCCTACATCTAAGAAGTGTCATTTTCTTGGATATGCAAGTGGTGTGAAAGGTTATAGACTATGGAATCCTATAGCCTGTAAGGTGATTGTCAGTAGGGATGTTTCTTTCGATGAGCCTAGATCATTGAAAGAGGGGGAGATATATCAGGCTCCCCGTACTGACAAGGGCAAATATCCACTCACGGATGTTGTTGAGGGGGTGATTGATCATTATAGGTTTAATGATGCGCCACAAGGAGAAGCTTCAGAACAGATGGAGCAAATTCCTGAACAACAGGAATTGGAGGACCAAGTTGTCGTTGCTAAGCCTCAAGACACAACACGAAACGATGGAGATCAACGAGGACCATCTACTAGGAGATCATCAAATCGGATTAGTAGAACTCACGAAAGGTATGGAACATGGGCTGATTCATCTATTCTTGAGGATATTAAAGTTGAGAATGATGATGGCAATGTGTTGATCTTGGAAGAAGGAGAACCTTGTTCATATAGAGAAGCTCAAGCCTCTATCAATAAGCTTGAGTGGGATATTGCTATGGAGCGTAAGATGCAATCTGTAACACTAAAGGCAATGACTCCGGAATGACTTCCAAGATGAGAGATGTCTTCTCAAGACCTCTCCTTGCTTTATATCTTCAGAGGACTAGAGGAGTCCGAAATCCAAACTATGCCACATGGCTAACATGCTAGGTTGCATGTTTTGTTATCTTATCCTAACCAATTCCTAACGGACGTCTAGCACAATAATCCGATCCACCAATGCATGGTAGCCACCTCGTCATTTACCCTTTTGCTTTTTGGATAATGCACACCACTATCTTGTCTTTTTGTGATCTAGTGACCACTCTACGCTTTGGCTAAACTAACTATGACTAACCAAGATTGGTTACACAATCGCTTTTTGAGAACAAGACTTGGGAGCTCGTGGAGCTTCCAAAGGGTCAACCTTTGGTTGATAACAAGTGGGTGTACAAGGTGAAGGATAATCCAACGGATGAAGAGAAGATTATCTTCAAAGCCAGATTGGTGGCTAAGGGCTTCACACAAGAGAAAGTTGTGGATTACAACGAAGTCTTCTCTCCTGTGGCAAAGTATGCTACAATTTGTCTATTATGTGCACTTTCTGTGATATTTGGTCTAGTTATGGATCAGATGGATGTTGTCACAGCTTTTCTATATGGATCTTTGGAGGAAGACATCTACATGAGACAACCTACTGGCTTTGAGAAGAAAGGTCTGGAGAAGTTAGTTTGTACATAGCTCAAATCTTTATATGGATTGAAGCAAGCTCCTAGGCAATGGAATGCAAGGTTTGATGAGTTCATGAAAGCACAAGGATTTTCACGGAGTGTGTTTGATCCATGTGTTTACATGAAGAAGGTGAATAATGAGATCTTTAGCCTCATTATTCTGGTATCGTGTGGATGACATGCTCATTTTGGCAAAGGAACAATCCGACGTCGATAGATGCAAGAGGCAACTGAAATCTGCATTCAAGATGAAGGATTTGGATGATTCCAAGAGGATATTAGGTATGGATGTTCATAGGGATTTGAAGAAGAAAAAGCTATGGTTAAGTCAGGGTAAGTACATTCAGAGTGTGCTTGACAGGTTTAACATGGCAGACTCTAAAGGAGTGTGGACTCCTTTGGCGGCACATTTTAAGCTCTCGGCCATTTCAATGTCCAATTGATGCAATTGAGAGAGGAAAGATGTCGTCAATTCCTATGACAAGGCGGTGGGCAGCCTCATGTATTTGATGGTGTGCACTAGACCTGATATTGCTCTTGCTATGGGCAAGGTGAGCAGGTACATGTCAAATCCAGGGAAGGTGCATTGGGAAGCTGTGAAGTGAATTCTCGAATCCTCAAAGTACTAAGGATTTTGGTCTTTTGTTTGATGGTTTATTGGACAATGCCAAATCCTTGTTGGGTTACATTGATGCTGACTATGGACAAGATTTGGACAAGAGGAAGTCTACAACTAGATACATGTTTACACTTGGAGGTGGATGCGTTAGTTGGAGATCTACCTTGCAGAAGTGCATAGCTAAGTCAACCATGGAAGCCGAATATGTAGCAGCAACGGAAGCAGCAAAGGAGGCTATTTGGTTGAATAGACTTATCACTGAGATGGGATTGAAACAGGATGTTGTAAATCTCCATTGTGATAGTCAGAGTGTCTTACATCTTGCAGAAAATCAAGTGATGGATAGCAGGGTGAAGCACATCGACATCAGATATCATTTTATCAGAGATCCAATTTCTGATAGGAAGGTTAAGCTAGTCAAGATTGACGGTAAACTCAATCCAGCTGATTCTTTGACCAAAGTTATTCCTTTAGAGAGTTCTTCAGGGAGGCATTGTGCTACTATGAGGTTTTGCACAAAAGAGCTTGAAAGTAGAGTTAGGCTAGCAATTGTTTGATTATTGTATATACTTTACTCCTTCCTAGTTAGGCTATGGCTTAGTTCTAGTTAATCCTTGTTTACAGGAGGGCCTATGCTTTAGGTTTCCTTCTATGACTTCCCGTGGAGTATGTATATGATGACAAGAGTTAGAGACCCCAAGACATGAGTCAAGGGGAGATTGTTAGGAGTTAACTCGGGTCTTGAGTAACTACGGTTAGTTTGACTATATTTAGTTATACTAGAAATTTAAAATTTGGCACTACTATATATAAGAAAGTTGGCAGAAGCTCTCTGTAACACAAATTAGGGTTATTTAGTACTATGACTTTGTGTGTTCCGTGGACGTAGCCTCAGTGAGGTGAACCACGTATTTCCTGTCTCGTCTCTTGATTTCAATTTGCTTCTTAGTGTATTTTCTGTCTTTCGGACCAACAGATCTTGGCTCGGTTATGCATTATGGCTTTTTGACTCAAACTGACTATTTTCTCTACAACGATGAGGTTCTATCTTGGCTTGATCCATCCATCTACATCTTCATTACTCACATATGAATGTGATATCATGACTTTTCCACTCACATCAGCTATTTTCTCTACATTGATGAGGTTCTATCTTGGCTTGTTACATTCATCTACATCTTCATTACTCACATGTGAGTGTAATATCACTTTACATGCAGCATGTGTTTATATGACTTGTTGTCCATTCGGAGGACAGAGGATAGCTACCATGATATAATTAGGGATGTGGTGTTTGCTATGGCACGAGAGGGTGGATACATCATATAAAATACATCGATGAAGTTCTATTTTGGCTTGTTACATTCATCTACATTTTCATTACTCACATGTGAATGTGATATCACTTTACATGCAACATGTGTTTACATGACTTGTTGTCCCTTCGGAGGACAGAGGATAGCTACCATGATGTCATTAGGGATGTGGTGTTTGCTATGGCACGAGAGGATGGATACGTCACATGTGTTTATATGACTTGTTTTCCATCTTCATTACTCACATGTGCGTGTGATATCACTTTACATGCAGCATGTGTTTATATGACTTGTTGTCCATTCGGAGGACACAGGATAGCTACCATGATGCCATTAGGGATGTGATGTTTGCTATGGCACGAGAGGATGGATACGTCACATGTGTTTATATGACTTGTTTTCCATCTTCATTACTCACATGTGTGTGTGATATCACTTTACATGCAGCATGTGTTTATATGACTTGTTGTACATTCGGAGGACAGAGGATAGCTACCATGATGCCATTAGGGATGTGGTGTTTGCTATGGCATGACTGACTGGATACGTCACATGTGTTTATATGACTTGTTGTCCATTCGGAGGACAGAGAATAGCTACCATGATGTCATTAGGGATGTGATGTTTGCTATGGCACAAGAGGATGGATACGTCACATAGAGGGAGCGTTGGTATACCTTGCATTCAACTAGGGTTAGAATATACCTATGTGGTGTTTGCTATGGCTCAAGAGGATGGATACATCACATGTATGGAGCGTTGGTATGCCTTGCATTCAACTAGGATTTAGGTATATTTAGTTCGGAAGAACCAATTTATTATGGCAGATGTGATGGAGGATGGGTGGTGAGTGTAGTGAGGGAATGCACGAGAGTCTATCATACTAGGCGGCATGAGGTATCATTCTCTTTAGTTTATTGTATAGCATACATTAGATAATGTGTTTTCATTGCTCCACTAAGATCACTAGCTATGGTGAGTGTAGTGAGGGAGTGCACGAGAGTCTACCATACTATGTGGCATGATTATTATGATAGACGTGATGGAGGATGGGTGGTGAGTGTAGTGAGGGAGTGCACAAGAGTCTACCATACTAGCCGCCATGAAGTATCATTCTCTTTAGTTTATTGTATAGCATACTTTAGACAATGTGTTTTCATTACTCCACATAGATCACTAGCTATGGTGAGTGTAGTGAGGGAGTGCACGAGAGTCTACCATACTAGGTGGCATGAAGTATCATTCTATTTAGTTTATTATATAGCATACATTAGACAATTTGTCTTCATTGCTCTACATAGATCACTAGCTACATGATACTATATAGAATACATAAAGCAATGTGTTTTCATTCATTCATGTGTCTACCCATAGCATTATCAATCTCGTTATGTGATGGTTATTAGGAAGCTATGTTATTTTCAGTTCATTTAACGTATATTAGATGCTATTGGGACTAGCCCTGCTATGTTACATGGTTGGTTTCATCCATGTAAGGCTTACGGGGTCTTCTCATACTTTTTGTTATCTTACTGTGTGTCCTTGCACGTCTACAGTTGAAGTTTCTGAACCTTGTACAGACCACTCGTCATCTCATCTCCTCCTCCTCCATTCCCGAGACATGCGCATGAGGAAAACTGGCATTGATTGTCATGGTCAGGCGATGGTAGAAAGTATGGAAAATTATTTTATTATTGTTGATGTCATGATAACTAGGCATACAGTTCAATAGGTTCAGATTGATGTCGGGAAGAAGCTGGGCGAAGAATCATATGAACGTTCACTAAACAAACTCAGAAAGAAGTGAGAGGTAGATATCCTAAAATAAAACCTATCCCCTCGAAATGAATATAATACGACCCGTTACAAATCAATGACATCATGCTCCATGACATCAGGCGCAGCACAACGTCCCAAATCAGTGGGAACTCTAAAAGCCAGAGTTGTGGATCGAGGGGCATAAAAGAACAAGGCGCACAACGAAATTCCAGAACAATGATGCAATCTTCTTTTTCGAAAAGCGGTTGGTTGGTTGCCGTCCACATCCATCTACACTATTCTTACCATTAACAGTTGCTTTTCGACAATACTAAAAGGTAAGTCGATCCGACCTACGGGAAGAAAGTTCAAAGATGATAATGGGAGAGATCACAAACCGAAGCAAAGCAGAAAGGAAGTTGGAGGGAGAGAAGAATAATGTACAAAGTGCGGAAGGAGGTGCTACAGCGGACATTCCAGTAGTTGCTATCACCACGATGTTGGAAGAACCTTTTCCTAGAGAGATTTTTGTCCCTCATGTCTGGGCCGATGTCTAACAAACATCTGTATGGGGAAGAATATCCACAGCTTTGGGAAAAGCATACTTCTTTTCCGAAGAATAGAATGTTGAATCTCGTTGTAGTCCGGCCCCTTGAGGTGGGCCGAGGAGTACATAGCACTAGATTACATTGCGAGCAGTGTGTGTACTGCAGGCAGACAGGCAAGGCAAGAAAATCCAAAGCCGGGCAAGGCAAGGCAGGAAACTAACTGATTCTGTCAACTTGCTCGGTGCTGTGAGTGAATGAGTGCATCCCGATAGACGTCCTCTGGTGGTGGACCTTGCCAAGATATATCTGTCAGGGCTAGGTAGTACTGGTCGCTATGACTGCTGGCACTACTTCTACTTCTACTATCGGTGGTGGGCCTCGAAGAGCATAAACTTTTGTCCCTGATTTTACTGGGAGTCCTCCAGGTAGGAAGAAAGATGACAAAGACGTCGAGCATCTGCAGCACCTCGTTGATAATTGGATACAAGAGAGAGAGAGATAGTAAAGTACTTGCTGCTTATTATTGCTGTTGTTGTTCAACTTAAAAAGAATCGAGGGCGTAATCTTCTTGAGCAGCAGCAGCAAAAATCCGTTCAGTTACACTTGCTTTTTCTACAGCTGGATTTCAAAGCTCAAGATGCGTGTGCTGTGCAATGAGGTGTGGTGAGGTGCCCGCATTGGCTGGAAAAGGATATAAAAGGAGAATGCCATTTGAGGTGCTGTGGGGTTTGAAATTTATTAATGGCACGGTTGGTAGCTCATCATCCATCCATCCGGACCATGTCATCGGGTTCCCCTCCAGCGAGCCACGAAACTGGCATAGGAACCAAGTAATATAGCAAAAAATAGTATATGGATGAAACCAAACGGTAACATGGTAATCCTAACGTCATATGTATTATTTAGTTCAAAGAGTATATATATAACATTAAATATTATATATTCCTTTAAAAATAATATTATATAATAATCTAAAAAGATTGATATAATTTTTTGTTTATCAAGTAAAAGAGAGTGTACACTCTCTCGATTAATATGATAAACTCTTGTGCATTCTCTTATGAATGTGTAAAAGTTTGAGTTTATAATTTGATGTAATTTCAAAACGAAATGAACAAAGAGTTGTTATCTCTACATAACCATAGAACATTTATTTTGGTTATGTTGTCACGCTCATCCAAGAGTATATAGAATCATCACTCTGAAATGATCATTCCATGTGAATATTCATTATCTTTTACCCCGGCACACATCATAGATAATTATCTTATATACTTGAACATGTAACAAATCAAGACAACAAATTATAATAACAGGGACGACCAAAGGGATGGGAATACCCCATCAAAATGTAATAACTCTAACATGTAACAAATCATTTGGATACTTGTTGGATAATAATACACTCAACTGTGAATAATGCAAAGGAGACCAGAAGGCGAGAGGAGAGCACGTCGAACGAACGTCCTAGCTCACCTAACGAACTTCCTTAGGGGGATAAGAGGAAACAATGCTTTATTGTACAAGTGGAATCTTCCATGATTGCTCGCTCTTTCCAGCCCGGCTCCTCACCACCGTGCTTGCAGGCTCGGTACGTGACAGATTCCCACTGTTTTCAAACTCCAATCCCTCCTCCCGACTTCTGATCTGACCCTCCCGCAGCCGCACTCCGGCTCGCTCGGGAGAAGGTCCTCGCGACTACTCCACCGCAGCCCCGCTAGGGCGGACTGGCTTTCGTGCTGCCAGTTACGCTGCCCTATGGCCTCAGCCTGACGTTGCTGCCTGCCTCAATGCGCTGCATGGAATTGGACTTGGGTCAAGCGTGCCATAGACCAGGAGGAGGTACAGAACCATCCCTCTACTTCTAGGGATGGCCAGCAGGACAGCAGCCCCGTCGGCACTCGCGATGCACAGCGTCAGGACACAGAACTCAGGGCGCTCTGGGTTCCTCCCTCGGACTTGCAAGAAACGTTCTAATCCCGACACGAAATCTCGGATGGGGTTGGCGAGCCCCGAACGTCGGATGGAAGTGAAGTGTCCGTGATCACGGGTTTGTGGGGGAAAGGTTTTATGCCCTTACGTCATGACTCCCAAGCCCGACCTAAGCACAAGCGAGCCCGCCAAAGCAAAGCGAGAAGAACGGAAGGAAGCTAGAGGGCTCGCGAGGAACAGGAATAGGCAACAGAGATCGGGGCGGGACAGAGAACTGTGGTCTTGGGCCTTTGGGACATGCCTCGCGTCTTTTAATATGTAACGGAAGACCCGGATTCAACAGCCACTCCTTCAATTTCGTCCATCAAGATTTTGGAAGTGACGGGGAGGACGTCAAACGTCGGGCTCCCCCACCACATCCGATGGATATGAGGAGCAGGTTAAAATATCTTCTCCAGACTTTTCAATGATATTAATAGTCCGAAATCCTCTGACAGTTTATACAGGCCTCACATGCCCGATGAGGCAATCGAGGAGCTTCGCACCTCATGAACCCCAACAACTAATTTCTCCACTGAAAGAGATGTAAAGGTGAACTCATGGGGCTTCTCTTTGTATCTTCTGCCGTCCTCCGAGAGAAATAATTGTCCACACGAGAATATGTTTTGCCCGCGCTGCCCTCTCCAGCACTCGATGAAAGGAAAACGCGAGGGCACTCTGACATGCGTTATCCTGCATCCGTTTTTTAACTGGAATCTGCTTCAACAGCAGTCTAGACTTTATACTTCGACGAGAGAGAATCGAGATAAGAAAACAGTATTGCAATCTTTCCATCTCTAGCGCGAACAGGAGCAAACTGCAATAAGAATGTTTTATGACACACGTTCTGGGTTCTCCAGAGACCCGAAGTTTTCCTCTTTTACTGCTGCAGTCAATGGACTAGAAAACACACGGTTCTCCTTGAGTGGAGAGGCACAGGTTGTGAACGAGGAATCAAACTAGACTGGCTGTCTGTCTCGAGGTTGAGCTCTAAGTATTAGCCACTGGAAAGCATGCGCATTTCTACCATCATGGGCGTGCTGGCTACGGTGCTTGCTTGCCTACCCGCTCACTTGCCTTTCACTGTGACAGAATGAGATCCTGCATCAAACAGGCAAGATGCCGGAGGTCACGTCATTTGGGCAGCGAAGATGGTGATTTCGAAGACACTGGAACTGAACTCATCTAACTCCGAGCTTGCTCGTCCGCGAGGCTCATTTTAAGCAGCCCTCGATAAGTGCTTTCGCAGCAATGACCGAAATTTCTGACAAGCGACATTGCGGAAACACCACTTTCGAGGCTTATGAAATGTATCAGGAAGGTAGTACTTGTTCAGGGTACCGGACCAATTGGCTGTGGCGACAAACAAAACTTCGAGTTCGGACAATAGTCAAAAGTGGGTCGATCATGGTATTTATCTGGATCTGAAAGCAAAGCTGCACAGCGGTCGTACTGGTTCCAAACCTTGCTGAGTGAGCGAGCGAGCGAGAAAGCGAGGGATGGATCTGTGGATGGATGGATGGATGGAGCCAAGAAGATGCTCCCAGCCGTAGCTCCGGAACACGTTCTCCCATTGCAGGGCATCTGTAAGAATCTTATTGCAGGGCAATGAGATTCTTACAGATGAAAAGCTCCCGCTGGGCTCTTGATCAACTACAGATATCTGACAAGATTTCGGCACACTGCGCTGCTGCTGCGCTGTGGAAGTGGGGCCTGGATCACCAGTGTTCTTCCAACTCTCTCTCGTTCTCATTGGTTTCCACGATTATCAGTGCAGTACTATGGTTATTCACCACCCCGGTGTCCACATGAAGTACGTTAATATATCTCATAAGAACGCGCGTGATTGAGCCACAAAGCGCTCTCGTATCATGTGCTCCTGAGCGGAAACGTTTGCGGCAGTTTCTTGGGCATTACATGCTTGCAAAGGTATGATGGATAGAGCTGTAAGAGTTTTCGCTGTGTAGAGGAGTGCTGCCGGTTTGAAAAAAGCAAACCCTTCCCTACTCCGTCGTATGACATGTGTCCAACATCATATCATTTTGGAAACAAGACAAGGACGTGAATTTTCATTGGCACCATATTCACAGCTAGAGATTGTCTGTTCTGCCACTCACTGGAGGAAAGACGGGATGCGCTTGACACGAGCAACTCCTGTCAAGTTGACAATAAGCGAGGACGTGAACGGATACGCCACAAATTGTCAGTAAACTCAGTCGCTGTTTCTGGTACCCGACTGTCATTGATACAAGTAGTTGAAACATCCACTCGTCCAAGAGGTAAATTCTCCTGGCCGATGTCGAGTACACACGGCACAGAGCGTCTTTGACTCCTCCAAGATTTTGCCCACGTCCACTTCTTGACGATTAACGCTTGCAGTTGAGACGATGAGTATCGGCCAATGTTCCCCATGCACGTACTCGTGTACTTTCTTGCTACACTAGGTACGAGTGGCAGACAACATGATCATGGTATCGGCAGATGTCGGAAAAGTGGAGAGAAGTGGGCCTAGGTACGTAACAGGAAAATGGGACCTAAAGCCATCCAACGAACAAAATGCAGGCACCAAAGCCCGGGACAGCTCAGGCGCTGAGTCGCTCGAGAGATCGAGGGTTTTGTACCTGAAACTTGAAGTACAACCGACGGCACAACACACAACAGTAACACACAACACACAACACACATACTGGCAGTAAAGAACGGAAGAAGGGCATGCCAGTGCCGGCGGGGGAAGTACACGAGTAGTAGATGCATAGATCTTCAATCAAACCGTTAGAATTTACATCGAGTCCAAGTCCAAGAAATTCAAATTGATCAGTGGAGCGAACTTTTCTTGGCAAACTTACTGCAGCAATTCTCTCCTATGCCAACTCCCCTTCAGTTGTGACAACCGAAGGTCATTACATAATTTCCCCATTTATTATTTTGGCATACTCCTAGCTCAAACGCGCCTACCCTTCCACCCACTGACCGACTACTTCGCGTACTAAAATCTAATAACTCTGGTTTGATGCTAGCCGTATTGAGTATACCAGTAAGCGTGTTGAATACTTCACTTATTGTCCAGGTGACGGCTAAAGAAGAAGATTTGCAAAGAATTGATACAAGGCGTTTGTTTTACCCCAGAAAAAACAACATTACTACATGGATATTTTATCACAGTCGCTAGTCGAGTGCAATGCTAATCGACAGGTTGGGCATAGTAAAGAAAGAATTGATGCCAGTTTTGATGTCACCCGCTACTAAAACCCAAAACTTTTTCCCAACTCACGACGGTATTGGCCACTGGCACATTCAATTCCAAATTCCAAGAAACCATAAAGGCTGCCGCCTTCCTTACACAAAAGCTCTCAGCGATGGAGAGAAGGCCCAAATCTCCCTCTCCGACCTGCTCAATGCCGACGAACCATCCTCCCAAAATGGCAGCAACGAGTAAGTGTTGGTTCTCAAGTCCTCCACGGCCATTCTGAGCCCCGGGCGAACCCCTCTCATCACGTGGTAGAAGAAGTCCCCGTGCCCGATGCCATAATACTCCCCGCAGTAAGCCCGGCCATTGGCCTTCTGCTTCTCCTTGATCGCCCTAAACATCTCCGGCGGCATCGAGCGCATCTCCGGCCCTAGACCTAAGAGCTCGGCCTTGCCGGGCCACTCCTCGCACTGCAGGGGCCAATCGTCGTCGTGGTTCAGGTGCACGAGCATCACATTGTTCTTGTACAGGGCAATTTGGAAGTGCCACATGCAGTAGGCCTCGCGGCACTCCTGCGCCTTGCTCCACGTCTCATTCTGCAGATCGAATTGCAGAACGGCCTTGACGATGGTGTAGCCCCCGTTCACCTCCGCCACATACCAGTACAATTTCCCGTTGCACACCACGCTGCGCTCGTCGCCGACCCAATCCCCGCCCTCAATCTGGCTCCGCAGCCGCGGCACGGGCGCCGAAGCCTTCCAGGTGCAGGTGGCCGAGTCATACAGCAGCGTGGTCCTCGATCCGGCGACGTGCATTCCTGCCACCACCAGCTTGTAGTGGCCCGAGTCCTCGTTCACCACCATGCCCGTGAGCATGTACTCGTGCGGCCGCGAGAAGGAGGCGCCCTGCGGGAGCGGGGGCAGGAGCCGCGCGGGCAAGCTCAGAAACTTTTGCTGCTTGGTCAGGACGTTGCAGACGACAAAATCCTCACTGTTCTCGTTGCCGCTGAAGCAGAGCAGGCCGCCATCGGAGGCCACGAGGCGGTAGGAGCACCATGACCAGGGCAGCGCGCGATCCTCCCACCTGTTGGTCCTGGAGTTGAGAATGGAGAGGCAGCTGGTGCCGCAGTCCAGCGTGCCAGAGAAGTTGCCCTCGTAGTAGTCACGAAAATGCAGCAGCACGGACTTGGGCTCGGGCGCGCGGGGCGCGAGGTTGGGCGAGATGATCATGGCATTCCATTTCTTGCACACTTCGCGGAACTTGACGAGACTCGGGAACGGCAGCTTGCAAAGAACTCGCTCAAGAAGCTCGCTGGGCAGCGTCTCCCAGAGCTTGGAATCCAGGATGGCCCCGTCACCCCGTCCTCGGCTGGCTGCCACTCGCGCTTCCATCTTGCACTCCACAATTGCTCCTTACAAACTGCACTCGGGCGTTCCAAATCCGTAGGTGTTGCTGCACTCTCACATGTTGCCCCATCTTCTGGACGTTAGGTGCCCGGCGCTGCTGCCAGGACTGGAAGTGGTAGAAGTGCTAGTCCTGGTGGTACACCTGAATCCACACTGGTACAGATGCTTGCGAGGAGGAGACCGGACAGACGGAGACGGGGTGATCGGTTGTGGCTGATGAGAGGCGTGGATCGTTATTTCACTTTCAGAGCGGGCGCGTCGTGAAACTGGCAGCATAGCGATCGCTTTCAAGACCTGGAAGTGAACTGGAACTGGACTGGGACCGGAACCGGAACTGACTCTCGATGCGCTTGCGTTGCGCCACCACACTTCAACTGTCCAACACGAAACACAAGCTCAACTCCCCCTAAACCGTCTTCGGTCGCTTTTCTACTCCTGTCTAGCTCGAGCCACTGTCACTTTATATCAGACGATCTTCCATCCGCCATCTTTGTGTGCAGTGCTGCTTTCATCCCACGTGCGTATGATACGGATCATACGGAAGCGAACGGATTATTCCTTGCAGTCATCACTTCGAGCCCACCGTCACTGCACCATGCAAGAGCTGACAACTTCCGCGTCCCATGACTACAGCGAAAAGACAAGAAATTAAGGAGAGCTGATTCTCCCAAACTAAATCACTCTACTCGTATCGGGATCTACAGTTCCCTCAGCTGCCAACTGAGCCCTTCTTGCCTCCTCTGTACTAAACCTTTCCATCCCTTCTAAATCTCCCCCTCGTCCCCTCATCCCTAACCATTCCTCTTTTCTCGAGTCCAAAGTCCTGCTGCTGCTGCTCTCTCTCTCTCTCTCTCTCTCTCTCTCTCTCTGTGCGAGTGTGTTGTGATTGCCTTTGCCTTAAAGCCTACAGCGCGCATTGCGAGTACTTGAAGCCATCTGGAAGAATATGATGAGACCTATTACTGGCACGTACCGTACAGGACCACACCTTAGCAACGCAAACATCAACTCCGGCCCTTCAAACCATCTCATGAAAACTGGCCCAGCAATGAGTGGAGGGAGAGGAAGGTGTAGTGAGAGAACGAGCGAGCGAGCGAGAGAGAGAGAGAGAGAGAGAGAGAGAGATGGGCCTGCCCCAGCCCTGCCTGGCCTTCCTGCCTGCGTACTGCCCGTCTTCTGGAGAATGTGCTTGCTATCCAATTCGTTGCTTGAGCGGATCGTCAACCAGGAGCCCAGTATAGATAATTCCAGCAACCGGTACTTACAAACGGTCAGACGAAAAAACGACTGAAAGTGGTGATCAGCGGGTTCCCGGCAGAAGAATTGAGTGAAGATGATCGGTGATGATGGATTCTCACTAGTGTGAATGATGGCTACTGGTATCCACCAGGCGACACGAGTCGAGACAACGCCTAAAGTGGAAACTCACGCGAGGAAGAAGAGGAAGAGGACCGGGGGCGGAGGGAGGGAAGTGGGAGCCCCGGGAGGGCGAGAAGGGAAGCCTCTGAGCTGAACTGCACTGCGCGGTGAGGTGAATTTTCCCACAGCACCACGCTGCTTGCTAGCAGCCTCCTCCGCTAGGCCGCCGCAAACGCTAAAAACGCCTGCATGCAGTGATGACGTATTGCACACCCGTACCGTACCTCCACTGAGCATCTGCCACAATATCAGTGACACTAGCTCACGATCTTCATCCGTTCAGATAAAGTCATTAATCGATGATGACGAAAAACACTCCAAAACTGCACCACGTCAGTAGGAATGAGCACAACGTCAGGCAAAGGGAATGAGCATTAAGCCTCCAAGCTTTTCCACAACATATGCCTTTATCTACCACTTCGTGGATGACGGCAAAACTCAGTCTGTGACAATCAACTCCACGACGCTTCACGGAAATAGAACAACAATTTGCAACATGTACTTGGCAAACCCAGACCGGAATAGATTGTTGGTCCAGGCACGCTTAGGTCGTCGTCAGCAGGCAACACCTTCCACTCCAGCCTCTAACGCCACTATCACCAACACACTTGTTCTTATTCGTTTACCAACACTACGAATCTCTGAAAGCTTAGTACGATAAAGATATTGGTATCTGTGATGGCATTGCTTAAGCTCATGTCTCGCTTGGGTATTGCCTAGAATACAAATTACAAGAGACGCTTGCAACCGGGCGCTGTCACGTTCATGTACCTGAGGCTCTCACGCAACGCGTGCTGCGCCCCCACCGATTGTACTAAATCCAGCGACCAGATTGTTTATCAGTCCGACCGGCTTCGACACTCCCACCATCCTGCCTCGGCCAGCCTCTCAGAGCTCTGGTCGCGAGTGATTTATTTGGTGCTCACTCTCGCGAGCAAGAAGGAAAAGACTAGGAAGAAGGAGGCTCGCGCAACTCGCAGGGAAGCACGAGGGTTTGATCCTAGAGCATTCCGGATGGCACACTGAGAAAGCTTCAACGCAGGCAAAGGACTTTCACAGCACTGTATCGGCACCAGACAGGACTGCGACGGAAAGGAAAATGCTGCGCACGTCTGCTCGCTTCCGCAAAGCCATCCTCGAGTCTCCGGGGGACCGAAAACGCAATTTCCGAGTCTAGCTACGACGAGCTCGCGCGAGCGGAGCAGTGCGCAGGTTGTGGCGTCGATGGCGCATGGCTGGCGAGATGGGCCGAAGGCACAGTGCTTGCCGAGACACCGGCACTGGGATTGAAGACGAACAGTCGACTGTCACGCTAGACTTTCACCGATGGACGCATCTTCGGTCGAGACCAGAAGGAATATCCTCGCTTGCGGTCGACAGCTCTTGCTATCTCTTGTATTTCCAAATGTAAATTTGGACGCTAACTCCGGATTACTCGTTCCCACGCATTTTCGATCTGATTACAGTGTTGCAAGACAAGCTCGTCGCCATTTCTTGCACCATCGCAATCCTCAAATTTAGACTGTCATGGGTGCAGATAGTCTGATCCACCACCGCAAGGCAGACAGGCAGGCGATTCGATGGGTCGAGATTCGAACTGAGCCCGTCTGCAACTTGGCAATTGGAACTGAAGTGCTCTTGGGCGCTGTGACTCAAATTCTCTCGAAATGAGACAACAAAATGACAAGAAGGGTTTTGTTCACTTTTAGTTCCAGCCCCAAGAGGCAAGGACGAGCGAGGTCAAGAATAGGCTGTCGATACACGTGCAGCGCCATGGGCATGGTCGGACGAGACGGGACGGGACGGGACGGGGCGGGGCTGACTCGGACACGACCATTACGAGTTGCCCTTATCTACGTTGCACAGATATGAGTTTTGTCTCGACTGCGTGGGTAATCGGGAGGCTCGGATCCTAGGATGGATGGATGGATGCCGGCTCGTGGGGAACGACCAACGAACGAGAACCTCGTCCTCACCATCGCTCTCTTCTGTCTCCTGTCAGAAATCCGTGTGATCGAACTCATCCGGGTCGACCCAGCTTTTGCTTCCGTGGTAGAGCATGCCTGCTGCCGGTCGGCCTCACTTGCCGCTGGACCTGCTTTTATGACTCGTGAGTCATCATGCTTCGTCACTCGCCCGCAATGAGTCACTGACCGGTTCACTTGGTCACGACGTTTGCTAACTGCTCGTTCTCTTGTGAAACACGGATTCCCCGTCCCGGGACATGGCTTACCTTACCCGTCAACTAACAAGTCTTTCCGACTACAAAACGAGCACTGTGCGAGTGCGGCACTGCATGTGACGGGTCTAAACGGCGGATTGCAAGACGTTCCTCTTGTGATCAAACATGCTTCATTACAGTATGAATGACTGGTTGCGGGGGCAGTTTGAACCAGGGGATTTCTGCTGCATGAAAACTTACAGCCATTGCGGATAATTTACGAGCTCGTGAGGTCGGGGATTGCTACCTCGAGTGAACTGAGCTGAGCTGAGCTGCCGGATTCCGATGCTGCCTGCACCCGTCGGCTCGAACGAACTCAAGGCTACTCCAAGAGATGGAACTGAGGAGTATTTTTGTAGGAAGAGGGCCTGTCGACAACGGCTGCGGCACCAGTAGCAGCAATTTTGATTTGCAACTCCGCAAGCGACTCAAGCTCCTTGATTCGCTACTGCCTCCTTCCCTGTCCCGGCGTACTAACAACAAACGACAATCACTCCTGCAACTAATCACACCAAAGGCGATCAGACTGACGTCTTAATTTGCATGCACTCTCCCATTCCCCTCTCTTTTCTCTCTCTCTCTCTCTCTCTCTCTCTCTCTCTCTCGCAAGACCTGGAAACTTGGACAACGGCTTATGTTCTTCAGGATCGTAGCTCCAGCGGGAGAATGGATAATTGATCGTAGGCGGACTTTTTCTGTGAAGGCTATCGTAGAAGACGAGGACGACAAGAGTAGTCTGATTCCTGCCTTTTCCCGCCGGGGCCCTGTCAGCACCAGCAACACAATTCGTATGTTTGTTCGCTTGCGGGCACGAGGGAAACGAGAGTGCCCACCTGTTGACTCTTCTCTCTTCTATACTGTATTAAAATTCGCTCCGTACTCCGACTCCGCCTAAACACTCCACATTATCCGTTGCGCGTTGTCCTCCACATGGTTTCTAAGCTCATAGAACCGAGACGAACGAACAATTCGTTCACGTCGAACTTTGGTGAATTAGAAATTCTTCTCGAATTTAGAACTTGCGATGTGTGTACGCCGGGCAGAAAAAGTAAAAGAATCAGTATGATGATAAGTGTTCGAAGGTGAATGATGGATAATTAACGATTCTGCTATTGTCATGGGGCAGATTTTTATACTCATACGGAGTAAACATCATCAAATAATGATGAGCATGTCGTGGAAGTCAATGACCGGGAGAACTTGTACATGATTATCGAGGAACGAAGACTTGGACCAGTCCAAGGCATCTGCTTGAATGTGGTGACGAGCAATTATTACTCGTTCTCCGACTGCATTCATTCTCCTAAACGGATGTTAATGATTCTGTTGACGAATTTGTGTACAGTGCACACTAACCAAGTGGCCTGGGCTACTCTTGAACACACTCAGATCGTCTCTGCTGCTGCAAGCAAACCGAGCAAATCGAAAGAACAAAATTAAAAAGCTCAACTAGAAATCTCGCCACTTCCACTAGCCTCCTCCACACCCTTACTAGCGGTGTCAAAAGCACAACATTTTGGAAGCGAAGCTCATTTGGATAGGCATGAAACGGCTCCGGCTATCAAAGTCATGGAGCGATATATTATTGGATAATCTTCAAGAGACTTGTAGGTAGTTTTTGTTAGCATAATATCTAATATATTTTAAGCATCATGTATACATTGATTTATTTATAACATTGAATAGTGCAATGAAAGCAATCATGTTATGTTTCTTAGGATGCTCTTGTAATATATGTAGACACTTGGACCTGGATAGTTATGATATATTAGATGTTCGAGATATTTCCCATATCATCCCTTTACTGTCATGACTGGTCTTCCCATCTCTTTTGTTATATTATTTGGTAACTCGGGTAATGGTTGAGAGGTAAAGAGATGTCCTTTCAAGAGTTCTAACCGTGGAAAGAAGTCGAAGACAAAAAGTTGTTTTCCAGTGGAAACATGAAACATGTAGATTACAAGCCTTGTGAGACGAATGACAAAGTATAATAAAAAAACCGATGGGAATACCCCATCAAACAGCCTTGTGAGGAAACTATAAGAAAGTAACAGTTAGAGATACTTTGTATGAAGGAGAGAAATGGGATGCTTTCTGCTATCATTGAACGGAAAAGTACAACATGAATAAACTCAAGTGCTCGTGGACCTGAAAGAATAATGTACTACGAGAGTTTTCCATGCTTCTTTTTGACGTACCTGTGAGAAACAAACTTGGGTCTAAAATGAGCAACCTATTTGCCCATCAAGAGTAAAAATAACACTCACGGTATAAAGATTGGATGGCAGACACCATCAAAATAGATAGAGTAAAAGACTAAGAAACCCCCAAGCACAAATTCAAATGAATGACTATTTGAAGCTTCTCGTTTTAATCATGTTTCAGATGTTTTTTTAAAAACCAAACCTTCGTTACAAATAATATTGAATGTTTGCAAGCGAACTTCTCATATGGTAATTATCACATTGTTTCATTTCACAGGTTCTAAAAGATTGTGGTTGGAAGATACTAGTTTGTACGAAAGGACATCTATCCTAAAGTTGAAATGCAACCAGCCGTGAATTTTTGTGAGCAAAATAGGAACGTAGCACAAAAGAGTGATTTGTACGGATGGGGAGTTGTTGAACTCCAGAAGTATATAGAGATTTTTGTTGAGCAGAAATAGCAACTTTTAAGGTTTGTGAAAGATGAACCATTTTCTTGGAAAAAATATTAATTTAATCCATCGTGGCCAATTTTATCTCATTGTGCTACTATGTTATTGATCTAGCATTGCAAGTGGGCAAAATATCGAATCATCTACCAACTCATCAGTTAAGATATTCAGTTTAATGGAGAGATGCAATGTTAAGATGGATTTAAGACCGAGTGACATAAACAAGGATGCATGATCATCCTTCTTGACAAAGTACTCCTGCATATTCTAAGCGTAAGAGAAAAATAAAAGTAAAATTGTAAATAAATATTTTAATTTTTTTAGGACAAAATAGGGATAGAGGTGACCCAAACTCCCGCTGCACATCTTCAATGCAACTTTAACCAATAATAATTAACGTTGATGGAATTTCTTTCAACGGGCTACAATCATTCGGGTTGATCATCCCAAATAGCAAGAGATGGCTTAAAAGGTATTTCAAATTTCGTTTGTATATTGCAAAATCTTGTTACTTGGTCTTATCAGAAATAAACGTTTTGTGCAGTCTATGTCAATTTTACGTGCGCAAAAGATACCAAAACACACGTTTATAACATTTTTCACAATTAATAAATTAATTCTCTCATGTAAAAAATGAGGCATAATATTTCACATATGATATATTTTCCATACTTGAGAAAACATTACAAGAACGGACAATAGTTGCTTTTTTCTTTCAGATAACTTTATTAAAAACAATACTTCTCCACTGTATTTTTAGTTGAATGCTTTGTAATATTTAGATTCATAAAAATTCAAAATTAAAATATTGTGTTAAAGCTTTAAATAAAATTCCCCAAAAATTCACTGTGCACATACATTTGTGTGAGCCCCTAGCCGATCATTAACACGGGTTACACGACATTTCGTGGAGTTTTCCATGACATCCAGCCACAAGGTCTCTATCGGCCATTGTCGTTTCCTATTATTCTTCAGATGTTGGGGCCATCAATTTGCTGGTCGTGATTTTTCTTCGATTTGGTTTCATTCGTCATACTGCTCTCACTAGATTCCTGCGTTTCTTTGGAAGTAGGTGGGGGACATGTGTTTCCTCGGGCGCAGTGTAACGTCGTCCTCTCTGCACTCCGTCGTCCCCCGCAATTCATATCGCCCCCAAGATGGCTTCACGATTCCTTCATTGCCAGCCCTGGTCTTTTTCATACTGCTGGCTGTCATGGGTGATGCCCGGGTAGTAAGTCGAGGATACACATCTCTTTACCAAAGGATGTCAATTCAACCATTGATGTTTGGTGATATTTAGTGCCAAACTTACTTACAAACGTTTCATACCTACATGTAGTTTGCTCCATTCGTTCCATTCGTTCGCAATCTGATCACATTTTCTACCTTCACCCGCTTAGAACATGTTGTAAAGAAAACCACATACGAAGTATGTGGATTCTTTCGAAATCACGTATACTTTTGGACCCTTGGATCATGCTAGTAACCTAACATAGTAACTCCGCGGTCAGGAAACACAAGGATGAAGCTATGTGTAACGAAACTGGACCAACAATCATGAAGACACCGATTCACATTCCAGGTCACAATTACTCGCTTCGAAACCTTTCGAATTTGTGGGGCCTCCGCTGAAGTTAGTCTGTATCAAGTGTGCTAGTCTGCTTCCTTCCTACTTAGTGACAGTTCAGGAGTTACTCATGTCCGCCTCGAATCGGAGACCTCATAAAGTTCAGGGCACAAAAGTATATTCTTGATCTCATAAACCAGCTACTTACTTAAAGCCGGTTTCCTAACCAACAAAGAAAACAGCTGTGGCAGTCTCCACGATTTGAACTCATCTGCGTTGTGTATTCTAGCCTGATCAGACCTTGATCAACTAAGAGCGAGATATCAGCATGTCATAGAGAGTAGCTTTCATGACATGCTAAAGAACCTAAACTTCCAGAGGTTTAGAAAGTGTGTTTGCAGAGTTGATGATAGAGACTAATAGGAGAGGTATAGTGAGAAGTAGCGAATCAGTAAAACGAAAGCGAACACGTATGCAGATGCTAAGGGAGAAAATACAGTGGGAAAGAGTATACATCAACCACGTGTAAATATTGATTGAAAAAGGTAATCGTATTTTGCCGCAACTGCAGGTACTGAAAATAGAAGTACTATGCGGTATTACAATTAAAACGACCTGTAGATACAAAGGTTCTTTTAGTCAAATTTTACTGATCACGATATGAAGTGCACAGGGACTACTCGAATTAAGATCGTATTCGGGTCTGTTTACTGATCACGCAAAAGTACTTCGTAGCAGGGACCGCGCGGTTCCCATGCTTAGTATCACTCCTTATAACTGGGGTCTCTTTTCAACACATTGCACACAGTAATAGGAATAAGTAGACTGTGTCAGAGTAGGATATATCCCCATTATTAGTTGTCGTTTCGAGTAATAAGAATAAACCCACATATTCTTCACGTTCACAAAGCAAAGATCAGTTCTTTCAACTGCTGCATGTTATCATTTATCACTTGAAGTAAAATGGGAGTACGATAAAAATGAGTGAAACTGGTAGGGAGTTTAAGATCGATCCATTAAAAGAGAGCCAACATGGCAACTTTGTGTATTGAGCACCCGCGAGGAAAAGCCACTGTTACGGCACTTGGCACGCAGTATACATTCACCGAGAGATTGAAGTGTTTGGTAACTTTAAGTTCGTTCCGAACCAGTAAACACTAGTAGCACGCTCAGAGCTGAAGCAGACTTCTTAGAAGTAAATTATTACACAGAAGGATAAAACATCATCACATCCTTCGGAAATTTAATAAGAAAAACTCCGCGGTGTCCTCATGCTATACGACGAAGGTGTATATAGTACTTTTGAATTCTCAGTTGCAGACAGTTTTGCCGACAGGTTATTTGCAACGTTCAACTCCAGGCAGCAATCTTATAGTCTTGCAAGTGCAAATCCGAGGTAACAATAGCCTTTGACCGGATGTACTCACCTTCTATCTTGGGCCTCCAGCAGTTTCATTCGACACTCAGGGCCCCTGTCATCTCCTCCATGTACGCAGTAAAGTCCCACCAATTCTTACAAACGCCAGGAGAAAGACATGGTGTACGGAACTAAATCCCTGGATCTTCACATGTCGTTACTAACGATCTCCATCCTTAGCTCAACTGCTAGCCACCAGCAGCAAAATCTACGTGTCCACACCCTAAAGCGCGTCCTAAATGCATCCAAAAAAACACTCCGCGTGGAGAGCCTTGACTTCCATCTGTGATCTTTCTTCTTTCAACAAACTCTAAGGGTCACTGGCAAAACTGAGTTCCTTTGGATCTACAAACGCTCTGCTCTTTCATCAGCTGATGGGATCGGCAGCGAGAAAAAAAAGCAGTTACGCAATAGGAGAAAACGTTGAGACTTATAGAGAACCCAACCACAAGTAGAGAGCCCTACGCTCTATCAGTTCTCGGAGTAGCCCACTCCACTCGTAGGATAAGGTTATCATATCCGTATCCGTCAAGCTTGTTGATCGCACGCACTGCGTCCTCCCTGCAGGTTTTGAAACACCCAACACATTGGCAATTAAGATCAGCGCATACTCATGATACTTATGTATTATGTCAACCATGTATTTTACATAAAGCTTCTCAATTTCCAAACGACCATGATTGAAGCTCCGTTAACTGCCAGTAGATGTGCTTGAGAAGGCAAGCGTGAGATCTACTGATCTGTGTGTCATGATGCATTGTAAATTGAGATGATAAACGCGTTGAACTAATGAAGGCGCTGCTTTCTTTACAGAAAAATCTCTGAAAGAACCAAAACGTGACACAGTTTACAGACGGGGAAAATAGCAGATAGTAATGATGGGAGAGAGTGACGATCCGATGCTCGCAAGCTACAAATGTGTCACAGGTCATAGAAACACCAGACATTTAAGTGGAGGTTGATGCGTGTAAAGATATCTGCGCATACGGATTGTGTTTGCGCCGGACTACAGAAAATGCCGATCTATCTTGATCGGTGACGCTGGTTCATTTATATAAACGGATGGTCAACTGAAGATCTCATCACACCATTCTCAACATTCTCGATTAGAACCAACGACTGAGGGGTATCAAAAGGTGACATCACTAGTTCACAGGAAAACAAATCGACGGAGCAAACATACCTGTTGACAAAGTTGATAAAGGCAAATCCTCGACTCAATCCAGTGTCACGATCAAAAGCAACATAGATTCGAGAAATCGAACCAAACGGCCTGAAAAGCTCTTGCAAATCTTGCTCTCTGGTATCCTCTGATAAGTTGGTAACCCTAATAGAGTTGTCATCTCTTCCTTTTCGCATGCTCTCTCCATCTCCTTTGGACCCTCCACGCATGCTAGGTGGAACGTATGAAGCCTTGCCTCCCGGACCAGAAGTAGAGGACATGCCCATATCATCATCACCCGGGGGTTTCTCTCCTCCAATATTGAACCCTCGGTTAGCTGCGAGTTCCTTGAAGGGGCATTTCGAGGTCCAGTGGTCTCCCTTCTTACCGCAAGTTCTACAAACGATAAGAGACGCATTTCCGAGGGACGCAAGCTCAGCACCCTTCTCCTCTTGCTTTTGACCCTGTTGACCCACAGGTCGAAACCTCTCCAAAAAGATTTCCTCGGTAGATACGACTGTCAAGTTCTCGGAAGAATTTTGCCCAACAGCATCCCCAAACTTCTTCAGGCTACGCCTACGAATAACAGCAGCGTTCAACCTCTTCACCTGCTTCTTCACCCTCACTGTCGTCGTAACCTTCACCTTCGACCCATCCTCTTTCTTCCTCCACTCAATAATGATCTTCACACCCTTCTCATCGGGCCCGATCACCTGCATGGGTGGCAAAACTCCCTCAATTCCCTCATCTTCATCGGCCGCATCTCCCCAGCGAAACTCCTTCCTGTTTCCCATACTCGCTCCCCTCCCCCTCTTCGCGATTCAATCCAAATCCTGTCCCTGCGATCGGTCCACCCTGCTAGCCACAACACACACACACACTCCCCAACAACACCTCCGCTGCGCACTTCGGCTCGACCACGATCTACGTCTTCCTCTCGGAGCTAGATCGATGGCGCGGCAGAACAGTGCCGAGGAAATTCGAGGAAGGTTCGAGAAGGCGAGCCAGACGAAAGCAAGGGCGCACTCCACGACGCGACCAGCTGCGTGCGAGCGAAGACTGGGACTAACCCTAAGGCGGAAGGCATGTCCAGAACCCTATCCCCAGAGTGGCCTTGGTACATGTAACCCTAACTAGATTCTCGTACGCCCTTAGGGGTTTTAGTAACAGGCGACCTCCCTCCCTCCCTTCCCGTGAGGCAATGAAGGCGCAAGTGTGTCGGAACAGTGATGACATGCAGGGAGCGAGGCAGATTGGAGGTTTAGTGCAAGTATCGCAGGGCCATAGTTCCGGAATCGATGGGCGCTTCGGAGGAGGAGCTGCGGGAAGCGTAGGATTTCGATTGCGTGGAGGTTTCACCGAAGGAATCCATGACAGTGCGTGTGTGCAGGAGATGGTTTGAGTGGTTGATCCCTGGGAACCAGGGAAAGAAGGACGAGGTGGGCGTGGTGTTCTCAGGCGTTTGCAGTGGTGAGCCCGATAGATCTACGCGAATTTTTCTACCGGTTCTGCTCAGCTTGTTTGTGGGGCTCATGTTGATCATTCGCCGTGAAGACGACGTGGGTTTAATCACAATCTACTTGTGAGTGGAGTGAGTACGAGAGGCAGAGAGAAGGATAGCAGGGCAGAGGACGACGCGGTACTTGGGAGTGAAGAACTGAACCAATTCTCCTTTATGAGGGACGCTCAAAAACTCAGAAATGCGGGATAACCGGAAGTGGATAGGGATTCGGACCAGGAGATTTGATAGATGACGAAGAAGGAAGCGAGGAATCTTTGCCACTTTTGTAGAGTGGCTTGAGAATTCAACCCTTGCCTTTAGTTGTGCCTTTAGTCTTTGCTACATTGGCAGTCAAGGTTTGGGAATGGTCGGTATCGGGAGGAAGCCCTCAACAATGGGGATGGATGTCGCAGCTGACGCTGCGCAAATGGGAGCTATCAGCGATGATGAAGTTCTTTCCGTTGCCCGGCAGTGGTTAGTGCGTGCCCTGTCAGCTGCTACACAGGTAATTAGTATGCATGTTACGAGTCTGCTACAAAATTTCTCGTCCAGCTAGGAAGCCTGGCACTGTAATGGACATTGCGTAGTGTTTCACATCCATCCTCCGCTGAAAGCTGACTTTCTCAAGATGGCATCTCTTATGCTGCCCTTGGTGGGTTTCTTTCACCCCAGGTCTCACGTGATCCTTTTTCTTGAATGAGGTACCTTCTCAGCCTTGGAGGCAAGATGGGTGTCACAGAGGAAAATAAGGTGTCATCGCTACCTGATAGCTTTGCCGAATGAGCGATGCCCAACCTATCGTTTGGCACTGAACCTGAGGACTTAATCGCGTGCAAGAGATGGAATTAGTTGATTTTGCCGCAAAATGCCATCACCTCAAATGAAGATACTTAAAGATCAATAGACAGTCATTTCACTTCCATCACCACACGAGAGCAGAGAGTTCGAAGCCGATATCTCACGGCGTACCGCGCAAGTCTGAACATCCGTGCAGCTCATCTGATATCTTTGGGCACCAGCTTAGCAGCCTCAGGTGGTCTGTTCTGCCTATCACGCACAACCAACAGTCATGTGACGAATCTTCGGAAAGTTATGGAACTTCCGTAATTTGACAGGTCGACGCCGTGCCGCCGTCAGACAATGACTCTTATCCGCGTTCTTTCGAGAACTTGCTCTTGGGGTTGATTGGCAACCATAACACGGGTCTTCACAAATTGGTCATGGAATAACCAGCTTATAAAGGCTTGTGAATTTGAATCTTCCCAGGTCAACACCGTCTTCATGATCTGAAAAACTGTGTCCAAGAAGGGTTGCCAAAACCCTTTTTTGCGTTACAGTCGTTTGTGTCTCATATCTGTTATGCAATCACTGTCTTCGATTTTGAATGACGATGACTTGTTGGGTCCTCGACTTGTCATACACGATTTAGAGAACGCATATTGGACATCTCGGTCACGGAGGTGATGCGGATGGAATAGGTGGATTGTAGGGCGCGAACGAGCTTGTCCTTGCGACAAGAACGTGCGCTGGCGTGGTCACTCCACGAAGTTGGGCACAGAGTTCGCCGGGTGCAAGCGCCGATGCCTCATTGGGGGACACTAGGAGGGCAAACTGGTGACTGTGTTAAGAATTTTGAAAATTTTGCCAATTTGGCGCCTTGAATGTGATCTGTATCAGTACGGAGGTTCGGACTGAAAGGACGTTGCTCGGAGTCATTTGCTGTTGAATTCTCAACAAAACCAGCAGGATAATTGTATCCATAGAACGTGGCTTTGTTTTGCTCGCTGGGTATGAGACTTCTCTCTCATTGGCATCGCATGATCATCTGGTTAATGCTAAGCCCAGGATGTTTCCACCAGGGTAGCCTTCCCTCGGGCAATCTTTCAACCGCCCTCATTTTATGACAAAGTCGATCTATGTGTACATTTGTAATCAGTTGTGCGTGTCGCTTCTTGTCTTGTGAAGTTGTCATCGGCACGTTTTGCCTTGCGCAGGGAGACCAGGGTCATTATCTGAATCTTCTTAAGGCGCTGCGGACCGTACAACTCGACGATCCTCGCAGTCTTTCCGCGTTGCAGGTCTGTCAAGGATGTAAACAACTTGTAGAGTATCAGTGCTGTGCCATCATGAAGTTTATGAACTGTAGACTTAGTACATACGTCTATGTTTGATCGCCCATGTCCAGATCGTAAGGCATCTGGGGTTTTTCAGTGTCTGAAGCTTCTGCCCAAATTGTTTGCAGTACCGTCTAAGGGCTCTTTCGCAGAGCGTCTCTTACATCAGCGAGCACTATCATCATACCCTCCTTGCTCTCGTAAGTCAATAATGTATTTTGTCTTGAACTTTTTGGCAATGGACGTATCTTTACCCGCAATGAGTGTATGGATCTTTTCTCAACATCTCTTATCAAGTTGTACACGCTCAAAACTCCAGCAGCTTGTGTACCTGCTTTTGGTTTACCGCTTCGGTCATTGTTTTCTCACTGCCCTTTCCTCCTGTAGGTGCTTGGTATGAGTGTTTGGACGTATGGTCCAGATGTCGCGGACGCCCTCTTGGAATTCGTTGTCAATCTGGTACGGTTCTCCGCTATATACACAAGGATTGAATCACCATCGTGGATGATCTGCATGTCAAGTGTCGCATCTCAGAGTCTGAAAGAGATTGGATGCTCTCTTACTTCCTTGTAAACCAGATTTTGACTGCAAAGCTCCATCTGATTGATGTTTCTCACCTGCTTTTCAGGCGACTGCCAATGGTGGTTGTGTTAGTCAGTGTCTGGACATGCTCGTGCGCAATTTCTTGCCGCCTTCTTGTGGTCTTCCGGCCTTTTTGGACACATATAGCAGAACTGGGTTGATGGGTGGGTGGTTATCCATGGATAAGATCCGCGCTCAACAGCCTGATCAGATGGCCAAGAAAGATGTTGTTCTGAACCAATTACATTCTGCTATCAGACACCTTGCAGACTTGGTTCCTACTGCACCGATGAGATTGCAACCGATTGTGCTGCAAAAGATGCCTCATAGGACTCTCCCAAAACAGGTTGGTCGCTGGTGTATCAGTTAATTTTTGCACATGATGTATGATATTTGGTGCCATGAGTAGGCAGCCCCAGGCGGTGTACTCTATCGAATACTTGCTGGGCTTTGCTAGGTAGTGTACAGACGCTCTTGAGCGTTGCAATCTGTAATCCTATCTCGCGTGATATTGGATAGAAACGATGCACCTCGATACACACTGAGGACGCCGATGAGCTGCGTGATTGCATAAGGGAGTTTGCTATTTAGTTGTTGGGGAAGGTCACTGGGCCCCAGTTGCATTCACCTTGGGCTTACACTGTTGTCTATTCTGTTTGGGGTTTTAGTTCATGGTCATTTACATCTGAATGCTTTGTATGTTCACAAGTGAATTGTTCATCCTAAAGTCTCTGATTAATGGCCTCTGCGATAATGTTACGGCCCTGAACCTATTTCGTTGTTCTCCTGCTGTTGATATGAATTGATTTTTTATTTTATTTTACAGGCTTCACTAACACTATGTAAATGAATGGCAGTGGAACGTTCTGTATCTCGAGAACATGTTACGTTTGGAGAGCAGTGGGGGTAAATACATATCAAATCAGATGTTACCGGCAGTTGTTGACCAGCTCATCCAGATTGATGTAAGTATCGTGGACCAGTTTTTACTAGAACTACCTTTGCAATGTCTATCAGCTTCTGGCACCATCAATCCCTTTATTCATATCCTTTTGAGCCGTTCTTGTCATCGCTCGAGTTGATTTTGTTCAACTATTGTTCATCTTTCTGAACAGGTTGAAATTAGATGGGAGGACATTTTAACAGAGGATGAGACGAGCAAAGTCTATATGTTTCACATGGATATTGAAGATGAAGCCGAGGAAAGGCCGAATGAAGATAGGGAGGAGGCTGATGAGAATGAGAATGGCGATCCAGCTGGCCCTGGAATCGAGGTTAAAGTTTTGATCTCTCCCTTTTGTTCTGCCAACACTGTGGTGCCTACGTGGATTCTGCTTTTTGATGGAGCGACGAGACTGATTGCATGTGTGTATGCTCAATACCGGCAGGCTAAGCTACAGTACGGGCTCATGACAAGGCCTTCGAAAGGTGATGTTCCCACCTTGGACGAAATGGCAGACAAAATGGACCTGATGATGGACATGACGTTCCAGCACCTACAAACTTGTGTTGGGAGAGGTTTATCCGCTCAGGTTGGCTTCAACATCTTTGTTCACCTTTTGTTTTCTTCATTGAAGATCTTTGTTTTATGTAACTTGGTGTCAGCAAGTCGACTCATATTTGTCGTTTCTTTAACCACTTTCTCCCTTTAAAGGGTCGGTGGATGTTACTAACTATTTTACAATGTAGCGAGTATTCTCTTGCTGTAGTTCTATGTTTTGCTATTATCATCTCATTCACACGTCCATCTGTCTTCTTCAGGTTTTTGACATTCTTTTAAAGTCCTTCCAATCAACAGTACTCAATACGTATAAATCAAAGTTCACTCAGGTAAGAACACCGTCTTACTTTTACACATTTTCCAAGACTCTGGCCAGATTTGAAAGGCTCACATTTGTGGGGCACCAAATACTTAGTTCTTCAATTCCAACAATCCGCACGCTCTTTGACATATTGCCCGTTTGAATGCCAACCTTATTTTGTTTTCATTGAGGAAGTACTTTTGGGTCCTCTCTGGGGCTGAGTTGTATCTCTAAGCACGATATATATACGCTTGCATCCCCTCTCGGATGGGCTATGAGAAGTGAGGTTCTGGGTATCATCATCCTACGATGAAGGCAGGGGTCATATTTGCTAAGAGTTTCAAAAGTGGCATGCTAGGTATCGCAAGGGAAACGAAATATTGTCCTTTATGAAACTCTTTCAAATATGGCATTCCTTCCGACATTCAGTCAAAGCCATCAACTCCTGTGATCCTACTTGGATGCAGCTCTGTCTGAAGCAACCTCAGAACCGCTCGTGGAGCAGACTTGTTCCACGACTGTTGGAAGATTCAGAGACGGCTCGACCACCTATATTATAGAGCTTTGGAGACTGTGGAAAGAGCCAGGAAGTAAATTTGCTTTCTCTCCTTCCTGCCGTTAAGGTGCATGCCACGTGCAATGAATCGACCAATCCACGTTTTACAATGCAGTGCCGAACGTACCATTCTTTGGTTTGAGAAGCTTGCTTCTGGGTGGAGCCCAATGTGATCCAACCTGGCATACTTTTTCTTCTTATGATCCAGAAACTCATAGTGACTGTCAGGTTAGAGAGAAGTGTGTTGGAATCACCGTACCCTCTTACGTTCTAGGATCGTCGGCGCTGCCTTCTGTAAGCAACGTGACAAAGTGGTGTAATCTTTGTTTGGCTAGCCTAGAGTGTGCCACAAGTGATTCCTAACTAACCTACTGCGTACGTTCCTCTCTGTCATTGCAGTTTTTGCTGTTTTATCTCTGTTCTCTGGAACCTTCTACCTGCGGTAGCCGGTTTGCGTCGTTATTGTGTGACATTTTCACATCCAAATCCAGACCCGCTAACACCAGGTCAGCTTCAGAGAGTACTCTGCTACATTTTCTTGTTACCTCTCACTGTGCGAAGCTTCTGTTATTTGTACGGTAGCAAGTCTTTGCCATTAGTTAGTGTTTTACTATGTTTATGTTGTTTTCAGGATGTCTGCTGCCGCTTATCTCGCAAGCTATCTAGCACGTGCAAAGTACATCCCCGTGGACGTCATTTGGACATCACTGAAAAGGTGATTGAAATTGATCACGGACGTCTCGCACGTTTTCTTTTACAGGCTAGTCATCCTCGTCGTTCGTTCGCAGATAAGGTTCAATCTGGGCATGAGTCGTACTCCTGGCTGTTTTTTATGCATGAGTACTGTATCATGTCTGTAGATATGACAATATGCTTCTCGTTTATCTGCAGACTTGTCAGCTGGTGTGCAGCTTATGGAACGCACGACCTAGGTTCAAAACCGGCAGGAAACGTCCCCGATTCAGTTCTACATGGCGTTTTCTACTCAGGCTGCCAGGTGACCCTCTGATTAGAAAGAAATACCAAGTTGTCATGGTCACAACCAAACATATGTAGCATGTTTTACTTCCCTGAAATACTGACATTTTTTTCTCCTTCGCTCCCAGGCGGTCATGTATATTCTCTGTTTCAGACTGAAGATGCTCGTAGACGAACCGGAAGGAAAACGTCATCTCCGAGGTCTTTATCTGCAGCAAGTCGTTGAGCATCGCTTGAATCCTTTGAAGGTCAGCTGTTCAACTTATCATATGCGATTAATTTGCCGGGAGCTACACTTTATACTTAGATTTTCCATTCAAGGAAATAATGAGCTTGCATTTCGATTTTTGGTGGAAAAGAAAAAGTTTCTCCATTCTTTCATCTAAACATTTTCTGTGTAGTCAGATTTTCCTGGAAACGTTATTGTCTTTTCTGCACTCACTGGTTTAACGGTCTACGCCCATGATATTTATATTCAGTGTTATTGATATCATGTGGTTGTGGGCACCATGCTATGTCACTTTGTTCAAATATGTCTAGAGCACGCCAAACCTACTGTCACCCGAATTTCCTCCCTCTTACAAGATGAACGTTCAGACTTTGTATCCAAGTCAGCTCCTTGCCACTGGATTTTAGATGTTTCTTACTTTTGGTTTTTTTGTTGAATCAGGTAGATACATTCGATGGTAAACTTTGTTATCGCATGTTTGTTTTCTGAGTTGAGACTTGAATAAGTTTTTCATCAGGATCCATTCTGACACATCCCGTGGGTTCTTAAGTTTTGCTTTTCTTATTCCCTCTGCCTCATGTGTTCTGCCATATATTATTGACGGCCTTAGAACCATTCTTTTCGCATAGCTTACATGTGTATTGATTTGATGCATATATGAACGACTTAATTGACTAGACGTCTCTTGAACTTCAACGAACTATACAGTTCTTATCAAAATACTGACTACGGCGTATGTGGATTCAAACAGGTTTGTCTGCCATCAGTTGTGGAAGAGTTCTTGAGGCAATCAAGTACATTACAGTTAGTGGATCAAAGTCATTGGCTTGCTTCGAAAGAACGACTCGATGGAAATACTCGGTCTATGATTGTAGGAGATATGAGACTCGACATGTTTTTCCCCTTCGATCCATATCTTCTTCGACACTCAGATAGGTGAGTCCCACATGAAACTATGCAAGCAAGAGGAGATTAGCTTGACCTGTTTATTGATTTTCAACAGAGACTAGAAACAGTCTCTATTGAAAATCTTGTTTCAGTACACGATAAGATGAAAATTACTGGCAGCCAAGAAGTTGGGTTCCAAGTTTAGCGCCAAAATATAGAAGTCCCTTTAAAGTTTCATTCGTTGTAGTATGGAAGACATCGAATTTCAATTCGGCAGGATCTTCAATATTTCCTGTATGTTTGACCCATGGACAGTAACCATGCAGACGATACTGAGAGAAGTTGACATCTTTTTGTGAAAAGTGACAGTTAGTTTTAGAGAATGGAGCGTAGATTAAAAATTTGCTCAAGTAACATCTTTCAGTATACTTCAGTGGTCATCACAGTACGGTGATATAATATGGTAGTTTATCTATCTTGGGGTGCAGGTTTATCAGACCGAATTTTACTTACTGGTCGATGGTGGAACCTCTTGACGAAAGCGCCGTGTCGGATGTGGAAGGTGACGACGCTGACTCATTTAGTGAAGTTTCATCTTACGGAGGATCTCAGTTGGATGAGGCTCAATCTTACGAGAGCGCGGATGTCACAGACGATGATGCTAAAGAGGATCATCGCCCCGCCGTAGGTAGGCAAATTTTTGATATGTCCCTTAACAGAGAGACACAAGTAGGTAGTTTGGAAGCTGCCAGTCCTTTTAGCGAGGATGGCTTAGTAGACGCATTCAAACACTCATTTGATGCTATGGCTATCACTCCGCCCCATCCTGAGATGATGATGCCTGCCAAGTTGACAGGCCGAGTTTCACTAAATCCCGCGTTCAGGATCTAGATCCTAATTATCCCCTTTCACCCACATCAGTGGGAATTATGTTACATATAAATTATTACATGCCATTAAGAAAGATCATTTTTTCCCTTTTGGCGTGATGGTCTGTGTTGGGTCTCCCTCTTGTTTGCACTTATGTTGGGATAGTCAACAATTCCGACATTCGTACAGAACACCTGACACCTGTATCTTGCCATCCTTTGGAGTATTTGGGTAGTATGGGAATTTTTAACAACCGAAGAAATGACAATTTCTTTTAGAAGAATACGCGAAGTCCACGCAGGTTGAGATTTGCTATCTCAACTATGTACTTTATTTCCGAGAAAAAGACACTCAGTCCCGAGTTGAAACCTCAGGATTTCCTCATTCCGCGGCAGCTGGAAACGTTTTCTCGGTCCCCCTACTGAGAAGCAGTAGTTTTAGTAACAAGAAACAGCCTGCTAGTCGTCAAGTTATTATAGCCAATCTTATTACGCAAGTAAGACATCCTGGAAGGAAGCAGAAATACTAACTTGAATCCCACCAGTTTAATTCTGCTAACTTCTTACTTAAAGACCCTTTTCTGCTTTTTACATATTGCTACGTTGTAAAAATTATTTGTCTTTTTTTCAGAAAAATAAAATACTTATCAATCTGTCTGAATACAATAGGACAGCGCAGATTATTAATACTTTCTCATACTTCAAAAAATATTAGGTGTAAAAAGAGAAAAGTGTTACAATATAAACATGATCAAGCAGAACAGTAATGTTGTCACACAAATGGGAGATTGATCCGTATAGATTTACACATTGCAAGAATATGTTTAGTTTGCAGTATCTATCCAAATTAGATTTCTCTCATCATGTTTGTAAATTTAAATTGTGAGTGGATTTAAACATATAGCTCCAGGTTTGTAATTATTATATTACCTCAAAATACTCTCAAATCTTTTACAAAGTTGTCTATTGCAAAAGCAGTCTATCAAACTTTCTGTTTTAAGCATAACATGATAATCACAAACTTGTACAAAGAACATGAAAGCACATACTGAACAAGATTTTCCCTCAAAACACCCAAATCTTATGCAAAATTGTTAATGGAATTTATCCAACTATGTATTTTAAACATAACATGATCATCACCATCTTGTACAAAGATTATGAAATCACATATTGAAGAAGATTGTACCACACTCTACTCTTTGTTCAACTGTCGCTAACCTACAATTACTCATGATTTTTTCATCGCAGTGGAATTTCAATCTAATGTGAATTGCAAATCAACACCAACCTACAAGATTACACATTTGAATGTTAACATCATAGTTTCATTCTCGTTAGATTTTTGTTAGTATCATCTAGTTCTAATTCTCAAGTTTTACTTAAGAAGGTTATTGCATGATCCCAACCTTAACAAATCATTTGGTGACTTGGGGCTGACTTTCCATACGGTCTAGAGTCCTTATAGAGGTTTGTCCCATTAGCAGCCAAATTGCACATTGTGTACTTCTAGGTTTGGGTCTTGCTCTTAGGTCCATGAGAATCATGAGTTCAATCATAGGGTAGTGGGTACCTTAGTTCCTTCTCTATTCCTTGGATGGGATTTGGACTCTTGGATTTTAGTTTTATACTTAGATCAAATGTCACTATAGGTATTAGGTCAAACGTTTGGTCCTTAGATCCAAACATGAGTCTTAGGTTCATGGGCCCCTAAGTCTCTTAGGTTCAAGTTTGGATCCAATAGGCCCTAAACGTCAACCTACTCATCGTCTCATGCCCAAGATTAATCTCATCCAACCTTGGTTAAGAGGTGGCGATATGGCTTCTTGACTCATTAATAAACATCAATGTCATTATATTGATTTTTCAGTTTCATTTGACTTGCCCTCGTGGTCCCTAAAAATTATACCCTAACTCGTTTTCTTGCTCGTTAGACTTGAACCACCAACCTTGTCATAACTTCCAGATGGCAATTGCCTCAATCTTGGGGGCGTTGGAAGCATATCATCAAGAGCTTTCCCACACTATTTTAAATGTCATAAACACAACTTGGACGCAACCATGGCAAGTCCAAACTTTTCTTTTAGTTGCAACACTTGGAAACTTTCAAGATTGAGTGAGGCGGACTCAACAATAACTCCTTGATCACAACTATGTTTGTTGCACTCAACATCTCATTGAAATCATTTAATTTTAAAACAAAATTCTCATTTTTTGCAAGTGATAGTTCAGTCATGAGTGTACATGTTATCAATGCATAGTCGCTACATGTAAAGATCATGTATTAGTTTTCAAATTTTGCAACCTTGTAAAATTTGCAATAATAATCCAACTAAATATATTTGATAATTTGTATTTTGATTAAAATAAAATGTATCTTTTCTTTTAATAATTTTATTATGATTGATTTAAGCTAAAAAATTATATTTCAAATTGATTTAAGATTTTTTTTTATTTTTTAATGTATGTTCAATCCAAATAAAAATATGTTTTTCTAACAAACAATGTGTATATGTATAATATTATAAGTTAAAAAATAAATATGATATGAATAAATACAACTTGAGAAGAATCTTAAGAAATAAAATAAACTAAAAAAATATAAAATTATCTCAATTTCAAAAATCTAATTTTTAATTCTTCACTATTGATAACATTAAAAAAAATGATATTGTCACTTCATAATATTTTCAAAATTTAAGTTTGAAAAAATATCATACCAAATAAAAATGATATTGTGATTTAAATCTCATGGATGATGTTCAACTTAGATACATTTTTACACTTAAATGTGAATCACGAGGTTCCAAGTAGACTTGAATGTGCTACTAGTTGCAAGATCATATCTTAAATCTTCATCACATGACCATGAAATTATATAAAATATGACAAATTAAACATTGATTAATCTTTTTCTTTTGGTTTATAAAAGTTTAATATCAAAATAAAAATAAAAATATATGTATTGTTTTTATTTCTTCTATTACATCTCTAATCACAAGAACCATTTTTATTTATTGCAAACCAATGTTCATTGCCAAACTTTGACAAACATTATCTTCTCAAATCATAGTAGTTATCCAATATTATTCTTCAAAAAAATTGATTTTGATTATATATCACATGATTATGATTATCATGAGTATTTAGTATGATTTTTTAATCTTATACTAATCAATCCATCAATGAAATCTGACATCTTTGCTTATTAATCAAATCTTTTTGCTTAATTTTTCATTTTCAAACTATTTCACCAATTCATGATAGCGAGTCCAATTCCTAATCAATCAAGGATTATTTTTTCTTAATGGATTATTTGTATTTGAATTTTTTCATTTGATAATTAAGTGTCAAATCTAAGATTTAGTTAAACAAATTATGAGTATTCAAGATTTATTATAACTTTAAAAAATTCAAAGTTTAAGGTTGTAAATGAAAGTATTAAAAAAATATGAAACACATAATCTAGTTTGGAGTTCACTTCACATTAATATGTTTAAATTCATATGATTATACACATTTATATTGAACACATGGTGTGCATGAAAAATTGTCTAACTCAAAAAATATCTTCAAACTTGAAATTATGATTATTTTTTAGGCATTAAAGAAGTAACATATAGTATTTATTTCATCTCAGAAAGTTATATAGTAGAGTAGTTGTTGATGTAACATGCAAAGATACATAGATGGGGCAACTAGTCAAGATTATTGAGATGTATTATCATTTAAATTGTAAAAAAATATTGTGTTAAGATTTAAATCAAACACATAAACAAATTTAATTTTTTTTTCATTTCAATTTAGATGCACAGGATCTACACAATAACATTGAGGTTAGTTACATATATATATATATATATATCAAAGCTAATAAATTAATGAAAGATTTTGTTATATTGTTGATTTACATAGTCAAATTTATCTTATCAATATGATATATATCCAATTCAAAAAATTTCGTATCATTAAGTTCAATTTATGTTTTTAGTCTATATTACATTGTTATTATTATTATCTTTGGATTTAAATTCATAACGATGAACAATTAAATTCAATGAATCTCCATCTAAAGTATATAATTGATTCAATTTGTAAGGATATAATCATTGAGGTGATTGATATCATTGATTCATACTATATTGCAAATTTTCAGTAATAATTTTAGAATTTTTTTCAAGATGAAATTTTGAAATTTGATACATCAAAATATATCAAAACTCATATGTATATGCTGTTGGTCCGAATTATGAATACACAGAGAAACACTCATGCAATCAAGAGACGAGATATGAAATACGTGGTTCACCTCACTGAGGCTAAGTCCACTGAACATACAGAGTCACTTTACTAAATAACCCTAATTTGTGTTACAGAGAGCTTATGCCAGCCCTCTTATATAGTAGTACCAGCCCTAACCGTAGTCTAACTAAGTATAGTCAAACTAACCAGAGTTACTCAAGACCTGAGTTAACTCCTAACAATCTCCCCCTTGACTCATGTCTTGGGGTGTCTAACTCTTGTCACCATATACATATTCCGCGGGAAGTCCTAGAAGGAAACCTAAAGCATAGGCCCTCATGTAAACAAGGATTAACTAGAACTAAGCCGTAGTCTAACTATGAAGGAGTAAAGCATATACAAGAATCAAACAATTGCTAGCGTAACTCTACTAGTGCTCATGGTGCAAAACCTGCATAGTAGCACAATGCATCCTGAAACTCTCTAAAGGAATAACTTTGGTCAAAGAATCAGTTGGATTGAGTTTATCGTCAATCTTGATTAGTTCAATCTTCCTATCAAGAACTGCTCTCTGATAAAGTGATATCTGATGTCGATGTGCTTCACCCTGCTATCCATCACTTGATTTGTTGCAAGATGTAAGGCACTCTCACTATCACAATGGAGATTTACAACATCATGTTTCAATCCCATCTCAGTGATAAGTCTATTCAACCAAATAGCCTCCTTTGCTGCTTCCACTATTGCTACATATTCAGCTTCCGTAGTTGACTGAGCTATGCACTTCTGCAAGGTAGATCTCCAACTAACGCATCCACCTCCAAGTGTAAACACATACCCAGTTGTAGACTTCCTCTTGTCCAGATCTTATCCATAGTCAGCATCAACGTAATCCAACAAGGATTTGGCATTGTCCAATAAACCATCAAACAAAAGACCAAAATCCTTAGTACTCTTGAGGTACCTGAGAATCCACTTCACAGCTTCCCAATGCACCTTCCCTGGATTTGACATGTACCTGCTCACCTTGCCCATAGCTAGAACAATATCAGGTCTAGTACATACCATCAAATACATGAGGCTGCGCAGTGCCTTGTCATAGGGAATTGACGACATCTTTCATCTCTCAATTGCATCAATTGGACATTGAGCTGCTGAGAGCTTAAAATGTGCCGCCAAAGGAGTCCACACTCCTTTAGAGTCTGCCATGTTAAACCTGTCAAGCACAAGCTGAATGTACTTACCCTGACTTAACCATAGCTTCCTCTTCTTCAAATCCCTGTGAACATCCATACTTAATATCCTCTTGGACTCACACCTTGAATCCTTCATCTTGAATGCATATTTCAATTGCCTCTTGCATCTATCGACGTCGGAGTGTTCCTTTGCCAAAATGAGCATATCATCCACATATAGTACCAGATTAATGAGGCTAAAGATCTCATTATTCACCTTTTTCATGTAAACACATGGATCAAACACACTCCTTGAAAATCCTTGTGCTTTCATGAACTCATCAAACCTTGCATTCCATTGTCTAGGAGCTTGCTTCAATCCATATAGAGATTTGAGCAATCTACAAACTAACTTCTCCTGACCTTTCTTCTCATAGCTAGTAGGTTGTATCATGTAGATTTCTTCCTCCAAATATCCATATAGAAAATCCGTGACAACATCCATTTGATCCATAACTAGACCAAATATCACAGCAAGTGCACATACCAGATGAATTGTAGCATACTTTGCTACAGGTGAGAAGACTTCGTTGTAGTCCACACCTTTCTCTTGTGTGAAGCCCTTAGCCACCAACCTCACTTTGAAGATTCTCTTCTCTCCATCCGTTGGATTATCCTTCAACTTGTACACCCACTTGCTATCAACCAAAGGTTGATCCTTTGGAAGCTCCACCAGCTCCCAAGTCTTGTTCTCAACAAGCGATTGCATCTCACGCTCCATAGCAATATCCCATTCAAGCTTATTGATAGAGGTTTGAGCTTCTCTATATGAACAAGGTTCTCATTCTTCCGAGATCAACGCATTGCCATCATCATTCTCAACTTCAATATCATGATCCTCAAGAATAGATGAATCAGCCCATGTTCCATACCTTTCGGGAGCTCTACTAATCCGATTTGATAGTCCTGGTTGATCTCCATTGTTTCGTGATGTGTCTTGAGGCTCAGCAACGACAACTTGCTCCTCCAATTCCTGTTGTTCAGGAATTTGCTCCATTTGTTCAGGAGCTTCTCCTTGTGGCACATCATTAAACCCATAATGATCAATCTCCCCCTCAACAACATTCATGAGTGGAGATTTGCCCTTGTCAATACGGGAGCCTGAGATATCTCCCCCTCTTTCAATGCTATGGGCTCATCGAAAGAAACATCCCTACTGACAATCATCTTACAAGCTACAAGATCCCATAGCCTACAACCTTTCACACCACTTGCATATCCAAGAAAACAACACTTCTTGGATGTAGGATCCAACTTGGTCTTATTCTCCTTAGGTATGAGAGGATAAGCCGTACAATCAAAAATTCTCAAACGATTATAATCAGCCATCCGTTTGTGCCTCAATTCAAACGGTGTCAAGAAATCGATTGCACTTGAAGGAGACAGATTTACCAAATACACTACAGTATTTACAACTTCAGCCCAGAATTCACATGGTAAACCAGATTGGCTCAACATACTACACACCTTCTCCAATACTATTCGGTTGAGCGTCTCAAAAACAGCATTTTATTGCGGAGTATAAACCGTGGTGAGATGACAAGTGTTCATCTCCTCTTTGCAGTAACTTCTAAACTCCTCTGAAGTATACTCCCCGTCATTATCCGAACGTAGATATCTCACCTTGTGACCAGTCTGAGTCTCAACTGGAGCTCTCCAACTTTTGAAAGTTGCAAAGACTTCAGACTTGTGTGTGAGAAAATAGACCCACACAAATCTTGAGTAATCATCAATAAACGATACATAGTACCACTTCCCAAAATGTGAGGCTTTAGGAGAGGGTCCCCACACGTTACTATGTACATACTCAAGTAACTCTTTGGAACTATGAGTTCCAACACCAAAGGCTTTTCTATGTTGCTTGCCCATGACACAATGCTCACAAAATTCCATCTCAACTTTAGCTAAACCAGGTAACAAGCCCTTATCTCGAAGGAAGGTCAAGTACCTGTTACTCATGTGTCCCATTCTAGAATGCCAAACATGAGGCATCTCAGGCCGAGATCTGGTAAGATTGACTTCATCACAAATGGTATTGCCCTCTAGCACATACAGATTTCTATGCTTGTATCCTCTTAAGATAGTCTTATCACCTATTCTCACCTCAAGTACTCCTTGTTTAGAACTCCACTCAAGGCCTTTTGAATCATTCCAAGAGAGATAAGATTTTTTCTCATTTCAGGTATAAACCTGACGTGAGTCAACATACATTTGACTCCATCAAACATGTGAATTTGTACAGATCCAACACCTTCAATTCTACAGGGGTGATCATTTCTCATAAGAACTAAACCGTTTGATATTGAGAAAGTATGGAAAATTCTCTAATGTAACAAATGTGATAAGAACAAGCACTATACATAATCCATACATCACCAACATAGGGCATACCTCTGGCTTCATAGTCCATCTTCGAGCAAGTCATCCTCCTCATCAAAATCTTGAGCCACATTAGCCAAAGGAGGATCAATAGCCTTGGTCTTTACACGGCAGTCTTTCTTAAAGTGACCACTCTTGCCACACTTCCAACAAACCACCGTCTTTCTGTCTTGGGATTTACCCCTAGACATGGATCTACCTCTAGATCCAAATTTCTTTCCATCCTTCTCAATCCTTGATTGTGACCATCCACGGGTCACATTCGGTCTTTGTACTGGATGAAGAGGATGGAGTAGGGCAACAACATCATCTTCTCTTTGTCAGAGGTCATCAACAGGGAGAGCACTTACAACCTCATTGTAAGTGATCGTTTGTCTATCACAATGGAGCAACACTCGTGACAGTGACTGATATGAAGTAGGTAATGAACTTAACAGATGAAGGGCCTTCCTCTCATCAGTTATCTCTTCTCCCAGATTCTGAAGATCAATAACAAGATCACCAAAGGCATCAATGTGATCTTAGATCTTCATACCTGAATCTTTCATCTTGAAGCTCATCAACTTCAAGGAGGTGTACAACTTGTTTGACAACTCTTTGCGATGAAACCATCGCTGAAGAGCCTCAAACAACAACGTACAATTGTCATACTTATCAACTTTGTTTGTAACTAAAGGTTGTAGATGGAGTATAACAATACTCACTGCTTGCTCTTGAAGGTCCTTCTAGTCTTCATCATCGAATGTAGAGGGTTTAGACCTTAATGACTTGCCCAAACCAGAAGCCTTTGACTTGTCTCTCCCACAAAAGATAGTCACCACGTCCATCGTATTTGACAATGTCAAATCCGGCTCCTCCTGTCTTCATGACTGCCATCTCGCTTCGTCTAGACATTAAACTCATCCCTTGTGTTGTTCGATTGTTAGATGTAACCTCCAAACTTGACTTCTTTCCACTTATTTGAGTTAAATGGAAATTTATCCTTGGTCAAAATATCCCTAAACCACAAGAGATATTGCTGCTCTCGAGTCCTCAAACACACCATCCCGCCTCCAATCCACTCCGACAAAAGATGCTTACAAAAAACTCCCTTCCCCTCAAATCTGTCCTACCGGACCTCACAATCTGTCAGAGCAACTCGACTGAATGGGCATTTCATTGGGAACAGATACAGGTACTTCTCAGAGGATAGAAAGCTGATGATGAGAGTAGAGCATGAAGTCTTTTCCCCACAAGAAAATGTTACATGCATGGTTAGCTAGAGATCACTGTCGAGAACCGAGAGAAAGCACGGGTAGAAGGATAGCAAGGACCAGATAGGCAGGGCAAAGCAAGGTATGCCATGCTTTAGAACCACTCTTTTCAAAAACAATGCACAACTAGCAATTTCGCTGTCCCGCCTCCTTTCGCTCCCTCCCGCGCAAGCACAAGCCCACACAAACACTCTCCGTCTCCCTCTCCCTCTCTTGTTCTACCTGGACTTCGGGCCACTGACTGACATCAGTCGCATCACATCCACTTCACACATCGCCCTTGCATGAAATATTTGGGTGTCAAATACCCAAAGGTACCTTCAACAGGTGTGACAATATGATGCGTCCACAGTTTGGGTAGCCACTTTGCTAATCCAAAATCAGAAATATGAGGTTCGAAGTCCTCCCCAAGAAGAATATTCAAAGCCTTGATGTCCCTGTGAATGATTCGTCTAGGACATTGCATGTGCAGATAGTGCAAACCTCTCGCCACACCAACTGCTATCTTGAACCTGGCAGCCCAATCCAGCACTTGGGGTTGTACACCGTAAAGAAAGGCTGTAAGACTTCCATGGTGATTAAAGTGGAAAACAAGGTGCAGTCCACCCTCGATACAGAAACCAATTATCTCCGTCGTATTAGGATGAATGACATGAGTTCCATAGTTCCAAGTTCATGACATACAATTCCAAGTTCAGTCAAGAAGAAAGTCTCCTTCTACTCTTCAGTGTCACCTTTAATGAGTTTCTTTACAGCTATCGTACTTCAAACGAATTCCTCCTCCCCACTGTTCACAGTTCACAGCAAACTAGGAGAATCAGGTGACGGAACTCAACACTTGAGCAATGCCAACCTCTCTACGCCTCGCCACACACTACATCCAGTCCAACATCATTCGTCGAATTTCTGTCCTCTCTGCATGACCCCTTACCACTGTTTCCGCTTCGGATCCCCTTCGTGCGCAAAAAAAATAAATTTGTATAGCAGCAGAAAAATGATCACCTGCAGCTCAATTCGATTCCGAGCTCACTCGGCACTCATCTTCTCAAGCTATAAAGTGCTCGAGCTATCCCTTGGCATGAAACAGCTAGATTGATAATACCGGAGCAAACGTTGTTTCCCGCATAAAATACTCCTCACCAAAGACTCGCCAAAAACCCCCGTCATGTCAAACTAAAGAGCCGGCCGGCTAAACTATAGGAAACGACCTATATTTGCTTTCGGCGGCTCGTGTTCATTGCGCTAAAAGATGCGTGCGGAACGCATGTCTGAAATAGCAGTGCTCATGTCGGTTGACGATGTTTTCACAAAGACGTGCACGGCAAGAACTACCTCAGAGGTGATAACGTCGTGACAGTCAAATCAACACTAGCCTAGCTGCAATGTATCCGCATAAGAACGCGCATAAGCTCGTCCGTAACTAAAAACAAGGCCTCAAAACCGATCCCGGATAAGACATTCGTCCAAACTCAACCAAAGACTTCGGCTGCAATGCACACTCGCTCGCTCTCACTCTCTCATACTCTCGAAAGCGCACTGATAATCCCAGCAAGAAACTTCCTAGTCCCGATTGCCACTTTGGCCTCTGTGGGCAATCAATTCCTCATCCAAGGTCCAATCAATCGATCAATCGCTCAACATGACGACCCAAGCGCTCTGATCCCGTTTGTTGATTCGGATTATGAATACACAGAGAAACACTCATGCAATCAAACGACGAGACAGGAAATACGTGGTTCACCTCACTGAGGCTACGTCCACGGAACACACAGAGTCACTTTACTAAATAACCCTAATTTGTGTTACATAGAGCTTATGCCAGCCCTCTTATATAGTAGTACGAGCCCTAGCCCTAATCTAACTAAGTATAGTCAAACTAACAAAAGTTACCCAAGACTTGAGTTAACTCATAACATATGCATGAATTAAAATTTTTCTGAAAAAATATATATATTTATATTATTTTTTTGAATTCTATTACTCTTAAATATTGGTATCATAGATAGATCCACAAGATTAAACTCTATCTAAAATATTATTAACCATGTTATTATTTTCTAATATGTAAGAATATAAAAAAATGGATTGATGCACTTTCCAAACATAATCAAGATTCATATTCCTTGAGATAACACATTCAAATTAGTTGTGTGTGTTTATCTTTTGATGATGGAGTTTGAGTCCTTTCTTTTATGGGATGCTCTTAATCTTCCTCTTATTATTTGTGAATTAGTCCACTCCGTAATGTAATGATTTTCTTATAACTTTATATTTTTTCACACTCATTTTCCACATGAATATATACATCCATATTTCTAGTTCAACTAATTTTAGTGAGATTTTTAGCCGTGTGAAGTACACGCAAGATCTATCAACATCGTTGTTACAAGTGCAAAAATGACTTTGCATGATCTGAAAATGAATATTTTTATTGACATATTTATATTTCTTAAATAGTTCTTATAATTTAGGGGGGATTATTGAAAAAGACCTCACCGATAAGTTATTTATTGCGGATCATGGCTCGTTATTTGTGTATAAATTGGTTAACCTGAAGCGGAACACCAGCCTGCTTTTTTTCCGTTTTAAAATGTAAATTTTAATCACTGGTTAGCTATTTTTTATATATTATTAGGTCACACTTCAAATGTAATTCCCATATATGAAAAGATAACATGTCACAACTTCACACACTTAACAACTGTGAAATATTATATAAATCAAACAAAGCATGCTCAAAGTATGCAGAAGTCACCACATCAATTTCTACACACATTTATATTCAATCTGTATAAGATAAACCTAAAGTAAGCATAAACTTCGCCCATTTGTATGTATTCAATTTGCGAGTAAAATGAAGGAAGTGAAAAATAAGATGAGATGCAAATGAAATTTTTACGTTTGATCCACTTCTCATTATCTAAGAATACTAAAATATTTTCAAACATAAAATGAAACATATTTTTTGGATTAATGAGAATGCAACATGTATATTGTTTAGCAACATCATAATGTAAGAATTCGAAGAAGAACGATAACCCAGGAGGAAAACCTATGGCTGCATAAGAAGAAAAACGATGGATCAATGATAAAGATGATAAGGGATGGTGTTTGTATTATGAATTTTTTTGGAGTTACGATTAAATTAATCATGGTAGTTGAAATAAAAAGTGTAAAAACTAAGATTTGTAGAATTTCAATTTGAACCACATGACATGTCACCAGTTACACGTGTAGAGTTTAAGCCTGATTGATTCGATAAAACTCAATATGTTGTTACATGTGTTAAATGATTTGGATAGGCTCAAATTAATGCACAAATGATTTTTTTTTAGAAAAAAATATTCAAAGTCAATTTGAATTTACGGGAGACCATCTAGTCTGTTCAACACACACAATTTCCGGATTATGTAAAGCTTACAAAATGTTGTTCTAATTTATGCTTGCCGGTAGACCTGCTCGAATTTGAGATGCACAGTTTCCGGATGATGTAAGACTAAATAACGCGAAAACATTTGACAGACCTCTTCTGGAGCAATAGAATGATCAGTAAAATCTGCAGACGTTTGCGTAAGCATTTGAGGGTTTGTTGAAAGCAGGTCCAGAGCGCGGCGCCTTTCTCTCGCCGTTCCCGAAACTTGAGAGTGGGGGCCGGGGGTACTTGGAAGCAGCAGGCGAAAGAGAGCGAGAGGGGAGGCCGTCGTGGCACAATAGCACACTTGGATTGAACTATTGCTGTCGATTTGCAGTGGCATGGAGGAATCAGTGCGAAAGTGGAGATCGTCGTGAGAGGGGTTCAAGAGCTTCGGCTGTTGTGGAGGCAGTTGAGGTGTGGGCAGGTGCTCGATCGAGGGAGGGACGGAGGGAGGGAGAGCGGGGTGAATTCGAAGATGGCTTGGGCTGGGGGCAATAGATGGACGCTGAAGAATCCGAGCTTTTGGAGCTGCCAGAATGTGAGGAATTTGAACTACGCTGCCGGCAATGCCACGAAGAGGGCGCAGCCGGTGCCCCACCCTTCCGATGCCGCCGGTCGGAAACGCCAGAGTGAAGGTGAGCTTTCTCAGCTGCAGTGTGGACGCCGATAAGAGATTGCTTGATTGCAGAGCTGATGCTGATTCTGCCCTTTCAGCTGGATTTTTCCGAATTCTCGCAATCCGGACTCTTTTGAAGCTCGATACATCCAACAAGAGTCCTGAACGTGTTGAGTGCTGAAGATGACGAGCAGTTATTTCTACTGTCTGTTCCTTGGAGTATAGAGTCATAGATCATGGGTTTAAACATGGCCAAGATGAAGACAATAATGCTCTCATCGAGATGCCTTGCAAGTTACGGAAGATGATGGAAGACGTGTTACTGAAAACGTGAGATTCTGAAGACCTGTAACGCATGGAGCCGAACATGGATGATCCGAGAGCTTTTTGTGTTGACCTCCTGAGATGTAGATACCAGTGCGTGTGTGCTCGACGCAGACAGTTGTTGAACTCCCTCTGTCCTTTAAGGATTGGCCGATTGTAGACAAGTTCAATCGAACACTTCACTTGAGACTTAATAATGACCATCCGTCTACAATTTGGGTTCTACGGAAGCTAAGTAGCCATCAGTGGTGTCTGCAATTTTGTAAATCCAGCTGAGCTGAGCTGAATATTCAGTGTTAGTTTCTAAGGAAGAGTTTAATGAGCCTTAGGCCGTATCATTGTGGCCTTACCTTGAGAAGAGGACTTAAGACTCGGTGAGTTGACGAAGAGGGGACTTGCATTTCGGAGGTTGTTTAAGGTTTAGTTTGAAGACGCTGAATGACTGTCTTGGTGGAAGTGAATCACTGCGGATCAAAGCCAAGTTTGTCACTTTGAAATTCTGTAATGCGAAGCGCTTTGTGCTGGAATGGGGTGAGTGTATATAATGTGAGAGCTCAGTCTGGCGACTAGTGAGAGCTGATGAGTCCGTAATGGTTTTACAGAGAGATCTGTCGTTTGGAATTAAGGTTTAGGGTTCTAGCCCATTTAGTTTCATTTTTTTATGACGGTTGCCCGAGCAAACCAGGGCGCGAAAGATGGGGGTTGGTCTGCTTGCACTGGACATGTTACCTCCAGACCGGATCAAATTGTTGAATCAAATGACAATTCCATAACTTCTATACGAGCATACTGTGCACTCTTAAACTCATACTGTGCCCTGTGCAGGGAGTAACTTATTTCTGCCTGGCGCTACCATTGCCACGTTAATGATGCTAGGAGCTTTGCACATACGCCGCATGTATGAGGAAAAACAGGTTCACGTTTTTTCCAACTCATGTTTTTCGCTCAGAAGCTTGAACAGGGGTCTGTCTACACCCTCAGCCAGCTTGTTTGTACTATTTTTACAAAGAGATGTCTCGCCAGTAATCCGTTAAACTCAGACTCATCATGATTCTCCCGTATCATGAACTTGAGCAACACAGACGGGATATTTGTTGTTTTCTTAGACAACAGTGTTTCCTACCTCGCCACGTTGATCGATTTTATTTGTACATGAAGGTTGACGAAGCCAGGCGCCAAGGCAGAGAACCTGAGTTTGTTGCTGACTGGAAGGTGAGGTGTATGTTTTTTATACCTTGAAAAGAGCTGCACGTAGTTCAGTTTTTCAAAATTTCGGATGTGCATAGTCAAATTCTGTCAACCGTAACTGTCAGCTTTGGAATTTCACGCCTGCGGGATCTTGTGTGCAGGCCACTTTTCTTCAGATGCTTCCCTTGCGTTTTATTTCTAGGACATGGGGCTCACTTACTTCTGTGGTATGTGACCTCCTCCTCTCACTTCATTTTACCCGAGAAAATCTCCAGATAAGGCTTGCTTTTCATGAAGAATGCTTGTGACCCACTTCACATATGTAGATGAAGGTTTGGCACTCTACGTCAGGGTGTTCGTGTCTTCGTTTCCCAGCTCTCTGCTGCTGATGTGGTGGTTGTATTTTAAAGTTGTCAGTCAGCTATTGCAGAATATGCTGTGATTCCTTCTCTCCTTATGGGTTCTGTACTACATCTTGACGATTACCATTGATTTGCCCATTTTAGGAACTTCCTGTGTGGCTACGTCCTCACGTCTACAATGGCTGGGCACGGGCTTTTAATGCTAGTAAGTGTGCTGTGGGTTATGAGATAAACCCCGTTGTCCGGGACATCAGAACTCTTATACAGTTTCTAGTGATTCAATTAGTGTGTTTGCATCCTTACCTTTATACAGTTTGACTTGCAGGAAGCTTGTATATTCAGAGAATTTGTCGGACATATTGGAATGAAAAATGGTTTTGACATCCCAGTTATAGGACAAGGGACTGAGCAGTCAGTGTGGCATGTTCAGATCTTGACGAAGCATCACTACCTATTGAAGAGTATGTTTCTTTAAGAGATTTCTTCACCAGGTCATTGAAGGAAGGGGCAAGACCCTTGGATCCCAGTGCTACATGTCTGGTAACTGGTATACCACCCATCTCACCTAGTTTGTGATATACGAGGTCTGCCGAAATTCTTTGCTTCTAAAATTTTTGAATGTATTGGCCATTAAGTCTCAGACGGTGGTCCCATTGGGAGCTCATGTACCTCTATGTTTTGAGTTACAAGACAATTGTTTTCTTTTGGGTTGTTCATGAGGAGAAGAGATGATCACTTTTCATCCACAGCTTGTGTTTTGGGAGATAGATTTTTTCCTGCGTTGAGAAGGTCATTGAACAGAGTTCAGAGTTTTTCTACAACTTTTTTGGTTCATATGACTCTAGTTTTCCACGAGGATACTGAAAATCTTCAGACAATTGGTGTGTGTGTGTGGTATGTAACAGCTTAGCCCCGTGGATGGAGTTGTTCTGCAATGTGGACAAGTAAGAGGAACGGGAACAATGATTGAGCAGGTTAAAGGCTTTTCATACTCTGTTTCGTCTCTTCTTGGAGCCAATCCCCACCTTTCACCATCATCATTACTAGAGGGTGGACAGACAACTCACAATACCGATGCGGTAGAAGCAACAACTAGGAATCAAATCGAGTCGGCGACTGGGGCAGATTCGCGAAGGGCGTCATCATCTCAACACATTGTTACAAGATCACCATCAGAAATGTACATATTTTCCTTCTCTTGCTGGTGTCCTGTAGTACAGAAACTTACAACGAGGGGTACTGGCTCTTGCCAAGCTATCCCGACACCATGATGGGCTATGATGAAGTCGTGGTGTTTATAACATTCTATCCTTACTATGTTCAAGCTGTTCTAGTATGTCGTCCCTGGACCGTTGGACTTTTCTTCGTGCTTTGTGCCCATACGAGGTTAAATTGCCTTTCATTATGTATGTAATTTGATATGCAGAGGAAACAAGGGCCTGTTTTATTGTGTGCTGTACTTAGGGCCCGGTGACTACCATCGAATTCATTCACCTTCCGACTGGGATGTTTTCTACCGTCGCCATTTTTATGGTAATCATTCTATGATCGTCAGTCACAAAGAGGGCATCCCCAAAATTTTGGTCGAGTCTATTTTACATTTGATTTGTCAATCTAGGCCTTTCAAGCTGATGAGTTGTAACTTGACTTGCTGTTCAAGAGCTAATGAAAAGGCTTAACCTTCTTCTGGTGATTTTGGCAGGTCGTTTGTATCCGGTAAACGAACGTGCTGTAAGAACGATAAAAAACTTATATGTTGTTAATGAAAGGGTGAGTTTTAGTAATTTCAACTTGGATGGGTTGTAGTTATGCTTCCCTTAGTTTTACTAGCTGCTAATTGAGACATTCATACGAACATTGTGCTTTCAACCTTACCTGTCGTAATTTTGAAGAGCTACAGGGTTGCAGTTGTTTCGTCCATCATTCCGCATCGAAAACCACTTTTCACTTCATTGAGCTCATGGGATCATCTCTGACCCAAAATTTTTCATCCAGGTGGTGCTAGAAGGTAGATGGTCGCAGGGCTTTATGGCTATGGCAGCTGTTGGCGCAACCAATGTCGGCTCAATAGAGGTATGGCCGGTCTCGTGTTGACCTTGATTTTGTTGCCTATTTTTGAAATCACCAATGACGTTGAAGAAGTAGATTGTTTCGGAAATGTGATAGGAAATCGTTAAGTTTCTGACAAAGGCGTCTCAAATTTGCAGTTGAAGTTTGAACCTGAGCTGAAAACAAATATTCCAAAAGTAGGATTATCTTTGGCCACCATAAACTCACGCACTTATGGAGAGAATGGTCTCAAAGTAAAAGCAGGGGAAGAGGTATGCTGCTTGCAAATCAGTGTGTGTTTAAAGACAGTTCTGTCCTCGCAAGGGCCTGAGAAGTTTACAAAACCTCTGTTCTTATATCAGTATCGAATGAACCTGGTCTCTCATCTGTGCTGACATTCTACTTGCAATTTTCATCTGTCTTGCTGTGTGCAGGTGGCAGTGTTTAACCTTGGATCCACAGTGGTTCTTGTGTTTGAAGCCCCTTCAGTAGAGACAGAAGATTTATCAGCTCATCAAAGATCCCGGTCTAAGAGTAGAAGTTTTAGATTCACAGTAGCGAATGGGGAGAGAATAAAGATGGGGCAAGCACTAGGAGATTGGTAATACTTGTCACCTCGGACGATCGTTTGGCTAATCGTCAAAATCATTAACATAAGCAATGCAATTGTTTTGTGTCACTAATATGACACGAAAAGAGTATTTTAACGTTATTCACTACAAAAAATCACTATTATCAACTTCATCCAATTCGCACTTTTATAAAAATCCCTTCTTCCACGATGTTTTACATGTTTAGGCTTTGGTCATCCTGGTCTCAAGGACGGAGGTTTTGCAGCTGCATTCAAGCTGAGCTTAATTGTCGGTATGGGGGTAACGGGTATTTGTTCGGCAGAGGCGTTTCAACAATTTTGAGTGCAAGTAGCAGAACACTCTTCACTGCACGATCGTTTCATTGGCACCACGCAAGAGGTCTGCGAGTGTTGGAGACAAGAAGCTTGTTAAATTGTGACTTCTGTAGGCATTTATCCAAGCACTCTGCTGTAACAATTATTTCCGGCAAGCTTCCGACTGAAGTCTTCACGTGGAAGATAGAACCACACGTCGGTGTTTGTGGGTCAATGCCAAAGGCAGTTACCGTAGTTTGACCGACGATACCTCCTCCTGCCTGCCCAAAGCCAATACGTTGGATTCAGCTCATGGAGTTTTGCCGAACATTATGTGACGACATGTTAGATTAGTCTAAAGAAAGTATAAAACTACGGCGAGTTGCTTCTGCTCTTGATATGAAAATCTACACAAACAAATATTGATGGTCTCTCATGGGACTCGTGTACAACTGATTATTAGAAATGTTCCCCGTTTCCCAGAGTTCCTTGAAACAGCTACTGTCGGAGGATGCTTTTTGTGTAGAGCTAACGCTTTAGTTACTATTTTTGTTTCGTTAGAATTTTGTTTCTTTTGACCCTGGCGCAAGGCGAAACCATGAAGCCGCTTTGTGGCCTGATGGATTTCAAGCCCGCGAAGCGCTTTATAGACTTCCAATCCGGAGGGTTTAAGAGATGAAACTGCCAAGCGGGCCCAAGAGACGAAGTTGATTACGCGGCCCTTCAACATTTTCCGAAGCTCGTCTTCCACACGTTGGTCCGCAACGTGTTGCCACAACAAGGTTTTTTCGGTTTTATTTTCCGTCAAAATGCTCTTTTAGCCATTCATTTTTTTCCTCGTTTTTTTACATCAACTTTTTTTCACATTTTTTTTTTCATTATATACCCTGTCCCGTTAGAGAGAGCCCTACAGGCCTCAACCCACCAGAAGCACATACTATAATTAATGGCATTGATGCTCTAGTAGCATATTCAATAAGACGAATAATTTTTTCACCAACTTACCAGTTATGGTGCCCGGGTAGCCAAGTGCGGGGCAGATAACTGCTGAAAGCATCTAAGACTGAAAAAAGGGACACATTATATAACAAAAGGGATGGGAAGACCCCATCAAATGGAACCAAACCGGTAACATGGGGCTAGGCTCCAATAGCATCACACTGGGAAATATGTCATACATCACATAATATATCCAAACTATCTAGGTCAAATGGTCTATATTGCTCTCCTATGGATTGCACCAGCTAGTGCTCTCCGTAGAGCAATAGAAACACATTGCCTAAAATAGGCTTTCCAGTAAGCTAAAGAGAGTGATACCCCTTGCCGCCTAGTATGGTAGGTTCTCATGCACTCACTCACAAACATGTTGAAGTTGGTGTCCATATCTCCATATAACTCCAAAGCTAGAGGAACAAAGAGGCGACCTCTTTGCATTCCTCTATACTTGAGACCTTAATTTCGCCGCCTCCACTCGCCATCCATCTTGGAGGATGGGTGATCACCCCCTCTAAAACTGTATCTCTAGTAGGATTGGTAACCACCACATCCGCCACAGTGATCTGGTCCTCCCAAACCAAATACAGGTCTGCCTTAACCCTAGTCGATTGCATGACATACCAACGCTCTCTCCATGTGAGATATCCACCCTCTCGCGTCATAGCAAACACCACATCATGGGTAGCTATCCTTTGCCCTCCAAATGAGCAACGAGTCATATTAACACTTGCTGCATCTAAAGTGATACCACACTCACATGTGAGTAATGAAGATATAGATGGATGGACAAAGCCAAGACAGAACCTCATCGCTGTGGAGAAAGTAGCTAGTGCAAGTCAGAAAGCCCTTATGCATGATCGAGTCAAGATCCACGAGCCAGTACCCTTGCCCGAGCAAGAGCGTATACGAGCTCTAGTAGTACGAGGAATGGCTGGATCCACTAAGAGTGAATGTAGAGCCTCCTAAAAATGTCAATCCATCAAGATAGATTATAGACCCCTAGTCCAATCGGTAGCCAAAGAGGAAAAAGATGGGAACTCATGTCATACCTCCTATGGTAAAGCATCTCTTGTATGTCGCAATAAAATCTATAACGGAAATGATCTCGTATCCATGTCCCTCGCATATATCTTCAGGATAGGTCTATCTGCGATCACAAATTGAGAAGATAACAAAGCTGCAACGAGCGTCCAACTAGCCAAGAATGCCGTAGGTGTTGTCTCCTACATCGATAATAAACATACCCCTCCACACAAAATTGGCAAAGATGTCTATCTCCTTGCCAAATCTCATATCATACACTCGAATGTCTTTTGTCCAATGATGTCACCAAAGACGCCCTTGATCCTTCTATGAAAGGCTGTAAAACGTAATATTAATGTAAATGAAGGAGGAACCATGTCATGTAGATGGGTCCAGTAGCAATACTAGATGAAAGCATCTAAGTAGGAAGTGGGATTGACATAATAGGGGAAGTATGGGTACACTAGAAATGAGCTTCAAGCTAATATGAAGTGAATGAAAAATACACATAAGTTATCTATCTCTTGGGATGGAAGACGATTTGAAAATTGAGTACGTATCGGCATTTCGTATTCTGCAATTTTCATCGCAGCTCTAGCAATATTTTCAGATACGCCACTAATTTCATAAAGTATTTTTCCTGGTTTAACTACATCTACCCAATATTCTGGATCTACTTTTCGAAGGTCCCATTGAACTCCTGAAGCTCGTAACATAGGACCTGATAATCCCCAATTAATAGCTTCTTCCCTAGTAACAGTACCTATCCCTTCTACTATTGGCAAGGCTAAAAATGGTGCAGACCGGTATTAAACATCTCATTCAGTGCAGCTGATAAAATCTCAACGATCCTCTGAGGACATTCACCTGCACAGAAAATGCCTTCCGTAGACCTTCGTCATGCCCTCGAGACTCAACCAGGCCATCAAGTGTGAAATTTACATGGTCAGACCCCACCACTCGTTCGAAGCTTGTGACCTTATAGCAGCAGTCAAATTCTTCTTTGGACCGGGAAAAATCTCGCGTTAGAATGAGAGAGTTTTTAAGGACCAAGTGACGAAGTTTAGCACACAAACCACACAAAATCGCCTTCAACTACAGTAGATGGTACGTTTAGCTGGCTGGCTGGCGGGCTGGTATGTGCGAAGAGGTAGGTTTGAATGACAATGACAATGCACAATTTTCCATGTTTTGCAAAATGATTAAGAAACAACTCACTTTGATCTTCAAATGGGTGGATACATTTTGTGCTCACGATCCACTAGGCTCAAGTTGAGATTTGCGGTGTTTTTAAGGAGAGATGCCGACGGGGTCTCAAAAGCAAACTAAGCTTTAGCGACAGCCAGAGGAGAGCAAGGAATAGTGGGAGGGGTAGACAAGACAGGTGTCAACTTCTTGTGCTATGGAAGTTTTGCGGTGTCGATAAATTTATCAAGAATCAGATTGCAACTTCGGCTGGATACAAAGAAATGACTTGTTATCAGATTTGTGAGGTTTTTGTTGTTGATATTTGTTGAAGTTTTAGTGTTTGATATTCCTCCATGTGCTCATTGATTTTTTGTCCGTTTGATATAAAGCCAAGAGATTTAGGACCGTCAAGACGCAACGCTAAAGACGCTTGAACATGACCATAAGACTCTGAGGCGATCAACAAAAATTTCAAGTTTATAATTGTAACAAAAAATTATTAGAGTTTTAAAATATAATATATCATACACCTTAATGTTATATTACATATATAAAAAGGTGTATGTTTAGAAATTTGTAAGCAGTTTACATGAAATATTAAACAAAGTGATACATTTTTACAAAATTTTAAAACTGAATAAATTTTAAAATGTACATTGAATACATATGACGAGATGTAATTTTTATCATGAATTCATAAACATGATACATGGATTTCATAGGCAGTATTGATGGAGTGTTTGGAATATAAATATAAACAGAACATATATTTTAACATAGATTGAGCTCTGTGTGTGTTTAATTCTATATGATTTTATTTTATATATACAACGTTTCACATTTGAATTACTTCACACATCATGAAGTTGAAGGTAAAGCGTAATTTAAATTCACATCTCGTAAATAACTTTATTATATGATTCATAGACAAAGAAAATTAAATTTTATGATATGACATAGTTGATAATAATATTTTTAATATATTAAAAATTTTATTAAAATTTATCATAGCAAACTCAATTTTTTATGAACTATTTTATATATATATCTGATTTTTTATTTTTTTTATTTTGCTATGATATAATTTAAATATAAAAAATATATTTTATTAAAAATATTATTAATATTCATTTCACATATGAAATGATATTAATTTATTTTTAACAAAAATCAGATTTTTATAATCTAAGGAACTAAGGATTTTAACTAATAATATAATATTTTTAAATTGAAGCATCATAGCTAAAACTTTCTATCACATTGAATAAATTTTTTTTTTATATATGTGAACATTGTATCAAGTTGAAATAAATATGTATATGTTCATATGTGATAAAATAATATATACATAAAAATTTATAATAATTTTTTTTTAAAAAAAAATTAATTTCCTCTTGGAAAATAATTTATAATAAAATTATTAAGGTGAAAAATTAGGTTTCATATATTATATTTGTATGCAAAAAAAGAATTTGACAAAAAATTTTTTACATACATGATTAACAAAATAAAGTAAAAGGTATAAGAACAAAAAATCACATCATTTTTTGAAATACATGCAACATACATATTGTAATATAATTTTAGAAATATAATCCAAATTATATTTAAAGTTAAGATACTTTTTTTTTCAAAACACTATATAAAATAATTTCTTTACAATTATCTTGGATTCTTCTATGTGCATGGAACTTCAAAATCATAAAACTTCAGTACTTAGTTGATCATTTTATTTAAAAGTATATAGGTGTATTTTAAATATAACTTCTACAAATTCAGATCAGATTCTGTTAAATCAATTTTTTTGTAATGTAGTATTCAAACATATGCTATATTATGTTCTTTGTAAATAAATTACAAGAATGTCACCTCGAAATAAACATTGAAACTTTCTTTATTTGAATCTTGAAGGATTTTATAATATATCCAAAAGTATTATATTATATATCCAATATGATTAGTTTCAATGTCCATAAAATATGTATTTTTAATATATCAATAAAAAAGATAAATTTAACAGTCAAATATTAAAAATATTTCCTATATTGATATCAATCATAAAAATAATAGAAGAAAACAGAACTTCAAAATTTGGACCACAAACTTATGCGGGACTAGAGACGTGCTGGTAAAAGGTATCAAACAATTATATTCTCGTAATCCACAACATACGTTTACATGATTATGATAACTTATGACGGGGCAATTCTGGAACCCTTACTGATCCAAGTTTATTTGAATGCATTGAATATATGTCAGTCTATCAAAGTGAACTGGATTGACTGCAATTAGTCACAATTTTGTAAAAGATTTATCTACAGAAAAAATAATTTCAAAAACCAAAATGATAGATATTTCATTTTTATTCGCTTAAAAACTATACTTAAAATTAGATCGGAAACTAAAATTAGGGACGCTATCACAAATACTCAAGATTCAATAAGAAGCCTTCTTCAAGCATAAACAACCGTTTGGAGATGTTCATCCTAACTCCGACCACTCGGTTCGTGACAAGAATTCCGTCATGCCACTTTCAGAGATTTAAAAAAATAAATTATACTATAGTATCTTATTTTACTTTAATTTTAACAATTTTGAAGACTTCATGCTATCTTGAAGCTCCAAATATTCTTCAAAATCATATGATTATCCATCTCTCCTCACGGAATAATAGACGGAATCAGCTCTTCGATCTTTCTTCGTGCAACCTACGGGTCGGATGTGAATTGCGTGCAAACAAGGAACATCATGTCTCTCTTAGAAAAAGTTGTCCACCACTTCTTTGCATGTCGTGCTATCTTCCGATAACAATTCATCACATAATTAGGATCGATCACCTCTCCCCTGCACTTCATTTGCCTACAACAGGACATCACCACAGCCAAGCTCTGCGCCAGTTCTCAGCTTCTTTGCCCTTGAACAAATGCCCAAACGCCCAAATGCCCCATGACTTGCTTTCGTGACAATGTCACATGATTGACTCCCGAGCTGCTCGAAGATATGCCGTATGCACTAGGTTATGTGCACCTTCATGTAATGATCGCCAGATATACCTTTTGTGGTACGTACTTTGAAGACAACCATGGTCAGCAACGACTCTGCATGACACTATGTGATAAGATTGGAAGTTGTACCGTCAATCTCAAGCTATTAAAGTAGTTGGCCAATTCTCACAGTCTAACTTCTAACGATTGAGAAATTTCTCTATGAGGCCATGAGGTTGCGAAAGTGAAAAATATCCTTTGGTTTCATCCTCTAAGACTGGATGGGAGCATCCTTTTTGCTACATTGCTTGGTTCCAATTCTTTTAAGATCTACTGTAATCTTCATAGATTTGTCACCTTTCCTCTCTAGCGTAAATATAGTGTCGTGCAGGATTCGAAATTGTGCCTGGTGGGAGTAAAACAATGCAGGGTCCGGTTTCTCAAGGAGTGGTAACAGGAACACCAAGTACCAATAAGCTTCTCTGTAACTTTCGTCGAGTGGTAAAGTGTGCGGTCCAGGTCCTCTTAGCTCAATATAGATTTTCACGCGGAAAGTAAAGTTACACATCCCTGTTATACATTGTTGGAGCTTGGAACCCATTACAATTTCAACCGGAGTTCCCAAGGAATGAAGTCGTCTTCAAATAGAGTAATGTACTGAAGTTCCGTGGAAGATTATATGGTAAGGAGAAAGTCTGCACAGTACAGTCAGTAGTTGTGGAAAAAGAAAGAAAGAGTGAGTGTGAATAATGGTCAAGTTTAAACTTTAAACTTTCGAATGGTTAGGCTCAAGAGAGGGAAAGTGTGCTGGGTAAAGCTAAAAATCATGTAGCTTGGAATGATGAAAGGAAAAGCCTGAAGGCTGTAGGCATAGTGCCCTAAGCAGCGGCTGAAAAGGATACAAGACCGGCGTTGTTACCCAGATATAAATGATGGGCGAGATGATGAGATGCTCCACAGAGCACAAACTCTGACGAATGGAGAGTCACTCAATTGTTTACTGCAACGTCGACTGGTTTGATGTTCCAGTCTGATATTTTGAACGTTCTGTGATGTAAAATATGTCATCTGTTGTATATGTGTAAGTCATCTCCAAATGAATGCTTATTTTATAAGCGCTTACAGTTTGCTAAGTTCCAGCTCGGATCGTGGACAGGCTTAAAATACAATTATTTCTTTTTTAACCACAAATTTTTCTTTTCTATCCTGCAAGGTCGGTCAGAAAATACCGGCGACCAGATTGGAGAAGGCAAGAGCTTGATGTTAATATATATATATATATATATATATATATATATATATATCTGAAATATTAAACAGTAGTTATACATATGATGTATTTGAGAGGAGTTCTAAGAGAAGTTATAAATTTTTAGTAGTAATGCGCTTGTAACATAGGAAAAAGGATGGGAAGACCTATCAAGTCGTACAGGGATGAAACCCACTGGTAGGATGGGGCTAGGCCCCAATAGCATCACAATGGTAAATATATACTTCACCTAAGATATCAGAATGTTTAATAGTAAATGTCCAAACATAGAGCCTGGATTATCCAAAGAAAATTATTGCAAGTACATTCCTGCTTGAGCTGGCCCGTTGGTCACGTTGCCTTCTAGTGAACTCTCTTACCTTTTACTCCACGATGGGGGCCTTGACATCGTCTTTTGACTCATGTCATACTACAGCAGTGATTTAATAAGGTTCTGAAACTGTGGGCTGGAGGTGATCGAAAACGTTAGCTCAAAGTGTACTTTCAACTGCAACCTCCTTAATCTTCATGTTTGTGCTGCATTCTCCATGACGACATACTTCTGTTGTCACTAATATCCGAGATTCGTTGTGCACTTGAATTGGGGAAAGAAGGTTCTAAAATCAAACACAAGAAATGGGAAAGAGACGTCAACTTGGAGTGTGATGCAAAACAACGTGTGCAAAGACGGAAACGGCAAATCCAAATCTAAACCAAACCTGGGCTTGTTAGTCGGCGTAGATTTCTTTTGTTCACGGATATTTGTTCATGTTTTGACTACAATGCAGGAATTAAAGCTCCAACGAATACCAGAACATTAATACCAACTATGTCAAGAGCTACAATTGTTTTTGTAAGTGCATTCATGGTTTCAAAACTTGGTAAGGTTTGCATGCGACTAGGGTTAGGGCATACCTATACTTGATTAAGGATGACCAGGTCATTGGGATAGATGTGGTGGTTACCAACTCTACTCGCGATACATTTTCAGAGGGGGTGATCACCCATACTCCACGATGGAGTGGAGTGGAGGCAGCCAAGGTTTCCAAATATAGGCGTATGTAGAGATGTCACCTCTTTGTTCCTCTAGTTTCGGAGTTATATGGAGCTATAGACACCAATTTTGATATGTTCGTGAGGGAATGCGCGAGAGCCTACTATACTAGACAGTAGGGGTATCACTTTCTTTAGCTTAATATACAGCCGATTTTAGGTAACGTGTTTCCATTACTCTACAAAGAACACTAGTTGATGCAATCCATATGAGAGCAATCACGACTATACTAGGTGGCATGGGTATCACTTTCTTTAGCTTATCGTATAGCCGATTTTAGATAACGTGTTTTCATTGCTCTACAAAAAACACTAGTTGATGTAATCCATAGGAGAGCAATCATGTTAGGTGATGCTTCTTTGGATGCTCATGTTGTTTGTAGACCATTTGACATCAATAGTTGGGATATCTTAGGCAATGTATGACATATTCCACAGTATGATGATATCGGGGCCTAGCCCCATGCTACCTGTTTGGTTTCATCTTTGTACCATTTGATGGGGTATTCCCATCCCTTTTGTTATTTTACTGTGTCTCACTACTTTGGTTTCAAAACTTCACTGCATACGATTTTATATGACAGCTTTATGGCTTGAATGTACATCACACCTGCTACTGCAAGTAACATGCATGATACGCATTTTGAATCAAGTTCATTCTTACCAGGACAACTGTGTACAAGCCCTTTCGTCCTTGAATTTCCTAGTGCCTTGACAGTGCAGTCGCTGGAAAGCAACATTTCGGAGATGAAGAGTTCAATCACAAAATAAACGAGGATCATGATCTGGTACATCTTTGTTCTAACTATTCAAGGCCATGCAACGCATCTCTAGATAAGCTGAAACTGCTCGTCCCCCGGTTCTGTTCGACGGTCCAAGCCTGCCAGTCGGGACTCGGGTGTCGCTGTTGGCAAGCGGGTACGTTCATGCCTCGAGAATTCTGAACGGGTGACATACTCTACGTTATCACATATCGCAATTCCATTACGTGAAATAAATAAATAATTTCACGTGAAATAATTCATACCATCATCTTTCCACCAGTGATGCGTTCAACGACATGGACTCTACAGCCTTGGGGAATGTTTTATCTCTCTGAGCTAAAACAAATTCCTCGAGGTATGTCCTCAACTCCACACCACTTTGCAAATCCAATGAATCTTAGAAGCAAAGAATTTATAGAAAATAAGTAAGAAAAAATTGCGCTGTTCAAGTGGAGAACGAGTTAAGAAGATAGACAACTTCTTATTACAATAAATAGTCGATGGTAGTTCGAATTCGCCAGAAGAAGAGTCTGATGGGGTCTTCCCATCCTTTTTGTTATTTTATTGTGTCTTTGTTTGTCCCTGAAGAAGAGTAGTAATTGGCAATTTTTGGCACAGTGGAGACTGCTGTTGCTCTCTCGCCCATCAATCATTTCACTGTCATCATGCGCTCGAGCATTCACTCGCTCGCTCGCCCGCTTCCGCTGACGCTGCTTCCAATAATTTCTGCCTGCAGTCGGTATTCGACGCTCCAGATCTCGCTACTGCATCTTACAGTCAAAATCAGCGGGTTTTGACATCTTTATTCAGCATAGAAGAGCTGGATACGAAGGATCAATTGTCTATCTTCCGGATCTTGTGAGCCCCGTCGGGGACTGACTGAACGGTTTTCCAACTTCCCCTTGTAATACGACCGGCGAAGACTCCTCGGTTCCTTGAACTGTCAGTAGATCCAACGAATCGATGGCCCAGTCATTGGTAGCCTCGAAGCTACGTGCGCAGTGACTGCTGGTTCCACAGAAAATGACCATGTGTTCTAGAATTCCGTATCCTGGACCTGCGGTTTGTGAGCGGAACTGCTGTAGAATCGCTTGAATCACAGGATCAGGGTCCATCGTACGGACGTTGTCCGTCATGCCGTCGGGACCAGTCAGTCACCTGCTCCGGTCAAAGCTTCCGGTATTGTGCTGTCGTTCTTTCCATGACCGGAAAGTGATGATTTTCGCTGTGGCTCATCATTTCCATTTGGAGAAGGCAAATTCACGCAACCTGTGGGGAGTCTGGGGATCCGAGCAGTCGTGAATGATGAGAAGATAGCTTCGAGAGGGATTCTGATGACATTCTTACACAGGTAAAATGTCATTATAAGCATCGGAAGCATGAATCTGCACGATACAGCCAGCTTGAGCTTTTGAAGGGGAGCCCTGGCCAGTTGTGAACTGTAGTGTCTGATTGCGCTTCGGAGTGCGCAATCAGGGATGCGGCTGCCTATGCTGCAAGTCTTGTGGTAGGCTGCATGGGTAGGTCTTGCAGAGTTAATGGGTGGATAATGTGACGTCTGATTCAGAGTGTTAACAGTAGATCACGTTTGCATGGTTCCCAGTTGCCTGAAGGAGTCTACTCGAGTGTTTTAATGTGCGGGGGTTGTGTTCCCTGCCTGCAGCATTCGTCATGAATAATACACAGGGAATCATAAACACGATCTCGAAAGTACACTGGTGCCACTAGTAGTAGTAGTAGCTTAGCACTTACACATTGATCCAACGATGTCATAGTGAAACCTCCAAAAAAAGTACGAGAAGAGCCCTGAGCTTTCCTTCCTTCCTTCCTTCTACCCACGCTCGTGTACAACGTACCGGGCTCCTGTCTCAGCTTTTTGCGATCAGAGGTTCAGGAAGAGTTGCTTGCAATGAGTCCAACAATGACAAGGTCGACCGCAGCTGCCTTCGCAGACTTCCTTGCTACGTGCCATGGTCATGTGCAGGTCCAGCCTAAGCTTTTAGGTCCAAGTCTAATAGTTTCAGTCTCCAATGCCGCCACTGCTGCTGGGACTGCTGCTGATGGTTTGTTTAGTGTCTGGAGCCCATGCTCGAGCTCGGTGCGAATTTGATCTCGTCTTGCTCGCGGGGAGAGAGGGGCAGGTTTAAGCTTTCTTGTTATTAGAGAAGAATGTACTCAGTCTTCGAATCGCATGCCACTTTGAGGCCTGAGCTCATGTTTCTCAAAATGACTATCATTAGAAGAAGGAGCAAAAGTCCTGAGCTAATCGCCGGCTGAGGTGATGCCCCACTGGCCATGAGGAACACTGGAGATGCTTCCAGATCAATGGCAAGCCGCTGTATAAGTCAAGGATGCAGCATTCTCCTTCTGATGACCGTTCTTCTGCACAGGGCCTCGGGGCAAGTCATTCAAAACTGGTACGAGA